>CM055958.1:85336945-86563860 GCA_029490685.1 Schizonepeta tenuifolia
GGTGCTGTTCTTACATAAGATTGTAAACAAGTTTTCATTTCAAACAAAATTAAATTTATAAAAAGGGTCAGGGCCCGGGCCCCCCTCACTGCTCTGCTATTGTTGCATTTCTAATTCCACTCTTCCCCATTTTTCTCAATTGTTCTTCTGATTTAGAAACTTGACGTCAACACTACCCCTACTTCCGTCCACTCTCCCCTATCATTCTAGGGCCTAGGGGTAACTTTGGTATTTTCTTACAACCTACCATCTTCATCTTCATCAACCAATTTCAATTTTCACCATTTCTTATGGTTCATTTCCCCTTCTTACTCACGGTCGGTCTGCTTTTTAAAACACCGATTTTGAAGTTCATTGCCACGTCCTTCGAATTTCATCGAGACATGTCGTTTTTTAAATATATCGACAAACTAAAGGATTTTATTATTGAATTATAAGTTTGACTGTTTTGGTTTCTATTAGTTAAACAAATTTGACTAGTGAAACCCCGTACCATCTGTCTCTAGGATACAAAATTTAAAATTTGAAACCATAGTAGAACATCTTAAAATTAATACTAATAGTAATAACAACGAAACCTTTCGAGAAAATGTTAGGTTGTGCCAAGTACTCACTCTGTCTTCGAATAATTGTCCTATAACGTTAGAATTCGTATACTAAGAAAGTGGACAAATTTATTCGTTTACCCCTCAATTACTGATAACTTCAGAATTTGCAGTGAGGACAATAAACATAATACTAGTATGAAGTTATGGGATTACTTTTCCATAAAATTATGACATGCTTACACATCTGTGGACGAGTTTAATTTAAAAATAGAACAATCGTTTCGGGATGAAGAGAGTAGTCTATGAGTAGGACTCTAGAGTAGAGTGCATTTTCCATGGAAAAGTTTCCAAGCAGTAGTGAAATCCAGTTGATCATTTCCAAGAAAAAAATACTAAGAGCATATGCAACGGGTAGCGATGGGGGGAGTCGAGTGGCGGTGTCGAAGCCTTCGACACATCCCCCCCCCACTCGACACACCCTGGGTCGATCCCATAGTGGGACTTCGACATACCCCGGAGTCGAGGGTGGTGGCGAGTGCGGTGTCGAGGCGTCGACCCAGCCTTCGACTCCACTCGGCTGAAAAATGGGGACACGTGGCGTGTCCCCATTGGTCCTATCCAATTTTTATTTTTTATTTTTATTTTCTGATTAAAAATTAAATAAATCAACGGGTATATTTTTTTTGTGTCGAACGTATATATCTGAAGTAGCAACGGTAATATCTCCAATTTTTTCCTATATATATCCCACCACACCACCACATCAATTTATCCATACCACACCACCACATCAATTCATCTAATTCATTCCTCATCATACAAATTCACTTGTTGGTTCAAAAAAAAAAAATTATGAGTTGGCCGGGTGCGAGCTACAATCCTGAAGAGGCGGAGGCACGACGCCGCCAACGTTTGCAGCGAGCTAGGGAGCTTTACCAAATAGTGGCCGAGTCTGATTCGTCAGACGACGACGACGACCAGGATACGAGGACGTACCTCCACCGGAATCGTGAGGAGGCCGAACAACGCCTCCGACGGGATTATTTTGTCGACCACCCTATATGGGGTGATGCTGTCTTCCGCCGGCGATTTCGAATGAGCAAGCGCCTATTCTTGAGAATTGCTCAAATTCTTGAGGATCGGGAGCATTATTTTCAGCAACACCCGGATGCCACTGGAAGATTGGGGTTCCACCCTTGGGTCAAGTGCACCGTTGCTTTGAGGCAACTAGCCAATGGTGGAGCAGCCGATCAGTACGACGAATATCTGCACTGTGGCAATACAACGGGCAATAACATCCTCAAGAATTTCTGTCGAGCCATCAGATCTGCTTTCGGTAACTACTATTTGAGGCGGCCAAACGAGGTTGACATTGTCCGGATCACTGCATTGCACGAGAGGACGCACGACTTTCCCGGAATGCTTGGAAGCATCGACTGTATGCACTGGGAATGGAAGAATTGTCCTACGGGTTGGAGAGGACTGTACACTGGACGAAATAATCTCCAACCCTCGTCCTTGAAGCAGTCGCCTCGCAAGATTTGTGGATTTGGCATGCTTTTTTCGGTGTCGCCGGCTCTCTGAACGACATCAACGTGCTCAATCAGTCCACTGTCTTCAACGACGTCATCAATGGTAGAGCACCGTCAACTGCTTTCATTGCAAACGGCCGCCCGCACCGTATAGGATATTATCTCGCCGACAGCATCTATCCGAAGTGGGCCTCTTTCGTGAAGACGCTCAATGCGCCTACAGATCCGAAGAGACAGCGGTTTGCTCGGATGCAAGAAGCTGCGCGTAAAGACGTTGAAAGGGCTTTCGGCGTCCTGCAAGCTCGTTGGGCAATCATAAAAGGCCCTGCTCGCTTGTGGTTTCGGGAGCATTTATGTGATGTCATGTATGCCTGCATCATTCTGCATAACATGATAATTGAAGATGAAGGACCGAGGGCAACTGAATTCCATGCTGAATCGAGCGCAAGGGGCGATGCAAAACGTGAACAGGGCACCAGTCCATCAAGGGGCGCCAGTGCCACTCCGCCAAGTTATTGAGAGACAAGCTCAAATTCAGGATGCACGTGCCCACGACCGCCTTATGGAGGATATGATTGAAGAGATTTGGGCACGTTTTGGTCCACTCCGCGAATAGTTATTGTATTTTTATTTATTTCCTAATTATTGTATTTTTTTTAGTTATTGTCTTTTTTTTTAATTCAATAAAATTATCATTTATTAATTTCTGAATTTAATTAAGTTAGTTTTTATAATATTTATCACAAATAAAAAAAAACAACAAAATAAAATCTATTCAATCATTAAAATCACGTTTCCCAGTGCTTAGACCTAGGTCTTACTCAACCCCATTGTAGTGGAGAAATCAACCTATGTCTAACTCAACACCACCAATCATTAAAATCACGTTTCTCAGTGCTTACACCTAGGTCTTACTAGACACCCGTAGTACATGCTCTAACAGAGAGAGGAAGCATTAAATCAGGAGAAGATGTCAGATTTTTACTGGAGTTAGGGATAAAAAGATGAATATGTTGTGCCCTAACTGAATTTAGGGATTTGTCCCGTGGTGCAAATGGAGGATGAAGCGACAGATTTCACAATCCAACCAATACACACAACAATTTTTTCTTTTATTTAAACTAAATTATGGCTAGTGGGCAGAGAGATAAGAGAGATAGAGAAGAGAGAGAGACCGAAGAGAGAGATAAGAAAGAAAAATGAGATTAAATTAGAAATGAGATAATAACAAAAAGAAGTAAAGCTTGTGTTGACCAAATGTGTGAAAAGGAGAAAGGAGGGGTAAAAAAGATCAAAATTGACATTATTATAAGAAACTAAAAAATGTGACATTTTTTAAATTTCACTTCTAAGAATTGCTATTTTGAGAGATTTCCTCTATGGATTTCTTGTATTGTGACTGATCTCTGACTTCTGATTTTATAAGCCAAAGATTAATGGAATACCCAAAAAACGAAATATTAAAACAGAAAAATATTTAAAAGAGGTAATTGGAAAGTGGTCATCACACATGCATGTCCTTTTGATAAAGATGGAAGCAAATACATAGGGGTGTATTTGATATTTATAATACCTTTTTTTTTTTCTTTTTCTCTCATTACTTAGGTTTTTTTTCCCAGCTTCTTCTTTCATGTCTCTTTTTTTGAATAAAAATTACTGTTTCTAAGCAGGGAATTCACTAGCAATCTCAGGTCTATAGACTAGTATATAATACTGTAGTACTACACTTGGTCTGTATGAAAAAGAAAAGAGGAGGACTACTTTGCGGCAGCTCGCAGGTCCTTGCGATCGTATCGGGTCAACCCGAATTAAACTGTTGAACCAGTCAAAAAAAATTTGTTTTCGATTTCTTTTTCCGGCGGAGATTTCGGTTCCGATTTTACGGCTCCGCCTTCGCTCCGATTACTAATATAAGGATAATTGTCAAACAACAATTTGGATTTATTCGGCTCGCTGCGAGGCCTTCGGCTTCCCTCACTCGAATCTTGACCAAAGAAGAAGCGGCAAACAAAAAAATGAAGAGACAAACCAAAAAAAAAGAGGGAAAAAATGTGGAAATTTTAGAAAAAATTGAAAAAAAAAAATCAAAAATTGAAAAAGAAAACAAAAAACAAAAAAAGGCGCGTGCACCTCACGCGCAGTCGCATAGGGTGCGACCTGCTGGCATATAAGTTTTTGCAAAAAGAAAAAGATATTAATAAATCTTATCTAAATATGCTAATTTTTTTTAGAGTAGCTTCGATTCCTAAGTCAGTTCTCATTTTAGATAGAGAATATCACATTCCAATGGTTTAGCATTCGTAGAGGGCGAGGGATTATTTATGTCTCGTGCCAAGACTCTTATTGTTCCAACTCTATCTTGCATTAAGTATGATGTCAATTTTGGTTTATTCTTTTAAGCCTACATGCCTTAGCTAACATCATATTCTTTACGTCCACTAATAGTGCGACTATTATTTTTTTTCGTCCATTCATGAAAAAGTATGACTATTCTTTTTAGAACATAATTTCACCTAATATCTTACTTTTTTTATTCATTTATCCATTCACAAAACTGAGTCATTTTTTTCGATCACTTAACATTTACTAAATGTTTATTACAATATGTGCCACCAAATAGTTGCGCATTTTGTGGACGAAGGAATATGTTATTAATTTATAACAACTATACAATGCGGATCCCTGTTATTCAAGTTTGTCCTCATTTATGAAAATATAATAGTAATATTAGTGATGAGATAATATGAAGCAGTGTTAGGCTGCATATATGGACGTCATTGGATTAGACAAGAAGATGCAAGTTGGACAATAAGACTACAGTGTTGGCCATATGTTTGCCAGGACAACCATAACTGACTTTCATATATACTTGTTTCAATTTCTACTGTAAAAATTAATGATGTTTTCTTGTTCATGTGTGTGTGGGTGAGAGAGAGAGAGAGAGAGAGAGAGAGAGAGAGAAGAGAGAGAGAGAGAGAGATGGCTGCCATGTTAGTGGTTATATTTTTTTGTCTTTGATGAAGAAGAGTGGTGGAACCCTAATTGGCCACAATGTGGCTCCAATCCAAGGGAACACCCCCAACAGAATCTCATGGGAAGCAGTCCTACCTTTATATGGTGGGTCACTCTTATTTATCCACTAATATTGATTATAGTAGTATATGATTTGTTGGTAACGAGAGAAAATTCATCAGTCGTCGTCTGAGGGAGGAGTAAATTATTCACTATAGTCGCAAGCAAATCATGCACACAAAAAAAGCCAATTTGCTTGAATTAAAAAAAGCCAATTTGCTTGAATTGATAATATATGAATTGTTTGTAAGATTAAATAAAATTTGTAACATCTGCTGGAGCTCGCCCTAAGTTCGTGCCATATTATGTTTATTTAAGAAATACTACATGCTTGCACGCATATATATATATATATATATTCGGATTGGTTTATATAAAAATCAATCCTAGCGTGAGAACGTGAGAACAAGCTTAAATTACTTTGTAATCATGCTTAAATTGATATATTATCATACTTAATTGTGTTCATGCCTTTTTATATAAACATTATATTTGTATGATCTATGATAGTGATTAATTGAAGCATGAATATATATTGATTCAACCATGATCTTATATAAGCACTACCGTTTATATAAAAAACATGGATCTTATTAAGCATAACAATCTATAAATTTAAGTATGACTACATATTAATTTAATCATGTTCTCACGTTCTCACACCGGGAAATATTTTTATACTAACCCATCCATATATATATATGTATATATATGTAATCCAACCTAGATATAATCCAAAGCGACATGGAATATAAGTAGGTCCAGTTCATTTAAATAGGATAATATTTGGTGGATATGCATGTTGTTTATGTGTTTTTTCCCATCAAAATCTGCATTTAAAATGAATATGCCCCAATTGTTTTGGTTGAGAGTCTTGAGACTAACGAACGAACTTGTACGGTACGGATACAACATGCTAGCATTATTATTAACTAATTTCCCCCTTGTTTCTTCCTATGTCTAATCTTTCGCTTTTCTTTTCCAACTAATTTTTAGATTGTTACTATTTGATTCCATATACAACAAAATTGGTAGCCGACTCTTTGTTTTCTTTTTTAATTTTATACAGTACTAGTTTGGAACGCACATAAGGCTGCTTGCAGCGGCAAGCTTTTGAGCGAGCTCGCTGCCCACTTTGTATGCCACGTGGGGGCGAGCTCGCAGTAGTCACATTGGCGAGCTCGAGCTCGCCAACTTTTTTTTTTTTAAATGCATAAAAAAATATTTTATTAATTTAAATTAAAAACATACATGAAAAATTACATGCTATCTCCGAAGGGTTTCCAAATTTCTTCGATCAAATCATCCTCTAGTTTTGAGTGTGCTCTTTGATCTCGAAGGCTTTCTTTCCGCTTCAGGTAGTTTGCAAAGCTATCCGGGGCTCCTTGTCTCGTACTCGAACTCGAACTCGCTTGGGCTGTAGAGGTTGTTTCTTCGTTCGGGCTCCAATTAGTTACAGAAACGCACTCATCTTCAACTATCATGTTATGCAAAATAATGCAAGCATGTATGATGTCTGATAAAGTCTCTCGGAACCAAGAACGCGCCGGCCTACTAATTATTGCCCAATGAGCTTTGAGAACGCCAAAAGCTCTTTTCACGTCCTTGCGTGCGGCTTCTTGTTTCTTCGTAAATAAACATCTCTTCGGCTCAGTCGGGCACGTGAGAGTCTTCTCAAAGGTCGGCCAACATGGATAAATATCGTCCGCTAGATAGTAGCCCATCTTGTGATGAGTGCCGTTTGCGAAAAAAGTCACTACCGGGCTCTTTCCCTGCAGAAGATCTTGGAACACATCAGACTCCCAAGAACGCGTGCCAAATCCACAAATCTTGAGAAGCAACAGCTTCAAGCACGACCGTCGGGTGCCCCTTTTTCTGATTCGTGTACGCCCCTCTCCACCCATTGGGGCAGTTCCTCCACTGCCAATGCAGTCGATGCTACCAAACATGCTGGGGAAGCCGTGCTTCGATTCGTGCATTTGCAAAAGCCGGTTGCAGTTAGCCGTGTTAGGTGGCCGCAAATACTGGGCGTCGAATGCAGATATGATCGCTCGACAAAAATAATCAAGCGATTGCCGATCAGTACTGTCTTCCATCCGTAGATACTCATCGTATTGATCAGCGCATCCGCCATTTGCGAGTTGCCGCAACGCAATCGTACATTTCTAGAGTGACGTGAACCCCAGTTTCCCCGTTGCATCCGCGCGCTGCTGAAAATAAGGTTCGCGAGCCTCAACCGCCTGGAAGATTGTGTGGAACAGTTTTTTGCTCATACGAAATTGGCCCCGGAACACGTCTTCGCCCCACGTTGGAAACTCAGAGAAGTAATCCGCATTAAGACGGATCTCGGCATCAAGGAGATCACGAGGCACCACCGTCCTTTTCCTCTTTGAACTTTGGGCGGCAGCGGCGGCCGCCGCCTCTTCCTCCTCTTCCTCAGCGATTGCTTCGGCGGCCTTCGCCATCTAATTGCCGAACATGATAGGAATTTGGGCACTAAACTGTCGGAATTCTTCCATTCTAGCGTTGTAATAATCATCGTCGTCCGACATGATTTCTAAAATGAACGAAATAAACAAAAATATGAAGGTGTTGAGGAGATTTGAGAGAGAATTGAAGAGATTGGTGTATGGAATGAGGGAGAAAAATGATGTATTTATAGGTGAAGAATGGATGAATTTGAAAAAGGTGATCGTTGGCGATCGCAAGGGCTAGCGATCGCTCCAACCAGCGATCGCCAAGTGTCACCCCACGTCAGCGAGCACATCAGCGCTCGAGCTCGGCGTATAGAGCGCACGCGCACGCGCGCCGAGCTCGCCAACGGACTGCGAGCTCGCACATAGCGCTCGCTGGGGCAGCGTGCGGCAAGCGCGCCGCTACCCACAACCTAAGTAGTACTCTAGAGCGACTTCGTTAGCGCAATAAACGATCTCATAACTAAAAATTTGTGATTTACGAGTGTTTCAAAAATTTCAAATTATCTTTTTTTGTGGATTCTAAAGAGTGACAACTAAAGAGTTAATTGATCACTTGTCTCCGAATAAATGTTATTTTTTGAAATAAAATTTGTTTATGTCATCTATTTCGGAATGCATTAATTTGTTCTCAATGTAATTTTTTTTAAGCATTCGGGCTTTAATTTCATTCAATAGTTAGGAACCAAAAAAAATGTATTCACTCTGTTACATACAATGTCTAGGCTGCAGATGATATTTAATTGGGGATGAGTGGCGTATATATATGATAAATCACACTAAGATTTGAATATATAATAGTAGGGAGAGGATTGTATAGGAACTCATTCTTAGGTAGGAACTAGGAACTAATCTGATCAGTCGATTTTTTTTTAATCTACAGTACAGACTAATTGATGCATTAGATTACTGTTGTTTGTGCATTAAAAATATGCTAAATAATGTGTGCATTAAGTTAGTGTAATTTGTGCATTAACATGTTTGTGCATTAACGTACTCTATTTTGTGCATCACATAAGTGATATTTATGCTGGTTTATACGGTTATCATATAAAGATGAGTTCCTACCAGATACATACCCTATAATAGTACGAGAAACGAATATTTCTAACAAAAAAATATAATTTGATGCTCCCAAATTAAAGATGGATCAATGATCGTCAAGGCCATAAGTTTCATTGGTAAATCTTTTTTTACTGACCAGGAAACATTTATGGTGATCGGACGGAAAATGAAAAACATGAACGGGCCAATTTATTATTATAGGCTTCAAGCCTTCAAATAAAAAGGAATAATCACTGTAAATAAACAAACAAAGACTCTCGTGCGATAACTGTTGATAATGTATGTGGATTAGTAAAAAAAAGGCTGTGATTCCAAAGGTGGGCTTATTTAAAAGATTTTTTTGCAAACTTTTATTTACACATTTTTATATTTTTCAGGCCATATAAAATGTTACAGTACATCTTACTTTGATAAAAAAAAGTTAGAATGTTTTGGATAAAATAGAACTACACTTAATTACGCTTCTAAGATGTTAGAAAAAGAGTGTTTATAAAATATCTTATCTTGTTTCAATCTATGAATTCAATGAAGAGACATTACTAAATTCAAAAGCAAAAATCCTACTATAATAAATACGTACTCTTAAACATGAAATTAGTCATACAATCAATATAATGAACTGGATAAGTAGTTTTCCTCTTTGGGGCGGCTCGGGTTTAATAAAAGTTAAGTAATTGTGAGCGGAGATAGAGATAAAAAAATGTAATTGTTAGCTAGTGGAGAAAGAAATTCACCTTTTTGAGTGAAACAAGGAATAAAAATAATAAGCTAGTGGTGGAAGTTATATTCCAAAATGAAATGGCTCCACTATTTACAGACGGTTAAAAAAAAAGATGACTGCTACTCATAGAGTAAGTATTTACTTACTTAAGCTTGGAATTACTGAATTACCCATTCCAGCCATGGAGGAATAACATAATGTGAATGGAGGAGCTGTGAATTAACTGGAAATAGATGTCAAATCCATTTATCGAATTGCATACTCTTTAACACTTTCTTGAATTTTCATAGTAGTAATATTAATTTCCAGTTTGAAAGTTGTTGACCAAAATGTTTTAGGTTCACTGCAAAAGTAGTACGTTTATACTGCAAACATTAAATGAAAACATCAGTGGCTAAGATTCAAGAGACGAGAAAAATAATCTAAAGTACAATTATTACCTAAACACTTAATTAATTTAATTACCCAAAAAAATTAAAATTAATAAATTTGTCCATTTCAAGTTTAAAATGAAAGTTTCATCTGATTTTAATAACTTCTAAATTCCCCTAAACAATATTTAGTATCCGGTTTGAAATTAGACGGAAAGTACTAATTCGCCAGGTTATGTAGATTTTATTGAGTTTCAATGTAGGTCCAAAATCATACCATGAGAAAGTGAAACAAATAATTAAAAAAAATGATGTTAAAGGGGATCGAGGATAAAACTCAAAAAGTTCTCTCTTCTTCACCAAAATGCATAGCTAGCAATGATTAATTCAGATGATAAACTTATATCCCGTCCAATATGTTGTACATTTTCTTAATTAGTATTGAAATATATACGTATTAATTATATTAAAATTTATAATTAATATTGCCTTTTGAGGTGCTCATTAATAAAAATCTTTGTGTTTCTAATATAAATCTTGTATGTATATTTTTACATAGCAATGCTTAATATAGTTAAATCAGAGGACAACAAATATAATATGATCATAGGGTTAAGGTGCTAAAAACCCTTAAGGTTTCGTGTGAAGTGCATTTATGCTCCCAACGTTCGTTTTCGGGCAATCTGCCCCCTAACGTCTTAGAATAGGTGTAATTAAGTCCATCCTTTTAACGGATGTATCATCACAATTTAATTTTTTATTTTATTTTTTGCATCCAAGTACCACTACCATAGGTAGCTAAACAAGTCTGTCTCCTCCTAAAAGGAGATATGCTTATATTGTAATAAAATTTATATATTCCTAAATAAAGATTTGGGCTTTTTGCTCATCCCTTCATGTGTTTATATTTTCTTTGTGTATCGACGGAACACCTTACGCCTCGGGTAGAAAACGAGCGAAGGTTGAGCTGGGTGTTGTTGAAGAGGTCTGCGGCTGGAAACCATTCGTTGCGATCGTGTGGTTGGACGAGGTCCCTAAAACTTCTGGCAGACAAATCCGATAGCACTACGGTCAAAAAGGTATGAAGTCGATATACGTAGAATTTATTTTATACGGAAGTGTGATGGGCCTGATAGTATTGAAATTGATTATCTTCAAATTGAAGAAATTATATATTGGCTGGAAACTTCCTCATGCCCGATAGATTACAACGTGATCAGGGTCTGGAGGCAACAATGCCACGTACCTTTAATTAGGGATAAATGAGCTAAATATATAATAAAGGAATTCAGTAAAAAAATAAAATAAAATAAAATAAAATATTAAATGACGATTTTAACATCCGTTAAAAGGATGAACTTAATTACACCTATTCTAAGACGTTAGGGGGCAGATTGTTCGAAAACGAACGTTAGGGATATAAATGCACTTCACACGAAACCTTAGGGGGTTTTTAGCACGTTAACCTATGATCATATATACTACTACCTCCGGTCCCCAAGTCTTTTCCTATCTTTCCTTTTTGGGATGGTCCCCAAGTTTCTTCCTAGCTACTTTTAGACACTACCTTACAACAAATTATTATCTCTTACCCTTACTTTATCAACTTATTTACCTAAAATACCACATATGGCCCACCACTATCTCAATTAACTAATATATCACCACCCTCAATGTGGGACCCTTTTTCCACTCACAATAAATTTAATCACTTTTTCTCTACTCATAACTAACTCAACAACTTTTTCCTTAATATCCGTGCCACTTCCTCCTAGGAAGAAACTTGGGGACCGGAGGTAGTATATAATACTCCCGCTAATCCGATATATATTCAAGGTTCCTATTTTTTTATTTTTATTTTTTATCTGTCCAATAACAAGGTCCACGTCTAAATAATGAAAAAAAAATTATACAGTAGATAGTAAAAGATTAAATACAGTTTAATCGAAAGCTTTTTTGTAAGACAAATAGTAACAGTAATAGTAAGAAGTTGAGAAGCTTTTTGTAAGACAAACAGTATACTGACAATCTATTTTGTAATGAGAGTTGAAACCTATGTGTGATTATAGGTATATGATAGGATATGCATACAGTATGATGGGTCAGACCATCTACAGTATTTTTATATGACATTTCACCATGATTTTTGGTCCAAACATTTGTCCGATCTCACAATAATATTTCATACTTTTGATTAATTTTTATACTCCAATGTTTCAACATTTTGTAATACTCCCATCCTGAATATTATTGCTCCATTTTTATCCCTATTTTTTTAGAATAGTTTTATCCCTCTTCGATTGACGATGTCGACAGGAACGATTTGAATTATAATATCACTTCCATGCATGGAGCCCACATAATGTAAATTATATTTAGAGTTTCTTTTCCCGGTCCAAATCAACGAAACAAGAACTGAACCTGAATTTGAATTTCATGAAATTATTGCAAAGATGTTCAAACGTAATGTATAAATTTATCAAATTCTTAACATTACAACATATTGAAAAAGATGTTGTATTTGTCCTTTTTTTTTTTTGATATCGTGGGAAACTACTCTTATCTTTCTCTTACACTCGAACATAAATGGAAATGGAAATTAACACTTAAGAATTAGAATTTCTTTTATATAATTGTTTAGCAAACATTTATTATTACGTTCAACTGCATACCAGAAAATAGTCATTTCAAAACAAAATTCCAAAAATTTCTAACTCTACTTAATAATTATACATGTAGTGTCAATTTATTTTTCTAATATTATTCACTCTTGGGGGCCGAAGCCAAATCTTTTGTACACTTTGATTTACTGCAAAAATAAATGCAGTCATTATCATATATGATGTAGTTAAAATCTTTTTACAGAGGTGATCATATCGCGTAGAGATACGAGATATGGATTGATAGGGATAGAGAGTTGCATAAGTTAAAGCAACTGTATTTATTCAGAGTGACATAAGTAAGACATATATTCTCTCTCTCTCTCTCTCTCTCTCTCTCTCTCTCTCTCTCTCTCACACACACACACACACACACACACAGTTATGTTACGTTTGATATTTATATTTTTATCTTTATTTTTTTTTAATCTTAAATGAACCGTTAATTAATTGAATGATAATGACTTGCATTATTAATTAATTATTTTTATCCTAATAAATATTTTAAAATAGAAATTAGGCCTTTATATATACTACATGTAATTGAAATTTAAAAATAGTGAAATTAAATTAGAAAAGGAGCGGTCGGTACGTGAAGTGTGTGTATAAAACGAAGAAGCAAATAAGCAGACATCACGTTGATGTTGTATTCTTTCTTGTCATTGACGAGAGAGACAGCCCAAAACCTCTAAAAACCCTACTTTTCTTTCTATTTCTAATTAACATACAGCATGAAGGTTGCAAACTTGCGAACATGGGTTTAATACCGATTTAATACTACTCTGTTTAATAAATTTTGACAATAGCTCACATTTTCTCTATATAAAGCGATAGATCTGGAACCCAATCTTTCAAAATGGTCGATCCGACTCGACTCTTTTCAGACAGTTAAATGGTCGATCGGCATTAGAGCATCCACTATAGGGGTCTTACTAGACCTAGATTGAAGCACTGGGAAACGTTATTTTAATAATTGATGGTGTTGAGTTAGACCTAGGTTGATTTTTCCACTACAATGGAATTGAGTAAGACCTAGGTTGAAGCACTGGGAAGCGTGATTTTAATGATTGAATAGATTTTATTTTGTTGTTACTTTTTTATTTGTAATAAATATTATAAAAAATTACTTATTTAAATTCAAAAATTAATAAATGACAATTTTATTCAATTTAAAAAAAAGACAATAACTAAAAAAAAAAAATACAATAACTAAGAAATAAATAAAAACACAACAACTACTCGCGGAGTGGACCAAAACGTGCCCAAATCTCTTCAATCATATCCTCCATAAGGCGGTCGTGGGCACGTGCATCCTGAATCTGAGCTTGTCTCTCAATACATGTATATATCCGTTGCTCATAACCGTTGCTGCCTTTTAATTAAATTTTTTTTATTAGAAAATAAAATAAAAAAATTAGGATCGGACCAATGGAGACACGCCACGTGTCCCCATATTACATCATCACTGAGTCGAAGGTTGTGTCTAAAAATCGACACAGCCTTCGCCCTCTTGCTCGACCCACCCCCATGTCGATCCTCCACTACGGCTTCGACGTCGCCTGCATCGAGTGGAGGGTGTGTCGAGCTCTTTGACCCTGCCGTTCGACCCCCCTCTAAAACTCCCGTAGTATATGCTCTTAGTCTTTTTTCAAATTAAATATTAGTATATTATACTAGTACGCAACGTATGTGCTAGTTTGAGTTGGTCCATTAATTAGGCGTTCCAAGTTCCAGCCCTTTAATTTGGTCTGTACAATTTCATTTTTCTTGAACCTAAAACTAAAATATTTTATCGGAGAAATATCGAATCGTTCCAATCTGAGAAACACTAACACTTATGCTAGTGGTGGCATACGAGATTCGATATGATCTTCTTCTCCCCTGGCCTCCTCTCCCAACTCAAAGAAGAAAATAAAATTACAATCACCCTCATTTCAAATCTGTTTATCTGTTTATTGTTGGTGTTATGCAAACAAAGATAAATTAGGTACCTATATGGTGTGTTTTAGTGACAAAAAAAACACATTTATGAGTGAGATTTTGTATTTGAAAATGTATGTCCATGTAATAATGGTCAAACAAGTAAATTAGAGAATTGAAATACTACCCGTTACCCGTTTGGGAAGGTCATCTATCATCATCATCATTAGCAGTTGCAGCAGCAGCAGCACCCAGCAGCCTATATATCTAATCTAACACTCCTTTTTCTTTCAATTTGCCAATTAACTTTCTTCTTATTCTCTCTCTCTCTCTTGCAAACTGTCTGAAAGAAGAAGTCTATTCTCTTCTCTCTTCGAACTCCTTTGTTTTTTTTTTTTTTTTCCTCTCATCATCCGCTCGTCAAAGATGATTCTGACAGTGGAAACAGTTCTACTGTAGCACCCCCCTTTGATTCTGTCAGAAACCCCAAAAAAATAATAAAAAATTAAAGAACAAATTAGTGCTCTCATTCTGTCTCTCTCTCCCCCTAGCTAGTATGGGGAGCGAGAGTTGTAGCGTTATATACAGAAGAAATGGGAGTTGGAGTTTGTATTCATCTCCATTAGGAAAATCATTATCATCTTGCTCAATGGTGTTCCCCGAGTTGAGAGGAGTGTCAATGGATGGCGGGTTTCCGGCGCAGGAGAACTGGGGTTATTGTTATTCCGAGGGCGCTGGTGAGGGAAACGAGATGACGATCGATCTGAATGCAGCCATAGATGAGGAAGACATGCATGGAATTGGATCGTCATCCAACGGTAATGCAGATGCTGGCAATGGGCAGCCTAAGCCATGCGCCAGAGGCCATTGGCGCCCCGCCGAAGATACTAAGCTTAAAGAGCTCGTCGCCATTTACGGGCCTCAAAATTGGAATCTGATTGCGGAGAAATTGGAAGGAAGATCAGGTATGTATAGTATTAAGACAGAGAGAATATGTATTGAAAGAATTCTCTTAATTAATCTGTGTGTGTGCTTGTGTGTTTGGGGTTTGAAGGTAAAAGCTGCAGGTTGAGATGGTTTAATCAGCTGGACCCGAGGATAAACCGGAGGGCGTTCACGGAGGAGGAGGAAGAGAGACTAATGGCGGCGCACAGAGTGTACGGAAACAAATGGGCGATGATTGCGCGGCTGTTTCCGGGCAGAACTGACAACGCCGTCAAGAATCACTGGCACGTGGTGATGGCCAGAAAATACAGGGAGCAGTCCACCGCTCACCGCCGGAGGAAGATGGGCCAATTCCTTCTCAAAAGGCCGGATGAGGATCATCTCTCTGCTTGTGCTTATTGCTCACCCCAACCCCAACCCCAACCAATACCATCTCTCGCTTTCTTTCAAGGTATTTTTTTGGTTTTCTTTTTAGTGTTTTATTATTTTATATGTATGTCTTGAAATTTGTAATTAATTTGTGTTTGGGTTGGGTTGGGTTGGGTTGGGTTGTACGTAGGGGTTGGGCCTGGGTGTGGGCGTTGGTCTTGGGATGATGAGATGAGCAGCAGGCAGACAGGCGAATGGGAGAGAAGTTACCCGCCGTCGTCGCTCACGAATGCCATCCAACTCTCACACTACTATCAACTCCCCTCAACCAACGCTCCCTCTTCTTCTTCTTCTTCTTCTTCCTTTTCCTCACCACAACCCGCACCACTTGCAGTTGCAGAGGACACACCATTTATTGATTTTCTTGGTGTTGGAGCATTGTGAGATATTTACATATATATATATATATATATATAGAGAGAGAGAGAGAGAGAGACAGAAAGAGATGACACATATACATATGCATTTTGGTGCGAGAGTGAAGAGTACTCAATGAGTTAGTATTATGTTATGTTATGTTATGTTATGTTATGACTTACTTTGCATTTTGGTTGTCCTCACATGAAACCCTTTGTTTCGGAATGCGTACTAGTTTGCCTTTCTCTCTCTCTCTCTCTCTCTCTCTCTCTCTCTTTGAAAATCAAAAGTTTCGAGAATCGATTAAGATTATATATTACCATGAAAATTCAGAAAAGCAATGCACATCGCCTCATCATCTTTTCTACGATGGATGATGGATTCTTATTTTTCCAATTTCGAATTTCCCAAGAGATTTCGTCGGCCTCCCTTGGTAATGGGCTCCTTAACAATATAAAATAGCCCAAAAGGTTTCGTATTTTGGGTCAACAAAAATCCAACTCTGTAGCACGTTAAATGTTGTTAACATATAAAACTCCAAGCCTGTATAGCAAGCAAGTAATACTTTCGTTTTTTTTCTTTTTTCTTTTTTCTTTTTGGAAATATACAGATACATTTTATTAAATTTTGAGTTTTTTTGTTTCCAATTGTGAAATATGAGGAACACTCCTGTATCGTCGACCACACAGTACGATTGTGGGTTTCATCTATTTTCATTTATTTTTTAAATTCTAATAGGAATTGAATTATAAAACATCATAATCCCCTTAATAAACCCCTTGCTTACTGTCAATCACACTATGCGGTTAGTCACACAACTTTTTGCTGTAATATAGTTGTATGTAGAAGTAGAAGATGATGAGTATGTAATTCTCCTTGAAAGATGAGTAGCAAAGTGGGTAATTTGGATGACAAGAATATGACAAAAACTTTGGTGCATGTTCTCTACCGTGCAATACCTGATCTGGACCTGCCTGACATGGCGCGTGGACGCAAACATGCACCTATACGCGCAGCGCGTGTATCTCACACGCTACAGTATTTTTTTTGTTCAGAAAATTTTCCCCCTCATTTTTGTTGTTTGCCTTTTCAATTTTTGTTTGACACTTCTTCTTTGGTCAAGATTCGAGCGAGGGGAGCCGAATGCTTCGGAGCGAGCTGAAAAAATCCAAATTGTTGTCCATCGATTATTCTTATATTTAGTAATCAGAGCGAAAACGGATCAAACTGGGGTCGGGTCGGGTCGGACAAATGGGTGTTGCACGGTGCACAATTTGCACCCAAGTGCTACTCCAAGAATATTACACTTTTGAAAACTGGACATTTTCTTCAACCGTCCGTCGTCATAAGCACTACTTTTCCAAAAGTTAGTACTTTTAAACTTGCCCACCTAACGTTTCATGTGCGTTTACGTGTTGATCTAGCGATAATGTGATTAATATTGAAAGCCAGAAAAAATTCAAATTTGAATCCATCGTGGCATTATCTTTGAGTTTTAATGTTTCAAACCAAATATTAGACGACACTTGGATTGTAAAATTTTAATAAAGTATTCAAAGATATTTAAACTAACATTTTCATAACGTACTATTATCATCATCATACAGTAATACACGAACAGAATGAAACACGAGATATGCCATTCAAACGGGATCTAGCAGAGGGATTTCTCCATGAATCTCACAAATTCTTGAAAATCAATCAAACCATCTCCATTAACATCAAAATGTTTGATCATCCTCCTGCATTCATCCAAACTGCAACTACACCCATCCTTCAAACATAGGCTACCAACAACTCTTTGCAAGTCTGCAGCATCTATAAAACCATCCTCGTTTGCATCGAACACCTTAAAAGTTTCCTTAATTTCGTCGAAACTTGGCTCGTCCACATCAAACATCCCAACTAAATCTTCTTCATCCAAATTACTTTTATTCTCACAGTCATCCAATCCCACTATTCCCACTCTCTTCAACATAGAATTGATTTCTGCAAAAGGGATTATTAACCTTTTTTCATCCCCAGTTTTTTCTCTACTGCAGTGGATCAGTGGCTCCGAAACAATTTTGGACTTTGGCATCTCCCCCCACAAAATTTTCCATTTTGTTGATAGAAACTTTGGAAAACTATGGAAGAAAAAATGGACCCTTGAAAAAAAATAATCAATATCCACGAGAAAAAAATTGAACCCCAAAACCAGCAAGTTTGAAATAATGTTTGCTAGCTTCAACTCCATTGGAGAAACCTACTTTTTTTTTTTTATTTATGTACTTTTTCGGTGGGGTGGGGGTAAATTTGCTCTTGATATGATGATCATAATTTATGGAGTATTTATAACATAGAAAATTGGCTCATGTTTGAGGTTGAAGGTCGCATTTGATTTTTGTCGTAAAGTGGCGTGTTGTGTGAATAATGCTTTTTAATATTTCTGGAATTGATTTTGCAAAATTACCAAGAAATTTTTAGTGATTTTTTTTAAATACTAAGCTAGAATAGGGTAGTTAAGAAAGTGTCATGTTCGTTGTAAATTGTACTTTAGTTTTCTATTTTAAAAATTGTATTAAGACTTATTGATGAACTAAAATAGTTTATCTTATATGAACTTACAGATTAGAGATTACTTAATGTGAAATGGACTACTAATAGCTACAGGTCGGTATTCACACGTTAAATATTTTCCAAATCTAAACCCATTAAAAAAAATTTAACCCATACTCGTTCCAATTTCAATTAATTTTTTTTAAAACCCGTACCCGTCAATACCCATTGAGTAATACCCGCTAATTATCTGCTAAAACACCGATACTAAAACATAAATAACAAATATAATTTAAAACATATGTATCGATATATGATTTCATTTAAATAATGTCAAAATAAATACAGTACTTACTAAGAAAATGTATGATAAATCAATCAACATCTTCCTGCATCGTACATAATTTAATAACTAAAATCCTCATTCTAAACCTATAAAATATATATATAATATTTTTTTATCTTTCAAATATTTAAATAAGTTTGGGTAGTAGTACCCGAAGGTAATTATCCAAACCCGACCCCAACCCATCATGGATTTGAATGTTTTAACCTAAACTCATCCCAAAATCAATTAATAATTCTCAAATTCATCCAATTATCATCTCTAAAATGGACTTTATTATAGTAATTAAATTGTGAGGCAATGAAAATATACAAACATTTTCATCGAAAAATATAAATAAATAAATAAATAAATAAAGCATTAGTTGCTATACAAGAGTAGCCAAACCGTTTGTTCAAAAAAAAAAAAAAAAAAAAAAAGCCAAACCGACTGAAAGGAACGTAAAAGGTTGTGGAAATTGTTGCATAATTTCCTCGAAATTACCAGGGTGATGCAATGAATTAAATCCGAACATTCCACGAAATTTCTATCTAGATTTCGTTTAAAAAACTTACACAGGAAAAAAAAATCATATTGTCCACACGTCTTGATTTTATAGTATTTCATTTTTGGTTATTATATATAGTATTCATTTTGTAAAATTTAGAGAAAAATGAGGGTTGGTCTTTCATCATGTTTACATTGTTGCTACAAAGATTATTATAAGTTTTCACACGATAAATTATTATTCATTCTTAATTTTCTACTAAGGTGAATATTTTTTCACAGAGATTAATATAAAAAAACTATCGGTCAAATTTGATTTGTAAATATTTGTTGATTCTTTTAATTTTACTTTTCTAATACGTGATAAAAGTAAAAAAATACCCAAAATATATTATATTTTGAGTTTTGACCCAAAAAAAGGTAAACCTATAATTTAAAATGAAATAAAAGAATATGTCTGTCTGTGTCTGTCATAGCGAAGATAAAATATTTAAGTAGTTGAAAATATTTATCAATTAATTATTATCCTCTATTTCATTACGGCATCTACGATGACGTTCATGGATTTTACATTAAACTTCTTCCCTCAAATAAAGAGGAAACAATTACTAATATAAATTAAAAATTAACTACATAAATAAATTTATTGTGATATTTATCAATGGAAAGCTAGCCGGGCCGAGTTTGGACTAACATTTAAGTTTTCTGGCTGATATTTGGGTTCATGTACGGCTGTAAAAAGAGTAATTTTAAACATATACCTCAAGTCTCTCATTATAGCCGTCGTAATTAAAATAATAATAAATTAAAAAATAAATATACTATTCTACCCTTAATTATACTCTCAACTTAAAATTCTAAATTAAACAAAAGAAATATGCCACATCAAAAGGCAAAATCTACGAAGACTATAAGGTTGAAAATGAAGAACTCCTGTTTTACAAGAAATGACAGTCTCAAATCTCATATTTCTGAGCTTTACCAATATATATAAAATCTTTTAATCTTTGTTCATTAAGACAAATTTAAATTAATTACATCAACACGAATCACTTAAATCAAAGTTGAATTGACTATGAGGATATGAGATAGTGCCGGCCACTGCGTAAATAAAGGTCGACGATATAATCTTCATCAAAAGCAAACGCGACGCCCAATCTGCCAAAATCCTAGAATTCGGGGATCGCGACGAGAAACAATTTGTGGAAATTTCAGAATGAGGATTGTGAAGTGGTTGGTGCAGCTAGCATACACTATGAATTGTTGATTGCACACAGCAGAGACATGAGATCATTCAAATTAGTTGGGAGGTGGAATGTCAATAGTGCTGACTGTGGGGAAAGAGTTACGAGAGATATCACGACATCTTTTATTTACAAGATATTTTTTCCCCAATTTTGCAGGTTGATGAAGAGGAGATTAGTGTTGTGTTTCACCATAACCGGTCGAGTGAAAGTTAATTAAGTTGGGACTATGAAATAATTTTTTTTATTAGTTGAATTTTACGGTGGGGGCTATGAACTGATGAGATAAGTTTTTTTAATGATTGATAAAATTTTAAAATGAGGTTATAAAGATATAATAGTAAATTTGTTATTTAATTTATTATTACATTAATGAAGAGGCTATAGTAAAAGATTTGGGGTTGTATTTAAAATTAGCCCTCTAAAATTCCTATGATCACGATTCAGGCCCAAATCATTTAGATAAGGTCTGAAGGTGTAAATGAGTTGACTGTTGAGTCTAGTCGATAACATTATTTATAGAGGCCGCCTCTTTGCATGAGATCGGATCCGAGTTGATCTGATCGGTCACGCGGGTCAACTCCGGCCACCCTTACAATTTTATTTTAATTTTTTAATTTTACATTTTGTTTTTCGATTCGTATTCGGCTCTGATTTTAATTTATAGATAATCGTAGTTGCAACATTCATATCCTTTAACTCGCTCCGAAGTCTTCGGCTCCCCTCATTTGACTCTTAAAATAAAAGAAAACAAATTTAAAAAAAAGCTAGAAAATTAAAAGAAAGAAAGAAATAAAAAATACTGGTGTGTGGCTCCCACGTGCCGCATGTGAAAGCTACGTGGGTGTATCTCACGTGCCCCATGCACAATCGCATGGGATGCGACCAGCCGCGTACGAGTTTTTTGCGTTATTTTAAATACAAAAATAAATATGACCAATTGATATATATATTATATTTTCTTGATAGATTGCTACTTGATTAACCGACCTGCTCTCTCATTGCTGCTATTGAAGACGGTGGCATGATAAATGTATTCCTCAATTATTATTATTATTTTAGATATTTTTATTCCACAATCTTATATCTATGTCATTAAACCAAGGTCATTTTTTAATAATATATATAAATTTAAGTTGGTGGCTCTAATGGTGTTGACATATTATGTAAAAGTAAGATTAATTGATGTGTGATAAGTTGCGGGAATATAAAAACTGGAATCTGTACTTCCGTCTGAGCTAGTTTAAGGTGGAACAAAATGGAAACAATTTGAAAGATGCTTTCCATATATATGCGGATTTTGCGGAGATCTTTTCTTTAAGTTTTCTTATTGCGGTGGATAATATATTTAGGGTTTCTCAAGACCTATATATATACATACCAGACATATTGAAGATGGTCATCGTAACTATATTACTATTGTTCATAGCTTACTGTTTCGTGAGAGTATATTCTTGAGTGGTTTTTTCATATTCAAACACTTTGTAAAGGGGTTGGGTGTCAAGTTGCGACTCGAGCATAGGTTGTAGGTAGTGTGCACCTGTATGTGTAAGATCCTTTGTTTCTAGTATTTTTTCATATTCAAACATTTTGTAAAGGGGTTGAGTGTCGAGTTGCGACTCGAGCATAGGTTGTAGGTAGTACACTTGTATATGTAAGATCCTTTGTTACTATAATTTCTGATAGTAGATTGATTTTCTCTTGGGCGTGGCCCCCAAAAGTAAGTTGATTAACCGAATTAAAATTATTTTTTATGCATAAATTGCTCGGTTTGGAACTTTCATATACTACCTCCGGTCCCCAAGTCTCTTCCTAGGAGGAAGTGACACGGGTATTAAGGAAAATGTTGTTGAGTTAGTTATGAGTAGTAAAAAGTGATTGAATTTATTGTGAGTGGAGAAAGGGTCCCACATTAAGGATAACGATATATTAATTAATTGAGATAGTGGTGGTCCACATGTGATATTTTAGGTAAATAAGTTGACAAAGTAAGGGTAAGAGATAATAATTTATTGTGAGGTAGTGTTCAAAAATAGTTAGGAAGAAACTTGGGGACCATCCCAAAAAGGAAAGATAGGAAAAGACTTGGGACCATAAGTAGTATAATTTTTATAAACGGAATTATAGCCGTAAAAAATCTAATTGGTGTCTAACAGACTATTTTGAAAGTGGGCATGTATAAATAGTAAAAGTAGAGGTTTGATATGACCTGAAATTGCCTCAAGTATATGGACTCGGGTCAGTCAGTCCAACCAATTGTTATAGTATGAAAATTAGTATTCTTGATTGGATCGTGTTGTCTATTTGGCAGCCTAATTGATGTTCACAGCCGATCCAGTAGGCTTGACAGGTCAATTTTACAGATCCAAGTAGGGGTGGAAATCGGTTCGGGTACGTGTTAACCGCACCAATAACCGAAATAATCGATAACTGTTTAATACGTTTTATTCCTACCGATAACTGAATCGTAATTATCTTCGGTTAACCAATAACCGTTGCGGTTATTTCGATTCGGTTTTCGATTAACCTATTTTAACCGAATATAATTATGGAAAGTAAAAACAAAGAATAAAACATACACTTAAATTTATAAGAGTATTGTCCATCATAAATAAATATATATGATGCAATAGATTTTATCCAAAATTGTATTATTGTTGAAATATACGATATCTAATTAATTGCATTGCATTATAGTATATGATTGATTATGTTAAAACAAAAAACTAGTATTAGTAAATAATAACAATATTATGCTATGAAAGTAGAGTACTACATAAAATATAATAGTAGTAATATTAAGATATAAGATGAGAGTACTACTTGTAATATATAAGTAATAATATTGTATTTAATATATGAATTAAGAATTCAGTTAATTCGGTTATTATCGGTTTAACTGTTCGGTTATCGATTATAACCGATAACCGCATTTTCACTAATTTCATTATCGATAACCGTAATATGCAGTTTTCGGTTAAATTGGTTATTAACCGATTAACCGAAATCGAATTTCCACCCCTAGATCCAAGAGAGAGACTAAATAATGGCAAATGTAGAATGAGATAAATATGATTAATAGATTTATATGAATTATTAATAATTTAATTAAATTTAAAATGATAAATTATTATTTAATTGGTGGATATGAGCACATATTATGTTTTTCATCGTAAGCCAAAATTTTCAAACTAGCCGTGTAATCAGATTGAATTATTTTATCAATTAAGTCTTATCAGACGAACTAAAATAACCCCAAACATATTATATTAAGATAAAAACTTGGGTGCAAAATGTTACACCGTGCAACACCTGTCCGCCCCGACCCGACCCGTTTGATTCCGGTTTGACCCGGGTCAATCCTCTTTGATCTTTTTTTTTTAATTTTCCAGTTTTTTTTTTTAATTTTAGTTTTTTTTACCCTTCTTTTTTTGTTTGCTGCTTCTTTTTTGGGCAAGATTCGCGCGGGGGAGCCGAAGGCCTTGGAGCGAGCCGGAAAAAATCCAAATTGTTGCCCGCCGATTATCCTTATTTTAGTAATGGGAGCAAAGGCGGAGCCGAAGGCTCCATGGAAAAAAAATCTGAAAAGAAAAAACTGGGGCGCATGAGACACATGCGCGGCGCGTGGATCTCAAGCGCGGGTTCGGCGGGCACGTGGGGCGGTCGGGTCGGGTCGTTCGGGTTATGCACCATACATAAGTATGCAGACAAGTGCAACTCGTATATTAATTAGACATATGTTTTGGTGCAACTGTTGTATACTATACACCCACTTTTTGTCTTTAGTGTATTTTGTCTTTTAGTGTTATAATTTTCAGCTTTTTTGTTCTTTTTTTTCCTGTTTTTTTTTTATTTTCAGTATTTCTTTTATTTTTTTCTTTTTTTTTTATTTTCAGATTTTTTTCTTTTTTTTCTGTTTTCTTTTTTTTCCTTTTTTCCTTTTTCTTAATTTCCAGCTTTTTTGTTCTTTTTTCCTGTTTTTTTATTTATTTATATTTCCAGATCTTTTTTTTACTTTTTTCTGTTTATTTTTCAGATATTTTTCTTTTTTTTTTCTGTTTTTTTATTTCCTGATTTCTTTTTCTTTCTTTTTCTGTTTTCTTTCTATTTTTTTTTAGTTTCCAAATTTTATTTCTTTTTTTTTGTTTTTTTTTCACATTTTCTTTATTTTTTTTCGCCTCTTCTTTTTGTTTGCCTCTTCATTTTTTTTTTGCATCTTCATTTTTTAAAACATTGTCGCAACGAAATGTAATGATTGTAAAACTTTAAGTTTCTTAATGAAAATATTTACTTTTTCAACGACAATAATTACTTTAACGTTCGATTAAAAGTAAAACATGTCAAGTTCAAAAGTAGACATTGCCGTGACGAAATATAATGATTGGAAAACATTACGTTTCTTAATGACAATGTTTCCTTTTTTCAATGACAATAATTACTTTAAGTTCGACTAAAAGTAGAACTAGTCATTTTTAAAAATAGACATTATCGTGACGAAATGTAATGATTGTGAAACTTTACGTTTCTTAATGGCAATGTTTAATAAAAATTTTGAAAATTAAAAAAACACTGAAAAATATAAAAAAAGCTGAAAATAAAATCTGTAATTACAAAAAAAAAAAATCTGCTAAACAAAACGTGGAAAGGAAAAAAAATGGAAAAAAATAATGGGCGCGTGAATCACACGAGCCGTGCGTGGAGGCGCGCCCGTATGATGCACGCGCCCATGCGGCGGTTGTATGTTGATACCATACAACTGTGGTATGGAAACACACTTCAATTAATTAATACAATTTTTGTAAGTGAAGATACAAAGGGTTTTGGTATCCAACGTTGCCACCAACATCTAACGAAGAAAATGGAAATATCACATCAAGATTTTGTGATGCAATCTAAACCCTAACACGTGCATATGTACGCCACTCTCATCGCAATTACCTAATCTCATTACAATTAATTACTCTCAAATTGATTTAATCTAACACTTAAAATACTAATTTTTGAATCTTGCAATCAACTCAACTGAATTGGTATTCTCAGGTTCAAAGAATGGTGTAGTAATCATCACAGTTTCTGACTGTATATACATGTCCAACATCTCTCTCTCTCTCTCTCTCTCTCTCTCTCTCTCTCTCTCTCAATTAGCAGCATCTTTTTATTTTTGGCCGACCAAAACGCACTAATTAAATTAGCATTAGGACAAAGTGGTTGATTGTGGGTACATTTGTTGTGTTGGCTTATTGTACTGTACAAGAGGTACATAAGAGAGGATAATATTAAATTTAATAAATTAATTTGGAGTTGGAAGCAATCTTAATCTGTAACTCTTATATAAGTTCGTTGAGGAATCTTAGCTTTTCGAGTGTTACAATGAATTAAATTATTGGTGTTAAATTTCTTGATATGCGTTGAGATGTTGGTATTTGTGAAGATTTATGTCATTATGTGAGACTCTAGAAATATTTCGAAATCAATAAATTACAGGTAATAATTATTATGGTTGAAACTTATCTTATAAATGGAATATCATGACACAATTATTTTAAGATTCAACAGCTAGTCAAGAAACTGTCGACTGCAACCATACGTATGCGTTTGATTTTGTATTCTTTTTCTACATTTTCATTTTAATTTATGATTAAAACACTATCTTCCATATTTTCTGTAAATTATAAAAAATATTGTGCAATACTTGAACTTAAAAGATGGATTGGAAAAACAAATCATATATTCACTGAAATTAAATGACTGAATACCAACACAATTAATTCCTAATATAAAACTTAGTTGAGTTAATTATCCCACACTAACACTTGACTTGTGCCTAATCATGGTAGAAACAACCACTGAACAAACCCAATACATATAATAAGTCCAAAATCATCATTTAATCTCCTCCTTTTTGGGTGGGATCTTAATTTTATATTACTGTCTTCTCAGTTTCTCACCATTGACTTAATCTATTTCTCAGCAAGTGGTCCATTATTTAATCAATTAATTAAACTGACAAAAATAGTGTAACTGGAAATCATATTTTGACATTTAAACATTTGAGTTTCGCTGAAATTCCACCTTATGCACCAAAAAGCAGACAGCTAGCCCCCTTTTTATTTATTTATTTATTTATTTTTTGGAGACATAATTTGTAAAAGTTTAGGTACCCCTCCATAATAGGATTCTCTTCCAACTTTTTGAACACTAATTTTTCTTGTATAAATAGGGAACAGGTTTTCAGAAGACAGCCAAAACATTAAACACATCAAATGATGTGCTCAAAGATGGCACCCAATTATTCCCTTCACTTACTTTTCTCTCTAATAACTTTCTCTCTCCTCATTTCCTTCATCAATCTCCCCTCCACAAGTACATTAATCAATACCTTATATGTTATATTGTTATGTGCTCATTTCTCATTCATATTCTCTGGTTTGTGCTCTTAAACTCCTTTTTTTTTTTTTTTAAATCTCTTTTTATTATTATGTGATTCCAGGGGCCATAAACGTGATGCATGAAACACGAGGTGTAACCTCAGAGAAGGATTCATTGCAGGTACATTAATTGAATCCAGTTCACGAGTCTCATTAAACGAACTTGAATTTTATGATCATATATCATTTTAACGGAATCTTGTTTGTTTTTTGTTTGTTGTTCTTTTATGGAAGCAGGAAGAAGGAGCGGTAGAGAATGAGTGGTTGGAGGGAAGAATGGATTTCGAAATCAATAGGGACTATCCTGGATCGGGAGCAAACAACCGCCACACTCCAAATCCACCAGTTAAAGAATAGAATAATTAATTAGTAGGAGTATTATTATTATTATTATTATTATTATTATTATTATTATTATTATTATTATTATTATTATTATTATTATTATTATGTTTGTGTGGCTTATGCTTTGTGCTTCTTGGATTGCACCGTACTAAACCTTGTACAATTAAGTTCCTTTTTTTGTTTCTCTTGGAGGGAGGAGGGGTAAGGGAACCCTAGACCTTTTTACACAGATCATGTCTGCACTACTTTGATTGGATGTTCCCGGAAAGACCTTGTACAATGTGTTAATTGCATGCATGTACTTCTATGTCAGAATCTACCAATAACAGTCCTACTTTCAGGAGATGGGAGGGTTAGAGCGCTCACAAACGACGGAGTTTTTTATTTTTTTATTTTTTTTTATTTTTACTACTGTTGAAAATAAGTTTCGTTATATATCTCAAATCGAATCTTCTATAGACATTTCAATTTGTATCTACACATCATTGTTACGTGTATAGAAAAAACACTGCCAAATTCTTGCTCGAAAAATTGAAGGATTTCCTCGCATGGAAAACGATTAAGAATTTCATAACCATCGACGTTATCTATAAATTTCATTACACACGATGATCAATTATCTGCCACACTGCCACCAAAAACTAAAATCGAGTTGCTCAACTTTGGTAAAAATATAGTACTAGTATCTTATTATGATGATGACCCACGTGTTTGCCAGTTGTGGTTATGATAATTATAGGAGGCCATTTAATGACAGCAATTACTATAACTATAATGAATTAATTAAGCATGGCCCTATAAACTATACATTCACGATTCTTGAACTTTATTACTACTTATCCACCACCCATTTGTCATGTTTTCACCTGTATACGATTTTAGTAATTTTGGTTGAATTAATTCGTATGATATCGTGCCACTGAAATAAAGGTCTTACTTGTGAGATAATTGTGAGCGAATAAAATTAAAAGTTAAATAGAATGTGCAGCTTGTAATTATAAAAAAATTGTGGTAAATAAGTAATCGACGAAGGGCGAAATTTGGTTTGTTAAAGGAATCTATTCAAAGGGTGTATAACGTAAAATTAAAGAAAAAAGAAACTCAAAAATTGAAATATTGATCATGTGAAGTGGCACAATGATAAATCACGACGCTATTCAAATCCAATATTAGTTCAAGCAAATTCAAGATACTGGGATTATAGTTCAAGCAAATTCAGAATCATAAAATTCAAAGCACAATGAATATGTTTTCTTTTTGAATCTAGAACGGATCGATTTTTTCTGTACCAAAAAGTTGAATTTGAGTACATATATATAGTAAAATTCACGAGAATGCAGTCTGTGAATTAATTCGACTTTCCGTTATAAAAAATATCTGGAAATATCAATTAATCCGTTCTAACTTTGAAAATGGAAATATATTAAAGTCGAACGTGTGTTAAAAATTGAGCATTTTATGTGGGGAAGGGGGAGGATGAGGAAATCTGATTTGGAAAAATATTTATGTAGAACCACTCAAAGAATGCAGAAAAGCTAAATTATTGTATTACAAACATTTATTAAGAAAGTTTGAGTGGACGAAGTGGTTGTGAGGGTGTCAGCCACTAACTAAACCACAAATAATAGCTGAGATCATTATTCAATATTATGTTAGCATTCTGACTGTATAACATAGAACAACCTTTTTAAAGATAAATTCTTCCAATTTTCAGGCATTATGCAGATTGCTAAAAATGTTCAAACCAAAAGATGGCATGAAGAAGTCTAGATTTGTGTACCAAAAGTAATTAAATGAGAAATTTGGTAAAGATTTTAACATGTAAGAATTACACTTTATGCAGACAACCAGAGAAATGTCAAAAAAAGTTGACGCTGCCAACTGATATTTACTTTTAATTTGATATGTTTAATATCAAAGTATGCAATGACAACAACTAAAATATAAGGAGCTCTTCAAACTCCGACATTTTTAAGGAAAAAAAAAGAAAAAGGTTGAATTACCTAGCTTTTCAAAACATCACTTGTAAGCTCCAAGCATGCATCTTAATCTTTATTGGACCACATATTTAGGCTTGACAGGATTTTGACTCCAGCTTAATGTTATAAAAGAAAAATCAATTTTGAATCGGATTGAGCTATATACATTTTCAGGCTCGATAGATTATCTAACTAGCCAAACAGTTTGACAACTCTAGTAGCAGATAAAAGAATTTTGAGTTAGAAGCCATCTAGATAGATCTCTTTCACCATTATGCTTTGGTGGGATGGTGACAATTTTTGTTGTTGTTACACTTGCCCAATTTTATCGGTCATATTCCTCTTATCCTCCTATTCCTATACCGATGCTTTCGTGTTCTAAGATCTTAGTTCAAATCCCGTCCCAAACAGAATAATAATTGATGAGAGAGAGAGAGAGAGAGAGAGAGAGAGAGAGAGAGAGAGAGAGAGAGAGAGAGAGAGAGAGAGCTTTGTTTAGACCATCTTTTTCCTCTCCGAACCTTGTCTTTATGATCTTAAAAAAATTCCAAAGGGTTCATCTTCACTGTCCTTTACTCATTTTCGAATTTCTTAAAGTAAGAAAAGAATTTCAAGTACACCTGCTGGCTAAAGAGAAAGCTAACTCATTTGCATGCTCTAACTTTTGTCACTAGATATGTCATACTACTATTTTGTCTTCTTGCATGTATATCCATGTTAGTTCTACATGATCATTTTGCAACTATTTGTCGATATGAACACGAACACGAACACGAACACGGCCCGGGACATTAGGTGTGTTCATAAGACCAGCAGCAACTACTCGAGATGTGAAAACTTTAAACGACTCATCTGATGATCTACATGGTTTTTGGATCTCTTACTACATCACGTAATAACTCGATCTATTCATGCTTCCTTTTTTTAAGGATTGGGATATTGAAATTGAACATGCTTGCCCTAAAATCTAACCTAGATTCCTCGGTTCCTTTTTATCCATTTTTATCATGGTGGGGACTGCGTAAACTCATTTTGAATCGGACACACCATTACACACAACACACACCCACAGAGAAACAAACCACTCACTTCTCTTCATTTCTCTGCTTTTGAGGCTCAAATGGAAGTGTGTTGCTTTCTCAGCAACAGAGATTCTCTCCATTAATCTTCCAAGTCAAACAACACACACACACGCGCAAAAAAAAAAAAAAAAACACCAGAAAACAGAATCAATGAAAGTACAGAATCAAAATGAGGAATTAGAGTAAAAGTAAAAGAGCCACAGCTCATGGCATATATTCCGTCACACTTATGTTTCCTGATATATATATATCGGGTGTATAGGTGTGGATCTGGTAGAAACTCATCTTTATATGAATCCATAGGAACCAACGGAAATATTACTTATGTAATGCACAAAATACAATACGTTAATGTACAAATTATTTAGCACATTTTTAATACATAAACAACAATAATCTGATGCATCAATTAATCTGGACCATAAATTGAAATAAATAAACATTCCAGATTAGTTTCTAGTTCCTACCTAAAGATGAATTCCTATATGATCTTCATGCGTTACATACTTCGAACTCCCAACTATAAAAACAATAACTAGAGATGGCTCCTCAAAATGGTCAGTGTAAGGAAATGAGGCTAGTTTTATCAAGTGATGCAAAACCTAGACTAAGATGGACCTCCGAGCTTCATCAACAGTTTGTCGATGCGGTCGGGCAACTTGGTGGTGCAGATAGTTGAGTATAACACCTCCCTTTCATCCATTTTTTTCATACATAATTAAACATTTACATATTTGTTATATACTGCATAATACAGAAGCTACACCAAAATCATTGATGAGGGTCATGGGCGTTCATGGCCTCACTTTATACCACCTCAAGAGCCACTTACAGGCAATATTTCTATTTCATTTGAATCATTTTACTATAATCTCATCAAATTTCTCCATTCATTCTTCTACTAACAAATTCAAATTCTTGAAATTATTTCGGTGCAGAAATATAGGATGGGAAGAAGCCAACAATGCCACCAAAATAAGCAAGAAGGTAAGTAAGCAAAACCTTTATGTGTACAGGAATCAAAGAGTTGATCTTTGGAGATGAATTTCTCTCTCGTACACAGACTACGGTGAAAAAATGAGTCGTCATTCCACCAACAAGATCACCTGTGACGGAGCTCATTATATAGACCAGATAAACGAGTAATAACCCCGATACACGTTGAACTAGTTGAAAATACTATAGTGATGAAAAACACATGTACACTTGACACAATTCTTGATTCATCACAAGTTTGCAGATGACGCGAATGCAGATGGAGGTGCAGAGCAAACTCCACCAACAAATCAAGGTAAGTAAATTTCAAACAACACACTTCATACTAAATCAAACGATCAAAGATGATCACGTGTCTGTCTGAAAATGTTTCAGATTCAGAAGCATCTGCAGCTAAGAGTGGAAGCTCAAGGCAAGTATCTACAAACCGTCTTGAGAAAAGCAGAGGAAACCATATGCGTATACGGTTCGTGCTCCGTTGAAGCAGAGAATGCAAGAGCTCAGCTTGCTGAGCTGGTGTCAATGGTGGACACCACATCTACATGCCAGAGCTCATCAGCTTCTGAGTTGACTCAGAAACATGGCTCATTTGGTGAAAGAAACAGAGTGCTTGGACATAATCATGGATCGATGGAGAGTTCTCTAACATCAACCTCTGAGGGTTCAACACAACGTTATCAAGTTTATGAGAGATGTAAGAGAGGAGAGGAGAACTTTCTCTCTCTTTCTCTCATCGCAGTGCCGGTGCATCCAGCTACTGAGGGGAAAAAGGGTGACCATGCAGAGACCTTCGATTTGAACAATGAGTTTGATTCAGTTCCTGAATTAATAGATTTGAACAGTAAGGGAGATGGGAGCTTTTAGACTAGGAAAGAACAGCTTATTTATTGTAATGTAAATTAATTAAATAAATGTAATTTTCTATATCTATATAGGATTTACAGCTGTGTGAAGTAAAGAACCATTAAACGAAAGGTGGCAAAACAAATCATGCCACTTCAATTACCAGATGGGTTAATTTGGTCTGAATACACAGATTAAACTCATCAATTATTTTTCTTCATAAACTAGTACGTGGTTCCGTGCGATGCACAGATATCACATTATAAAGCAACGGCGGACCTAAGTGGTACGTGGATCGCACGGATATCACATTATAAAGCAACGACGGACCTAAGTGAGGGCAAGGAGGGGCACCAGCCCCCTCCAAGCAATATTTTAAAAAAAAAAAATCCTTGTAAAATTGTCAATATTTTGTTTAGATTATTTTGAAATAAACCTCCATTGCCAAATTAAATTGCATGAAAATTGATTTTCAAATTCTTGAGTTTGAAATATAGAAAATACTGCTCCACCGGAGATTTTTTCTAGATCTGCCCTATTATAAAGATCTATCATACTTTTAATGTCATCATAGTATAAAAGTTTTGTAAGATAAATACAAAACTTTCAAAATATTCAATGTGGCAAAATCTTTAATTATAAAAATAAATTTTATTTTTTTAATTATGTTTTATTAATATTCCTTGATAAAAGTTAAACAAAGTTTAATTGATTAAATATATATAAGGTGAATTGCACTAATTGTTAGGTGCCTATATATTCAATATTTTTGTGACTTTTAAATTTCTTAGCATTAATGAAAAATGTATCGATAATTAAATGAAATAGTATTGAAAATCACAAATATCTAAATAAGGGATACTTATTTAAAATAATTAGCGACTATTCTTTCACAAAGTTGTGGAGAATCAAATGCAAATCATGCTTCATCTACAATAAGCAAAGTTAAGAATCTATCAATAAGTGAAAGACCGAAATCTATGATGCTAGAATCCTTACACAGATATTAAAACAAATATTAAAACTTTGCTTTAGTAATTCACATAGCAGCAACTCATAAAAGTCTAAGACAAATTTCTCTTCCAAATTGTTCACAATTTTCTCAACTAAGATCTTGATAAACAACTTTCAATTTGCAACATTTTAGATACAAATCCTCCTATAGATATCGAAATTTTAAAGAAATATTTTATTAATTTTAATATCTTATTTTATTATGGAATCTTATGATATTCATATTAAATAAGTTATTTACTTGATAAATATATCTTTATATGGTGATAAATATCTATTTTTTTGGCAACAAATAAATGATATACATCAATATTTAAGAGCCAATGAGATCGTGTCACCTCATCCCTCAAGCCCATGATGGAGTCCAAAGTCCACTCGAATTCTCTCTTCCTACAACTATAAATAGGGGTCTCTATACAACTTCAAATCACACCTAAAAATCATCTTCAAAAGCTCAAGTTGAAGAGGGAAATTCTCTAAGATTTCTCTCTCAATATTCAAGGTGTCCCGACGAGATTCAAGGCGTTCTTCGTGGGAAGCAAAATATTCTTCGGCGGAAATATCTCAAGTGGCATTTGATCCGAAAACAAGGCGGAAATATCTCAACGTTATAAAACTCGACGCTCAACGTACTTCGGAAACAAGGTGAATGTCCTCCGTGTCAACATCATCAACCCCAAAGCTCAAGTCAACGCCATCAACTTCAAAGTTCAAGTTAACGTCATCAAGCTCAAAGATTAAAGCTCGTCGTTTACTTCAAAAGCAAGACGAAATTCATCTGTGTCAACGTTATAAAGCTTGAAGATAAAGTCTAAAGAGATCAAGGAGGCATACTTCTTATCAAATTTCAAAGACTATCAAGTCCAAGGAGATCTAGGAGACATACTTTTACAACAAATCTCGAGAGCTGCTTGAAGACCATTTGAAGGTCAAAGTGAAGAGAAGTATCAGAGGATCAAATAGAGATTGAACCCGCATATATTTTGAAATTCTTATATTTGTATACAATCTTATGTTTATTGAATAAATACAATTATTTGTGTTTATACCTCCATTAAACAATTTCATTATTTTACCATTTCAACAAAATATAACATATAAATAGAAAAATCAAAAAATTATTGGAGAAGGAAAAATGAAACAGGAAGTAAATCTCAAATACCAAAAAGATTTCTTGCACTTATGCCTTTCCACCTGAGGCAGCATTACTTGTCACTCCAGTGTTGAAACAGTCATCACGACAATCTTCTTCAATGGATTGTATCCCTAATACTCCCTCCATCCCACATTTAAAGCCCCATTTGGGTGCTGACACGGAAATTAAGAAAACTGATAAAGTGTAATGGGTGAACAAAAATAGTAGTGCTAATGACATGTGATTACTTTTGCTAATTATGGAGTTAGAATCTTCTCCTAATCTGCTCTCTTCTTTTCCATGGATTCATTCATCTCTCTCTCCTCAACATTCCTTTCTCTCTCCTCCCATCCCCAACATTTCTAATTCCTCAAACCTATGATTTCTCCACCGATTTCCCATTGATCAATCCATCCATTCCCACCATCACCACAAAAGAAAGAAATAAAGAAAGAAAGAAAATCTCTTTCTGCCGACCCTGCCCTCCGACGTCGGAAAATCCAATCTCCGCCGCCGCTCTGACCTGACCCTCTTCATGCCCCAGCGCGACCCCGCCCTCGTAGTCCCGCTCCCCCTCCCCTCCAGCTCCGCCTCCTCCTCCTCCTCCGCCGCCGCCCCCAGCGGTGGTCGGAGCACGACGGTGGCGGGGGAATGTGGTGGTGGAGGGGCTGACAAGGGGAAAACGCTGTGGTGGAGTGGAAAACGCGAGAGAGAGAGCAGAAGTGAGAGAGATGCTTACCGGCCGCGGGCGGCGGACGGCGCGACCACGGTGGAGTGGCTCAAAGTGTTGGAGGGGCTGAACCAACAGAGAGAGAGAGAGAGAGAGTGAGTGAGTGTTATTTGAGAGAGAAACGAGAGAGTGTGTAAGAGAGAGTGAGAGGGTGTTTAGGATTAGTAATTTAATTAGGAAAATTAATTAAGTTGGAGTGGGGTAAGTGGTGGCAAGGGGTAGTAGTTTTAAATAAAGTTGAAGGGTAAATGTGTCCAAAAAGCAGAGTAGGGCTTTAAATGCGGGATGGAGGGAGTAATAAATTTGCGTGACCAAACAAAGCTGTGAAGAATTTTGGTCAATTGATATAACTATTGAAAACAACTTTCCGAAATCTATTTAATAAACCCAGGCCTTTCGAAAAATCATGGAAGAAAAAACGCAATTGTTACTTGATTTTATTTCTTCCAAAAGTTGTATTATTGCTCTTGATAAATACAAAAGAAATCAGCAATACCTCATGAAATCAGAAATTCTTGCTCAATGCTTTTCTTCCTCTTCGCCTATGGAAATCATCGACGGCTTCGTCCCTCCTCCATGGACCAACATGCCATTGACCGTGTCGTATTTGAGAGAGTGAAGTAGTTGCAGAATTTTTTGAGGGAAGAAAGAGGTGGGAAATTTCGAAAGAGGCTCAAATGTTGCTTTAGTGGAGAAATTAGGAGTAGAGAGAATGTGAAACTGCTTCATTCAAATTGAATTGAACTTGGGTTGAATTGAAAGTAACTGCTACTTGATTGGCGAGATTTTAAAGATTGAATTTCAATTTTGCCGGGAAAATTGATTCTCAATTGCTTCTCTCTCCTCACTTTTGTTTTTATATATATATATATATATGAAATAGATCATATGAGAAATAAATATTATCTTAAAAAAATGAGAATAGATCTCCACCATAGATCTATGGATGATGGAGGGTTAAAATTTGGCCTAGTCAAAGCGGGTCAAACTCGGATCAACCCGATCAACTCGGGTCAACCCGTTGACTTTTTTTCTTTTTTTTCGATTTTTTTTAAACAGTTACCCAAGATGCACAACTTCACATATTCGGATGCACCACTCTATATAACTAGATGCACCACTAAGTGCATTTAGATGCACAAGATTTTCAGTTTTTTTTTTCAATGTTTTTTTAAGGGGTCACCCAAGATGCACCACTTCACATATTCTAATGCACCACTTTGCATATTCGGATGCACCACTAAGTGCATTTAGATGCACTAGATTTGTAAAATCTGTAAAAAAATGAAAACAAAAAAACTGAAAAAAAATCGGATGCACCACAATGTGTAACTAGATGCACCACACAATGTAACTAGATGCACCACATAGTGTAATTAGATGCACAACATTTTACGAAAATTAAAAAAAAAAACGAAAACAAAACTAGTGCATCTTAATGCACTTAGTGGTGCATCTCATTATATAGTGTGGTGCATATGAATACATGATGTGATACATATGACCTGACTATAAAGAAAAAAAAAAGGCAAAAAGAAACGAAATAAAAAAACTTAAAATCTTGTACATCTCAATGCACTTAGTGGTGCATCCGAATATGTGAAATGGTGCATTCGAATATGTGAAGTGATGCATGTAAGTTGAACGTTAAAAAAAAAGACGAAAAAAAAAAACAAAATAAAAAACTTAAAATCTTGTGCATTCAATGCACTTAATGGTGCATCTGAATATGTGAAATGATGCATTCGAATATGTGAAGTGGTGCATGTGTAAGTTGAACGTTAAAAAGAAAATCGAAAAAAAAAATCAACGGGTTAACCGGGTTGACCCGCTTTGACCGGATCAAATCCTCTATGTAAATATAATCAATGGTTGAAATTAATTCCTAATTCTCAATTTAAGATCCCTTTACATGAGAATCACTCCATATATATATATATATATATATATATATATATATATATATGATAATGCATTTAATCTCCCATCGTATATTTAGCAAAATTTATTTATTTTTTGAACTAACTTTTGTAATATATATATATTACAAAAGTTAGTTCAAAAAATAAATAAATTTTGCTAAATATAGGATGGGAGATTAAATGCATTATCATATTAAAACAAATATGAGAATTGGATATTTGTCTTAGTGACTAGTACTTTGTTCTTCTTTTATACAAGAAGGTGGCAAAACGGAAAAATAGTACTACCTCTATAAAATAATAAAAAATTGAAACCTTAACAAAAAATATTCCTAATCCTCTGTTGCTCGACGATTCTGAAAATAATGACTAACCAGTCTCTCATGATGCTCATCACCGTCGCTCCAATCATCCTCCCAACTTCTCCGACCACCACCAAAATTAAAGCTCATCAAAATCCCTCTCATCGACTGTCTCTCATCCCAATTTTTATCCTCCGGCATCTGATATCTGCAGACAGGGCAAGAGCCATTCACATTTAGCCATCTCTCTATGCAACCGCCGTGGAATCTATGCTTACACGGCATCTCCTTCGCCGTCTCGCTGCCGTCCCACCCCTCCAAACAGACCGCGCACTGCTCATCGCCGTCGTTCGCGACTTCTACACTCGGCATGGCGTCGATCGACGCCTTCGACGCTGGCCGTCGGCCGCTCTTCTGAAGCAAATCATCGAACCCGGCGTTCGATCCCCCACCGCTTTCCACGACGACCATGGTCTGAGTGAGCGGATTGATTAAGACGACTCGCTCGATCAACTCGCCGGGTCGATCGTGAGTTTCTAGACCGAAGATCGAGGAGAGGATGAACGGGATGCCGCCTCCGCCGTTATCGCTCGAGTTTCTTAGGGTTTCGGCTAAGAACTGTGAAAATCGATCGGGAAAATCTGTTTCAGACGGCATAACGTTGGAAATCTGCGGCAGAACGAAGAAATTTGAGATGATTTCTGGAAAGATTGAGAATAGGAAGGAGGAACTGATAGAGGGGAAGCAGATTGCGAGTGGGGATTTTATTGGAGGAGGCGGTGGAGCGACGACTGGAAGGTTATGGAAAGTTCTGGAAACATCTTCGATTCTTAAACGGTTAAATGTGATTATATATGGAAATTCTCGAATCATATTGCATTACAGATTCCTAAGCTAAGCCGTCTTTATTGGGGACCTTTCTGTAATTTCCGTTAGCCACATAAACACAAAATTTTAAAAAATACTAGTATACTTTATTAATTAAGAACATAGTGTAATATATATTCGTACTATGATCCATTGATATTGTCATGTTACTGTTCGGTACGGAGATTAAAAATAAAGGTAAATATACGTTATTAATTAAGAACATAGTGTAATATATACTCACTACGATTTATTGATATTAGCATGTTACTGTTTGACACGGAGATTAAGAATAAGAGTAAAAAGATAGAAAGTGGATAGGTGTTCAACACGGAGATTAAGAATAAGAGTAAAAAAATATATAATGGATAGATCTCATCACTTTTAAAGGATTTTAAAGGGTTAAAATTTTCCTTATTTGAAAGATGATAATATGAGTAGGACATCTAAATAAGAAAATGATGACAATATGAGTGAGTTGGAGGGAGTATTATCGATAATAGATAAGAGAATATTTCAATCCTAATATAATAAAATATTACTTCCAATTTCTTTTTTAACTACTCCCTCCGTACGCGAAAAAATGTCTCAATTACGATTGAGCACGGGGATTAAAAAAGCTGATAAAGTTGTGAGTGGGGTAAAAAGACTTGTAGGGATAGTATTAATCTTTGCTTTTCAAAATCACTTAACACTTAATGCTTTTATACTCCCCACCCCCTCCATTAAATCTGCCGCCCCACATTCCTTTTTTTTTAAAATTATTTTTTACCTTTTATTATCTCATTATTTTCATTGCTGAGTTTTTTTTTTCGTTTTCTAACATTTTGTCATTATTTTTCATAGCTTAATTTTTTATATACCTCAGGTTTTTTTGTATGGTTTTTATACATCAGATTTTTTAATTTTTTCATCACAAATTCAATAACATCACAATCAATACAAATAAATAAATTAAGGCTGAAAATTCAATACATAGTAGAAGTGAACTCCTTAAAATCTGGGTGAAAGAGTACATATGCATTAAATGAGCAGCCTGTTTTGGTGCCAAAACCACAATTTAATTACATTCAAATTTCCCACCACAACAATTGATTTGATCCAAAATTTAGGAGGGAAAATAGCTACACCTACCACATTCTAACAACCATAAATAGAGCATTGAAGGCTCAAAATATTCAATTTTTTACTTCAATAAAAACAGAAAAAATAGAAGTAATGGCAAAATTTATCAGAGCATATATAGCCAAATTTAGGCATAAATCAGATCAAATATGGAATAATTGAGGCATCACCAGCTAACCCCCACAATATCAAATGTAGTATGAGTTCATAATCAGATCAATAGGATGCAAATAGCCAACTTTTTTTCATTTCAAATGTAGCATCAGTTCAATTTCAGAGCATATATAGCCAAATTTAGGTATAAATCTGATCAAATATAGCCAAATTTAGGCATAAATCTGATCAAATATGGCATAATTGAGGCATCACCATCCAACCCCCACAATATCAGATGTAGTATCTGTTCAAACATCAGAATTAAAAGCAGCACAAGCCGAAGAACGAAATCACCTGATTACAGAAGTGTCAATACACTAGGGAAGAACATCCCTAGGACCTGCAGACAACAAATTTTGGATCATTGCTCAAGTTTAAGGATTCAGATGTGGGGATTCGTCATCGACCATGGTGACAACGTTGGCCCCCTCTCATGCTTTGTAGTCAGTGATTGAAGAAGATGATTGAAGCTTGAACACCTCATAGACTACATTAATGTAATCTCGCTCCACATCGGACTGAATATACCAGTCAGGATCAACGCCGATCGGAGTAATTTATGTCGTCGACACCATACTCTTAGATTCGAGATGAGGGTCAAAGGCAGAACCCTTTGAATCATCACCGAGTGGCGCATAGCCCTCTGAATCTGGCCCTAAGCTCTCAGATTTGTCATGGATTTCAGAGATACCAATGGATCCAACCTCAGATTCGTCACCAAGTGCCGTGAATTCAGTCTCTGACACCACCGTATCAGGCCCTTCGGACACCCAACTATAAGTAGGGATTGGTGAAAAGTGGGTTGCAATCGGGGTCGGAGGTTCCTCCGAAGAATAAGAGGGAAAGTAAATCTCATGAAAGTGAGCCATTAGAGGGGATCCAACAGAGAGAGAAAGTGACGCGATATATTAGGGTTCGAGAGAGATGCAGAAGGAATGAAGGGGGAAGGAGACGGATAGATTTAGGGTTTGAGAGAGACGAGGTGAAATGATAAATGTCGATGGATTTGGATTTTTTTGGGCTGGGTGGTGATGATGATTAGTTGGGTGGGTTACACTAATTTTGGGTTGGACCATTATAGTAGGATTAAGGATTTAATTAATTTGGGTTAATTAAAATGGATTGTTAAAAGTGATGGCAATGGGGTATATAGTAGGATTAAGGATTTAATTAATTTGGGTTAAATAAATGAGATTCTTTAGGGTATATAAGTCCATAGAGTGAAATGGGGTATTTTTTGGTGTACACTTTAAGTGTGGTAAATAGGGCATTTTTTCGCGTATGGAGGGAGTATTTTTGTTCGGGAATTAATTATCCATCACCTAATTTAATAAAAAAGTGATTGGCGAGAGTTGTTTCCCTATCCTTCCCTAACCGCCGCCGGGTGAAAAATGGAAACAACTCATTTCGTGTCGCAGCAAGAGCTTGACCGAAACTATTACTTCCTCCGTAGGCGATATTATTATCACATTATGGACAACACAAGTTTTAAGAATGTCAGTAGTATAGATAGTAGTGAGTGTTGTTATGAGTGAAGTAAATGTCTCACCATAAATGTGGGTGGAGTAATGAGAAATATAATTTTAAATATATAATGTATTATGTGGACCCTACTACTATAAATAAAAGTGGCAATCATATCGTGGACGGACCTAAATGACAAAAATGACAACTATATCATGTACAAATAGAGTACTTATTTCGTCCAAATCAAACGTTTCTTTTTTTCTTTTTTAATTTATTAATAATGTGTCATTTACAAATATATAAATAATTAAAATAGATGGACCTGATAAGGAAAATATTGCATAATCCCCTTGATTATTCTCGTGATTCTTCTTTCCATGTATATTTGATTTACTGATCTTTCTTATTATTTATCTTGTATATTGTACTTATATATATGTGCTGAATACAATACAAAGATCATCTTGAGGTGATAATAATTATCACATGGTATAAGAATTGTTATAGAAACCCTACTCATACCACGTCTCTCTTTTCTTTCTTTCTGCCAATGACTTCATCTTCCACCTCTGAAATTCTTCCTTTCTCTACCTTGATTCATATGATCATGGTGAAACTCTTATCCACCAATTATCTCTTATGGCGTAATCAGGTTCTACCTCTTCTTGAATGTCAAAATCTTCTGTAATCGGGGTCGTGGTGGTCGTGATGGCTGCAGTGGATCTCGCAGTGGTTTTTTGAACGGAGCTTATGGTCGTGGTCGTGGCTCAAATAATGGTGGTCGACGTGAACCTTACTGCCAATTTTGTCGTACTAATGGCCATTATGTAGATAAATGTGATCAGCGCTATGCTTGCTCATTTGACTCGACACATTTAGTTGAGGCTTTCAATGCCAATTGTGTAATCTCTCCAACGAATACCTCAGATTGGTTCCTCAACACCAGCGCCTTAGCCCACATGACTTCAACCCCGTCTTAACTCGATTCTTATGCACCTTATCTTGGAAATGATCGTGTGGTTGTTGGTAACGGTGTTAATTTACAGATTTTTCATATTGGCTCTCATTGTTTGTCTAATTCTGTTAAATTATTGGATGTGTTGGTGGTTCTACATCTCACAAAATATCTCTTATCTATCAGCTGGTTGACTTTGGATTTATTTGTGGATGTGTTATTTACTGACAAGTATTTTGTTATTTAGAATCGGGAAACAAAGACAATTCTAGCTCAGGGAGGAAAGGATGATGGTCTCTATGTGCTTGAACGTGGTTTCTGGATTAGTTGCGGCTCTTCGCTCTAAGCATTTGAAAGCTTCGTACGAACTCTGGCATTCTCGTCTTGGTCATGTATCTTTTTCTGTTATTTCTTTATTACATAAGTTGGGTCGTTTATCTGTCACCGCTTTGCTACCTAAGTCGGCATCATGCTCGCCTTATCAATTGGCTAAAAGCAAGCATTTATCGTTTTCTATTAATGAAAAATGTACATCTACTATTTTAGAATTGGTTCATTGTGATTTGTGGGGCTCTGCGCCGGATGACTCAACATTTAGCTATAAGTATTATGTGCTCTTTATCGATGATCATTCCCGCTTTATCTGGATTTATCCATTGCATCGCAAATAAGATTTTTTTGGTGTTCTGAAACATTTTCACGCTTTTGTTTGTAACCAATTCTCATATACTCTCAAGACTTTTCAAAGAGACGATGGTGGTAAATTTACAAGTACTCAAGTTAAACATTTCTTCCATGAAAAAGGAATACACCATCAGATTTTTTGTCTGTAAACGCCAGCTCAAAATGGACGAGCTGAACGCAAACATCGCCACATCACAGAAACCGGCTTAGCCATGATATTCAATGCGAATCTTCCCTCTCATTATTGGTTTAATGCATTTAGTGTTTCCGCCTACACAATAAATCGATTGTCATCATCTGTATTGAATGAGAAATCTCCTTTTGAAGTCGCATTTGGTATTGTTCCAAATTATGCGAACTTTCATCCTTTTGGGTGTCGAGTGTTTCCATGTCTTCGTGACTATGCTGAGCACAAATTGATGCTGAGAAGTGCTTCTTGTGTTTTCTTGGGCTACAGTTGCAATTACAAAGGGTTTCGTTGTCTCGATTCTATCACCTCTCAGATTTATATTACACGTCATGCTCAATTTGACGAGCTTATTTTTCTTTTTTCTAGTAGTTCTTCCAATCACAACAGCTCTAATATGGATTTCTCTAGTTTTCTTGACCCACAAATTCCTAAATTCAGTTCAACAAGCAACACTCTCTCATCTCCGCTGCCTTCGACATCTGCGACATCAGAATCAAATGCTCCTTGTGTCATCTGTCCACTCAGCTAAGAAATAATCCAGGAAACTCCAACTCAAAATCATGATACTCCAGCCCCTGATGAAGATCCTCCCGCCAGCCCTATTACACCAACTCATGATTCGCATGCTTTAGTCGAGCCTGCGCCAGCTCGTCAACCACCACGGCCCGCCCAATCCACACACCATATACAAACACATTCTAAATCTGGAAATTTTAAGCCTAAATATGTTGCCCACTTTGCTCATTCTGCTCTTATCACGGTTATGAACACTTCTCGTGTGCCCAAAGCCATCAAATCTGCCTTAAAATTTCCAGAATGGCTCATTGCTATGGATGACAAAATTATTGCGCTGAAAGTTAATGGAACTTAGGAGTTGGTTCCACGACCAAATAGCATAAACGTTGTTGGCTGCAAATGGATCTACCGCATCAAATTTTTATTTGATGGTTCTATTGAATGATATAAAGCGCGCTTGGTCGCACAAGGTTCTATTGAATGATATAAAGCGCGTTTGGTCGCACAAGGTTTTACCCAAATACCTGGTTTTGATTACTCTCACACCTTCAGCCCCATTGTCAAAGCTGCTACCGTTCGCATTGTGTTTGCTCTAGCCGTTATGCAAAATTGGCATGTGATGGTCCCGATACGAGTTCTGGTGTATGGGGGAGGGGAATACACTAGATAGGAATTTTAAAAACAACCCCCTAAAAATTACCACAACTGAGTAAGAGGACTCAGTTGGAATCACAACTGAGTAAGAAAACTCAGCTGGAAGAGTGGTGCTGTGCGGAATGTGGTGGAAACAACAATAACTCGTATAAAACAACTCACGCTCAGATGCAAGGTCGGTCAACAACCAAATCAGTTGAAATGTAAAGATGCAGTTTTGAGTGCTGGTTAGTTGGACAGTTAGATATGCAGAAAGTAACTGAACAGAAAATACAAAAGCACACAGGAATTACGTGGTTCGGAGAGAACTCCTACATCCACGGGGAGTTGTGAGTCCACACAACTCAGTCCAAATTCTTTAGGACAGCTACCACAAAGCTTACGCGGGCTTTGCAACCATTCAGATAAGTTTGCGGGTATTTATCAACCTTACAGATAAGTTTGCGGGTACTTATCAACCTTACAGATAAGTTTGCGGGTACTTATCAACCTTTCTACTCAATTTCGGGAAGAGCAGGATCCTAACAACCTTTTTAGGGGATGTGTATAAGGGTGGGTTTTCCAACTACTAGCTCGAACAAAGAAGTGAGCTAGGATCTAAGCTTGAACGAATGAAGACTCAAACTAAGATCGAAAACACCAAGACAGATTCTAACTTTGTATGAACTCTCAACTGGTGATGTTCTTAGAGATTAATTGCAGTTTAGCTTGTGTACAGAATATCATCGTTCTTTCGCTCGTCTGTCTCTTTTCTCTGTCTTCTCTGTATTCTCTGTGTTCTGTCTTGATGAATGAATGAATGCCTCTATTTATAGGCGGTGAGAATCAACTAGCCGTTGGAAGAGCCGTTGATCTCTGTTCTGTAAAAGCAATGGCTTGTCTCTCATCTCTGCAGATTTTCCCGATTTGGCAACTGTGAACTTCTGCTTTCCTTCTGAGACAACCTTGTGTTGGGCCAAATGAGGTAATGACAGAACGTCAAACCTTCACGTGACTTCCTTTTTTAAATTCAAATTTCAACCTTTGTCTTTCAACATTGGTTAGTCGGTTGAGAAGTTTGGTCTTCATCTGAGTGGTCTTCAGCTGATGTTCCATCTGATCGCTACTTTCATCTGACATTCTGTCTGAAAAGGAACAATTGAACCCTCAGCTGCCTTGAACTTCATGTTGTCGATCTATCAGATTGAGTCCTGCAACTGATGTTCCACATGATCAGGTGGATTTTCACATCTGACGAGTAGTTGATTACTCAGATGTTTTCCTTCATCCGATGATCTAGATCAGATCGGTTGGCTTGAACGCTCAGTTGTCTTTTTTACTGATGTTCCATGCGAGTCTCCATCTGAATTTCTATCCGAGTATAGCCATGTTGCCGTCTTCAGCTGGAGTCCTGTAAAGATAAAATCTGAACATTGCTCAAACAGCGAGCCTAGATACTAACATTAGGATATGGCAACATCTACTCGGTTGGGGTCAGTTGGTTTTGGAATCAATCAAAACTTTACTAAATTTCCCAACAACATCTGCATCAGCTTGATATTAAAAATGCTTTTCTCAACGGCGACTTGCATGAACCTATTTACATGGAGAAACCTCCGAGCTATGAGGATCCCCGTTTTTCTAATCATGTATATCGTCTAAAAAAGTAATTTATGGCCTCAAACAGGCTCCATTGGCTTGGTTTCAACGCTTCAGCACCTTCCTGCTCCAGTTGGGCTTCATTTGTAGTCATGCAGACACCTCTCTTTTCATCTTCTGTCGTGGCTCGTCTCTTCTTTATCTTCTTCTTTACATGGATGATATTATCCTCACTGGAAATGATAATAATCTCCTTAAGAGATTCATATCTCATCTTCACCGTGAATTTGCTTTCAAAGACTTGGGCTGTTTAAACTATTTTTGGGTCTTGAAGTCACTTACACTCATACTGGACTTTTTCTGAGTTAAGCCAAATATGCTCACGTTATTCTATCTCGTGTTGAATTATTGGATTCAAATCTCGTTCCACACCCTTATTGGCAAGAATCGTCTTGTCAAGTATGGGTAATCCTTTTTTGGATCCTACTCTTTACCGTTCTTTAGTTGGTGCCTTGCAATACTTGACCATTACTCGTCTAGATCTTTCCTACGCCATGAATATGCTCAGCCAATTTCCTCATCAGCCCACCAATGATCATTTTCTTGCTGTGAAATGCATCCTTCGTTATGTGAAGAGTACGATCCATCACGGACTTAATTTTTCCCGCAATTCCAAGTCCACATTACATAGCTATTCTGATGCTGATTGGGCCCGTTGTACTGATACTCGTCGGTCGATGTGTGGATTCTCCATATTTCTGGGTGAAAATTTTGTCTCTTGGAGTGTGTAATTTGCTCGTTCTAGCTGCGAATCCGAGTATCGTGCATTAGCTAATTCAGACATGATTTAGGTTACCTCTTTGCTTTGAGAACTGTACACGTTGCCTTCCACTCGTCCCAGTTGTGATAATCGAAGCGACATATTCTGCAGTCAAAATCCAATAGCGCACAAGTGAGCTAAGAACCTTGATCTTGATTATCACTTTATTCGTGAATTAGTTTCCTCCGGCAAGTTACACACTCAGTTTGTGCCTACTCATCTTCAACTTACGGATATCTTCACCAAGAGTCTTGCCCGACCTCTTTCTGAAGCATTTCAATCCAAACTTCGTGTTCAGCCGAACCCCACTCTTCGCTTGTGAAAGGGTGATAAGGAAAATATTGCAGAATCCCCTTGATTATTCTCAGTGATTCTTCTTTCCATGTATATTTGATTTACTGATCTTTCTTATTATTTATCTTGTATATTGTACCTATATGTATGTGCTGAATACAATACAAAGATCATCTTGAGGTGATAATAATTATCATAGGACCTACATACAATTTTTCTTTCATTATACACAAACTCCTTAATAACCCGATAACTAGTATCCAAAAAGTATGAGATTATCAATAAGACAGATGGAGTATATTGTAATCCTTAAAAAAAAAAAAAGTATTACGTCGTATTAAGAGCTTGGCCTAAATAGTTGAGGATGTCAATTTAATTTGAAATCGACATGTCAATAAACTCGAAAAAAAGAAGAGTTACCATTGAAAAGTTTAGTTCGATTGACCTTAAAGCAGAATAACCCGATAGAATTGACCCGAAAATCAGATGTATTGACCCAACTAATAGAATTTTTTTTATCGTTAATGATAGTCTAATTAACTTGGTTAAAAATTTGAGAGCAAAGTATTGTTTTAAACATTTGTGGTATGTTTTTTTGTTTTATATGGAACATGTTCACTGGAGTATGTAATTTTACTCCAACACTCTAATGTGAAAATTAGTTTAAAGATAATTAGAGAAAATGCACGTCTGATCCTTATTTCTTACGATGTTATTCATTAATTATTATACAAGTTGGAATTGGAACAATACATATTTTTTGCATCTTATAAAATTGAAGTGTCTTGAATGAAAAATACGATCCGTTTTTTATTATAAGAATTGGTAATGCTATTTGGACAGTAAGGCTAACCATATTAGCTAAAAAAAGGTTAATGGCCTATAAATTTTTAAACTCTTCGAGTTGTCGCGTTTTGCACCCTAGAAAAAAAGTTGCTTCATAATTTTTAAACTTTTAGTTTTGTCTGATTTTGCAACCCTACTAAATTTCCGGCGAATTTCGAACTCACATGGCAACCGGAAAATAGACGTAGACATATTTATACGACTTGTAGCTCAACGACTACAACAATAATATCTTCTCTCAGGATTTTCGAGAGTGTGGAAGGTCTTCAATCTGCAAGAATTACAAACCCTCGACTGATTCATACCTTCTCAGGTTCAATCGAAGATTCAATGACGAACTAGCATGAACTTTATGGGTTCTCTTCTTTCGATCGATGGGTTGTTGTCTCTTTCCCTTTCGACTACACGATTGTAGCCCTCAATTGATTTTATAAGATGAATCGAATTTTTCTTCAATTATCCTCAATACGACGTAGTTAGTATAGCTCTAAAACGACGCGGTTTCAATGATGTCCACGTCCGCCTTTCGGGTTCCATGTGTCACAGCCCGAATTCCAGTGTATAAAAACGACTAGAATCCATTGGACAGTGAGGGTCTAACCTCAGAATAAAACATAACTCAACAAGGGAATATACATTGAAAGAGATAACAAATAAGAACATGCTTTCAATCCTTAACTCAAATAAACGAGCATTGATATATAATTCAAATAAATAAGATATCTCGAATCCAAGTCAAGTAGAATAATAGGAAACAGGAAATAGTTCAAGCATCAAGCTCATTGTATCGACACAAATAGAGTAATAGTTTAAGAAATCAAATAAAACATAGTTGTTTATGCAGCAGAATATCAAACTCAAGTCTCACAATTACATATATGAAGATATTAAATTGTAAGCTTAAACCAAAAGACTCGACTTCATACAGACAAACACACCGCCGAGCACATTCCACCATCTTCATTCAGCTAACCTGCACGTTTAGAAATACATGCAGGGGTGAGTACTTCGTACTCAGTGAACACATGCCAAAATAGTTTAAAACTTTGCTCGATAAAGCTATATAATTGAACTTGTCTTGTCACTGCATCACAAGTGTTAGTATAGCTTAAAACATTTTACTTGTGTCAGCAAAAATCATTTTCTTTTCTTGAAACGACTGCACAATCAACATATATAATATAAACAACAGGTACGAATCAATCTACCACATAATCTCTTGTGTCGAGAAGTAGGCCTCCTTCTCAAACACTGTGACTGGCCTAACCGAAGCAAGGCTCACAGTCACTTCAAACAATTAACAACACGTGTATTCTTATCTCACATAGGATAGTAATAACTCAAGTAGATGATTAAATATACCAAAAACTCAAATAAAATAGCAAGTCAATTAATTTAAAAAATCACATAATATGATAATAGTAATCATATTCATCCATTTGTTTCGGTTAAAAAGCCTTCATGACTGCAAAAGGTTCGGGTCGAGGTAGCTTCATTTTCTTCTCCTTGTCTACTTCTCAGATCCACTCGTTCCTTCAAGAATAACATCTAATAAGGATGAATTTACTTTCTAAAAATAAAAACGAGTTCTAACGCTCGACTGAAGGACTTCTACTTGACTCGGGTTTTTTTAACTTATCTCGACTTGTCTAACTCGATCTTTCTCTATTATTCGATTCTACCCAAGCACTAAACTAATAGACTCTCAGACTCGGAAAATATAACTTGATAACATCAGACAAATTAATCTTAAACAATTCACAAATATCAAGAAATCACTATTCACAACCCACATCTTGTTTTTCTCGATTTCTCGAGTCAAACAAACTCAGAAAATTACGAGATTAATTCTCGGGTTCTAATATCACAAATCATTCACATACAGACTTTCACATCAGAAATCGGACATTCACAGATAGGTAAACGAACGACTTCGATAAATAGATGGAAAAAGAAAATTTTTCCAAATAAAATTAAATATTCTAGAAAAAATCTAGAAATTCACATAAATATATTTAATCACAATTATCAACTCGGATATTCAATCAGAGCTCGGTTATTAACTCATGTTGACTCGACTGTACTCGATTATAATTTTGAAAAAAAAGTAATTAGATTTAAATGAAAATAGTTTCATTTTTTCTTATAATAAATCAAAGACTTCAAATATGAAATTCAATTTAAAATCCAAACTCTTAATAAAAATTTCTCGGGATAAAGTCTACGTCGTTTCTCGTAAAACGTGCACATGCTTGGAAAAATTATTATACTTAGCACAATGACTCAAAATATTTCTAATTAACTAATTACTCGATTAATTTTACTTAATCTCATTTTTAACTTAAGAAAACTCGATTTTTCATTCTTAATCTTCAATACTCGATAACTTCCACATACTAACTCGGATTCAAACATTTCAAAACGCTAACTTAGCTATTTTTACTCCAATTTCATCATCCAATCATCAAATACTTCAAACAACATCAAGAACTCAAAATTTCATGCTCAATTTACTCATAATCATCGACTTTTTCATATATATAGCAATACTTGCTCGATTTTCAAAATTCAAAGCTCTAACCTACTTAGAATAATTTCAATTTCATGAATATGACATCAAATCACTCAAATAACTCAAATACGAAAAATCTTCTTCTTAAGCTCAATCCGGTTCGGCTTTTTCAAGCTTTTTAGGCATACGATTTTCTTTCTTCGATTCCTTCTATACTTAAGCTCAATTTATACTAGAAATCATTTATCAATCATCTAATTAAGCAACACTAACATGCAACATCAAAAATCATAAATTTTCATACACATATGGTTCGATTTTTTAAGAAAAATTTGCATAAAAATTCATACACTTCTCATTTTTCTTATTCAATCATTCTCATATCATCAAATAGCTCATAATCTCAACAAATATCATCAAATTCATCATAAAGTCATCAAATCCTCATACATGTATATAAATCGGTTTTTCTAAAAAAATAGCAAATAAATTCCTTTCTTCCATTTATTCACATATTCATGCACTAATCTTTATCAATATCATCATACTTTCATCAATTTCTCAAGAACATCACAAAACAATCACTCCTTCATACACACATATAAATCGACATTTACATAGATTTTAGGATAAATTCATACTCTTTCATTTCTTCATTTTTCATGCTTCTATATCTTTCAAAACCATCATTATCATCATAATTTCATCCCCAAGAACACTACATCAAAAACTTCTAATTTTATACTCAATTTTCGGTACATACACATATATATACATCACAAATTTTCTCATTCAATCAAGCACATAGAAACTCTTACATAATTCCTTAGAACACAAATCCATCATCTAAATCATGATCAACTCAAAAGCATAAAAATCTCTATTTTTAGCCATAAAAATCGGTAGAGATAGGGCTTTGATGATCAAGATTTTTAACTTCCATTTTCATGCATAAATCCATGCTAGAATCGATTTCTATCTCTCAAAAACAACTATGATGAACTCTCTCCTTCAAAGCTTGAGGGTAGCGAAAATGAAGGGGAAGAAAAAGGGGATGATCCTAGTCTTGAATTAACCAAGATCAAGAGGATCATGAATACCTCGTTAGTTTAATCGATAGGTGATCGGTAGTAATGTTCCTCGCAACTCTAGACTTTCATCTTCAAGCTTCCATGGAGGTTTTTGTGTGCGTGTATGGCTGCCGAGAGAGAGATGAGAGAGGGAAGGGGATGCAGGCTAGAGAGGGGAGAGAGAAGAGAGAGAATTGGAGAGAGAATGAAGAGAGAGAGAGAGAGAGAGAGAGAGAGAGAGAGACAGAGAGAGAGAGAGAGAGTGAGTTGAGAGTGAGAGTAGGACAGATTTTAATTAGGAATTAGTTGCACTCGGTGATCAAAAACACGATATAAATTTCGCCGGAAAAAAAGTTATCCGGTGGAATTTAACCCTACTTTTTCATTAAACTCTCAAACGACTTGAAACTCACCGCGACTCTTTCTCAACGTCGGAAAACTCCCTACTTTGTCTCAAACTTCACCAAATAAATCAAGGAATCCAAAAATTCAGTTTTAAAACTAAAATTTCGAGCAACCAATAAAAAGTCAAAATTCACTATTCATATTAGGGTTTTTTTGGACCTTCCACTTGAATTTCTCTCAGACGATCTCTGATGACTCTCAAACGTATCTGAAAGCTTCTAAAATAATTTTTAGACTCAAAAGATACTAATTAAACGACATTCGGAAAAACTTGATGAATAGTGGAAACTCGAGAAAAGTTATTATTCATCTAAAAATGAAACTTCTCAGAATTTTCCGAAATTTGAACTCAAACTCAAACTCATGTAATCATACTCAATCAATTCATCACACATTCGATTCGGATGACCGAAACGTGAAAAATTACGTAAAGGCACTCAAGGGGATTTTAGTAATTTGATGAGAAAACTTCTTTTGTCGAAAATTTTTATCACACATAGTCACACAATCAAGGCATATAAACTCAATTAAGATGAACTTAAAAACTTATGAAAGATCGGGGCATTACACCATGTCAGCTCGAAATTCGCTGGAAATCGAGTAGGGTTGCAAAATCAAATAAAACTAAAACTTTGGAAATTGCGAGACAGATTTTTTTTTCTAGATTGCAAAACGTGACAATTTGAAAAGTTTGAAAATTTACAGGCCATTGACCCAACAAAATTAATACAAATTTTGAAAAATAGAAAATATATCGTAATTAAAAAATCTAAACCTTAAAAAGAAATGTGATTAATTCTATTTTTATAATGAAATTTTTTTTATGCGGGTGGCTAGCGACAGCAGAATTATTGTATGAAAATATAGTAATTCAAGGAAAAAAGGAATCCCTAACTAGAATCAATAAACAAGAAGTCACTATTCCAATTTCGCACAAAGACAGTGATTACACATCCTAAAATAGAATAAATTTGTGCAATAGTTTTAAATTCAACATTTGAATAAAGTAAATAAATTCAATTGATTGATATAATGTATATATGTATATACTAGAACTTTTCGTTGCGAAGTGCGAACCGTTTTAGTTTGTTCGGAACAACTTATAAATTTTAACCACGAGCTTGGCTACCGTTTATTTTAAATTTAGAATTTCATTTTACCATTAAATCACATGTTCCTAGGAGTACTATGTATTTCGAACTCCAACAATTTTTCTTTTTTAAAAAAGATAATTTTAAATACAGCCGTGTTTTATTTTTTATAGCCCGATTTAAATAAATTATTTAAATTATATGAAATATACCATTTTACTTATATTGTTTTTAAGGGTGCATTTACTTTAATGGAAAATGGTAGAAACCGAAAATTTTCACTCCTTTTTTATCCTTTTCACATGTTTACTGTGATGGAAATTTTTTTCCGGGCAGGTTAGTAATTATTCTTAGCTTTTTGATGTGAAAATATTTTCCAATGGATAAAAGGTATAAAAATGGAGAAGGGGTGGGAGGACCATGTGATAATTTTCTTTTCTATTCTAGTAAACACGTGATAAAAAAAGGATGAAAATATTAATATTTTCTCATTTTTTCTTATCCATCATTTTTCAATAAAAATATTTCTATCAAACTAAATGCACCCTTAAGTATAATTAACTAAATAACTATACATAATAACTTCTTAAAACCATAACCCCATGGTCCGACAACACATAAAGTTCATAATTTACATTTTCATTGAAGAATTGATTTGGCCAAGCTTTTCGTATCATTCGTCTCCGTCAAGAACCTCTCTCTCTCTCTCTCTCTCATACACAAACACACATATACACACACACTTTAGCCTCCAGCGAAGCAGAAGCAATTAGGCTCCCCACTCTCCATTGTAGCCACCGCCAGATCTATCTTTTCTCTAATTGACGATGTTGGATAAGTTTTTAAGTCATGGGTAATTAAGCTCGTGAATCTACCAAATCTTGAAAGAAATGTCTTGATTGTGTCGACGGTGTGTAGAGGAGGATGAATTGACGGCTCTATTGCCAAATCTTTGAAGAGTAGTCATTGACGATTAAATAGAAATCTCGATATATATGCACTGTGTGTATTTACATGAATGATTGCACTGTGGTTTAAAAATATTTAAAAATTGTGTGCGAATGGAAACACAGTTTGGAGAAAAGAAGAGAGAAGGGAGATGAGAGTTCTAGGGTGAAAGAAATAAATCAAAAACAAAATTATAATTTTAATTATTTTTTTAACTAATAGGCTATACAGAATAAAATGAGAGTTATGTTTATAATCACCCTTTTCTAATTTATAACTAACTTATTAAGGATCTATAAACTATAATAAAGCTTTATAAACCTAATTGAGAAATCCTTTCGAAAAAATCTGTAGTAATTGAGAAATGAAAATTCTAATTGAGAATTAATAAGCTTCAATTTAAATAATGATTTCTATTGAGAAATTAATAAAATATTCTGGATATGTTGGCCACTCGAAAGTTTTTGCAGTTATTAATTGGTCAAATTCATAAATGATATACTACTAGTTTTATATCCGTGCAATGCACGACAATCATTAATTATCACTGTGAAATGATAGTATATTATTACGTATTTAAAAATCACAAATATAAAATAATAGGAATATATTAAGTAATAAATTAGAACCAACCACAAAACTTCACACGGATAAAATAAAACATCAAAATACATTGATTAGTTTTGGTTTAAATTCAAATTTTTGTAAATAGCTCTATATGTTTATAATGTACTAGTATTTAATTTGTATTATTTTGTAACGATCAAACATATGCATTACAGTTCATTCCTTTTTAAACCCCTAAAACTCTACAATTCATATGAAAGTGTATGAGTTATGGCCAAATTTCTATCCTATTCTACGTATTGGTTATTTTGAGCTCTTCGAAACGTTTGAAGAGTCTTCCAATGTGTAATTAGTTGTACTACACTTGTGCAATATAAACTCATTGTGAAGTTAATCTTCAGCATGTAATTTGGAATTTCTATATTAATAAATATTACACTTTCAATAATAAAAATAAAGTGGGGGCTATGTTTATACTCACCTTAAAAAAATTCGACCAACCCGTTAACACTAAAGGAGGTCCAGTAGACTAGTGGCCGTTATAAAATAGACCACATAGGCCCTAATTGGAGATTGCAAATGGAGTTTTGGCGAATTACATCACGAACTTTAGGGTCTTTTGCAATTTGAACTCGAACTTTCAATTTTGACAAATTAAATCACGAACTTTTTTTTTTCAATTTTGCAATTTTAACCTGAATTTTTAACTTTGGCAAATTAAATCACGAATTTTTCAATTTTTACAATTAAAACCTAATCAAACTTTATTGACATAAATAATAAAAATAGAACAAATAGTGCAATATTATTTTATATGCTTTATTATTATTATTATTATTATTTTTTGGTAAATAATTATTTTATTACCACTTGAACAATCCAAACCAGCAGCTTACAAGCTATAAAACCCATACACAAAGAAACCCCAACACCCTACATGAACAAGATAAAGCTAGCTACGCAATCTTCTCAAGAGTTTAGGATGTTTTTGGTGGCACAAAGCCACTTGTAATTGACATAAGCGCAACACTCCCTCCACGTTAGTAGCATGCTGCGTGAACCTTCGATAGTTCCTTTTTTTCCAGACATTGTAGTCCTTTTTTTCCAGACATTGTATATCACAATAGCCACAGCTACACGATATAACATCTGCACTCCGGTCTTAGAATGGCATTGAGAGTTTAGATAGTTTCTCTCATGATCCCAACCTCTTGCTGCATATTGAATGTCACACCAACCAGAGATTTCTTTCCAGATTTGCCCAGAAAACTCACACTTGAAGAACAAGTGGTCTTGCATTTCATTCTCCTTGAAACACATTGTTGTTCACACACTACACTATATTTGGCCAGCTGATCCACACTAGCCACCTACCTAATATAGCTAACCATGAGATGAAAATACATTTAGGAGGAGCAGGGTTTAGGTTGATCAGCTTACCCCAGTTTACTTTTTGGAATGGCCGTCTCATTTCCACATAGGTTTGACTGATAGAAAATTTATCTTGCTCCAACATTCTTGTTCCTCCCTATCACTCTTGTGAGATAATCTCTAGCTCCCAAAATCTTTTGAATTACCCACGAAGCTGATCCATGAATCCTCATAAAGATAATCGTATTGCTTTTTACATAATAGCCATGGATCCACTTCACCCACAATTTGTCACTTTTTTTAGCAATACATCATAGCATCTTGCATAGAGCAGCTTGATTCTACACATGCATGTTTGTGAGATTCCAACCCCCAGCAGATTTAGGTCGACACAAATAATCCCATGCAACTACTGCTCTTTTGGTGAGACCTGACTTTCATGTCCAGAGAAAACACCTACATGTTGTTTGAATGGCTTTAATGACCTTCTTTGGTAACAAAAACACCTGACACTAGTAGTTTTGGACACTCATTAGCACAGATTTTATCTGTTGGATCCTGTCTGCATATGATAGAAGCTTTGAAGCTCAACAATCTATCCTGTCCAAAATCATTTTAATAAATGGTTGGCATTGAAGGACAATTAATTTCTTGGTGGTTAAGGTTGATGGTCCCGGTACGAGTTCTGGTGTATGGGGGGGGGGGGGAATACACCAGATAAAATTTTTTAAAACAACCCCCTAAAAATTAACACAACTGAGTAATGCAACTCAGTTGAAATCACAACCGAGTAAAAAATACTCAGTTGGAAGTGAAGTGTTGTGCGGAATGTGGTGGAAATTAACTCGTATAAAATCAACTCACGCTTAAGTGCAAGGTTGGTCAATAACCAAGACAGTTGATATGGAAGAATGCAGTTTGTATGCAGGTTAGTTAGTCAGTTGAATATGCAATAAGTAACTGAAAAATAAACACAAGACACAAGATTTAACGTGGTTCGGAGAGAACTCCTACGTCCACGGGGAGTTGTGAGTCTACACAACTCAGTCCAAGCTCTTCTGGACAAACCACAGAGCTTATGCGGGCTTTGCAACCGTTGAGATAAGTTTATGGGTACTTATCAACCTTACAGATTAGTTTACGGGTACTAATCAACCTATCTACTCAGTTACGGGAAGAGTAAGGTCCTAATAACCTTTTCAGGTGTAAGAAAGGATAAGGTTCCAACTAATAGCTCGAACAAGAAATGAGCTATGAACTAACACTCTACGGACTCTCAACAAGTGATGTTCTCAAGGTTGGATCAAAAGAAACTAAGACAAAATCTATTACTCTAGAACTCTCAACTAATGATGTTCTAAGAGATTGAATGCAGCTCAGCTCGTGTGAAGAATTTGGTTTTTGCTCTTTGATTTCTTCTCGCTCTTGTCTGTCTTATATTTCCCGTGGTCTTGGTGAATGAATGAAGGCCTCTATTTATAGGCGGAGAGAATCAACTAGCCGTTGGAAGAGCTGTTGATCTCTGTTCTTTAAAAGCGATGGCTTGTCTCTCATCTCTGCAGACTTTGCGGATTTGGCAACTGCATGCTTCTGCTTTCCATTTGAGACAGCCTTGTGTTGGGCCAAATGAGGTAATGACAGAGAGTCAAACCTTCACGTGACTTCCTTGTTTGAAATTCAAATCTTAACCTTTGACCTTCAACACTTGATAGTCGGTTGAGTCGTCTGATCTTCATCTGATTGGTCTTTAGCTGATGTTCTATTTGAATGCTTTTGTCTGAGTAGAAGCATTTGAACTCTCAGCTGACTTTGAACTTCAAGCTGTTGATCTAACTGATTGAGTCCTACAACTGATGTTTCATCTCGAACACTCAGTTGTCCTTCTTGTATCTGACTCTGATTAGTTGGCTTTGAACACTCAGTTGTCGTTCTTACAACTGATGTTCTCTTGTATCTTCTCCCTTTGAACTTAGCTGATGTTCTGAAACTTGAACGCTCAGTTGGCTCGAACGCTCAGATGACTTTCTTCGTAACTTCCCCCTTTTTAAACACTCAGTTGTCTTTAATTATATCTGATGTTCTCTTCGAGTGATGCCTTGTTGCCGTCTTCAGCTGGAGACCTGTAAAGATAAAATCTCAACATTGCTCAAACAGCGAGCCTAACTACTAACATTAGGATCTGGCAACATCTACTCGGTTGGGGTCAGTTGGTTTTGGAATCAATCAAAACTTTAATAAATTTTCCAACAATTTTCCCCTTTTTGATGATGCCAAAACCCTTATAAAAATTCTTACAAGGCAAACTGATCGAAATCCTACTGACCTATCCAAAATCTCAGCTGAAATTCTAGACAGTCTATAAGATTAAAACATCAAAGGGTTAGCATAGTTATAACATGATATTGAAATAACTTTGCGATTCAGAGCTTGGACAATGAGAGATTGTACGTTAAGTTGAATCGTATAACTGAATAGTTTTTATTACAACTGATGATTACAGAGGTAAGCACAGAAAGACAAAAGTTACATCAGTTGCTCAAAAACTAACTGAGCTAATACTTGAGCCCATACTTACTAAACATTCTAACAAAAATTTCTCTCTTTTCAGCTGACTCCTTCGAAATATCAACCCCGTGCTCTTTGCAGACTTGCCTTGCCTCAGCTGCAATCTTTATTTTGTTGGGGGTGCGAGAGTCTGGGAGGAAGAGAGGCTTATATGTAATCTTCTGAGGGACGGGGACAGTGTTCAAATCCAGTTTTGCTTCTATCATCGCACGCCTAAACTGGCTGAACATCCCCGGGTCCCTAGTGTGCAGCTCGGTTAGCGCCTCCTTAAAAGCTCTCCTCAGATCGTCGGTTGAGAAGACTTTTCTGTAGTAGAAGTCGTTCACAAACTCTTGCTTGAACGACTCCCAGTCCTCGTTCCATTCGGTTGGCATCCACTTATCTACATGCCTGAACCGACTTTGGACCTTCACTTTCCCTGGCAACCTCTGATGTCTCAGCCGAGCTTCAGCCTTAACCTGATGTTTGTCAATTCGGCGACGGCTGCGGGAGGCGATGTTCCGGTCCAAGTTCTTTGTTATCTTGTTCAACTCCTCTTCAAATTGGTTTACTCTTCTGGCCTGGCTGGCTGCGAACTTCTTGATTCAGCTCAGATTCATATAATCTTTCTCAGCAACATCCATAGCCTTGGCAGCTGCAATACACTCTTCGGTTGTGATACCATCGAGTTCCGAATCAAGCTCGACTGCGATCTCGGCTATGGAGTTGTAAGAAACTCCAAACTGCTCCGCCTGCTCCAAGTCTTTTTCCATTTCAGCTCCACCTACGTCGGTTGACTTGGGAGCGGACTTCATCTTTTGTGCAGTCTTCCTCCTCAGCAGGGATTTTGCAGCAGCTGGCATCTCTTCCTCATCCTGGGTCTCTTCTTCCCCCTGCATCTCAACATCCGCCTCTTTATCTTCCCCTTTTTTTGGCATCAGCAACAAGGCTTGCTACTGAACCATCCAGAGAGGTGAGCTGTTGTTCGGCTAGTTGAATGCGGTTGAAGAGTTCATCGACCGCGCACTCTATTCCCACCTTCTTCGCCAGTTCGGAGTCATGGCGCTCTTGTTCGGCTTTCCTCAATCCAGCGAATGTTTCAGTTACCTCGGTCTGGAAAGCAACGAACTCAACCCATCTCGACTCGAACCGAGACTCCCATTCTTCATCCTGAGTCTGTTGGGATTTAGCGAGGTTGGAATCAGACAAGGATTGGAAAACGTTCAGCTCAGACTTAATCCTAGAACAGTTGACTTCAGATCCGACACGTCTTGGCTGGTGGAGGAGGAGAATTCATCCAGCTTTATCTTCAGTGAAACATTCTCCTCCACCAGCTGCTTATTCTTCTCTTCTTGTGCTTCCAACATCCTCAGCTGATCGTCTTTGTGTTGCTGGAAGTTGGCAAGCATCTCGGTTCTCAGCTGGTTTACCCTCTCAGCTATCAGCTAACAGATTTCTTCAGATGATGGAGCTGGCTGATCAGCTGGAGCGGCTTGTTCAATCAGAGCTGGTTGTTCAACTGTAACTATGGCTTGACGGTTGGTCAGGTACAGTTGCAGCTCCTCTTCTTCATTCTTTGTTGCGGCGGTGGCTGCATCCAGATCAGTAAGGAACTCAGCTGACTTGACGAGCATGTTGTCGTGGAATTCAATGCAGTCTTGTCCAGCTTTCTCCCTTGTATATGTGCCTTCTGCCTTGCTAAGGTCCAGACGACGTGTCAGCAGGGCCACCTTGTTGTTGTAGGTGACTTCCAGGTTGGCATACTTGAAGTAGTCTCGGATGCGAGACTCGTCCGCCTACAGTCTGTCCCAGCTGTGTACCCTGATTGTATCTTCCTTCACATACCAGTGACTGAAGATCAGGTTGAACTGGTACAGCAGCTCGGTTCCAAGAGTAGCGAAGATTGGCATGTCGCGAGCTTCAGGGAACATCCCAATCAGCTTCTGGAAGCATTAGGCCACCTTGCCTTCATGCTCCAGCGCGACGGCTTGAAGGTCAGCTTCGTCATCTATTGGAGAGGGAGATAGAGTCTCATAAGGCAACGGTTCAAAGGTTTCATCAATGTTGGCCAAAGAAGTGGTCTCAACATTGGCATTGAGCTGGAAGCTCGGAATATCAGATTCTGTGGGGAGGGGGGTATCAATAGGTTCTTCAACATTGGCCGATGAAACGGTCTCAATGTTGGCATCGAGCAATGGGCTCGGAACATTTGGCTGTGATTCGGTTGAGAGAGCAAGAGGCTCTTGGGGCGGTACGGCATCAACTCCTGCCGTGGGGGAGGTTGGAACGTCTTCAATTTCCTCTGAGGAGGAAGAAGCATCCGATGTCACGTCCGTCTCCATCCCTTCTGCCTCAGTTGAGTGGCTCGACTCGGATGGCTCCTCAGCTGGTGCCGTCTCAACTGGCGCCTCCTCCTCAGTTGGTGCATCAACAGCTGGTTCCTCAGCTGGCTCCTTAGCTGGCTCTTCAGCTGGCTCCTCGGCATGCTCCTCAGCCGGTATGTCCTCAGCTGTCACAGCAATCATCTTCTTGAACCTCACCCTCAGCTTCTTCTGGGCAGGTTCTGCCTCCTTCTCTTTTTCCGACTCAGCTCTGCGTCGGCGTGCAGCTTTTAATTTTGTGGGGCGACTGACAGCTGGTACCTCCTCAACTGTGTCCCTGGGTTCAGCAGTCTTCCCAGCATCCTTCTTCTCCTTAAGAGTATATACACTCCTAATCACCTCCTGCGCCTTCTTTGCTGTTGGGAACAACATCAATTTCTTCACTGGGGTCTCCTCGCAATCCTCCCATACCATGTTCCGACCCTTGGTTGCGAGCAGGATCAGAGCTGAAATTTTGCAACCGAAGTTGAGCGTCCCCTTGACACTCAACAGTTTCTCCCCTGAGTCGGTTGTGGTCTCGGAGATCTTCTGCTTCTCCAATGTCAGCTGGTTCAGAAAATATTGGAACCAGTTGATCTCGTGTTTGTGCTCCAATGCCATCAACTGCTTAAGCTTTGGTTGGCTGATGTCGCCGAAGGCTCCGCTGTAGCCGAACACGACCTTGGACACAACATTGAACAAGAGTCAATGTTCTGGCTTTAATTTTGTCCTCTGCATGTTGCTCTTCAACCTCTCCGGAGTGATTAGAGCATTTTCCAGAAACTCATCGGCTTGCTCGTCGGTTATGTTTTTAACAAATTCCGTGGCGGTGTGGTTTACTGGTATGACGTGGCGAAGAACGTCGGACACTGCAATGGGGACAGAAACATGGCGAATGGTTCTGGCCGGAACGTCGCGTTGCCGACAAGAGACCTCTGTTGTGACTCCTTCTCTGCTGTCGATGGACGACTGCAGATTCACATAGAATTCTCCGACCTGGCGCCTGAGCAGGTGGGAGGGAAAGAGTTTTGCCCATTCCAGGAGGCCGTTCTCCCTGAGTGTATTTGCAAGGGGAGCCAACACCGACGACTCCAATTCATCATCGGAAAGAATCTGCTCGAAGTGAATCTTCGAAACCAGCAGGTCGAACGATTCTTCATACGAGGTGGGGACTAGAGAGGGTCCGGAAGAAGCCATTTTCTTTCTTTTGGGTGCCATTTAATATCACTGAGAAGATATATATAAGAAGGAAGGAAAATCTTGCAGAAAAAGGTTAGACAAAATCTGAGAAGATGATGAATAGTAATTGCAGATAAACACGAATGAGGAAGGTAAGAGATCACTTACTGATTTTCCGCCTTTTATAGGTTTTTGACTCGATTGAAATCAACGGTTAGGGTTGAATGGCGCGAATCCATCAACGGCTGAGATCACGCGACTGTTGATTATCTTTGACTTGACGTCATGAACCGAGTTCCAACCAGTGCGTGAGAAGGTGTACAGTTTTTCATGTCAGCCCAGTCGCACTATAAAGTAGGCTATTGATGTTCAGCCGTACTTTACATTAAATGCGACATGATGGCTATTTTAATGTAACTGACATGCTCAGGAATGTTTGAATTTATTTCAAACATTCTCATTTAAGATCATAACACCTTCAGCCATAAATGTTACCTGCCAGCTGATGGCGGAATCAGCTGTGTTCACCTGTCAGCTGATGTTGGAATCAGTTGTGTTCCAATGTTGCGGCATACCATCAGCTGACTCGAGTTTGTCTGTTCAGCTGACGTCTGATCCTACGTTGCAGCATACCATCATCTGACTCGAGTTCGTCTGTTCAGCTGACGTTTGATGTCTTCAGTTGGCAATCCGCATCTGATGTCTTCGGTTGGTGATCTGCATCTGAGATTCCCCCTTTATCTGAGCTTCCCCCTCAGATGGATATATATCTCTTCACCTCAGCTGGTTCCTCATCTGATGGATCCAACAATCCAAGTAAATCACATAACATCTTGAACCGCGCTTTGGCTATAGGTTTGGTGAAGATATCAGCTCTCTGAATCTCAGTTGGAATCTTCTCTATGGATACGTCCTTCTTCTCAATATGGTCTCGGATGAAATGATGTCGGATGTCGATGTGCTTCGTCCGAGAGTGGTGAACAGGATTCAAAGAGATAGCAATGGCACTTGAGCTATCACAATGAATGAGAACCTGTCCAGTTGTGACTTCATAGTCTCTCAGTTGTTGCTTGAGCCACAACACTTGCATGCAACAACTTCCGACAGCCATATACTCTGACTCGGTTGTAGAAGTGGCAACACATGCTTGTTTCTTGGAGAACCACGAAACTAGCTTGCTTCCCATGAACTGACAGTGTCCAGATATGGACTTCCTATCCAACCGATCTCCGGCTAGATCTGCATCTGAGTATCCGGTCAGTTGGATGTTGTCGTCGGTTGGATACCACAACCCAACATTTACAGTTCCCTTCAGATACTTGATGATGTTCTTTGCTGCCAACATGTGAGTTTTCCTCGGTTGAACTTGGAACCGAGCACACACTCCAATCGCGTAAGATATATCTGGTCGACTGGTGGTTAGATATAGCAAAGAACCGATGATCCCTCTATACTTACTGGCATCCATGAGCTTTCCCTCAGTTCCAGGTTCAATCTTCCAGTTAGTATTCATCGGGATCCTTGTGGTCTTACTTGTCTGCAATCCAAACTTGGTGATGAGCTCTTTTGTATACTTGGACTGATTGATGAAAATCTCTTCTAGTGACTGCTTCACTTGTAGTCCAAGAAAATAATTCATCTCGCCCATCATCGACATTTCGAACTTCTCCTTCATGAGATTTGAAAATTTTTCACACAGTTCCTCCGACTTAGAACCGAAAATGATGTCATCGATGTAGATTTGCACAACAAGTATATCTTCTCCAACTTTGATGGTGAACAGGGTTTTGTCAACTGACCCTCGTTTGAAACCCGAGTTCAGAAGAAAACCACAAAGAGTGTCATACCAAGCCCTGGGTGCTTGTTTTAATCCATATATTGCTTTCTTCAATTTATACACTCTTCCATCTCCAGTTTCACAACCGGGAGGCTGTTCAACATATACATCTTTCTTGATATCACCGTTGAGGAAGGCACACTTCACATCCATCTAATAGACCTTGAACTTGTGAAATGCAGCATAGGCTAGAAAGATTCGGATGACTTCCAGCCTTGCAACTGGTGCGAAGGAGTCTTCAAAATCGATTCCTTCTTGTTGGCAATATCCCTGAGCTACCAACCTTGCTTTATTCCTCACGATGAATCCAATGGCGTCTCTTTTGTTCTTGAAGATCCATTTTAATCCAATGACTTTGAAACCATTTGGTCTTTCTACCAACTCCAATACACAGTTGCGTAGAAATTCATTCAGTTCTTCTTGCATGGCTGTTGTCCAGTGAACACAGTTGAGTGCTTCCACAATATTCTTTGGTTCTGGCACATCAGCTACGAAGCAAGAAATCATGGCAACATCTCCAGCTTGCTCGAACTCCTCAAGAACTGCCAACTCCTCAGCATATTGGGCATAAGTGTTGGAATCTTCCTCGGTTGAATCTGGAATTGCAACTCTGCTCCTTGTACGTATACCTTCGGTTGGATCTACGATGATGTTGTCAGTGGAATGATCTTCATACCATCTTCTGTTGCGTCTTCCTTCTTCTTCCAACTGTGGTTGTTCCGTGATCTGAGCTGTGGGAGATGCTGGACTCTTCTGAGCTGGTGATTTATCAGTTGTTGAGTCTGGATCCTCAACATTGATAACATTTTGAACCGGGCTCGGTTGGGCTTCGGATGTTGATGCAGTTGGAGAGGCATCAGCTGGAGTTCCCCCTTGAGATGAGCTGGGGTCTTCACATTCATCTTCAGAGGAATATGGATCATCATCCTCAGTTGCCCATACCAATGGTTCAGCTAGATTCTTTTGCCTTAGAATCTGAGATCTTGTGAGAGCTGGTGGAACATGTGGATCAGCCTATTGTCCTTTAGCCTGTTCCCTGCACTCAAAAGTAGATTCATCAAAACTAATATGTGGTGTTATCTCCACAACACGAGAGCTGTTGTTGAAAACTCTATAAGCCTTGATCCGAGCAGCATATCCAAGAAATATGCCTTTCGAAGCCTTGGCATCAAAAGTTTTCAACTGAGTCTTCCCATTGTTGTGAATATAACACTTAGAACCAAAAACGCGAAAATATGAAATATCAGGCTTCCTGCGTCTCCATAGCTCGTATGGTGTCTTTCCCAACGCTTGGTTAGAAGAGACTGGTTCTGGGTGTAGCATGCTGTGTTGATGGTCTCAGCCCAAAACTTCTTTGGCAGACTTGAGCTTGTCAACATGGATGTAGCTGCATCTTTCAGTGTTCGGTTTCTTCGCTCAGCTACTCCATTCTGTTGCGGAGTACGCGCAGCTGATGTTTGATGTGTAATTCCGTACTTCTTGCAGTACTCGATGATGGTTTCATTTAGAAACTCGGTTCCACGGTCTGATCGGATGGAAATGATTTTCATCTCTTGTTGGTTTGATATCCGATCCATCAACTTGGGTAGCTCATCTCGGGTTTCACTCTTGTGACACATGAAAATGGTCCACGTGTATCTGGAATAATCATCAGTTACAACAAGTGTATACTTGTTACCATTCATACTTTTTAGTGTAACTGGCCCGAAGAGATCCAAGTGGATCAGCTGTAACACTCGGTCGGTTGAGGGAGTTGTCTTCAACCGGAAGGAGGATCTAGCGAGCTTTCCCAACTGGCATGCACTACAGATATGTGTTGTTGAAAACACTCGGTTTGGTATGCCTTTTGCATGTTCTTGTCTGGCAAGTCGGTTCATAGTCTTGAAGTTCAGATGGTTGAGCCTTTTGTGCCACAGCCAGCTCACATCTGAACTGCTCTTTGATAACAGGCAGGTGTCAGGAGGACTACTGTTCCAGTCAGCATAGTAGACATTCCCGGTTGGCGATCGATTTCCCAACAATATGACCTGCTTTGATCCGACATTTTTAACCCTGCAACCCTGTGCATCAAACTTGACAGAGAAACCATTATCACAGAATTGGCTGATGGAGAGCTAGTTATGCTTCAATCCATCAACATAAGAAACATTAGAAATTGACACGTGATTGGTTTCAAGGGTACCGTAACCTCTAGTGTGACATTTTGAGTTGTCACCAAAGGTAACTGATGGTCCTTCTTTCTCCACGAAACTCCCAAGCAAATCCTTCAGATTTGTCATGTATTTCGAACATCCACTATCCATCACCCACATGGTTCGTGAAGCTTTATTCTTCCTCAGCTGTTTCTCCTGCCTGTTCCTGCTGTAAACACAAAATATTGTATTTATTCAATAAACACAAAGTTGCATACAAATATACGAATTTCGAATATATGCGGGTTCAATCTCTATTTGATCCTCTGATTCTTCTCTTCACTTGACCCTCGAACGGTCTTCAAGCAGCCTTTGAGATTTTTTGTAGAAGTATGCCTCCTAGATCTCCTTGGACTTGATCTTCAAGCTTTGTAACGTTGATACGGATGACTTTCGTCTTGTTTCCGAAGTAAACGTTGAGCTTTGATCTTTGTGCTTGATGATGTTGACTTGATCTTTGAGGTTGATGGCGTTGACTTGAGCTTTGGGGTTGATGGTGTTGACGCGGAGGACGTTCGCCTTGTTTCCGAAGTAAACGTTGAGCGTCGAGCTTTATAACGTTGACGTGGAGGGCTTCTGCCTTGTTTCTGGATCAAACACCACTTGATATGATTCCGCCGAAGAACGCGTTGATTCCTACGAAGAACGCCTTGAATCTCGCTGGGACACCTTGAGTATTGAAAGAGAAATCTTGGAGAATTTCTCTCTTCCATTATTGAGCTCTTGAAGATGATTTTTAGGTGTGATTTAAAGTTGTGTGGAGACCTCTATTTATAGGGAAAAATATGGTGGACTTGGTGGGCTTTTAGGCTCCATCATGGGCTTGAGGGATGAGGTGGCGCGATCTCATTGGCTCTTAAATATTGATGTATATCCTTTACTTATTCCCAAAGAAATAGATATTTATCACCATATAAAGATATATTTATCAATTAAATAACTTATTTAATATGGATATCATAAGATTCCATGATAAAATAAAATATTTCTTTAAATTTTCGATATCTACACCTGCACAGAGAAACTCGCTTAGGTCCCCAATTTCAGTTGAGTCCTGGAGGGTTAGAACCAGTTCCCCATTGAACTGTGATTCGTTTTTCCCTGTAAACTCGGATAGATTTATCATTCCAGATCATTTTTCCTTCATCATCAACTATAACAACACCTCGGTTATTCTTAGGCTTGTTGTTAGTAGTGATGTTCTGTTTCTTAGGAGGAGATGGATTTCTCCCATTGCGAGCTTTAGGAGGAGAGGCTTTCCCCCTGTTTTGATGGCGGTTTTTATCCTGTTGGATTCGTTGTTGAGGTCGGACGCCATGTTGGAATCTTTGTGGCTGATTCGGATTCCAACTCCCTGAATGTTGTCTATAGCTGTTCATGCCCTGTTGGTGGTTCATGTTGTGGCATGAATGTCTCCAGCTGTTCGACCTGTTCCTTATCGGTTGACTCGGTTGGAACCTCTGGTTGAACTGATGATGGAACCGCTGTTGATTCAGATGGTTGGATCCTTGTCGATTCTGCGGTCGGTTCCATTCTTTCTGATGTTGACTCTGAGGTTGATTCAGAGGTCGATTCTGAGTTCGGTTTCGATTGTGTCTCCGACACCTCTGATTCCTCTTCTGACTCTTGGAACATTCCCCCTCGGTTGATGTCCCAACCGATGGAACGTTCTGTCCTTCATCTACTGCTCATTTTCCCTTCTCAGTTGTGGTTCCCTTGGTCGGTTGAGCTTGCTGAGAGGTGGAGGTTGGATTACTTTGAGGAGATTGAGGTTCAACTGTGTTAAGTTCGACAACCTTGACTTCCACAGCTTTGATGAAGGTCGCTGGAGGGATTCCAGTATCCTTGATCACATCATAACCGAGTCCTAACACGTTATCTATATATCGGCTGTAACTGATGAGATTCTCGATGATCTTGGATGACTGATATAGCTTAATTAAGTTGTCCTTCTCAGTTTGCAACTCCTTGAGGAGGACAACTATATGCTCGGTTTGTCCGTCTAACTTCTTTATCAGCTGGTCGATCTGAGCTTCTTGCTTTTTTAACTGATCTTGCTGCTCCTTGATCTGCTTCGTCAACTCCTCATCGGTTGGAGCATTAATTCGGTTGACCGCATTCAGTTGACTTTTGAGATTATCTATCTCTTCAGCTTGAATCTTGATCAGATCGTCCTTTTTGGTTAAGGATTCTTCAAGTTTGGAGAACTGTTCTTGAAGACTCTTAAACTCAACCGATTGCTGATGTAGTTCCTCACTGAGTTCTTGAAAGTCACTCCAGGAGGGTTTCAACTCTTCATCCAGAGTTTCCTGCATGTTAGAAATATTGGAAGAATTTAAATTAGCAGGACTAGAGTGTACCTCAGTATCATCCCGGTCGGTTCCAAGTGCCATGAGGCATTGATCCTGACTGATAGCGTTGTTGGTGGAAGTCAGCTCATCCTCATCTTCAGTGTCAGTGAAGATGTCCATGTCGTCAGCTGCTTCTTCTGCAACCATGGCCTTGTTCTTTCCAGTCTGCTTGGCTCTCAACGCTTCTCTCTCTTTCTTCGAGAGGTCTGGACAATCTGCTTTGAAATGTCCCTCCTTGCCGCATTCAAAGCAACCGTTGTTCACAGGCTTTGAGTTATCTCGAGTTCGGTTAGATTTGTAGAACCTCTTGTATTTTCCGAACCGAGTGTCCATGTCAGTTAGCTTCTTTGACAGGGCGGCTATGTTCTGTTGCAGCTCTTCTCTGCTTGGCTCCTTCGCAGCTGTGTCCGCTGATCTTGTTGGCCTTGATGTTCGCGGATTTGAATAGTCAGCTCGGAGTGCTACTGACTTTGTGGCTGAACCAACATCCTCATGTCGACTCATCTGAACCGAGGACTGAGTTGACCTTCGTCGGTTCACCTTGTACTCATTTTCCTTCAGAATTGAGAACAATCTTTCAGTTCCCATCTCACCAATCTTTTTGGTGGCACAAAGCCACTTGTAATTGACATAAGCGCAACACTCCCTCCATGTTAGTAGCATGCTGTGTGAACCTTCGATAGTTCCTTTTTTTCCAGACATTGTATATCACAATAGTCTTTTTTTTCCAGACATTGTATATCAAAAATAGCCACAGCTACACGATATAACATCTGCACTCCAGTCTTAGAATGGCATTGATAGTTTAGATAGTTTCTCTCATCATCCCAGCCTCTTGCTGCATATTGAATGTCACACCAACCAGAGATTTCTTTCCAAATTTGCCCAGAAAACTCACACTTGAAGAACAAGTGGTATTGCATTTCATTCTCCTTCAAACACATTGTTGTTCACACACTACACTATATTTGGCCAGCTGATCCACACTAGCCACCTGCCTAATATAGCTAACCATGAGATGAAAATACATTTAGGGGGAGCAGAGTTTTGGGTGATCAGCTTACCCCAGTTTACTTTTGGAATGGCCGTCTCATTTCCACATAGGTTTTCCTGATAGAAAATTTATCTTGCTCCAACATTTTTGTTCCTCCCTATCACTCTTGTGAGATAATCTCTAGCTCCCAAAATCTTTTGAATTACCCATGAAGTTGATCCAGGAATCCTCATAAAGATAATCGTATTGCTTTTTACATAATAGCCATGGATCCACTTCACCCACAATTTGTCACTTTTTTTAGCAATACATCATAGCATCTTGCATAGAGCAGCTTGATTCTACACATGCATGTTTGTGAGATTCCAACCCCCAGAATAATTAGGTCGACACAAATAATCCCATGCAACTATTGCTCTTTTGGTGAGACCTGACTTTCATGTCCAGAGAAAACACCTACATGTTGTTTGAATGGCTTTAATGACCTTCTTTGGTAACAAAAACACCTGACACTAGTAGTTTTGGACACTCATTAGCACAGATTTTATCTGTTGGATCCTGCCTGCATATGATAGAAGCTTTGAAGCTCAACAATCTATCCTGTCCAAAATCTTTTTAATAAATGATTGGCATTGAAGGACAATTAATTTCTTGGTGCTTAAGGTTGATGGTCCCGATACGAGTTCTGGATTATGGGGGGGGGAATACACCAGATAAAACTTTTTAAAACAACCCCCTAAAAATTAACACAACCGAGTAATGCAACTCAGTTGAAATCACAACCGAGTAAGAAACACTCAGTTGGAAGTGAAGTGCTGTGCAGAATGTGGTGGAAATTAACTCGTATAAAATCAACTCACGCTTAAGTGCAAGGTTGGTCAATAACCAAGACAGTTGATATGGAAGAATGCAGTTTGTATGCAGGTTAGTTAGTCAGTTGAATATGCAATAAGTAACTGAAAAATAAACACAACACACAAGATTTAACGTGGTTCGGAGAGAACTCCTACGTCCACGGGAAGTTGTAAGTCTACACAACTCAGTCCAAGTTCTTCTGGACAAACTACAGAGCTTATGCGGGCTTTGCTATCTTTGAGATAAGTTTACGGGTACTTATCAACCTTACAGATTAGTTTACAGGTACTAATCAACCTATCTACTCAGTTACGGGAAGAGTAGGGTCCTAATAACCTTTTCAGGTGTAAGAAAGGGTGGGGTTCCAACTAATAGCTCGAACAAGAAGTGAGCTATGATCTAACACTCTACGAACTCTCAACAAGTGATGTTCTCAAGGTTGGATCAAAAGAAACTAAGACAAAATCTATTACTCTAGAACTCTCAACTAATGATGTTCTAAGAGATTGAATGCAGCTCAGCTCGTGTGAAGAATTTGGTTTTTGCTCTTTGATTTCTTCTCGCTCTTGTCTGTCTTATATTTCCCGTGGTCTTGGTGAATGAATGAAGGCCTCTATTTATAGGCGGAGAGAATCAACTAGCCGTTGGAAGAGCTGTTGATCTCTGTTCTTTAAAAGCGATGGCTTGTCTCTCATCTCTGCAGACTTTCCGGATTTGGCAACTGCATGCTTTTGCTTTCCATTTGAGACAGCCTTGTGTTGGGCCAAATGAGGTAATGACAGAGAGTCAAACCTTCACGTGACTTCCTTGTTTGAAATTCAAATCTTAACCTTTGACCTTCAACACTTGATAGTCGGTTGAGTCGTCTGATCTTCATCTGATTGGTCTTCAGCTGATGTTCTATTTGAATGCTTTTGTCTGAGTAGAAGTATTTGAACTCTCAGCTGACTTTGAACTTCAAGCTGTTGATCTAACTGATTGAGTCCTACAACTGATGTTTCATCTCGAACACTCAGTTGTCCTTCTTGTATGTGACTCTGATTAGTTGGCTTTGAACGCTCAGTTGTCTTTCTTACAACTGATGTTCTCTTGTATCTTCTCCCTTTGAACTTAGCTGATGTTCTGAAACTTGAACGCTCAGTTGGCTCGAACGCTCAGATGACTTTCTTCATAACTTCCCCCTTTTTAAACACTCAGTTGTCTTTAATTATATCTGATATTCTCTCCGAGTGATGCCTTGTTGCCGTCTTCAGCTGGAGACCTGTAAAGATAAAATCTCAACATTGCTCAAACAGCGAGCCTAACTACTAACATTAGGATCTGGCAACATCTACTCGGTTGGGGTCAGTTGGTTTTGGAATCAATCAAAACTTTAATAAATTTCCCAACAAAGGTGTTCAACCTAATTAACCCAAGTCGCACGCAATTAAACGTGGTTATTTTAGATTAGATAAGTTAACCCGAATATCGTATCTCAAGGAAGGCTTAACAGGGTGATCGTTGTATTGCGAAAAGAACAGAAAATCAAAATAAAGCAGTAAAGATTGATTGGGTTGGTTGTTCTAATCTAAAGGAATTGAAAGACAAATTAACCTAGACAAAAATATAAACCCTAGTTTTAAGAACAAAATAAATCATAGACATAAATTAAGATGAACCGGAAGTACTCACAATAATTAAACGGAATCCGTAGTGGAAGTCTGTCACAAAATCCGTACGAATTGAAAGCATTAAATCTATCTAGAATTGGGAAGAACAAGGTGAAGAACAATACTGGGAAAGATTTAAATAAATTCGTGTTTTTTGTCTGGAGGCGGAAGGAAGAAATAAAAATAAAATCGTATCTGCAAAATAATTCCAAACCCCTATTTATAGAAGTGAAACGCCGCCTCAGCCGAACGATCGCCCAACACGGGCGAGCGTCCGTGTATTCGTAACTACGCCTATTCGGACGAGCACCTAGAGCCGGTAATCGTCCGTTGTCTCTCCACAGATCCGCCCGGACAAGCGCCTGGAGCCGACGACCGTCCATGGGTGCTCTCTGTCCTTCATCCTACATCCACCATGCTTCCCGGCGAGCGTCCGTCATTCAACTTCCAAAATCGGGCGAGCGTCTTGACCTTCAAAATCAGGTACTGGACGATCGCCTGAGGCGGACGATCGTCCAATAGAGCTCTCTGCTGTTGGCTCATCCTCATTCCCAAAAGCCAGACGATCGCCCAACACCATGACTTGTGTCGGACGATCGACGGGTCCTTGGCCCTGCAATTACTCAGCTGTTTCTCTTATGATCTGCAACTTAAGACAAAAACCTGCATTTATCACGCGAAACTCAAACCACGGCATTAGTGCATTCTAAGATTTAAAAACTAAATAAACCACATTGGAAATCAATCAAAATGCACTAAATAAGCTACTCTAAACACGACCAAAAACAGGAGAAACATAAGGGAACTCCTAAATACTTGAAGAGGAGTTCACCCTTTGTCATTCTAAATTTCTGAGAGAATTAGGTTTTGGATTTGCTCATTTAGACCCCCAAAATATAGGTTGCTCTTGGACTGATTGGCATGGAGGCCAGATACTTCTGAAATTGTCTGAAAACCATCATCAATTGTTTCATAGAATCTACATCACCTCTTGAAATAATAGAAGATCATCTGTAGATGAACTAAACCAAATTTCTTACACCGAGCATAAAAAATGAAACCTCTTCTCATTTCTCAGCTGTAACAGACATCTATGAAGGTACTACATACTAATAACAAACAAGTATGGAGGCAGAGGGTCCCCTTATCTTAAGCCTCTCTTAGCCATAAAAGTGCTAGTGACATCTCCATTAACATTAATAGAATATGACACAGTCTGCACACATTGAAGAATCCATTGCACAAATCTATAAGGAAACCCCAGTTCTAATAGCAAATGTTTCAATTAGGGCAACTCCACAGAATCATACGCTTTCTGAATATCTATCTTAGTCATGCAACGAGGAGAGATTTGTTTCCTTCCATAGCTCTTCACCAATTCATGGCTAAGCAGGATATTATCAAATATAAGTCTCCCTTTCACAAAGGTAGACTGATTCTCACTTATAATTCTATCCAGCACCCACTGCATCTTATTAGCTAGAGTCTTGGAGATGATTTTATAAAGAGTACTGCAACAAGCTATAGGTCTGAATTCCTTAACGCTTTCTGAATATCTGTCTCACCTCATTTTGTGCTCCATTTTGATGTATAATTATGTGTCAAGTGATCTTTCTCATCACTATTTTGTTCGATTTTATTGTTAAATTCATTGGTTTTAGTTATTCTCGCTAACATGTTGGTTTTGCAAGAATTGCGCGAGAATAGACGAGAGATGGACAAAAATGAGAAGTGATGTGTCAATTATTTAAGGAGTTGAACTTCATAGGATTGAAGTACGTCTCGATACGAGTTCGTAGGCAAAAATCGTGCGCAAATCGGAGTTCGGACGAGAGAGATATGATCGAAACAAGAAGGGCGCGCGAAGCCTCTCCCGACGATCGCCGGCTTCTCCCGACGAGCGTCGGGCCTGCCTTGGCTTCTTCATGCGGCCTTCTGAAGCTCAAGGCGACGCTCGTCCGTGCCCGACGAGCGCCGGGCCTGCCTTGGCTTCCTCATGCGGCCTTCTGAAGCTCAAGGCGACGCTCGTCCGTGCCCGACGAGTGTCGGGCTTGCCTTGGTTTCCTCATGCGGCGATTTTTCCAACGATCGCCGACTCCAACGCTCGCCCATGCATGTCCAACGATCGCCTGATATATGTGTTGCGAGGAAGAAGCCGATGATCGCCCGGTCCCGACGATCGTCGAGGCTTAGGCGGCGCCATCCCTATATATATATATGGAATTAGAATCTTTGGGATCACGTTTTATTTTCTTCTTAATTTCCGCCGCTTCTCTCTTCACGCATAATTCCTCCTCCAGTTCAACATTTTTATTATTTCTCTTCCAGTTTTCTTCTTTTTCTTTCCAGTTTTTAGATAGCTTGCAATTACTTCAATTCGTGTACGGATTTGTGACAACTCCACCACGGATTATTCAATTTTAGTTTTCTTCCAATTTAAGTTAAGTTCCTACATTAATTTATTCCTGTTATTTCAATTTCTTTGGGCGATTAATTATTGAGTTCATGTTTGATTTTGAATTTCGTTCTTATTGCTTTCGTAGATTAGATTTCCATTTACGCTTAGGATTAATTTATGTTTAATTTATATATTTGTCTTTCAATTATGCTTATAATTTTATTTGTGTTTTTAGAATTAGGGTTTTATATTTCTGCTTAGATTAATTTGTTCTTTAAATTCTTTAGATTAGCAAAAAAAAACCCAATCAATCTTTACTGCTTTCTTTTTATTTTCTATTTCTTTTTGCAATACAAATATTGCCCTATTAAGTCTTCCTCGAGAGATACGACTTGGGTTGAATTTATGCTACTTTGATCTCGTTTAATTGCGGGCGACTTTAGGATAAATTTAGTCGAACAATATCCTAAGACTTTGATTTCAATGGATAATCAAACTTAGACTCTTACCAATTAATCAATTAACAAAGGACTCAACTCTTCTTAAGACAATCACAAAATTAGTTAAAACCTACTCTCGTAGTGCCTAACCGTGGATTACTCACTAGGGTTTTCGTCTCCGACAAACATCACAAGCAAGTAACTCCAAAAAGATCCTAAGATTAAAGCCCTCACACAAAGCTTTTCCCTCTAGGTGATTTCACAGTATGTGTCCTATATTCCAGTTCATGTATTAATCCTCATCTCTCAACTGTTGAATTAACACAACTAATTATGCTAAATTGGTGATCCACCTGTCACACCCCGAATTTAGAAGAATGAATTAATCGAGGTATGACAAAATGGTAACAGAGCGGAGTTCTTTTCCGTATTTGAAAGTAGCAATCATTTGCGTCGAGCCTAGAATAGTATCTCTAGACTCTAAAATAATTTAATAATCCTCAGTTCGCTTTTGCACTGCTCTCGACAAAAAAAAATGTGTAAGTTATTTTCAATTTGTTTATGAAAGTCTGTACAGAATTGTTATTTTGCTTCTATTCATATAATAATGTTATATGATTCCAGAATTATGTGAGTTTGAAATATTTTTATCGTGTTTGGAACTACCCAAGTCCTTAACGACTAGATGGTATTAACAGAAATTGTGCTGTTTGGAAGAAATTAAATCCATATGACTGGAAATTTTGTCTTTATTAGGCGATTTGACAATAATGAATAAGTGTTCTAAGCTACTTGATATGATCATATTAGGCTTTTGTCCTTATGAATAAGTGTTCTAAGGTGTTGCTGTGTGAAACTGAGGCTAGGGTTCCAACGTATGATATCGTGTCCGCTAGCTTAACTTTTGAAACTCAGTCGATTGTATCTACTTCAGAACTTTCTATCTTTCGAAAACAATCTCATAATGAGATATCTAGTTAAACTACTTTTTGTTGTATATAATATTATTAATGTTCCACCTTCTGATACGAACTAGAACTACGATCCTGTACTTTTTAATGTAAATATTATTGTAAATATAATAGTCCGCGTGAATGAGTTCTTGTATTTAATTTAGCTGAAGCTCCATCCCTCTTGTTTCCTTTGTTTATCAGAATCATTAGTCATTCTCCAATATTTATCTTATTCTAAGATTGGGGTATGACACAACCAACTAGCATGCAAGACAAATCAAGAATACAGAAAAGAAGAGAGGGACATAAATTAGTTAATTGATAAGAATTAAAGCTAATTATCCATGTACTCTCTAACCCTAAGATATGAAGAACTTAGCTACTCATAATTAAATCAAAAACACAATCAAAAGAAAAGGAATTTATAAACATTAAATAAGAAAAACCGTAGTCGAAACAATTCTCGTCTTGAACTCTTGAACAAGTCTTCGAAACTCCAAGACAAAGCTAAAAGAAAATAAAAACTAAGAACAATAATATAAGGTGTGTCTCTTCTATGCAAAAGGAGTATTTATAGCTAAAAACCTAAGACAAAACGTGTAGGGAACAAATCATAACAAGAAAAAGAATTATAATCGAAGCAGGAAGGTTTTTGGGCTGAACCGTCTCACCATACGGTCGCATGTACGACTGCATGGTAAATGCGTAACTTTTCCAATTTTTGGAGCAAAAGTGCACCTCATGCGGTCCAGCCATACGGCGCATGTCGGACCGCATGCGGTCTGGGTCTGCGTGCAACAATTTTCAAGCGGCTCGTTCTCCCTCGTTTCAACTCCGATTTTAGATCTGTTTTCGCCTACGAACTCCTATCGAGCTGTACTTTTATCCTATCATGCTCAATTTGCATAATTTTGACTCTAAGTTTTTTGAAAAATCAAACAAAATACGAACGAGCATCATATTTCACAACAATAGCTAAGCACAAAACTCATTACAAACATGATTTCCCACCAATTAAGCTTATAAAAATGAGAAAATCTATATTTAACAATAACATCTGTTGTTGGGCAGAGTTTAGTATGGGGCCTCTCTCAATCACCTCTTTATCCACCATAGGCAAGGAGCTAGCTGCACTACCCATTAAACCTGAGTAAAACCCTTTAATTTCCTCTTTTATTTGATCATAAGTGGTGCATTTACTCCCATCCGAAAGAGTTACACCCAGCACGACAATAAGATTGGTTGATTTATTTTTATATTTGCATTTATATTTAATTTGTGATTTCAGTTTATTGGAATTAATATTAATGAAAGGCATTTAATTATCTATTATATTAGTTATACGATGACTTATATTAATAAGATAATGTCATTAGATTTTTATAAAATTGTGAGACATGGTCGTGCATTAGATAGTGATTATGAAATATGTCTATGGAATTTTGATCTTGAATTTTTTCCGAGTTAAATGACTACTCAAAATAGGACATTGAATTGTCGAATAAAGACTCACACGTATGATATATTCTTATAAGATTTGAGCATTTTATTTCATCAATGTTTGCATAGCTGATGCGAGTATATATATGTGGATGCTTGTTGGAGAATAAGTACATCGAACTGACCCGCTAGAAATTCTTATATGGAGTTTATCGAAATAGGAATTTCTAAGTTACGATAGTATATGATTCCTTAGACTGGAGACACCAAAGAGATCTTATATGTGTTCGGTTGTTTTTTGATATATTCTTTGATTGCATGACAATTATAAAGGATTTATGTTAAAAATAATTTGAATACATATGAAGATAAATGAGTGGTCGATAAAAAATCTTTTACTCGATTTTATCGAGAGAATCTCCTATGATTTTCATTATTCACAACTCTAAGAACTTGGTCAAGGCGCGAAGAATGTTGATTCCTTTTTGAGTTGTAGAATTTGAATGAAAAATATATTTACTAGATTATTTGAGTTTTTTATTTAAATTCATACTCAATATCTATTTTGGAGATTAGATAATAGAAGGATATGACGACTTGTAATTGAAATTGGTTTACTCGCTATTTCACCTAGTGCTACATAACCATGCCACTTGCTAGATGTTCCCATGGTTTGTAAGTTAATGAAATTAAATAGTTAATTTCAATTATATTAATTTATGTGATAAATTGATAGAACAAATGTTATTTTATGAAATTGTTATTTGTTACTTACTGTTAGTACTATTTGTGAACCTAAGAGGGCACAAATTGTAGAACGTATTGTTTGAATTGATTCAATGGTTGATCCAATTAAATAATTATAATTATTTAATTGAAGCTTGATCTAATTTAATCCGTTAAATTAGATATTCGATTAAAATTATTTAGTTGAATAAAATTAGCTTGTCAAGCCTAATTCTACATAAATCGGATTAATTATTTTGGGTGTAAAGTTAATATGATTAATTTTATATCTTGTGAAATCAACATATATATTTGTATATATATTATCTGTACTAGGATTACAGTAATCCAGTTACGATATGCGGGTAAAGAATATTTAATCCATTATTAGTAGTGGGTTAATTAGTAACTGATGGAGAATTTGAATCATCCTAATTATTGGATTTGATGAGCAGCATTAAAATGAGCAGAAACGGTTCTGACTCTCTTCTTGAGAAGCGCTGATCTTCTCCTTTAAATTCTCTTTCAATTCAGATTTTCTACTCACTACTTTTCTACTGATTTTGCACTCACAATACTGGTTTAGAGAGAACTAGCGATCTACTCTATACTATTCGTTCTTCGAGTGCGGACTTGATAGAGGGGAAATATTTGGTTCCCTGCGAGAGAAGGACGAGCAACAATCAACCGGAGTGCGAAAAGGTATGTGAGATTCGATCTTCAATCTTGTATATCATGTCGAGCGTGAAGTTGTGAAACATAATTTGAAATAAATGTTATTTCATATATATATTTCTACTCGAAAATTTTTAATTTCCGCTGCGTTTTCCGACTCGATCTCATCTCTGAGTAACATTTTGATAGAATTTATCCCTTGTCTTGCTTTGGCATAGGCAAAGAAGAACTTAGCGTTTGAATCTCCAAGTTTGATCCAATCAGACCGAGATTTTTGTTGCTAAATTTGCTCTTCTATATTACTCCACTTCTTCACTTCAACCATATGATCCTTCTTAGCTTTGATCAACTCCTCATTTAGTCTATCTTGAGCCAACAATTTCTGAATATCACTGAGCTTCACTCTTGCGTCATTTAGCTTCTCTAGAATATTTCTGTAATGAGTGACATTTAGCTGTTTTATATGCTTTATTGATCATAAATAAATATTTATTAATTTAGCATTAATTAATTTGGGTGCCAAAATCCATAGGGGTGAACTTACTTTTGTATGGCCTCCATTAGTGATCCCTTAATTCATTTATAATTTAATTAACTAATTTAATTATATTTAACAATTTATAGTAATAAACTATAGTTCTAATTAATAATTTATAGTAATAAATTTACTTTGAAGCGATGAGAATATTTATTTATGATCAATAAAGGCATATAAAATAATATTGTACTATTTGTTATATTTTTATTATTTTATGTTAATAAAGTTTCATTAGGTCTTAATTGTAAAATTTTAAAAGTTCATGATTTAATTTGCCAAAGTTGAAAGTTCGAATTAAAATTACAAAAATTAAAAAGTTCGTGATTTAATTTACCAAAATTAAACATTCGGATTATAATTACAAAAGGCCCTAAAGTATGTGATTTAATTTGCCAAAACCCATTGCAAATCGATCCAACAACTTATACTAGTTTGCTAAACTAAAGTGCCAAAGTTCCTACAGTTTGGACGAGTTTCTATAATTTTTTATTAAAATATTATTATATGAAGGTGGATATAGTATAGGTACATCCCTATAAAAGTTTTCATGTATAAATAATATTTAAGAATTTTTACTCAAAACAATATTCATTATTCAACAATTTTAATTTAAATACACCGCATGTCCCTCCTAAAAAAAACTCTCAATTTATTAAAAAGTATCCTTAGCGAGAAATTTTTAATTTGATACTCATCAAAGTGTTTGTGTTTTCCCTTTCATATGGGCATGTTTTAATGTGACGTTTGGGCAGAAGTACAAATTTATCGTCAGTGCATAGGCACGGACAATGAGCAGCTTCTATAAGACTTCAAGTGGAGGGGTATGATTGAAGTGAAACACACCCGAATAAGAGGATTCTCGAGAATATGTCGGAATGGAGGCGACATATTCGAGGAGAGCTTAAATGAATTGATAGGTATTACTCATGCCATCAAGATGACCTCCCCTAGTTAGTTTGATATATGTATTTATATACGACATGACACATCATACATCTTATATTAAATATAAAACATTAATAGTTGCTAATAATACAATACTTTTTTTAATTTATAATTTTATTATAATTTTACAACATTAATATATAATCTTTTGAATATTTTTTTCGCAATTATAAAATTCCTAAATTTGTCAAAAAAACACATCCGACAAGCTTTGTAGGATTGATGGAATTACAAAAAAATAAAAAAAAAAATATGTTATAATTGCAACCTTTTGAAAGTCAAATGAATTACTACAAATTTGTATACTTGAATATGAGAGTAGACTCGAAGTATCAAGGTTAGGCGAATTCACCTAACTAGCATTTGGTATAGTATAGAAAATATAATTTGTCAATTTATTATTCTTAAGAGTGATTTATCCTTTATGTGTAGTTCACGGACTATTGCATATGAATGAAAATTAATCTAATATGCATTTAGGATGGCGGTTATGAGTTTTCAATTTTCCCTAATAATAGAATAATTCTATACAAATTCAAAATATAGTTACAGCAAGAACATATACCATAGGATTCCAAAAGGCCTCGAAGTCAACCAAATTTATAAACAAATAGATTCTCCCACTCTTTACCAGTTTTTTTTTTTTTTTTTCCTTCTATATTTTATAATAACTTTTGAAAGGTTGTACTCAGTTTTTTGTTATTGTTCATTTCTATTATTGGCAAAATATAAAATTTACACTTTCAAAACAAGACTTCTTCAAAAAAAAAAATCATATTAATTGACAATAAACGATTCAATTTAATAACATTATCTTATTTTGTATGTCTCCAATGGTAATATATATATATATATATATATATATTAAAGTGTATTATTGGAATTATACATATGAGGCATAGCTCTAGTGTCTAGTTGAAACAATACAAATTTCTCTTTAGTGAGAGGTTTTGAGTTAAATCTCGTCAGCGTGTGGTATAATACTATATTTTGTTTTGTGCGGTGGTGCAATGGTTCTGTCGGCATGCAGTATAGAGGTCCTATGTGTATGATGATGTGATATCTTATTCGATAATATATATACCTTTGTTATTAAAAAAAAAAAGGGAATTATCATTATATGTTAGTATATTTTAGTATTCATGACAAGGAAATGCGGTTTCTTGATTCCATCGGAACCCGTTTCTTGTAGGTAGTTTGAAAGATAGGACATCGCACATTAATTCAATTGTCTAAAACAACATGTATTTTTTTTTTTATCCAATGTTATAATTTGTACCTGAATTTTAAAATGTCGCAGTAATATCATTTTTTAGAAAAATTGTAATTATACAAACCCAACTGTTGATCAAAATTTATCATACAATTTAAAATGAACTAACATTACAGTGGATATGTTGTAATCGTGAAAAATACTAAGTAGTGGCATTAAATTAAATTGATAATAAGAGTTTGCTAGTAGAGTGGACGAATTCAATGTAAAAATTTATGAATTCGCTCTCAAGAAAACACATTTAACATCTCGATTCTCGACGAGTTAAAGTTGAAGGTTGCGGATTTCCTTCTTCACCAAATTTATAATGTTCTCAAAAAAAAAAAAGAAAAAAATGTCATAATATTATCGTTATTATTGTTAGCTAATTTATTGATAGAAAGAAGGGGGAAAAGAAAAGCAGAACAGACAAGAGGAGACTACGTCGCACGTTATCTATCTATTTTCCCTTTGATATTTTCCTTTGGTTGGGCAACAAATTCGCGATTTCTTTTACACTCTCATTTTCCATTTCTTTCTTCTGATTTCAGGTATTTCCTTTTTCCTTTATAATATCTGTTTTTTCTTTTTCCTCATTATTTTTCCGTATGTTTGGAGCTCATTGCTTTGTGATTGCATATTGAGTTTGTTTTGGGTTCCTAAGATTAAGAAATAAAGAATTTCTCTGATCCCGCTGCGTATTCCAGCGCGATCGGTTGATTTTCTTTAATTGGTTTTTCTTTTTCTGGATTGCCCACTGTAATTAAACTTTAGAGTATTCCTAGCTGTCGATTTTGGTCGATGAATAACTTCTTGGCTTCTTAATTAATGTTTTATTCTTGAAGAATCTACCGTTGAGGTGGTGTAGTGATAATTGCAAGGGCACATTCTTTGTATGCCCGTTTGATTAGATTGCAATTTCGAGGTCAAAAGATGACAATTTTGTGAATAACAGGAAAAGGGCAATATTAGATTGTAAGTTTTTAGGGGTTGATTTTGGTGATTTTGTGGTTTAGGTAAACACTTGTGCTTGTTGATTGAGGTAAAAACAGATAAAGAAAATTTGCGAATGGGTGAACATTTGGTGGTGAATATGGAGTTGCTGCCAAAGCCAGAGGGAGTTGAGCATAGCCAACCGGCTGCTCATGCCGTTTCATGTGGTTCCTTGGGGAAGAAGTCTGATTTGGTGGGGCCATCGTCGTCATCAACAGCAGCACCCGAAGATGAGAAGGTGGTGGTGGTGGTGGAAGATGAGGAAGCAGACGAGCAGGCTCCGCTGATAGGGATGGGGGAGTGTCGAATTTGCCAGGAGGAGGATTCTATTAATAATTTGGAGACTCCTTGTGCTTGCAGTGGGAGTCTTAAGGTGAATACAAAATTGAGACAATACCAAAGTCACCTCTTGATTCACGGGCTTATATTGTTTAACTGAGACCTACTTGTTTGCAGTTTGCTCACCGCAAATGTGTTCAGCACTGGTGCAATGAGAAAGGTGACATTACTTGTGAGATCTGTCATCAGGTATGCAATTGCTCTTCTTGTCATAACTATGTAAATTAACAGCTTTTGGTTTAATTTCTTAATGATGTTCGAAATTCAGGAGTATGATGCTTTTCATAGAGCATTTTGTTTCAATAAGGCACCTTAGGTTACAGTAAAGATGATTACTTTAGAATGTTCAGTTGATCAAGTAGAAATCATTTAATTAGTCGACTCTAGTACAATTTCAATCATTAGTCATGTTGAACATCTGGAAGGGGTCTATGAGAATGCACGATCACAACAACACAAAGGCATGCCTTATTTTCTTGGTATGATTTAGTAGAAACAGTAGTTTCTTGGATATGCATGGAATCACATTAGTTGTTTTCTTTCTTGTTTTAATTATTTGATGTGATTAAATCATCCTCTGCCTTAATCCTTAATTATTTGGGCATGCACCTGAACAACACGTGGCTAGACCTACCCAATAGAAGTTACTTGTATTTATGTCTCTTCCTAAGGAAAAGGATATCAAGCATCTATGCTGCTCACGAAGTCATATGTCTGTATAGTTTATGATTTCAGCATAATATTCTCTCTTAATGATGTATATGTTTCATGTTCAAGTACAGCCTTATCAGCCAGGCTATACTGCGCCCGCACGGCCTCCATCAGACGAGACTAGCATTGATATTGGGTATGTACTTGATTTTCCATAGTAGAAGCCCCATATTGTAGTGCTTATTTCCAGCAGCTTTCCCTCTCGAAACAGCTAGAATAAGAAAGGTTTTCAGTAATAATTTTAGATCGGTTAACGCTTCAAAGCCATCTCTGTAATGTGAAGACATTCTTTAACATCTATATGGTTTTAAATTCTGATTTGGTATGTTTTAATTTGTCTCCAGCGGTGTCTGGCAAATTTCTGGCACTACCTTGGATATGCATGATCCTCGACTGCTGGCAATTGCTGAGGCTGAACGCCAACTATTTGAAGCTGACTATGATGATTATAATGGTACAAACAACAGTGGCACAGCATTTTGTCGTTCAGCTGCTTTAATTGTAAGACTTGCTTCCTCTAAGATTATTTCTGTTGCCAATGTGTATTTAGTAGGATTTTTCATATATGACTATAGCGTGCATGCAATTCATAAGTATGATGGTGTCGTTTTCATAGATAAGGCTATCTGCACCTGATATGAATATCATTCTGTTTATCTTAGAACCTCCCGTTCTAATGAACCAAATCTAGGATAGCTCCCCTCGCCCGGATCTGTATATACTGATGCAGTATTCTTGACAGTCGGCATATGACTTCTCGATGCAAGAAAAAAAAATATTTAGGCAATGTTGGGACAAACTAAACCACGAGGACGAATCTGCTAGATTAATCCATAACTATACGCGTGGTCCTTTATAGTCAATTTGATGTGACTGATCATTGATGTGTACACAGCATCCATTTTGAAACTAGCGAAAATATATAATTTGGCCGTTGTCATTTGGCAGTTGATGGCTCTTCTGCTACTGAGGCATGCTCTATCCATAACTGATAACGGAGATGGAGAGGGAGATGATGATGCTTCTACCTTCTTCTCTGTGAGTATATGTGCAAAACTTAGGCTGTTTGCATCCATTTTGGTACCAGAAAATTTGTGTTATCGTGGCTGTTCTAAATTACTCCATTAATGCAGCTGTTCTTGCTTCGAGCCGTTGGATTTCTTTTGCCTTGCTACATCATGATCTGGGCCATCAGTATCTTGCAACGCCGAAGGCAAAGACAGGCAAGTATTTCTACTGGAGTCTCACAATCCGTTCCATGTAGCTTTCTATTTATGAAATTCTTCGATTTTTCTGGGACAGGAGGCCGCGGCTCTGGCAGCTGCTCGATTTGCAATTGTTGTTCAAGCGGCACAAAGCAGAGGTCTACTTGTCGCCTCTGCAGCACCCACAATCACTTCACAGGCGACGACTCCTCACCTCGAACATGCTTGATTCAGCCTCCTGCGCATGGTATGTTTGGAGAATTCATGCAGAAGAGACACAGTGCGACGATGAGTTGTTCCTTCTCCTACATCATGTTATATGTGTATATGAATTAATGTTTTGGTCTAACAACCAAAATATCTGTCTGAATCTCAGTCTTCTTTTCTTGTATTAACATTTATATTAATGCACTTGAAACCCTAGAGATTTTCTTTTGTCCTAACACCACTTGTTCTAGTTCTTGTGGTCTGAGAGGCTATTGCCTGTGTCTTCCTGTCCTACAACGACGTCGTAGGATGCACACATTTTTTGCTTATGATACACTCCATTGTAGGTGCACCTCATGGTTGGATGTTCCCCGGAAGTGACCGTTCGGTCATGTGTGAATACGTGGTGGATACTACAATTGATGTGCATATTTAGTATCAACATAGTGTGATGAGTGTTAGGAAATTATAGACCTCCAATCCAGTTCTCGGTGTTTCCTATCCTTTTGCTTTTTTATTAGTATTATTTTTTCTTTTTTGTTTTCAAAAAGTGCTCAAATCCTTTGGGAAATTGACATTACAAGTTGATGAGAATGTTTTGAACATTTGGCTTTCTTCTTTGATAGCTAGGGTTCCATCTTGTAACAATTTTTAGAGGATACAATGAATACAAACGTCATGTACATTATAGGATTAATTGTCTCTAAATCCATAAACTTTAGGTGAATGCAGTTAATTAAATTCTGGCTAAATAGAAACACACATGATGCCGAATTGATGGAGTATAAATTTGTTTGAGACATTGTCTAGGTTTGACCAAACCCGACACCACATATATTTCGATTTGACTGAAAAGTGATTTCGAGAAAAATGAAAAATTTATGCATTTAGTTTAGGGACGGGAGTTTATGAGAAAAGCCAGAATTCACCTAAAGCTTATGGATTTAGAAACATCAACACTACCATATTGTAAAGAAATTAATAGAAAGGTGTTGTATTTTGTAGAATCAATTTCTGTTTGAGGAGATGTCTGTAGCCCAGTATCCATGCACTAAATCCTCATCATCACTATCATGGGATGGGACATGCAATGCAGAGGAACATCTTGTTTGACAAGTTGTACCTTCTGGAAGATTAATTACGAATATATATGTATCACAACTCTTTTGAACTCAAATTGGAAGATTGTAAGACAAGGAATAAATTCATTTTATTTGATCTTTCAGTGTTGGGATATTTATGTTTGGACCATGACCACTATATTATTATTATTATTATTATTATTATTATTATTATTATTATTATTATTATTATTATTTCACCTTAAGATACAATCGAATCTCATTAATGCAAATTTACAAAAGTAAAGCCACGAGAATGACGGCCCAATTTAATTAACTGCATGCAATATTCCTTCGATTTAATTAATGTTAAGTTTCACTGAAGAAAGGAAAATTAATATGCCAACATTTAATATATAAAAAAAAAAGTTTAATAAAAACATTTAGGTACTCCAACACGTACATATGCATGTGTTCGAACTGGTCGAAACTCGACCACAGGTTGTAACTTTTTGGGTCTAGACCCGCCCAAAATGCCAGCTTTTTCGGCATGTACCGCATGTCTCTTATTTTTCTGAGTTGGGACTTTGCAAAAAAAAAAAAAAGGCCACATCCCGTTCAAGAATGGGTTCGGGCTAGCTAATGTTCGACACATCTACGCGAGAGCATGTGAGACAATTAAAAGCATGTATATGAAATGATAGAAATGTAGGGTGAAACACAATGGGAAAGATGCTTGATTAGCTTCTTGAGGGTGTTAACGTTGTTCCAAACCCAATCACCTTTTAATTATCCTATTAAGATTCTTTTTTTTTTTTTTTTTGCATAATTAGAGGTTTGATGATTGAAATGAATCCGAAACTCTTTTGTGCACTAATTCGGGCTCTCTCTCTCTCTCTCTCTCTCTCTCTCTCTCTCTCAACCGTATAAAACACACTCCCACCCTTGTTATTTTGTTTAAACAGCAATGGGTGTACAAATCCATAGATATTTTTTTATGATAATTTGCTTAGCATTGTTTTCTTCATCCAAAATGCAACAAGTTTATGGCACGAGAGAATTAGGTGATGAAGCTGAGGGAGGAGACAGGAGTAGGGGGGCCATGGCGACGACAGCGCTCACGGACGGCACCGTGCTCAAGGCAGGTCAAGTGAAAGCAGACGACAAGAAGGCAGCAGCAGCAGCTGATCAAAACAATTTGCCATTTGATTCAATTCAATCGAGTAAAAGAAAGGTTCCCAAAGGATCAGATCCTATCCATAACAGAAGTTGAGACAGACAAAGATTAATTTGGAGGTTGCTATGCTTAGTTTGATCTGTGTTAATTAGTTCATGCTGTTTAAGGTTTGATATCATGTAGTATCATGTAGAGAGAGAGGAGAGACCTATGTTGTGTATAGTGAGTGTAGACTGAGAAAGCTGGCCATGGCATGCAGCTCAGAGAGAGAGAGAGAGAGATTGGGAAGAAGGGCGACGCCTAAGATTTGGTCACTTTGGATTCATTATTTTCCTAGTCTAGTACTCCCTCCATCCCAGATACAACACATTTCTTTTCCACATGAATTATAAGGAAAACGGTATAAAGTGATTAAAGTAGTATGGTCTATAATTTTTTAAGATATTTTTTTTGGAACAATTTTTCAAGAAATTCTATTATTTATGCATGTCATCCTATATGGAACATCCCAAAATGAAAAACATGTCATCTTAAATGGGAGAATGAATATGTTAGATGGTCTCTAGCTAGTACTGTGAACTCCACCCCACCGTAGGGCTTGTCCAGCTTCTTTTTTTTTTATTAATATCTCCCCCATTTTAATTTTAAAATAAGTCTTTTTAGACTTGAGCATATAAATTATGAAAATTTTATTTTGTCAAATTTATCCTTCATAAATTATGAATTTGAAATTAGTGAAGAGTTAAAAATGTGATTTGAGGTGAATTTGTTAGGATTTAGGAACAATAATTATCGAATTAGGGAGGTCAATAAAAGCTAGAAAAACTTAAATAATATTGCAAGTTATAAAAGTAACTCATATTAAAAATGGGAAGGAATATTTAATTAACACTAACTGAGACTTAATTAATGAACCTTATATAATTACCCAACATCCCCATGAATATGATTATTATCTAACCCCATATTACCTCTAATTACACAAGCTTTTGCCGTGAGAGAATATACTTAAATATATTTCTTGAGAATTACACACAATATCTGTTATTATATGAATGTATTACACCACCATATAAAGGTGAGATTACGATTTATATTACTACACCATACAAGGTGGAAAATATAACACACGATACTTTACTAAATTGATTGAAATAACTAAAATGCAAATGTCTTTTTGAAACGGAAAAATCATCCGATTTTCATATCCCACTCAAAGTATTGACCACTTTTCAGTGATCAATCAAATACTCAACATTCTCTCTCGAAATAAGGTTGTAAGATGTTGTTAACAAATAATGTGAAATTCGGGTTTAATAACATAATTTTTTGTTGGGTGAAAATTGGCAGACAGATTCTTTAATCCTAATTACTGATTGATAATTTTATATATTAATGTATAATATTATTTAATTATTACTGCATTATATTCCATATTAATCAACAGTTGAAAGTAATTAAGGCATCTGATTTGTGGGTATCTCTGGCACCACTTTCACGTCCAAAAGTTGCATTGGATCCCTATCTATACACTTTCAAAGAAATAAATATTCCTATACTTTTGGTTTTATTACAAAGATTCATATGCAGCTAAAGCATGATCATGCATGCAATTCTCTTGAGAAATCAGACAAATATACTACTAGTATTTAATATTTGGGTTAATATTGAAATAGCCCCTGATTTTGATAACCAATTAAGTACATATTCACTCCTAACGAAATGTTAGACATTTGTCAGCACACCAACTTACCAAGTTAATAACTTACCCATAAATATGCATGGTAGATCAACAAAAAATCAACTTTTTTTTTTTTTTGCAATGGTATAATCTTTAATTGATGTATAGTAATTTCAACGAGATTAAAGTAAATATATAAGGCTAAAATCTAAAAATTGTGTACATCATCCTGCTATAATTATCACAAAAAAATTGTAGCAACAAATATGTACAGGTCAGCTAGCACAATGAAAACGTGTGTCCTTGTCTTGAATAAACCTACAAATTAAGTTCTCGAATGTCATTTTTGGTTTAACAGTTAATTATTAATCCGGAAAAGGTATAGGAAAAGACGTTATCCAAATTGTACTACTATTTCAATAATTATTCTCTATGAAGCCATTTTTATGCCACAAGATCATTTTTTTACGAACTGATATTTTGGCGTATTATTGGCTTCTAGATAGTTCAAATAATTTGATGCCATATGTGATCACAACATAGACTTTAAGTTACTGTAAATGATTTAAGAAATAAATAAATATATAAGAACATTAATACCCCAAAATTGATTTTATATCATTTATAAAGGGGTTAATTATCATTTATGGCCCATCTTTCATATCATAGTTACTTTATGTCCTGACCTTTTAAAAAATACAAATTCGCCCCGACCTTTGAAATATTATGACACTTATAGTACATGAGCAAAATTCCAGTATCCAGTGACGGAATTATGGATGGGATGATCGGATGTTGACGTGGAAATTAAAAATAAAAGAGACGTGATAACAGAAATCTTCGTTGGATCGAAATGCCTAAGTAATGGATTTTGGTGGCAGGGCACAGTCTCGAGATTAATTGGAATCTTTTAGCGGCGGCGGCATGGTCTTTTAATGATTAATTTGGCTTTATATGCCGCTTCCATTTTAATCAATGCTTTATTTCTTCAGATAACTTATTTTATCAATTATTGGTTGGAATGAATAAATTTTTTTTCTTTAGCGTCCGATAATCTCATTCATCATCCGTCACCGAATTTTTGCTTCCGTGTCATAAGTGGCACAATAATGCAAAAGTCAGGCTAAATTTGTATTTTTTGAAAGGTCGGAGCGTAAAGTAATTATGGGGTGAAGGTTGGGTCATAAGTGATAATTAACCCTTTTTAAATGCAAATCAAATTATGCTGCACTAATGAGTGGCATTCGCTTACTTCTAGTATTGTAGGAAAGCGATTAGGCAGAGTTAATTAAGTAATGACCAAATAAATTGTGTTTTTTGACCGGTTCATTGATTCGACAGAATTTTAGAACGATTTTTTAGTTTGCACTTTTCAACAAATTTAACACCATCAATTATGTTATGATTAAACAATGTAATTTCAGCGATATGTTTGACACAAATCGAAAGGTAGTGTTCAATTGACATATCAATTCAATATCGTACTTTCTTTGGCAATTACCCATCTTCTCTGTTGTAAAGAAAAAATTATTAGAGATGTTGTCACCAGGTAACATTTAATTTACAATAAAAATTCTCTAATCGCGGAACAAATTAACCCATTGATATTCAACTATGAGTGATGCACCCATATAGCAAAATCCCCCCTTAGATTACAATATATGTCAATCAACATAATATGGTAAAAATATAGCCAAAAATGTGTTTTGTGGACAAAAATACCCTTACTACATTATAGAGGTTATTTTCAGTTTTAAACAAAACAAAAACGTGTCCCACCATTCTAAAATTCTCATTTCCCTCATTTCCCATATTTTCACTTTCTCTCTCTAAAAAACCTCTCCACCACCAAACCCTACCAATTCACAAACCCGCCGTCCACCACCCTCTCTCCCCCATTTCCGCCTCATTTCCGCCACCCTCCGCCTCAGGCCCTCGCGCCGCCGCCAAACCCTAGCCATCGCCAGAAACCCTCCGCCTCAGCCGTCCATCCATGGCTACTGAGAATGAAGAAAGCAAATCTGTGGAAGAAGAACAAAGTCCTCCACATGTAGATGAAGAACAAACTTCTCCGACTATAGATGAAGAAGAAGACGCCGGAGATGAAGAAGCCGCCGGAGACGAACAAGGCGGCGGAGAGGAAGAAGCAGACGGAGACGACGAACCCGACGGCGACGAAGAAAACGGCGCAGAGAAAGAAGCTGTCGCCGTCGATTTGGGCGGCTCTGAAACAGAAATCCCCGGCGACCAAAATCTCTCAGATTCCGGTGACAGTGCAACACGACAGAGGAAGAAAAAACGAAAGCACGATGACACCGGCAAAATCCAACCATTGAAGAAGAAAAAGAAGGATGAGAGGCAAGACAAGAGAAAGGGAAAAAAAAGGAAGGAGAAGAAGAAGAGGTTGTTCAACACTCAACTTGAAGAGGTTGTTCCAGCAGAATTGATGGAAAGATTGTGCTTATTTGCTGAGGGTTTACAGCCGAATTGGGGCCCAAACATGAAGAAGTGGATCGATTGCGAAAAGGTAAAACTAAATTAAAACTATTACAATTTTTTTCATGTTACGAAATTACTGTTTCTCATGTTACGATTTTATCATTTCGTATCAGTAGTTTATAACAGTTTGCCATGTGTACATGTTACGAATTATACATTTCGTATTGATGTTCCTTGTAGGTTGTAGGGGTTTGCAATTACAAAGATCATTGGGGGACCATCCTGATCAATCTCAAGAAGCAAAAACTTGTGTTGTATGATTCATTTCAGTGGATATTCGAGGATCAACACTTGACGAATAGGAAGGACATCTTCCTACCCCTCGCAAGGCTTATCCCACAAATAATGAAGGAAATCGGATACTTCGAGCATCATGGGATAAAAAAACCAACTCTAACACAATGGGAGTTTAGTATGCCACCAAAGTCAAAGAATACCTTCAAACAAAAAGGAGATGTGAAGTGTGGCCTCTATGCATTGAAGTACGTGGAGCAGATCCTATCGAGTATCCCACTACCAAAATGCTTCAAGAAAGAAGAGGAGTATGATCATTATCGCGACCACATTGGCCGAACTATATTTGCTCACAACACGGATCAAGCTATTCCCATGGTATTGGACAATAATTCTTGAAACAATATTTAGTATGACCTTTTGTCTTTGCTAGCTGCACATATTTTGCTCAAAACAATTCGTATTTTGTAAGATTTAGTAGCACTTATGGTAGGTAAATATGCAGCTGTTTACGAAATTGCAATTTCGTAACTCTATCGATTGTATCGAATTATTATTTTCGCAACATGATTGGTTGAGATTTGTTTATATCGTAACGTAGGTAACTGTTATCATTTTATTGCTATGATAATAAACGAAGGAATAAGCAAAGGTAACACCATATACGAAATTGTGTTGCGAAAAGCGAAATTCGCAACATTATCCACCTATAAATTCCCAAGCATTGAAAAAGGCATCAAACATGTTGCGAAATTATAATTTCGCAACGTCACTGAAACGAAACAAAAAATAAAGTTAGTTGCGAATTTCAAATTTTGCAACACCATAAACAGAATGTGTTGCGAATTACAAAAATTGCAACATTATGCACCTAAAAATTCCAGAATGCAAGCATTCAAAAAGATCCTCAAACATGTAGCGAAAATGTAATTTCGTAACTTGAGTTTAACGATAATCCATAATAATAACAAATGTAACCGTTAAGGAATCAATAATTCGCAACAAACCACAACGATAATACATAAAAATACAACAATAAAGATAAATAAAACAATAAAAAATATCATGCGAATCTATTTGGGTCTTGACACGTTAAACGAGTATGCCCCTCTACGCCGCAGATCCCACATTTCTTCTTTTTCCGAGTCTTTGATTTACTGCTACTCACTTCCTCATCCCTAGTAATATCTTCTAACACTGTAGTGCATGAGTTTTGGTAATGACCTCCTCGATGGCATCGAGAGCACACACGATCTCCAAATTGAATCCTCTTCTTTCTTGGTCGACCAGCCTGTCTAGGGTTAGGAGGGGTGCCAACAACCCTCGAGGCAACGTCGTCGGGTGCAAACCATTCATCTTGTTCCGGGATCGGCATCACTTCACCAGCATAAGTTTTAAGCCAAGACTCAGTCGAGTAATATCGATGCACATATGAAACTGGGGCTTTTCTGGCGAAACTGCAAAAACAAAAACAATATTTCAGTTACGAAATTCACAATTCGCAACAAAATAACACCAGACAATATTGTACATATAAAACTAATGTTACGAAATATCACAATTTCGTAACACCCTATGTTACGAAACAACAAATTCGTAACAAGGAATGATACGAAATACACAATACTCTACACAATTTCATAACGAACTAACATCACATTATTGCTGCAGCGGCATGAGAACAAGGTATAAGATCAAAATCAAATACGTGACACGAACACTCTCGAACAGCAAGATCAACCATATGGCTGTGAGATCCAGAAATGACCTTGTATTTAATCTCACTAATAGGTTCAACCTTCATATACCTCCCCAACTCAATAGCTTTCTCTAGCCTCTTGGTTGCATACTCCGATAGCTCTTGGGATCTAGCTGCAGCCCTGGTACGGCGCTTAAAAAACCAATCCTGACATATCTTCCGAACATACTCAAGTAAAGAACACACTGGCAAAGATCTAGCCCATTTTATTCTAGCATTCAAAACCTCTACTGCATTTGATGTTCCAAAGTAGTACCGGCGAACAGGGCATTTGCATACAGCCCATCTAATAGGGTCAAGATTCATAACCCTAGCATGTGCACGAGGAGCTGTCTGTTGCAGATTCGCCATGTATTCATCAAAATCATAATCCTTATAAGCCGTTGCTGCAGCATGGAAAATATCAGCCACAAAAGAGCCATAACCCCATTTCTTCATGTTACTTTGTATATGAAATGAACACAACCCGTGGGGGATCCCTGGATAAACCGAATCCACTGCATTCTTTATACTCAAGTGCTGATCAGATACAATCAAAAGATCGACGGGACAACCAAATGCATTACGAATTTGGTTGAGAAACCAAGTCCATGATGAATCATTTTCTTTGTCCCCAATCCCAAAAGCCAAAGGAATTATCTGCTCATTAGCATCCTTTGTTGCAGCAATAAACATAATACCCTTGTATTTTCCTTTCAAGTGGGTTCCATCAAGCACAATAACAGGGCGACACGAACTAAATGCTCTTATACATGCACCAAGAGCAAAGAAAATAAATTGAAAAATACCATCATCACGTGTCTGTAGATCCACCAACGATCCAGGGTTTAAGTCCTTTAGCATATAGAGGTACGTCGGCAGTAACTGAAAGTATCAAAAAACAATCATTAATACAAACATACTCATAAATTCGTTACACAAGACATTAAGAATTGTGAAATTCGCAACATTCAAAAAGCCTCAAACATGTTAAGAAAGTATAATTTCGTAACACCAAATCAACTAACCAAAATGCAAAGTTAGTTACGAATTTCACTATTAGCAATACTATACACCAATTTTGTTACGAATTGTGAAATTCGCAACATTATGCACCTATAAATTCCAGATTTCAAGCATTCAAAAAGTTCCTAAAACATGTTACGAAACATAGTCATAAATTTGTAACACACACCATTACGAATTTAATAAATTCGTAACACGCATACCAAAAAAAAAATATATCAAACTTAAGTACCTGAAAAGACTTGTCTGCATCACCGTAAGATTGTTTTACTGCATGGTTCTTCCCAGCCAACGCAGTTCTGTACGTCACATGAACACCATAATCCCTTAACAACTTCCCTTGAATATCCCGAGGCCTAAGAAAGAAACCATCCTCAGTCAAATTCTCAACAAATTCGGCAGCTACGACTTTAGAAGAAACCTTTGGATGAGGATTATATCTCAAATCAATTTCACAATTGTGAGGTCTCCAATGAGTGATTTGCCAAGCCTTGCCCATCGCAGATGCTCGAATAACAAATTCACATCTATCCCCAAATTTACATATGAGATGATAACGAGAACCACTCGAGCGCTCTGTCACATACTCCACATGATTTTTCATGTGGTAATTCCCAACAGCTGTTTGCATTACCGACTTGTCACGAAAGATACCACCAATCACAAGCTCATTTGTCACTGGCTGGGAAGGTATGACGAAATCATCTGATGCAATAGAAGCTTGCTCTGCTGCACCAGGAACAATCCACAGTGCAACCTCTTTCTTCTTTTCCTCATTAATAATTGTGTTAGCTTCATTATGCTCACCTCCACTGCAATAATCAGCCGAATCATCACAATCATCATACACATCATCCATGTCATCAGATTTACTATCATACATTTCATCACCAACATTCTCAAAATTGGATTCCTCATTATCAACATCAAACTCACACTGGATCTTATTTTGCAAACTCAAAACATTAGTATTTCGACGTTTCCTACTAGATGAACATGCATTCATTCTAGGATAAACGGTGATATATACCGTAGGCAAATCCAACAACCCCAACATACTAGACAACTCAAAGTCATCCGTTATCTTCATTCTCATAGTCTCCCCAGTAGGTGACTCAACTAAAGCATCTACATCAAATGCATACATGTTATTATCTTTTTTCAATCGCACCTCAATCTTGCTCAAAAATTGTTGAAAGCTTATACTCGTTGGAGGAATGGGAATATACTCCTTTCTCCCACCTACATATATATTCTCATCCCAATGCCCTCCATGCACAACAATTAAGCACGATGGACTCATCTGCATAAAAGGAGTAAGATTTACATTACATATAGCGTTACGAAATGAATAAATCGTAACATCAAAAACATGTTGCGAAATTATAAATGCGTAATGTCAAAGAAACGAACAAAAATGCAAATGTAGTTACGAAATTCACAATTCGCTACACAATTAATAACATTGTGTTACGAATTGTGAAATTTGCAACATTATACACAATATAATTTCATAATCGAAACCTTCAAAAAGTCTCAAACATGTTGCGAAAATAGAATTTCGTAACTTACGAAAATGCAAAGTTAGTTACGAAATTCATAATTCGCAACACTATATACGAAATTCGTATATTATGTTGCGAATTGTCAAATTCGTAACATGTGTACTTCAAAAATTCAGTTACTAAATATTCATTCAAATAGCCACCAACATGTTACGAAATTCTAATTTCGTAACTTCAAATAAAATTATGCAAATGCAAATGTAATTACGAATTTCATAATTAGCAATACTATATACGAAAATCGTATATGATGTTGCGAATTGTCAAATTCGTAACATGTGTACATCAATTATGCAAATATGTTGAGAAGTTAGTTACGAATTTCACAATTCGCTACATTATTATACACCTCAAAATTTCAGATCCGAAACATTCAAACAGTCTCAAACATGTTGCGAAATTGTAAATTCGTAACGTTAAATAAACGAGACAAAATGCACAGTCAGTTACGAATTTCATAATACGTAACACTATATACGACATTTCGTATAAAGTGTTACGAATTACAAAATTCCAACATTGTATACGTAGAAATTTCGAAACACATTAGCCACAAACATGTTACGAAAATAATTTACACTTACGAAATGAACAAATATTAATAAAACACATACAAAAACAACAAATCGCAACATATAAAAACAACATACCAGCATGCAAATTCAAAATCGAAGAATCTTGTGAACAAACACCAATCAACGGCGACGGTAACAAAAAAAGCTCAACGGCAACGACGGTGACGAAAAGCTACAACCAATCGACGGCGGCGGCAACAACACACCTCAACGGCGGCGACGGGAGTGCGACGGCGGAGGCGACGGGATGGCGACAGCTCAACGGCGGCGACGGGATGGCGACAGCTCCATAGCGGCGGCTGCTGGGTGGCGAAGGCAGAGAGGCGGCGGAGGTAGACGAACAGCGAGAGAGAGACAGTGGCAGCTCGAATGCAGAGAGTGGCAACGAGAGAGAGAGAGAGAGTGGCAGCGAGAGAGAGAGAATGGGCGGCGACAGCAGAGATGGCGACGACGGCGATAGGACGGTCTAGAGGCAGCTCGACGGCGGTGAAGAGCGGATGTGTTCAGATCTAGGAAGAAGAGTATGAAAAATGAAGAAGAAAGAAGAAAGAAGAAAAAAGCAGAAGAGAAAAAACGAGAGAAAACACGAGATGGAGGAGAAGAAAGAAAGAGGAAAGAAAGGGGTATTTTTGTCCCAAAATCACATTTTTTGCTACAATTTGACAATATTAAGTTCCTTAACAACTATTGTAGTCAACCCAGTCAAACTGGCTATATGGATGTATTTCCTCTTCAACTATTCCATAATTATTCATCAATAGTATGAAATGTATCGTACGGTCAAACTCAAACTTTTATTACTCAAAACAAGATTTTCCGGCACAACATATAACTATCAGCTACGACGTCAGGTAACTCAATTCCATTTAACATTTAGAATAAGAAAAAAACTGCAAACCTAGCAAGATTTACTATGGACAGGTGCTCATCTACTTATAATAATATATATGTAGAATTCAACTAAAACCAAATTTCAAAATTTCCAATTCAAACAATGAATTCAAAAAGTCCACAACTACTATTTTCTATCAACTCTTAAGTCTCAACATTCTTTAGGGCATTTCCAACTCATTAATGCTTTGTTCCACCAATAATTATTTATTTTTATATCTTAAAGGAAGTATCCACCAATAATTTGTTCAGTATAAACCACAACAAGATTAATATAAAAAGTTTCTTAATTCAAAGATTTAGGATAGTAAAAAATAAACACGCCAAGAATACAGACCACAGATATTTATATTTTGATTTTTGTTTTGTTAATTTTCTGACAAATCACACAGAGCTGAGTTTTATTAGACTTTATTATTGACTAATAATTCTCAATTGGTATTAGTACCAATCCGGTCCCTCGTAACTGTACATATATTATTTTGATCTCTAATTTTTTTTATTTGGATCAATTTGATCCTCACCTCTTAATTTTGTATCCAATTCATCCCCTAATATATTTAACTGAATGTCGTGCAACAGGACGCGAGCAAATTAAAAATAGATTGCTAGAAACTTTTTTCAACTAATATAAATATTTTGTTGGGGCTAATTTTAATTAAAATGAAGTAGGATTTGATCTCTTTTATATTTTAATTTCACTATAACTGTATAAATTTTTTCAATTGATTCAATTAAGGTTAGGTAAAATTCCATAGCTTTTTGGCAATAACTTGAATGCGACCCATCGCACAGTATGCGACCGCGCGTGCACGCCACGCGCCGACTTTCCACTCGCGGCGCGTGTTGTGCAGGCGCCTTTTTTTCTCTTCTGATTTTTTTTCGATTTTTTTTAATTCCGATTTTTCAATTTCAATTTTTTTTTATTTCAGTTTTTTCTTTTAATTTTTTTATTTCAATTTTTTTTTTAAATTCCACATTTCTTTTCCACACTTTTTTTGTTTGCCTCTTCGTTTTGTTGTTTGCCGCTTCTTCTTTGGTCAAGATTCGAGCGAGGGGAATTTTGGAGCCAAAAAAGTTCAAATTGTTGCCCGACAATTATCCTTATATTAGAAATTGGAGCGAAGGCGGAGCCATAAAATCGGAGCTAAAGGCGGAGACGGAAAAAAAATCTGAAAATTTATAAAAAGAAATCGTAAATAAAAAAAAAATTGACCAGGTCAATGAATCAACCCGACCCGAACTCGATCGCATCTCGCATGTTAGCTGCAACAGGTCGCACACAAGTCCTCTAGTTTTTTTGGCTTTGGAAGAATGAAAGACCGGGTATGAATCTCAATCGTCCTTATTAAAATAAATATAAAAAATAGATTAATGTGATGCGGGTGCGAATCTCACTCTTATCAATTAAGCTACATGCTATATATTGGTACATTAATCTATGAGCTAATTGTTAAAACAGGTTAACAACTTTCAGTATTTTTAGAAAAAACAAAAGAAAATAATAAAATAAAATAAAAAACCTCTATGTTACAAAATAATGATTATAACTTCCATTTTTTACATTTACATTCCTATTTCGAGCTCAAAACCAATTATTTTGGCTTTTTGGTGTCACCTAGAGTCTGTTGCTGAGGTGGTCGTGCCATGTCACCTTTTTGACAAATTTTTTCCTATTTTTTGTTACTATTGATTTTTTGGAGCATACGTGTAATTATCGAAAAAAAGAAAGAAACCAATTATTTGCCACATTAAGGAAATGACGAGTTTCTTTCGGATGGGCGGAAATGACGAGTTTCTTTCATTTTAAGTCATTATTTTTATTTCAGGCTACAAATGTAATAAATAATTGGTTTTGATAATTAGTTTCTTTCTTTCTTCAATAATAACAAATATGCTAAAAAAATACTAGATAATAACAAATAAAGGTGAAAAAATGCCAAAATTGTGACATGGCATGGGCATATCAGCAACGACTCTAATTGTCACAAAAAAGTCCAAATAATTGGTTTGAACTCGAAATTGGAATACGAATGTAAAAAATGGAATTTATAATCCTCACTTCCAAATTTTGTAACATATAATTATCTTTATGAAAACATTAAAAATTATGTTTCTGTTTTAACAAATCTCTTAATCTATTGTTCTAAGTTCAAGATCAACTTAATAGTATATTATCTTATACTATTTTTCTTATATTTATATATATGTGAGGACTAATTAAATGATCTTATCCCATTTCAACTTTGGCTGGTTAAAAGATACCTCCAATTAGCTCAAGCTTATCTTTCCATAAAATGACATAAATCCTCGATTAAAATTGACGGATGCTAATCAATATTCATAAATCTGTTCCAATTTTATCTTTTTTTCAGAGGGATAGATTTTTATTAGATTATGCAATACGGAACCTCAAATTAATTTATAAGTAAAATTGAAAGAAATTGAATCAACATTTTGTGTTTATTAAATGCATTTTCTGTTCTAGTATTTTATTAATAAACAGCTGCGATTTGCACAATGCTTTTAATTCTTTGATATCAATTTTTCAGAAAGAAAAAACGGACATAATTGTACATTACTCTAATTAGTTGGGGCATCGACTATCGACCACCAATATGAATTCCATGACCATCGTTCAGTCAACATATATATTTATGTCCATAAATAATATTTATTGGCGTTATTAATTATATATACCCCCTATTTTCGATTATTGTCTGTGTTTTATTTGATATATTTGCTTTTATAGCATATTTTATAGTAGTAAACATTAAATATATACGTACATACATAAATAAAGAAAGAAAGAAAACAAGGCATTGGAATAAATAACTGCATTATTTTCAACATTAATACTTTAGAATTGCAATATTAGAAAAACATTTAATCAAAATCAAAATTTTCCAATAAAAATGTACGATGTGGATGAAAATTAATTAAAACGTAAAGTTCCGCGTGCTGGTGGTCTTGTACGTGACATGACAAATGGTAATGACATCGTCCTAATCCACTTTAAATGGATTGACTCCTAAATATAGACCTAATCAATTTATTCCTACTCATTTGTCATCTTTTATCCTTCTAATATTTGATCAAAACCCCCTAGATATGTCACTCTACCTATAATACACATTTACTTAAAATAAATATTTGAATATAATTACGAACATCAGTTCTCATGTTATAGATGTATAAATGATCTTAGTAGATGTACAACAAAATATCTCGATCAAACACCATCACTTCTAGCTAGTCATTAGAAGAAAGCTTCGGAATGTTGAGATTGATAACTCTCTTTTTAGTATAGTTGATCATGTTTTAATATTATTAGGAAAAGAAATACTTATATTTCTAGTGAAATTCACCTTTAATTGTTAGTTATATTTTTAAGGAAAACCGATGAGATTTGAACACTAAACTGCTATACAACTTATTTACAATAGCAATATCAAAAATCAATTGTAACCCAAAACGCTAATTAGGATGGCATTTGCATTAGATAATTATGTTTTATGTTTTCTTTTTTCAACAGTAGGAGTAATTTGTTTGCATGTGTTCGAATTCATTAAATCAAATTTAATTGCTATAAATGCAAAGTTATTATTCAATTATGTTGTGATGATTTTGAATTCGTGCCAGGCACGATTAAATAGTTAAAAAACAAAAACAAAAAACAAAACATTACAGTCAAACTTCATAATAGATTCAAATAGGAAAGTGGGTGTTTGTCACTATTTACATACATATTATATAAATAATCTAATTCAATCTTTATTTCAGATACTTATTATTTATCGCGAATGAGCAATGCACATCAATCATGAATAAAATGTTTGCAGTCCTCTTTCCTGGTCTGTTGCATCTTCCACTAAGTAATTGGTGCTGTCTGTGTACGTAACCAATTATCACGTTTGAGAGAGAGAGAGAGAGAGAGAGAGGGAGAGAGGGAGGGGTGTATTGGTTTGTGAGGTGACTTTAATTAAATAAAGGTATAATTTGTCTAAAATACACTATTTTTTTAGAATTTTGAAATTTAATACGATCTTTAAAAAATTTCTACATTATACTAACAAATTTACACAAGTTTGAATTTTAACATAGCGAGAACCTCCATCAACAAACATGACCGTTTTTAGTTGACATGTCATTTATTAGTTGACGTGGCATTTCATGTTTTACATGACTATATGAATAAGACCGTGCAACATCTTTTTAACAATTTAGATACGGGATTTAGTTTCTTGCCATTCACCATCGTATAATTTTAGCGAAATAAAATAATACTTGTTTTTTAAAGTGAAAAACGACATCGTTTCTTTCGTCAAGAATTTCACGTGTACAGTTCCGACAGCCACGTCAGACATAATTTGAGGATTTTTGAAACTCATGTCAAAATTCAAACGGATATAAATATGAAGTATTTACTGGAGATTATTTTAAAGATTATGTTAAATTTCAAAATCCGGTAAATATGGTGTATTTACAAGGATTACATGTTTATATTCTAAACTTGAGAAGACTCCACGTATTTTGTAGCTGATTACAGATTAGTACTTTAGACTGTAGTAGTAACCTTCATCTTTTTATACACGAGGGAGTCAATGATGTGGTGGACGATATTGTACGGTTGGTACGATTTACTATATTTCATTTTGTTTTTTACTTAACGAATGTTTAAGTACTTTAATAATGATTAATAAGGACGTAGTTAACTTTAATTAAAATTACAAATTTTAATTGCAATTAATTATTTCCTAATTACCCCTCTAATCTCCTTAGTTACTCTACAAGCCTCTAAATTATTATTTAATACAGTGCGATTGACCACACATAAATTAACTTTTGTCATACGTACAAGAGAGATTGAATTTTCATATCTTGCAATTAATTTGCCTCAATTTCTTTTATGTTATGACCGTCGATATGTATTTGGTGCAATTCATGTGGATTTTGCATGATATATATTGAGATGTCAATTCAGTCCAAATCGATTGGTCGATTCGAATAGATCGAAGCAAAAATATGGTTAGAATCAAAAATTTATAGAGCGAATTCTTTTTAAGATCTAATTAGTCCAATCCAATAATCCAACTACCTGATAGAACTGACCTGAATATGAACAAGTCGAAAATATTAACATCTCTAGCTATACACATAGAATTGAATTTATCGAACTAAATATTTGTCCTCATCAGAGAGGTATTATCCTAATTCAAGGTTGACTACCAATTATTTCTCACCCAAAGATATAAATTGATCGACGAACGAGTTCAGATTCCTTTAATCCTTTTGTTTAACTTATTTCCTCTTCTTTTTTTTTTTTTTTTCTGAATCGAATTCTTCTTCACTCTTTAGTTGACACTTAGCGATCTGATAGATTAATTAAGCTCGGCTTTTGGTAAGCTTCAGTTTTTAATCAGAGACTAATTAAATAATTAATGGTTATATTATGGCTATGAGATCCACAACGTGTCCGGCTAAGTATGATGATTAAAGAATTCAGAAAAAAGTAATTAACATCCTCGAGGGCCCCAGTCAGCGTGCTCTACGAATTTTTGAATTTTATTATGTTATTATTATCTTATTACTTTAATCATGTTGGACAAAGGAAAGTTATTTAAATATTTTTGGCAAATCTATTCTTGCCAAATCTGGAAATGTGATTAGGTTACTGAGTCCAGCCTAATTTTGGAAATGATACTCAGCACTGAGAAACGGGCGGGATTAAAAAATTAAACATTTCAATTGCAGGCCAATGTAAACTAGTATCCGGATTAACATGTTTATTGATTTTTTTAAACGTAATTTGTTTTTGTAGATATATAATTTTTTTTCTTGGATATAAGAGAAGGAAGATAATCAAATTCCACTCAACTGTTTTTTATTTATGAAAGTTTGTTCGAATTAGTAGAAAAAGTCTGACTTTGTAAACCAATGAAATTAATGAACTAAATGTGATTAGACACTCTATTAATGTTATAATTAATCTTCAACTACTGAATAATGCAAAATCAATCTATCACCTCACTAACGTATAACAATTTCACTTCGTTCTTTAAAAAAAATAGAAACCTATACGACCTTCTTTATACACTATTTTCATTTTTTTCACTTTCATTTTTGATCTTTAGAAAGATAATTGAAAGAGAACTTAGAGAAGTAGCTCTAACCCAGCATCATTAATTAGCGTAATAATTGCATCTTATTGCCCTTTAATGTGTTAATCCTCAGCATGCGTCATGATACATTAAACATTTTATCAAAAGTCGAGATATATATATAGATTTTTTAACTAGTGGGAATACATACACCTTCTCCCCCCCAAAAAAAAGGACACAACCTTTGCATTGGTCATGTTAGAACATCTAAAAATAAAACTACTGGGAAAAAAGTAAAATTTAAATACTTAATTAAATATTTTCTTCCATATAAGTAGCTAAACTAGTTAGATTTTGAAACTAATATAGATAGTAATTAATAGTATTAATTTATCTCTATATTGAAGTGACTCATACCCAATTAACATTACAACCACCACATGGATTAACTGCTTAATTAGTGGGGGTCAGGTCTTCCTCCCATGCTCTTAGCTGCCGCGTGTCAATTTATTTTTGACACTAGGAGGCATGATCATGATCGATCCTTAAAAACTATTATTACTACTACCTAAATAAATTGATAAATAAATAGTATCTCATAAAGAACCGTGAGCTTTGGATTTGAACTTTGAAGAACCTAATGCATATGTATATACTCTCTAAACGAAATTTATTCAGTATGAACTTCAGAATTCAGATAACGATTGCTAATAATCTTTGTCATATAATAAAAAAGAAAATGTTTGACATTGCCATGTGAAATGTCTTGCACGCGATTTGTGGTATTTTCATATATTTTGTAGTTAAATAGTACTACTCCCTCCATCCCATTTATAACGACCATTTTTTTTAATAAATATTAAGAAAAAGAGAATTAGAAATAAAAGATATTTTTGGTGGAATAATTTTTGAATATTTTTTTAGACCAACGTAATTAAGACAATCCGAATACCGATCATTATAAATGAAATGAAGGGAGTATAATATAAAAATATTTAAGGTATATTTATGAATAACATCCGCGATTTTTTCTTAATATTGGGAAACTTGAATATCAAAATTGTAATTTGAATGAGGGGAAAAAATGTAAGAATATTTGGTTAATATGTCGATTTTGTCCATTTTAACTGATTTATCTGAGAACAAAGAATTAATTTTACTGATAAATATAATTAATAATGATTTAACAATCAATATTAATCAATACTTAATAAATAAATAAAAGACAGCTAAACGAATTTATTAACTATACATTAATCGGTTCTATCGAAAAAGCACCATTTGGACAGAAATTTGGATTTCATATGATTTTGGTAGAGTACGAGTATTGATTGAGCCAATGCTCGGCTCGATAGCGACCTAGATCCATTTATGAGCCAACTGCTGTATTGGTTTTGCTCATCCGTTTTCATATGAATTAGTACTTTTGAGTTGTTGATCTTTTAAGTTGATTTGCTTGAGGCTTGGTTGGTAATACGACCAGTTCATGTCAGGGCACCAAGAAGACGAGTAGAAATCATGGTTGTTGGGATCCATTTGGAGAGATTGAAGATGGAAATTTGAGAGGATTGAAGATGGAAGTTGAGAGAAATTTGAGAGGAATAGTGTATAATTATAAAGGGAATAACTGTATTAATAGTTGAAATTAAGTAAATGAATAATAAATAAAATAGCCGTTGTCAGGTTCCGACAAACCATTGTAGCCGCCAGCAAGCCGTTGGCGGTGGATTCCAACAAAACTAGCCTCGCGCACGCGCCATCCACAAAAGGCTAATGAGCCCACCATGCCTGCCTCGTTCAGTCATCATCCGGCTCGAGCCAGAGAACGAGTCCGCCTATACTCATGGCTCTTAGAACTTTAGTCGTATCAAACTTAAAATTCAAACAAATGAATTTATTTAAGTTCAATGTGTTTTGTTCGATCGGTTCGATTTCCAGTTTATTTATTATTTTTCTGATTTCTGCTCCCCCCAAATAGAACATACTACTAATTCAAATTGATATATATCCAATAGTTGCATGAGTGAATTAATTTCACTACAACTAACTTTGGAGTATGAATTGTAATTAATTTAAAACACCCTCAACTTATTACAACAACAACCTTCAATTTCCCATAAACAAGTGGTTGACATTATTGGGAAACACTAACTTTTTGTCCAGTTGTTATCCCCCCGAACCCCACACCATATATAAAAACCACCTAATTCCCACAAATTCCCCATAATTTTAGAAAATTCCCAAATCTGCCCACAAAACAATCACCCCCAAATTTTCAGTGCCAATCACAAAAAATTATCAAATCAAATCAAATCAAATTCCATCCTTATTTAGTAACCCTAACCCCCAAAAGATTGAGGTGAAATCTATCTCACTAGCAATATGGAAATAGACTTAACCCCAACTCCCACCTCCACCAAAAGCCCAGACGATACAGAAATCGATACGCCGCCGTATAGCATCAAGCCCTTATCCTACGCCAACGGCGCACTCAAGAACCACCACCGCCACCAAATTCATCCGCCGCCGCTGCCGTTGCCGCCGCCTCCTATTGTGGTGGCATATAAAGAATGCATGAAGAACCATGCAGCTGCCATCGGCGGCCACGCGGTGGACGGCTGCGGCGAGTTCATGCCGTCCCCCTCCTCCGCCGCCGCCGACCCCACCTCGCTGACGTGCGCCGCGTGCGGCTGCCACCGCAACTTCCACCGCCGCGACCCTGAGTCGCCCACCTCCGCCGCCATCACCCCGCCGTTCCTCGATTTCCGCCACCCCCCTCTGCCGAAGCGGTTCTCGCCCTCACCCTCTCCGCCGTCGCAGTCGCCACCGCGTCCGCACGCGTTCTTCGCTGCGGCGGCGGAGGACCACCACCCGGCGCCGGTTACGCCCACCGTGGAGAACACGGGCTGCAGGAAGCGGTTCAGAACGAGATTCAGTCAGGATCAGAAGGTAAAGATGCTATCTTTTTCGATGAAATTGGGGTGGAAAATGCAGAAATGCGATGAGGCGGCGGTGAAGGAATTCTGCCATGAAATCGGAGTTCCGAAAGGGGTGCTCAAGGTGTGGATGCATAACAACAAGAACACATACACCAAGAAAGAAACTAGCGGCGGCGGCGGCGGCATTACGAATGACAGTGTGATCAGCTTTGACCATAGCAGCGGCGGCAGTGGGAGTGGCGATGGCGGCGTTGGGGACGAAAGGAAGATTGGTAATCATTCTAAGAATGAAAATGGAAATGGGAAGGGAGTTCATTTCCATGGCTTCTCTTCTTCCTCACCTGCGTGATGTAATACAGTAACCTTTTTTAGGCAGATTAATTAATGGTGATAAATTCTTCACTTTCTGCTGATTAACGGTAATCACTGATTTAATGCGGAATTAATAGAGAGTAATTAGCAATAAAAAGATTAATTAATCGATTTTTGTGTTGCTATTTCATTTTACAAATAAATTATTGACTACTAGTAGTGTTTTTAAGTTACTTTTGTGATCTGATCGATCTTATTTCATTTTACAACTTTCTTAGGAAAAATAAAAAGAAGTACTACTCCTCCTCCTTGTTTTGTTGGTTAAATGGTGTAGAGTTAAAGAAATGGACATGAATTTAAGTCACTCTTTTTAATTGGAAGTCGGAGATTACGGTCGTGATGATTGATGATTAATGTTAATGACTCGGTCAGATTTGCTGTCTGTAAAATTGTCGTATTATTATGGTTCAAATCAAAATCATTTAATTTCTTTCTACCTTTTCATCATACAATGAAAATATATGGAGTAGGCGCTAATTATATTATAATCAAAGAGATAATTAACTTGCTATATGTAGATGGAATGGAGGATATTTTATTCTGTACTGTGTCTTAACGATACTGCAGGCTTTCATACACGTGGCTTCATGGGGTTACATTACTGGCTAATTATGCTTAGTTGGTACAACTTTATAATGTATGAGAGGAAAATGGGGGAAATTCTAGTGTGTAGTGCACCCATTTTTCATACGATAATATTTTAATATTATAATTTATATTATTAAAATATTAATATGTAAAGAGTGAGTGTAGTACATGCACATACATATAAATTTTTTTCAGAAAATGGATGGATATATTATTCTTTTCCACCACTGCAGGCACAGCATTGGCAAAAATTTGAATGTGAAATCTCGAGCTCAATCATGAGACGTGCAATGGCAAGACAACATGTTAATCTCAACGGATAGGTTTTTCCTCTTCTTTTTTTTTTCTTCCCCCTATCATCATTTAAATATGCGTGCAATATGATTCGGGAACAAATCTTTCCGTAGAAACGTAAAATCTGTACATTAAGTTTAGTGAGATCGGATAATACAGTAATTTAATAACAAACAGTTTAATGTATAACAATCAACAATCTGGATTGTTCTTATTTGCTAACTAAGACAGTTGTGCATATTTCCTGATCAAGAAAATCCTCTCATCTCATTCATTCTCTATTATGTTTAGTATATTGTATTTCTTGATTCGTAAAATAACTATACATAAAAGGAATTTAAACTTAATGAACAAATAGACGATACATTAAACTACAGAATCTGTGGTAAACATATCGTTTTTTTATTTTTGAGATAAAACATTCATGAATTTTATCAAGTAAGATGTTGTTTGTTGAGAAAATGAAAGGTATATATGTTGTCAAATGTTGTTAAATACATTTATCTTTTTAATTTCTATTAACAATAGGGATCCGAAGATGAGAATGGAAAAATAGCACTTCCATTTTAGTGACGCCGAACAAAATTTCCATTTTACAATAATTGCTTTTTAACAAAAAAAAAAAAAAAACAATAACCCATAACCTCTTGTTCTATAGTGAGTCGTGACGAACCTTATCCAATATCCAATTAATGAAATTATTTTAAAATAATGTAGATAGGAGCCTGAATTCCCAAATGAGTAAGTTGTAGATGGTGTGAGGTCGGTCGATTAATCATTTACTAGAATACTTATGATGCCAGTAAGACGTTTTTATCCCTGTAAGATTGCGTGTTTATTATAGAGATGGGAGAGATTGAGCATTACGTGAAAGGGTTAAATCGGTCAATACGTGGAGAGAATATAATCGGAGGGAACGGAGCAGCTGATACAAATATTGTGTCCCCATTGAAGAATAAAAAATATTATCTTGTTGTTAAAATCTGAACTTTAAAGGCAAGTAGAAGTAGAAGTAGAAATAGAAATAGAAGAGGCAAGCACACTCTTTCTTGTTGGCTGATGGGAAGGTAAGAGATATTTGGCTCTCCACCTTTCACATTTTGGTTGGTTGCTTTGGCGGCAAGCTTTGGTCATTTAAACCTTTTTTAATCCCATCCTCTCCCCCTCTCTTTCTCTCTCTCGACTCTCACCCATCTTGTTATTTTAGATGTGTGAAAACATTATTAAAATATCTCAATATTTACACGTTTTTAGATTAAATGTAAGAGTTAATTATACTTTATAGTCTCAATTTTCACTTTCATAGTTATTTTATGGTCCAATTTTTAAAAATAAAAATTTGGCCTAATATTTATATTATTGTGCCAATTATGTCTCAAGAGCAAAAATGATCGGAAGTTGATATGGCAATTATTATGTCCACGTGAGCATCAAAACACCTAATTGGGGGGAAAATCAATAAAATACTAGTATCTCTTTCTTCCCTTCCCTTTCCTTTCCTTTCCTTTCCTTTCCTTTCCAACACGCCTTTTCTCGTCGCCTGAATCTTGGTTGTAGAGACTGGTGAGGGCGGTGAGTCGTTTCAATGACATAGTCATAGTCATAGTCATAGTCTTAAAAAATGATGGGGCACCGACCTTTTCCCAAATTAAAAATTCCAAGTCAAAATAAGATTTATGTCACCGCTGAAACCTCTGGCAGGCTTGTAGCCATTCCGGATGAACGGAAAATGGTGGGTTGGGGAGGCATAAGAGATATTGAAAGATAAGAGAGAGATAGTATTTTATTTTATTTTATTTTTTAATTTTTTCCAACTGGGTGTTTCGATGCCCGCGTGGATATGGTAATTGCCACATCACCATCCGGTCATCCCAATCATTTTTCCGCTGTCAGATTATTGCTCCTTTGTCATAATTATCACAATATAGTAGAGGTTGAGCCAAATTTGTATTTTCTAAAAAGTGGAGCCGTAAAACAACTATGGAGTGAAAGATTAGGCAATAAAGTATTTGTTAACCCTTAAATCTAATGTATGAAAATCCACAATTATATATTCTAACAATATATTTCAATTTATCCTACGATTCAATTCCCGATATTTACTAAGTGAAGGTTCTCCATGTCGATATTAATCAATTAATGACGTAAAAAATGAAGTAGGGTTTCTTCGAATGAATTTTAGTGTGTTGAGTCAACATTCAATTGCTCGAAATCAAACCATAGAAGTAATAAATTTTACAAAATGGTAGTATATGTTTATGTCCAATTATGTACTGATCTTTTATACTTTATGGTACATTTGTGAAAAGGTGTACAAAAAAATCATTAAGGTAAATTTTAGCAGTTTGAAAATTATAAGCTGAACTGAATAAATTATGAACACTAATTCCTGAAGGTAAATTTTAGTAGTTTGGAAATTAGAAGCTGAACTAAATAAATTATGAACAACACTAATGTTGGTAGATTTCAAAGTTAGATATTTCAATCACGAAGTAACAATCTACATATTTCTTTTATTGTAGGCATGTGGTTTCTCATAGTATAGATGCAAATATATACTTGTGAAACATATCTAAAATAGTTAGTCTAGAAGTAATTACACTAAATCCTCTATAGTAAATTACAATCAAAGACCCACTTTTATAATGAGAATCAATATTAAAGCAGGTCAGCCCATGAATCAAAGCCCATATATACAATTGGGCCTACATATCTTCAACTCAGATATATCCCTACTAATAAATGGGTCCTTTGGATTGGGCTTAAATATTAGGTTAGTACTTGTGGGCTATCCACCCCTTATAATTTTTCTGTATTTATAAAATCGTCAAAATTATTGAGAATTCGTGTAAATCACTGTGAAATAACACTCATCATCAAATTGAATAGCATGAAAACTGGCATTTTGAAATCTCAACTAAAAAGTTTACAAAATACAATTCTAAACCAATGATATATATGTATAAGAGAGACATCGTATAGAATGATCTTTATCTTAAAAAATAGAATAAATTTTCACCATAGATTTATAGGTGATGCCGTGATGGATGGTTAAATTTGACCGGATCAAAGCGGTTCAAATTCGGTCAAATCGTTGACTTTTTTTCTTTTAGCGGTTAGATCATATGAACCATATCATATATTTACATGCACTACACTTTAAAATGAGATGCATCACTAAGAGTATTGAGATGTACCACATTTTATTTCCTTTTTTTTCTATTTTTTTCGATTTTTTTTACGGTCAGTTCATATGTACCGCATCGTGTATTTATTATGCACTATATAGTGTATGCAGATGCACCATCACATATAATGAGATGCACCTCTATGTGTACTGCGATGCACCACACAATGATTTTTTTTCTTTCAGATTTTTTTTTGCCTTTTCTTTTCTTGTTTGCCTCTTCTTCTTTTGTAAAGAGATCGAGCGAAGGGAGCCGAAGGCAACAGAGCGAGCCAAACAATTCAAATTATTGCTACTACGATTATTTATAGATTAAAATCGAAGCTGGATGCAGAGTCGAAAAAAAAATTGATTTTTTTTAAAATAATATGAAATAGAAAAAAAAATTGTTCATGTGTACTGAGATGCACCACACTGTGTAATGAGATGCACCACAATATTAAACGAGATGCACCACACTAATAAAAACGAAAATCAAAATTTGGTGCATCTCAATACACTTAGTTGTGCATCTCATTATACAGTGTGGTGCATATAAATACATAGCGTGGTGCATATGATGTAACTGTAAAAAGAAAAAAAAATAATAATTAAAAAGTCAACGGGTCAACCCGGTTTGACCCATGTTGACCAGGTCAGATTTTGACCCTCCATGTAGATATCATCAATGGTGGAGATTAATTTCTATTTCTTAGGATAACGAGCCTTTTTCACTAGAATCAATGGTTGGTTGGTTCACATACAAAGAATTTTTCCCGTAAAAAATAAAATAATGCATTTTATTTATTAAACTAATGCATCTTTTGTATTATTACAAAGTATCGTCATAATAATACATTTTTGGATTACTACAATGCATTGTCATGATAGCGTATCCTATGTTAGTTATAATGCATCCATGAATCACAACCGTAGATCTATAAAAATTAATGGTCCAGTTCGCTTCTCATATATGTGGAGACGATCATATAAGAACTTATCGTTAGATAGGAACTAGGAACTAATCTGCACCATAGATTTTTTTCTTAATTTATGGTCCAGATTAATTGATGCATTGGATTACTGTTGTTTGTTCATTAAAAGTGTGCTAAATTATTTGTGCATTAATTAAGTTATTGTAATTTGTACATTAACTACTGTATTTTGTGCATCACGTAAGTAATATATATGTTGGTTCCTACGAACTTATATAAATATGAGTTCCTACTAGATCCACACCATATATATATAAGTAGTGCTATTTGGACACACTATGGTCAACTACACAAGTTCAAAATGGTAATATAGGTTTTGAAAATTGAAATATACCCTAATTATAGAAGCATAAAACTTAGGGGATGTGATTATTTCCATTTTCACAGTTAACTTTTTTTTTACGCATGTAATTAAGTACCGTGTGACCGAATAATTTTATTATATACTCCCTCCGTCCACCTAAATGTTGTGCAAATGAAAATGGCATGAAGACTAAGAAAAGCTGGTAAAGTTGTTTTGAGTGGAGAAAAGGACCCACAGTTAGTGTGAATTAGGAAATGGATTACTTTTGTTAATCTCTTGATCTTTTTTGCCTTGTTTTATTTTTTGGTAGACAATTGCACATTGTTCGATTTTTTTTTGTTTCTCAACTGGTTGTGTTTGTTTTTTTTTTCATAAATCTGACTTGTTTTTTTCTTTTTTTTTAACCCCACACCCCTTTTTTTTTAAACCAAAACCTATGGCATTGAATTGAACAAATAAAAATAATAAGCAATGAAAACAGTAAAAATCTGAAAATACAGTGCACAACAATTGAAAAGCAATTTTTCATTAAAGAATGAAATCAGTAGCCTCTGTACAGAGTTATGGTGGCAATTACAGAAATTTCAGGCCAAAAAGGTGTAAAAATCTGCAAATGAGCTGAGGAGGGAAATTTAAACTCCTAACCCTCCACCTTCTACCTTCCCTCCTCTATAAATACCCAATCATCATTTGGAACCACCAACATTCAATACTCTACCAAAAAAACAGAAAAATACAGCAAAATTCAGAGAGATGGTACAGAATAACAGGCGCCAAAACCTCACAGAAGATGAGAGGAATCTCATTGCTCAATGGCTTCTTCAAAATTACTCTAACAACAAGATGAGGCACGGTGCACTTGCTGAGGCCGCATCCAAGTATGGAGTTCATAGAAACACAATTAACAACATCTGGAAGGCTGCTCATCATCAGCTCATGCTAGGAGTCCCTGTCCAAATAAAATCAGGCAAGAAAGGTAAGAAAAGAGTAAGCAAAAAACCAATGGATGAGGGAAAAATCAGGAGTCTATCAGTCTTGGAAAGATCATCATATAGACTTATGGCAGAAAAGTTAGGATGCAGCAAGACTTTGGTCTATCAGTGGGTGAAGAACAAACAGTTAAGAGCCCACACCAACTCCATAAAACCAGCACTAACAGAGGAGAACAAGTTAAACAGGCTGAAATGGAGTCTGAATCAGCTGGTGCCACAGACTGTAGATGGCAATGGCAAACTGTCATTTCAGAAAATGGACAATGTCATCCATATTGATGAGAAATGGTTCAATCTGACAAAGCTCAAAGACAGGTATTACATGCTGCCAGGGGAAGAGGATCCACATAGAACCTGCAAGTCCAAGAGATTTATAGAGAAGCTAATGTTCCTTGCTGCTGTGAGCAAGCCACAGTACTCACAAGATGGTACATGCATATTTGATGGTAAAATAGGCATCTTTCCTTTCACAACATTAGAACCAGCAGCTAGAAACTCAAAAAACAGACCCAAGGGCACACTAATAACCAAACTAGTTGCATCTGTAAATCATGAAGTCATGAAGGATGTCATGATAAACAAGGTAACAACTTTCCAATTACTATCAGAATGAAGAAGCATATTCATTCATCACATAGTGCATTCTTTTTTTTTATGTTCAGTTATTGCCTACCATCATACAGAAGTGGCCAGATTCAGCAAGTAGGCACATAATAATTCAACAGGACAATGCCAAGCCTCATATCAAGCAAGATGATGCAGATTTCATCAAGGCAGCAAGTGAGAGTGGACTACACATACAACTAGTGAATCAACCAGCAAATTCTCCAGACTGTAATGTCAATGACCTTGGTTTTTTCAGAGCAATTCAGACTCTAAAAGACAGAAAACAGGCTAAGGGAGTGGATGACTTGTTGAAGAATGTAACTGAAGCATTTTATGAGTTTGAAACCCAGAAGTTAACCAATGTTTTCCTCACCCTACAAGGATGCTGCATAGAGATAATGAAGCAAAGGGGGGGCAACAATTATAAAGTGCCACACATGTATAAGGATAAACACATTAGGGAGGGGACACTGCCAGAGTTTCTACAAGTGGATGCACAGCTGGTTCAAGATTGCCTACATGATGTAAACCAGACAGCAATAGTAGATGCAATGAGAGGCATGCACATGGATGGATAGTAGGAGAATATGCAGGATATGGTATTTTTGCATCAGTTTACAGTATAAGCAACAGTTTGTATAGCAGTGGTGTTGTTTAGGATGTAAACTTGATTTCCAATCCTTTTTTGTATCATCAATGTCTCAGCAATATGAGTGATTCGAATTTGCATCATTGACTTTGGCAAACTAACACACATTCTGCCCTAAATCAACCTCCAAACTACAATGAGGGTGGCATCATAGGAACAGAGGCATTATTTGCCATTTTGCATCAGAAAAATTTCATCACATGCATATTCATGTTTTGCCTAATCAAGTGCAGTATCTATGTTTCCATAATCACATTATGATCATTCAGTTGATCAAACCCACAAGAATCAATTCACAGGATAATCAATTCATCTCATCAATCAGAGAATTAAGGTCATCAAATGAGAAATTAATAGGCGGCAAGCATCAAAAACAGTAGGCGGCAACCATCAAATGAGAATAGTAGGCGGCAATAAAGAACAGAATCACCTAAATCCAGTAGCCTCTGTACAGAGGGGAAAAATGTAGCCAACCAGGTAAGATATTCAGTCTCACCGCGCCACCACGTCAGCCGAGGTAGGGCACAGATCTCCGGTGGTGTCTCCGGCACCACCGTATCGAAATCAGGATCTATGTGGGGCGGAGATTGCGCGTCTTCAAAAACAATCTCAGATTCGGGTGAATCTGAGATTGGAGAACCTCCATCGACAAGCCTCAATACAGAGGGGAAAAATTGGCCCAACCACTCATAATACTCCGACGCATCGCGACACCAGGGAGGCCACGCCGGTGCAGAGATCTCCGGCGCAGAGATCTCCAGGGTGGTCTCCGGCACCACCGTCTCGTCAAATCTCTCCACATCTATCGGCGATTGGGAGTCATCAACAAAAAGTGGAGACTCCTCCATGGACTGAAATGATGGAAAATCCATGAAAGCTCAGATCGAGGTCGCGTGGTGGGAGGGAATCGACTTTTCTGCCGATTCAAGAAACACGACCGCGTAGTGATAGGAATGGGGTGGGGCAGGTAGGGTTTTAGTGTAGATGGGTGAACCGAAGACGGCGAGGTGGGGCGGAGGCGATGGAGGTGAGGTCAAAGAAGAGAGAGAAAAGCCAGATTGAGGGAGAACGGCGGTTCATGAATGGAGGATGCAGATAGGGTTTTTAGTGTAGATGGGGTGGGTAGGGTTAGTAATTAGGGTAGTGTTAGTAATTAGGGGGTTTATTTTATTGTTAATTGGGTTGGGTTAGGATGTGTAAAGTGGGCCCATTAATGGTATTTTTGTGAATATGAGTAAGTAGTAGGGTAAATGTGTAGGAGAAAGTTACTAAAAAAGGAAATGCACAACATTTAAGTGGACGGACTAAAATGGCAAAATGCACAACATTTAAGTAGACGGAGGGAGTATATATATATATATATATATAGAGAGAGAGAGAGAGAGAGAGAGAGAGAGAGAGAGTGTATTAATTCAGTAATTATTTCGACATCAATCAATACTTCCCGAATACCTTAGGGCAACTTGTTACATCCTCATTAAATGCGTGTAGATATGATAATACACCTGTCTTCCCCAAAAATGAATACATTTTCATTTATTATCATGTTCAATAGCGACAACGTAATATACTTGTATATAATATTACGGATATTAACTATTAATAATATAATAATATTATTTACGTGCAAATATTAGGTACTTTCATGATTGATATTTATTTCGTTGCAACATAAATGATGTTGATGTAACAAAATAATAAAAATGAAATCATATGTCTAACAAAAATAAATTGTAGACGTCCATTTATTAAATAGAGGGTCTAGATTAATTAGATCTTTGTAAATTATTTATATTTTGTTGGAACCGTTATTTTGCAATCACCACAATACTACGGACAACGTAGTAATTATCTCAATATTAGCCTACCTTTTTTTAGGACCGTATTTTCTACAAATTAACATCAAACGAACCATTCCTTCTTGGTAAAAATGCAAAATAATATTCGACCTTTTTTTAAATTTTGGTTTAGTAACAAACTTTTTTAATTTTAACAAAAATAATAGTCACCTTTCAAATTTTCTTAATGTTCGTCCGGATTCAATATGAGGAAAAAATTGACGATAACATGTCCAATTCATAATGATGTGACATTCAAAACGACGTCATTTTAATTTTTAAAAAAAAAAAGAAAAATCAAATTACCCCGCATTTGTTAATGCCACCTCATCATCATCTTCATCTTCCTCTTTCCCTCTCTCTCTATACCACTGTAACAAGCCATCATTTTTAGAAGTCCATAAGAAAAGTTTAATTTTCTGATTGATAGAGATTTCAGATATCTCTAGAAGACCATTTAGGGATCTAGCTGCCGCCAGCCCGCCGGAGTTAAGCCTTTTGGCCGTAGGAGGCACCTCTTGCAGCTCCCGGTAGACAACACTGGAAGGCTTTATTTCGGCTTGAAAATCGAATGCAGCTCTAAAATTGGAAGGATGCATCTGCAAATTATGGAATTTAATCGGATATGAAGACGTATGAGTCGTAGTTGAATCAATGTTATCAGAGATGGATCTGTTGGAGAAATTGGGGAGAAATTAGCACCGAGATTTTTGGCGGTGAAAATGTTGATCCATAGATCGACCTAAATCCACCGTTTAAATCAAACTCCGCTGCGCCGAATTGAAAAAACTTGTTGCTCAGAGTTACCATGGCGGCAGGGTCCTCGACATCTCCCATGATCCACTGGAAATTGGACTGTCGCCGGAAGGAGGAAAAAACACTCACCCAATCCTCCATCGCACATTTAACGGCGAGAGACGGTGGAACCGGAATGAGTTTGGAATCAATTCCTCCGGCATTGGAGTTGGTGGTGGTAATGAAGTCTTGCTACCATTTCGGAGATGCGTTTCGGTCGGTAGAAGTTGCGCCACCGCAACGAGATGAAGACGGAGTTGAGGAATAGGTGGGCCTGCTGGGAATTCTCGAATCCAGTACTGAAATCGGCTGGAATTAGTTGGGCTCACATTCGGAGCACAAATGAGCGGAGTGAGAGGCGGGTGTATGCGGTGGAGGAGGAGAGGAGGTGTTGGGCGAGAGAGAGAGAGAGATAAAGGGGAACATGAGGTGGAATTTTTAAAATGATGTGTAATCTATTTTTTTAATTCTTAATCAAAACTACATCGTTTTTGTTAAAACGATGTCGTTCTGAACGCCAAGTCATTATCAATTAGACATATCATCGTTAATTTTTTTCCCCAAATTGAATTCGGATTAAGATTAAGAAAAAATGAAAGATGGATATTTCTTTTTTGCCAAAAATTACAAAGTTTGTTATTAAACAAGAATTTGGCAAAAGGTCGAGTATTTTTTTTGCATTTTCGCCTTTCTTCTTTTGTGGATTGTTAGTAACGAACTGCCTTCAACTTTTAAGCGATCATTTCAATATAATAAATTTAAATAATCTGTTATTATTTTTCACATCATATGTATTAAAAGAGAAAAATAAATTAATAACTTTGCTACAAATAAATAAGAATTATTATAAAGAAATAATAAATATAATATACAATAAAATAATTATTAAAATGCAATAACTAATTACTAAAAAACAATAAGATAATATTATATCAAAAGGAAAAATACTGTAATAATTCTTCTTCGGATAAAATAAGAAGTATTATAAGCAACAATAATAAACGTAATATGCAACAAATTTTTTATTAAAATGCAATAAGTAATGCTAACAAACACAATAACATAATATGAAATAAAAAATAAAAATACGTACATTATATTTTTTGTTATAAATAAATAAGAAGTATTGTAATTGCAACAATAACACAAGTAATATGCAATAACATTTTCATTAGAATGCAATAAGTAATACAAATATGTGACAATCCATAAAAATACACTCTTTCACAATGTAAAAATGAAAAATTCATCATAGTCTAAAAAATACTCCCTCCGTTCATGAATCATATCCCCATTTGGGTTTCGACACGGAAAATAAGAAAGCTGATAAAGTTGTTTTGAGTGGGGTAAAAGTTAGAATGTAGGGGTAGTAGGATAATGACATAAAACAGTGGTAATGACAAAAAAGAGATGATATTGACAAAAAAGAGGTGGTATTGACAAAAAAGTGGGAATAAAGTTGTTGTGATGATAAAAAAATAGGAATAAAATTGTTGTGAGGTGGGACCACCAATGGCAAATGATAGTAAATAAAGGAAAAGTAGGAGGGTATGGTTGTATAAAAAGGTAAGTAGAGATTTAATTCATGGACAAAAAAATGTGGGTAAGTAGGGATTTGATTCGTGGACGGAGGGAGTAATGAATTTTACACTATTTTGAATATTTCAAATATAAAATGCCATATCTCTTACACATGTGTAAGAGATGCGATATAAAGTATATGACATTCCAATGATTTAGTGATAATTAGGTGATTATTTGACAATCATTAGCCAATAATTATATAATTTAATTATTTTATATGAAATATATCGGGATTAAGTAGGTACTAAATTCAGTCGAAAAATTATGAATAGGCATTAAACGAACATAAATGCAGATTTCGCTCTGACAGAACAAAATCCCGCTCACCACAATGAAATATGATCCCGCTCAAGCGGGATTTGACACATGGCGAGTGGGATTTTGTTCTAATCCGAGCGGAAAATTGCAGAAAAGTTGGTCAATATACAGAATGATGGCTGATTGGTGCCTGACATGAATTTACTTGCTTGTGCAGACACGAGACAATACATTTTCACGTGAAATGCATTCACCACTCTATATATTTTACCATTTACACACCTTTTTTACACACCCACAATAACATCTTTTCAAATTCATCACATTCGAAAGTGGGCAGCAATATTTCAAATAACATCCTTTCAAATTCATCACATTCGAAAGTGGGCAGCAATCTTTCAAATTCATCATTTGAGGTATTTTCCGACCTTGTAATTTTCCTCTAGGATCCACTTAATTTTTATTGTACGTGATAAATTAGAAAATGAGACTCTTTAATATTCAAAACTCAGAAATTTATATGAATGCCGTATAGATTACATAGCAAGTGGATTTTATCATTTTCCGCTCGAAATTAAAATTTCTCGCTCGTAAGTTTTATTCCCGCTCGAACGCGATTTAGGTCTGCCGAGAGGGATTTTGTATATCAGGACTCAAAAAAATTCTAGAATTTCGATTTTAGCATACGTGATGCAAGCTCATACCGCACTTCTGCCCCGGCTGCCAGTAAGTAAAGTGGCCAAAACAACCTTCAAGCCACCTCTCCAGGAGATCCTATCCTCCAACTTGCATCAATGTAGACACAACGTCTTCTAAAACGCTGTGCCTGTAGGACGTGCTAACCGTGAACTTCCGATTAATAGTCTCGGGCCTCTTCAAAATAATCTACACGAATAAAAATTTAAATTAAAAAACAAATATTAAAATCAAACTATACACAGTATTAAACAATACACTAAACAATTTCCCGCTCGCGATTAACAAATCCCACTCGAGCGGGATTGTTTATCATATTTTTGGTCGTATTTTGCATATGTTTTTAGGAGCGTTTTTGACGATATTTCGTTTGGGTTGTATTGTTTTAAGTTAAAATTTGCGCTAATGTTTCGTCCGAGTATTTTGAGTGGAAATGTAGGTTTTGAGCTGAAATTACAAGTTAAAGATCAAAGTGGGCTCAATCCGATCTTGGAACGAAGAAGTATGGAGGAGAGTAGAGTTAAAGTAAAGGGCAGAGCTCCCTCGCTGATTAGGGATCCCTGCTGAAGTGAGTCATTGCATATCCAGGGAATGGAGTCAGAGCTCCCTCGCCAATCAGAGCTCCCTGCCCTATTGATGGTTTTCCGCAGTTCGACACAGGAACAAGTGGCAGAGCTCCCTTGCCAACTAGAGCTCCCTGCTGATTTAATAGATATAAGATTTCCGCGTATGAAAAGGAACAACAAGTTTTTTTCACTTTCTCTTTTTCTAAGGTTTACTTTATTTTCTTTGTGACGGCTAGAGAGACTCATCTCCTTAGTTTTCTTCTACTTTTCAATTCTTGTAATTTTCATTCCGGAATAAGAACAATACCACCACAGATTTATCTTCAGATGCTATTTCAACGTTTATTATGAAATTTCCATTGAAGCTTGTGAGTTCTTAATTCTTGTCTTTATTTTCTTCTGCTTTAATTTCTGTTAGATTAATTCCTTTAAGTTTATGATAGGATTAGAGATTATTATTTCAGAGATTAAATTAAATTTCAATTTTTTCCTAGGTTTAATTCATGTTTAATTTCTCCTTTCAATTTGCGTCTAGGTTTAATTCATTTTAGATTCTATTTCAATTCTTGTCTAGATTGATTTATGCTTAGTTATTTCTTCTGCCTAGTAATAAACAATCAAACCCTCGATTTTATTGCTTTATTTTTCTTTTCTTTTTCGCAACACGATAATTTTCCTGCTAAGTTTTCCTTGAGAGACGATATTCGGGTTAGCTTATTTAATCTATTACGATCACGTTTAATTGTGTGCAACTGAGATTAATTAGGTTGAACAAATTTGGCGCCTCTTGGGGGGAGGGGCAGGTTTGTTGAGTATTGTTTGCATGTCCTCTTGAGTCTCATTTTGATCTTCGGGATATCAAGCCAAATATGACAACGGTGAGCGGGAAATGACACACAAAGCATACACAATAATTTTTGACAGTTAAATAACAATATTCCGCTACGTTATCCTATATCCCGCTCGAGCGGGATTTAGGCCACCAACAATTTATCGAGCGGAATTTAACATAATTAACATGTGAAAATTAAGGGAAAAATTATGCGTAAATTACACATTCAAAAAATTTAACAGTCTTCCAAATAACAATTATTAGTATAGATTCAACATCAAACAATCGAAATATGAACACTTTAACAAATTAGGGATCTAGGGGAGGTTATACACTATTAAATACGAGAATTAAGAATTTTTCGTTCGGTTATAGAATATCACGCTCGAGCGGGATGTACATTATATAGTGTTATATCGAGCGGGATACACTAGGACTTCACGAGCGAGATTTCACATAAATAGATCCTACATAAATTTATCAACTAACATATGAAATCTCAGATTCAAATTCGAATACATGAAAAAATAAAATAAAAATACTTACCTCTCCATAATTAGCCATATTGGGGAAAAAACTAGGTGAAAATGGACCTTCCACTTCACGGTATTGCTGCTCGGAATTTTTTGCTTCAGAAAGAGAAGATAGTGGAGCGAGATTTGTTAAGTTAGAGAGTAGAGAGTGGGGCGGGATGGTAGTGTGGAGCGGGATGAGGGAATCTGTATATGAGGTGGGGGTATAACCGTGTATAAGCTGAAAGGCGACAAAATAGGTCAAAATGAATTGATTGATGTCAGGTGGAGATAGTGGGCCGAGATTCTTATGTGTAGCCGACAAAGGTATGAGAGTTAACAATGTTTGACCTATTTTGTCAGTTTAGTGGGCCCTTTAAGCAAAGTGTGCATTTTTCATTGTTTTTCCAGTCATGGTGTATTTTTTCATTTTGCACACTTCAAAGGGTGCATTTTAAATTTTCCCCCGAATATATATAACATACAGTATGAAAAAATGCATTAATAATTTTTCTGCAAATAAATAAGAATCATTATAAAGCAATATATATGCAATAAAAATTTAAATAAAATGCACTAAGTAGTACAAAAATAAAACAACATACTAATAAAAAAGGATTGCCGGAGATACAAAATTTAATATGATATCTTTGCTTAAATCTTGGAATGAATGATATACATTGAGATTCCTCAAATCGTATAAATGATGGAAGTTATACTACATATTTATTAATTTTTTTAAGAGAAAACCCTTTTAATAATAATTAATGTAAATCGTTTATTTAACACTAAAGGAAATTTTTTTATTATAACTATGCTCTATATATATATATATGAGAGATTATATAAGAATGATCGTTATATTAAGAAATGAGAATAAAATTTTTCATAATAAATCTATGAGTGATGGATGGTCAAATTTGATGGGGTGAAAGCGGGTCAAACTCTGGTCAACCTGTCACACCCCGACTCCCGAGGTGCGACTAACGACACTGACACTACTAACCATCCATCAACTCAACTCAATTAAGGGATTCATGCTCGGGGAAATAAGGAAATATTGACTGAAAGCGATAACAAATAAAAACATGCTTCCAAGTCACAACTAAAACATCAAACGAGCATGGATAATTTACATACCAAGTCCAAACGTAATAAGGATATCAAGTTCACAATAAACGAGAATCAACAAAAACCATAAATTGTATCGAGCACATTGCTCTTAACCAACAGAATATCAAAGTATTGATTCAAAAACATATAGCATTGCAACGGAAACCTCGACTCGATCCCAACAACTACATGTATGACGACATGTAATTGCCAGTCAACTTTCGACTTAAAGAAAACACACCACACCACCAAGCCGTCATCGCCATCCACATCCCACTAACCTGCACGTTTAGAAATACATGCAGGGTTGAGTACTTCGTACTCAGTGAACACATGCCAAAAATATTTGAAAACTTGCTCTTAGAGCTATACAATTGAACTTGCCTTGCCGAAACATCTCAAATATTAATGCAATTAAAAGTCGTTTACTTGTGAATGCAAAAACATTTTCTTTTCAGAATAGACTGCGCGGTCAAAACATAATATATACTCAACAAAGGCATGTATCATCTACCACTTTAACTCTGTGCCGAGAAGTAGGCCTCCTTCTCAAACACTATGACCGGCTAAACCGAAATAAAGCTCACAGTCACCTCAAACCATTCAAATACCACACGTGGGTTCCTGTCTTTCACAGGGCATTCATATCTTAAGCAGATGATAAAGCATACCAAAACTCATATAAAAAGGGCAATTCAATCGAACTTCAAAACTCACAATTGGTTTTAGAACAGCCCACCTGACTTCTGAAGACTAGCTAGACGGCTTACTTTTGACTGTCCTTGCTACTTGTCCGTCCCGCTCGGTCCTTCACAATTGGACATCGATAAAAGAATAAGACTCGACGTGAAAGACGTAAAGTAAATTTTGGCTTCGACTGAAGGACTTCTACTTGACTCGACTCTCTATTTTTATCTTTTCTAAATCAATATCCATTCTCGACTTTCTCGTTCTCGACTCGTCGACTCTACTCAGTTACTAATTACTTCGTCTCGTATTCTCGTTATAATTCATTATTGCTAATCAGTAATCGGCAAAATCTTAGCATTTCTCATTAATTAATGAAATATCATTTATCTCCATTTCATTACTCGAATTCCTACTTGCATTCTCAACTCAACTAACGTCATATCAAATTAATCATGTCTTATGCACGCATTCTCAACAATTTGAACAAATCATTTCATCATGAACAATTTGATTTTTGATTTTTTTTAATATATGGTGCATCTCGTTTAACGTTGTGGTGATCTCATTACACATTGTGGTGCATATAATCTAACCGTAAAAAAAAATTGAAAAAAATCGAAATGAAAATCTGGTGCATCTCAATACACTTAGTGGCTCATCTTATTAGCCAGTGTGGTGCATATAAATGCACGTTCTGGTGCATATGGTGTGACCGTAAAAATAAACAACGAAAAAAAAAGTCACCTGTGTTGACCAGGTCAAATCTTGACCCTCCATGTAGATGTAATTAATGGTGGAGATTAATTCTTATACTCGATAAAATTTGAACAAACTGGTTACATTAATATAATATATAGTTGACGAGGTCAAATCTTGACCACTCCCTATATATATAATATACTCATTTCAAACTCGTTGCATTATACTCGATAAAATTTGAACACTACAAAAATAATATTAACAAACTGGGTAGTGATGTTTGGAGACATTGTGGCTAACCACACAAGCTAAAAGTAAAATTGGTTTTGTAAAAGAAAATATACCATAATTACGGAATCATAAATCCTATTGGAAAATGTGATAATTTTTATTTTACAATAAACTTTCCTTTTTTACATGTATTACGGCCACAATATGAACGAATAGATTTATTGTAAATAAAATTAGTAAAACTTTCTACTTTTATGTCTATTTGAATTGTATCGTTGGTTTACACTAAATTGTCTATTTGTAATAATTACTTATTACAAAAATATTTACTTTAGGGGGGCGTTTACTAAATAGGATAGGATTGATTTTTTTTATCCCATGATTACTTCAATCTCATATGTGTAGTTTCAAATATGAACAAAGATCATGTGCTATGAGATATCCTTGAATTTAATCCTTAAAAGTAAACGCTTGATTAGCCTATATTATTTTTATCTATCCGGCTTATCCCACCTAGTAAACGCCCAATAGAAGTGTAGTCCTATTATATATCTTGCTAATTTATGTTTTAAAGTACATGTATACTTTTTAAAAATACTTTATATCTTATTCAGAAGTTGTGGTATTGTAAGCGTATAATTAGGAATTAAATTAGGTACTCATTCATTATATATTTTTCACATTTAAATTTATTTAGAATTTTTTTACATGTTCACGTCCTAATCTCGATTAAAATAACAACTTTAATGTAATACCATCTCAAACCCATTGGCTAATGCTCGATACAAATTTGAATACTACAAAGTTAATTCGAACTAAAATTAGTGTAAAAATTCTTTCTTTTTTATGTCTATTTGAACCGTCTCAATGGTTTAGGCCAAACTGATATCTCTAATCTTAGACCAAAAGGCAGAGAAAGATAAATTTACATCTTCAAATATTTTTCTTTTTTTTATGTCTATTTGAACCATCTCACTGGTTTTGATTAAATCTATATTTTAATCTTAGGCAAAATGAGAGAGAAAAATAAATTTACATCTTCAAATCCTTTTCCCCCTTGTTTGCAGTTATATATCTACACATTTGATTTAACTTGATATATATTCTAGCATGTACTAAATCTACACATTTGATTTAATTTGATATATATTATAGCATGTACTAATCGAAAATTTTAGAAAAATAAGAATGAAAAATAAAGATATTTTAATTTGATTAAATACAATTATTTAATTTTTGTAGGAATAAATTTTTTTTATAGGCAACCAAATTGTGGACGAATCGAAATAACAAAAGTATCAACTATATCGTGGATAGATGAATATAAATGCAACAAAATTTAATTATAATATTTCGTTTCCAAGCAGCTGAGAAATTTTTGTAATGTTATTGATGAATAATCTTGTCATGATTTAAAGGATTCGATATAGGAATCAAACTTTTAGATGAAAATTAGTAAAATATGAATCAAGATATTGAATAGTGAATTTTAACTTTCAAAATAAAGAAATTGTGAGCTATATAATTTATAAATTGAAATATTTCAAGGATGCCCACATAAAATAAGTATTAAGTGTTAGATCTAAACGAACACTTTATGCATATAAAGTTATTGTGTTGCTGGAAAAGTTAGCACAGTCAGTATAACAGAAATAATAAACTGTGCTGAAATAAAAGACACACAATATGGTAATCCAGTTCGGTTTTGCAACCTACGTCTGGGGGCCTTTGCCCAATAGAGAACCAATCCACTATTAGAAGAAATGGCTACAGAGGATCTTACACATACAGGTTGACACCTTATGCTACCCTTTCGCTCACCCTCTTCCTAACTTCATGTGAATTTGTGATTGATCGATCTACAATCGCTCAACCTATGCTTGAACCTCCAGTCCGACCCTTAACTCTCTTATAGACTTAATTTATCAAAGATAAACTCTCAATATTCGTGCTCTCACAATACAATACTTTCAAGAAAGTACAAGCACTCAAACAATAAAACAAAGCGACCAACCCTCACAATTGTTGATGTCGAATATATATAGGTGTGAAATCCTAGATCTCTTCGCCATCATGTATATCTCTTTAGATCTTCTTTCCGTGTGAGGATAAGGCTTGAGGAACACGTTCAATATCTGCTTGATAAGTATCTTGTCCGCATCTATCACAAACATGGAAAAGATCCCGCAAAATCCACGTAGATATGGAAAGTCTTTGCCAGACTGTTCCAGGTTCCCTTAGCACAGACTGAAGCACACATAACAGAGATTGTTCTACGCAGTGGCTTCGACACTTCATCTGTACTTTTGGCTACATAAACTTTGCCAACATCTTTGAGCAGCATCACCTCTTGAGCAGCAACGCCTCAAATCCAACAATCTCTCCCTTTGGCATTTATGTAGACAAAATCAATCATCAAGAAAATAATCAACCATAAGCATCTTCATACCTCCAAATCCTCCAAGTCCAAACTTGTATGAAGTATGCCAAAGCTCCCCCTCCAACTAGCAATTGGAGAAATCTGTGTTGAACTCCCCCTTAAGCAAAGCATGGAGTAATCCGATCACCAAGTAATTCTTCAATCATCGAGCAGATAATCTTCAATACATCATCAAAGTAAACCATCAAAACAATAAGTTATAAACTGGGAAGCTAATATATATGTCCATAAAAAACATCAAGGAGTAGAGGGATTAACTCCTTGGCACCAAAAACTAAATCTGTACAAATACTGGCACAAACACTAAAACACCAACAAAACAATAGACCAAAATGCAAATTCTTCTATTTTTCTTCTACTCCCCCTTTTTGTCTGGCAGAAATGACAAAGTATGGGGGGGGGGGGGGGCTCTTCCATCCAATCTTCAGAAAGACTGGGATCTTTTCTTCGTTGCTACTTGAGCGGATGTTTGGGTATCTTCATCACCCAAGTCTTCTTCAGCATCCTCAGCATCATCATCAGTTTCTTCTTCATCATTTACATCATCATCTTCAACATCATCATCATCTCCAAGCACAGACCCTGCATCATGTGCCGCCGATCCAGATGGCATAGCTTCTCCTCTAGCAAAGACTGCTTTGGCATCATTGAGTAATGCCGCAATCTCATTCTTGCGCATACGAAGCCTCTTCATCTGGAATAGAATGGAGTTGTACTCCCGCTCCAGCTCACGCAGCATTCTTGTAGAAATAGCCCGAAGATTAGGCTCACTCAGCGCAGGCGCTGGCACAGTGGATGTCGGCTTCTTCCTTTCCACAATGCGAACAGTGGGACCCTCGATGTCCTTAGGATGAACAACTTCATTGAATAGCTTGTCATGAATGACAATGCTCTTCGGAGTGCGCTCGAACTACTCTCCTACATACACAACTTCGGGGAATTGAGATGAGATGATTCCAAAGATAAGACCAGGATAGCCTAACGCCTTAGAGTTCTTCAAGTTTCCAGCATGTTGGGTGGCGTGGTTGAAGACCAAACGTCCAAAGTTGAAGGGCTTGAAACGCCCTATTCCATACAACACTCTAGCTGTTTTTTGGCTTACTGTGGCAGAGTGTGTGGTAGGGCACCAATTTCTGACTGCAATCTTGTGCAAGATTGCATACTTCTAGGACAACATCGAGAAACTGATGGACATGTTCCTCTTCCACGTCCGGTACACCCCATGCGTGATCTCGCTGGCAATTGTGTCCAAAGACACATCCTCTTCTTCTACTCCATGGTCATCACACCCAACAAATGCAGATATAACAGCAGGAGAGAAATTGATATACCTTCCTCGAATGTAGGATTTAAAGTGATTGCGAGAGGAAGAATCAGCAATACTCTTAGACATGTTGCAGTTAGGGGTGTGCATTCGGATTACGGATCGGATTTTCGCTCAATCCGATCCGAATCCGAAATCCGAAATTGTTAAAAAATTGGATCCGATCCTAATCCAAAATCCGAACTAATCCGATCCGAACAATTCAAAATTCGAACCACAATTTCGGATCCAATCCGAAAATCCAAAATCCTATAAAAAATTACAATATCAATATTGAACATTTATAAAATCCTAAGTTACCATTCATTTCATTCACTACAATCAAACAAAATAAATATAAATAATTGATCATCCATAAAAATAAACAAGAGTTACAAAATATCCATCAAACAAATGCTTCTCAAATCTCAAATCAACAACATAAAAATAAAAAAATAAACAACTCCAACTTAGTTCTCAAATCAATGCTTCTCCAATCTCCAAGCTTACAAGTTGCAACAGATAATGGAGATTGATTAACCTGTTGCATCTTGCAATCCTAAATTTTGTAAACCTACAAATGAAGAAAGAATGGAGTTATTAAGTAGCATATAAAACTAATTGAATTGAGACTTGAGAGCAATGAACTTAAATGCATACCTTCTTCTATTTTGCTGCAGTATATTGTAACTCAGCAACACGAATTGTTGGACAAGGAAACAAGAGAGCGCAACTACTTAAAACAACCATTATGATCAACTGATTTCTACTACAATAATAATGCCACTATTAACAAGAGATCACGTGAAAAAAATCTGAACTTCAACCAAATAAATCATACCATAAATGCATCAGACACCTATCACAAACTGGAAATCAAAGCAGCTCAAAAATGTTGCAGTACTGAAAAAGTAGAAGATCCTATGTCAATACTAACTCCAGAATTCTATCTCGAATCCTCAATCAATAACGTTTGCCACAGTCAAAGTGAGAAGTGCTAACCTGAGCCTTGTCGAGTGCGAGCCTGCTGGGGCAAGTGGAGAGCCTGGTCGAGTGCGAGCCTGCAGTATATTGTAGAACGAATGCGGCTGCGGTGGAGAGACACGGCTGGGGGAAGTCGCGACGAGCCGACGGCGGCAACCGGAGGAAGAGGAGCAGGCTGCGCAGTAGATGCGAGGACAGAGAGTAATTTGGGGAGGCGACGACTCAGACAGGGAGGCGAGGAGGAAGGATGCGTGCAACGTGAAAATGAAATTTAGGTTTTAGGGTTAATTAGTTGATATATATAATTATATATATATATATAATTATTAATAATTAATACATATTATATATATATTTCGAATTTCGGATTTGTTCGGATTTTTAAAGATCCGATCCGATCCGAATCCGAAATCCGAATTTCTCGAAAAATTGGATCCAATCCTATCCGTAATCCGAACAAATCCGAACCAAATTTCAAATTTCGGTTTGGTTCGGTTTCGGATTTCGGATCTCGATTTTTTTGCTTACCCCTAGTTGCAGTAGAATTCCAGCACAACTGCTCGCACATATCTTCGAACATGATAGACAGTCTGATCCCACTTGGCATCTTCCAGCAGTTTGTCTAAGCCAATTCCTTCCAAATCTTCTTTCTTCACAGGTTGCTCATAGACCAGCTTCATGTGGATGACATTATCCCAAGCCTCAGTATGTTCATCTGACTTGAACCTGAGGGCATCTTGCACAGCCTTTGTTCTCTGATTGGGATCAGTTGAGAATAGTTTTCTTCTTGAAGGTGTGGCCGATGATCCACCATGGTGAGCAACAGAAGAAGCTCCATGATGAGATGCTTCATGCTCAGAATTGCCAGCATCACTTTCCATAGCACGATCAGGCCCAGACTCCACTTCAATGGACTGATTTGGATCCACACCCTTCTTGGGCTTTGCAGCAACTTTCTTTTTCTTCTTGGAAGATTCACCAACCTTCCCTTTGCCCTTGACATCATGGGCAGCAATATTAGCAATCTTCTTGGCAAGTTGACCCCGAGTTCGAATAGCAGGGATCTCAACAGGTTCCTTGATGGTCAAGACAGGTTCTTCAATTCGAACCTTCTTTTTGGGTGGGTCCAAAAGCTTGCGAAGGCATCTCTTGGAAGTCTTCTTCCTCACTGCTGGCATAGACTCCTCAACAGGATTTTCTAATTCCGCCACAAAATCATCGATGGCAACTTTATCAACATGTATTTCCTCCTCAGCAGCAGGAACCTCCTTCTCCACTTGTTGAAATACTGAAATCACAGGAGGGATAGAAGTTTGATCTCGAACGGATTGAGAACCTCCTGCGGAAGATGCAGATTGCCGGAGAATCGATCGAGAAGTAGAAGACTTTGACGGAGTGACCTTCTTTTTGAAAGCAGCAACAGGAACTATGGATGGTTCCTTCTGACTTGACTCTGTCTTAGATGCGGAGTCCTCCACAGTTTGCTTTTCCGGAGCAGGAGAATGCTTCGACGGCGACTCAGAGGTTGTTTTCGTCGGCGAGAATAATTTTGATGGAGCAGGCTTCTCTTTTGGAGCAGTGGTCCTTTTTGGAGTAGCGGTGGGGGGATGCTTCTCTCCGGAGTCTGAATCGGAGTCTTGATAATCAACGATGCCCAAAGATTGCTTCTTCTTTTTGCCACCTGCACCGGATAGATTGGAAATAGGAACATCATCGTTGCCGGAATCATCAGAGAATCTTTGAGTGGAACGACTTCCTTCAGACATGGTGAATAATGATCAGCAACACACGAACACAACAAGGGATCTTTGAGAGAGAGAGAGAGCTTCGAAACTAAGCAAAAGATGACGTCAGCCCTATCTGTTCCAGGATACTACGTGTGCCATCAGTTGTGCCCAAGATTCCTGGCACAGAAACACGCAGAAAACCAAGAAACACCAAGAAATACCAAAAAAACAATAATGTACATATACATTGTGCTTGTTCAGAAGACCACAAGCACGAGGTCTCTCGAGAGAGCAAACACCCAATGAGGCTCGAAGAGATTCGAACCTCGCTGCATCCAGGGCCTTAGTGAACAAGTCCGCCAACTGCTTCTCCGTAGGCATAAACTCCATGTTGAGTATCTTTTCTTCAATCAGCTCCCTTATGAAGTGGTGGCGAATGTCAATGTGTTTCGACTTAGAGTGGTGCACAGGATTCTTCGAGATATCAATAGCACTCTTGTTGTCGCAATAAAGGGTGAATGGTTCGAACGACACTCCATAATCTTCAAGCATTTGGCTCATCCACATGAGTTGAGTGCAAGCTGACCCTGCGGAAATATATTCAGCTTCAGTTGAGGACAAAGACACGCTCACTTGCTTCTTGATGTGCCAGGATACTAGATTGTTGCCAAGGAAGAAACAAGCTCCAGATGTGCTCTTTCTATCGTCTGGGCTACCTGTCCTAGATCTCTTCGCCATCATATATATCTCTTTAGATCTTCTTTCCTTGTGAGGATAAGGCTTGAGGAACACGTTCAACATCTGCTTGATAAGTATCTTGTCCGCATCTATCACAAACATGCAAAAGATTCTGCAAAATCCGCGCAGATATGGAAAGTCTCTGCCAAACTGTTCCAGGTTCCCTTAGCACAGACTGAAGCACACATAACAGAGATTGTTCTTCGCAGCGGCTTCGACACTTCAGCTGTACTTTTGGCTACATAAACTTTGCCAACATCTTTGAGTAGCCTCACCTCTTGAGCAGCAACGCCTCAAATCCAACATTAAGCATTAGTTGCTAATAATAAATAAAACAAAAAACTTTCTCAAGTTGAAAGATTTAAAGGAATCGAGGTAACTTTCTTTTAGAGATGATTAGAAATGAGGTGGAGTAGTTCTTGTGCAATGCGCCATTGCTACTCTTCTCACACTTCACTTCCAAAGAGAACGGAACCTCTTTTCTCGTAAGCTTGGTCATCGGACCTGCTATCTTTGAAAATCCCTCTATAAAACACCGATAATATCCAGCGAGACTAAGGAAACTCTGCACCTCGCTAGCATTTTTAGATTGCTTCTAATTGCTGACCGCTTCAATCTTTGATGGATTGACCTCAATTCCCTTGGTTGACACTACGTGTTCAAGAAACACAACTCGATTAAGCCAAAACTTGCATTTCTTGAATTTGGCAAACAACTTCTCCTTTTGTAGTGTCTCTAACACCAAGCGTAAATGCTTTTCATGTTGAGCTTTGTCCTTTGAATACACAAGAATGTCATCTATGAAGACAATGACAAACTTGTCTAGGTATTGGTGCAAAACTCGGTTCATTAAGGCCATGAACACAGTTGGTGCATTAGTTAACCTAAACGATATCACAACAAATGTGTAATGTCCGTTTCTCGTCTGAAAAGCTATTTTAGAAATATCCATCTCCTTGACCTTCAATTGGTGGTATCCCAAATGTAAATCGATCTTTGAAAACATGTTTGCTCTTCTCAGTGATCGAATAGATCTTCGATCATTGGCAGCGGGTATTTGTTCTTAATGGTGAGATTATTAAGCTCTCGGTAGTTAATGCACAACCTCATCGACCCATTCTTCTTTTTAACAAATAAAACCGGTGCACCCCAAGGTGACACGCTCAGACGAATGAAACATTTGTCCAAAAGTTCTTGAATTTGAACTTTCAGCTCCTCTAGTTCCATCGGCGCCATTCTATACGGTGCCTTAGAAATAGGCATTGCTCCCAGTTACAAATCAATGGTGAACTCAACTTGTCGATCTGGAGAAACTCCGGTTATATCTTCGTGAAAAACGTTTGGATGGTCTAGAACTATAGGAATGTCCTTCATCTCCAACTCAGAAGGTGTAGTGCTCATCACATTCACCAGAAAAGCCTGACACCCCTTTTTCCTCAACATCCTGACAACTTTCAAGGCAGAAATGATGTGAGGGGCTCTCCTTGTCTTGTTTCCTTGAAAGACGAATTGTTTTTCTCCTGTGCGCTAAAAAATCACTTCTCGCTCTCGACCTTTGATGACTGCATGATTTCAACTAAGCCAATCCATTTCCAGAATTACATCAAAATCCTTCATCTCCATGAGGAAAAGTTCGGCTTCAAGGGATTTCTCCTCGATTACTACGCTCACTCCTTTGACCAAACGATCTATTTCTACAGTTTCTCTAGATAGAATGCTCATCCTCAAAGGCTAAGCCTCTTAAGTACATCTCACAATAATTTTATCGTAAAATCTTTTGGCAATAAAAGAATGGGAAGCACCAAAATAAAAAAGTACCATAGAGCAGGTGAATTCAGTGCCGATAGGATACCTGACATAGTCTGAGCATCATCATTCGTCTTCTCTTAGTTAATCATAAAGATTCGTGCATTCCATTTCCGAGCACCATTATTGTTGTTGCGTCTTCTGCCCACCATTGTTGTTGTTGTTGCGCCCATTCTGATTTTGTCCCTCGTTATTGTTGTTATTCATCCATCCATTATTGTTGTTGCGAAAATTTAGATTTGGACAACTCAAAGCCATGTGTCCCTCCTGATGGCATTGAAAACAAATGTTCTCTCCCCATCTACACTGCCCAAAATGATAGCAAGAGCACTTCAAACAAAGAGGCGTTGAGTGCCCCGCTTTCACTGTTTCCTCCGTCAGTCCTCTGGCGCTTTTCTGGCTGGAAACTTTGTCTCTTGTCTCAGTTATCCCAATGTTTCTTCCCACCAAAGCCTGAGGATATTGATGCAAGTTCCTCCAGCTTCAAGCAAGTAGTGATAGCTTGAGCTCTTGCCACGAGATTATCATATGATGTTATATTGAGTGATGCCAAAATGCCCTCCGATCTCATCGCGTAGACCACTTTCAAACTGCCACGCTTTTTTTTTCCTCAATATCAACCAAGTAGGGAGCATAGTGTGCCAGTTGAGTGAATTTTCTTTCATACTCCATGACGGTCATGCTTTCCTGCATCAGATTTATCATCTATTTTTCCTTTTGAGAAGTACTTTGTTAACAGCTTCTTCTTGAAAGTTGCACAAGTGATGGCTCTCACTTGTTCCTCAGTAAGGGTGGACATCTCCAACTCCCACCAGTGGCCTGCTTCTTCCTGGAGTTGAAAAGTTGCACATGTCACCTTCAAATCATCACTGCAGCACAAGTGATTGAAAATCTGTTCCATCTGACGAATCCATTCCTCGGCTTCTAAAGGTCTTTCGTTACCCTTCAGAACGAGTGGTGATGTGCCTCGAAATTCCACGACCACTCCATTCCCAATTCCTTGCTGCTGAGGGTTAACTTGTTGGGGAATTACCCCACCCAGAGCTTGTGCAATCACATTTACAAGACCAGTCAGGATGTTCTGGTTGTTCTGATTGTCCTGATTGTTTTGGCCTTGGGTTTCATTAGACTGCATAGCCTCGCTATCCGATACTTACTCCTCTCGTGGTCTTCTATTATCTCTTTGTCTTTCCATAATCCTAAGGAATAATAATTTCGAGGATAAAGAGAAATACAAATTTGATGAACCCATATTTGTGTCCATCTTTTCTTGTATTTTTCTTGTATTTTTAGTTTTTATCGAGTCAAAGTGTGTCTGGGAGGACACAAAGTCGAGAGATGGTGTGCAGGGAAGAACAGGTGGGATGTTGGGCAAATTCAGTGGAAAATCTGTTGTTGAGATGCTGAAATGGCGATATGATGCAAATGGGCATAGGGCTGGAGGCTTGTTGCTGGGCAACAACGTTTTACATGCTCTACAAGTCAGGAAGTACCTCCCCATATCCTTGAAGCCAACAGACAGAGTACCCGGAGGAGCCAGGATCTTGGTCAACACAGGAAGCAATTCAGGATGCAGACATCGAGGGCAAGAAGCGAGTCGAGCCAGTAGCAGATTTATTTTCCTTCAAGGAAGAGGATAAGGATTGGATCTTTCTTTCCTTATCCTAGCCGGACCTAATCAAAGAAGATATCTACATAGTAAGGAAAAAGAATCATGCTGCATGGATGAGAGAGGAGGCGTATGTGATATGCATGGGAAGAAACCTTCTTTAACAAGGAAACTATCTCAACCCTAATCCCTTCGCATATATATATATATATATATATATATGGCCGACTCCATTATGTAATGTGTGCGATTTTATATAGCTAGTTCTGCATTCTTAGTTTGAGCGGAAGTGAGGAAGAAATAAGTCCTACGGGCAATTTACTTTTACGTTCGTTTTATATTTTCTGCAGTAGTTTAGTTGTTGGCTTGAAGCCAAGACCTCGGTTGCTGACTTACGCTTTCGGGCAGCAACCCGTTTCCAGTTTATGTTAAGTATGTTTTCCATTATTTATTTTGTGCTTTGGTTTAATATTATGTCTAGCTACATTTATTGTTTGAGTTGGATGTAGATGAAGTGATCGTAAATTACTCATTTCAAACTCGTGAGGTCTAATTGTGTTAGTTCGTTAATTGATTTTGTTCCCGAAACACTTAGGATTAATACTAGACTTAATTGATATTGACATATGATTGATCACCATCTAGATATTGATATCGGGAATTGAGATTTAACTCGAGAGTGTCTTTCATGCCCAAGAAGGTAAAGAGTGTTGGAAAGCAGTCGGTAGTGACCTACCTCTTGGCTGTCTTGGGTCTGTTTATTCTTAATGCCTATTGGGCAGCATTGTTACTGAAGTGTCTTCGTAACTTTGTTGATCAAGAGAGGAGATCTTGCTTCGTGACCTTTAGGGTATAAACTAATCTTTGTCTTAAACCAAGTGATGAGATTAGGTAATTGAATGTCTTTGCACCAATGAACGAGTGATGAGTAATTAAGATCATGGATTCGAAACCCAATCAAAACTCTTTTGTTACAGGATACATTGCAGTCAAAACCTGTTTTGTTGAGTTTGATTGAAGAGTAGATCTACGCGAAGTCTCTTGGGATCGACCCCACTTGCCATTAGCTACTACCTTGTTGGGCAAGAGGTGTTTATAAATTCATTTGTGCGAAGAATTTAACGACAACGCTTCGTCAAATTGGCGCCGTTGCCGGGGACCTGGTTTTAAGCTAGTTTGCTCTTCTAGCTTGAGTTGAGCACGGTTTATGCCCAAGCCACATCTACGGAGTGACGGAGATCCACAAGATCCAGGAACTTGCCCGGAGGTGATAGCAAGGAGAAATCGAGCAAGACAACGTAAGAAGAAGAAAGATCTGGAGGAAGGCATCAACGAACCTTCAGAGTTGCCGAGCTTGACAGAAGATAAGGATATTGAGTAAGAAGACGATTCTTGCTCAACAGCGAGTACAGATAGCGAGAAGTCAACATCCAGTTCAGAATCAGAGACATCAATAACCATGGCAGGACAGCAAGAGAAAACCATCCATCAGATCATGTTCCCTGACGACAAGTGGATCAGACCTTCAAGTATCCAGCTGCCCACCATCAATGGCAACTGGGAACTCAAACATTCGCTGATTCAGATACTGCCAAGTTCAGTGATCATCCCGGAGAAGACCTTCAGACCCATCTTCAAGACTTTGAGATGGTGATCAGCACTGTAAGAAACAATACCCCTCCTGCCCGAGATGCTGCCAGAGAACGAGATGCTGCCCAAGATACATTTTGAGACTACATAAGGTTACTCATGTTCCCGTTCTCACTTCTTGACGGAGCACGTGAGTGGTGTTACACCTTGCCAGAGGAAAGCATCGACACCTGGAAGAAGTTGCAGCAGTCTTTCCTTGACAAGTACATACCCGTTGGCCGGATACAAAGTGGAAGGAATGCCATTTCCTCGATCAAAATGGGCCGGATACAAGAAGTTGATCGCAAGATGCCCTCAACATCGAATCGAGAACATTGATTTGATCGAGCATTTCTTAAAAGGATTAAGGGCGTCTGAAAGGAAGTGGATAATTACAGCGTGCGGAGGAGCCATAGTCGATCAATCTCCAGCTGAAGTATTCAAGAAAATAGCTGCTATGGCTGATCAATCTCGTGATGAAGATGATATCCCAAGAGGGGGGTATGAAGGCAACAAGGGAAATTCTGATAACTTGGTCAGCACCATAAAAGACTTCATGACTAAGATGAGTGGTCAAATGGAGGACTTGAAAAAGAAGGTTGATGGCAAGAAAGTTCACAGAGCTGTGAAAAAATGCGAGGTGTGTCAGGCAACATGCTATATCACCTCAGAATGTCCTAGTTGGTTTGTGGAAGAAGGAGAGAAAGTGAAGGCAATAAGTCAGAACCAGCAAGGTGGTGGGTAACAAAGGTTCCAGTATGGCAATAACAACAACTATGATAACAACTACGGCTATAGGCAGAATTAGCATGAGAACCTGAGATATGGCAACAACCATTATCAAATGCCTCCTGCTCACCAAGAACCACAACAACCTGTTCAACAGCAATATGTGCCTCCACCTCCACAGCAGCCTCAACAACAACATAACTATGTTCCTCCTCATCGAGAACCAGCAAAAATGGAATTCATGAAGGAGACCATCGATAGGTTTACCAATGAGAACCAGAGTCTTAGGAGGGATTTTGAGAACTTTCAATTGGAAAGTCGAGGTCAATCGAACAACCTTCAAGCCCAGTTAACTCACATAAACCAAACTTTGTCAAAGCTTGTGGATGATAAGAGCGGAAGGCTTCCTGCCCAAGTGGAGGTCAACAAGGAACAAGTCAATGTTGTGACTTTGCGAAGTGGTAAGGATTTGTCAGAGGTGCTACCCAAGAATCAACTCAAGGGACCTGCTTGAGTAGAAGAAACAAAGATGAGCTCAAGAGATATCAATGACCTGTATGTAGAGTTGAAGGCAAAGCGAGAAGAAGGGATAAAGGCCAATAAGAACCCCGTCTTCGATAATGAGGAGGATGAAACCTTGTTTGACTACGTGAAGATGGAAAGATCAAAGCTGCGGTTTGATAAAGATGACGTGTTGTTGGATTCTCTGAAGGCTGAAAGAGAAGCAGAGGCTTTGGCCAAGAGGACTGTTCCACGCACTGTTAAGGCAAAGATCCCATATTCAAGACATTTTGCCCGCGATCGTGATCAGAAGGAGTTAGAGGACATGATGGAGGTGTTCAAGAAAGTGGAGATAAACCTGCCATTACTGAGGCATTACAATCCATGCCAAAGTGTGCAAATTTTTTATGAGAGATGTGCTTGAAGAAGACCAAGTACCCAGATAATGCCCGTTTTCATGTGGAGAACGTGTCAGCACTCATGAATGCTCACATCCCGCTCAAGGAGAAGGATCCTGGCATGTTCGCTATCCCATGCACAATAGGAACTACGTCAATACCCAAGACGATGCTTGATCTAGGAGCTTCAATAAATGTAATGCCAATAGCCATGTTCGACGAGATGAGTGTTGGACCTTTATCTCCTACCCGTGTTGCCATTCAATTGGCGGACTTGTCTACAGTCTACTCCAATGGAGTTTTGGAGGATGTGTTGGTCAAGGTGGGGGATTTTCTATTCCCAGCTGACTTCTATGTTCTTGACATGGGAAAGAAAGCAATCAAAAACCCAGTGATCTTGCTTGGAAGGCCGTTCTTGAGGACGGCCTGCACCAAAATCGATTGTGACACTGGGAGGTTAACAGTTCGAGTAGCTGGAGAAGTCGTCGAGTTTGACGCTTATCGGTAAAATCAGGATGATGCCCTAGAACACCTCAACACCCTCAATGCATTTGGTCGACGGATGGAGATATTGAATAGCTTAAGTTGCTTCTTAGAAGACAACGAGGATGCAAGCCAGGCGGAACTCAATTTAATACAGGGTTTTGACTTGGATCTCGACTAAGATGAGGATATTGAGGATGATGGTGCCTTGATGGAGTTTTATGAAGGCGATGAGTACGACAATGATAAAGATTTCTGGGAGGAGTCAGTCCATGGACATAGTTTCGACTCCACCGATGAAGACTATGGGACGGATGAGGAGTTAGAGGACAACAACACTCCTAAAAATTTCCGTAAAGATGAAGACGAGTTCGATGAGGAACTCAGGGAACTACCCCATGATGAGACTGAGGAGTTGGTAGAGGAATTTTGACAACAGACAGTTCTTGAGTAGATGCCGACTTGTAGACAGAAGAGGATCTTGCCCAGGAAGATGAACCAGCAGATGTGGAAGAATGTAGTTATGCCAGGATTCCGGGCAACATGCAACCTCAGGGGTTTGAACCACTCAACATCCCTGAATTGAAGCCGGAGGACAGGTTGGTGCCATCATTGCAAAAGGCCCCTACGTTGGAGCTGAAACCGTTGCCCAAGCACCTGAAATACATATATCTCGGCAAGAACGAGACCTTGCCCATGATCATATCATCAGAGCTGTCAAGCATGGAGGAGGTCCGAGTTGGTGAAGTGCTGAGCAAATATAAGGAAGCAATAGGGTGGACCTTGGCCGAAATCAAAGGCATTAACCCTGTGGACTGTGTTCATCACATTTTACTTGAGGAAGATGTTGCCCCAGTAAGGGATCCACAAAGGAGATTGAATCCCGCCATGAAAGAAGTGGTAATGAAAGAGATACTCAAGCTTCTTGACTTGGGGATCATATACCCCGTGTCTGACAGCTGGTGGGTAACTCCTGTGCACGTGGTGCCCAAGAAGTTAGGAATCCAAGTTGTTGAGAACGAGAAGAACGAGATGGTGGCCATGAGATTGCAAACTGGATGACGAGTGTGTATAGATTACCGAAAGCTCAACCAAAAGATGAAGAATGATCATTTTCCTTTGCCCTTCATCGACGAGATGCTTGAGAGGTTAGCTGGTAATGACTATTATTGCTTTCTTGACGGTTATTCTGGTTACATGTAGATCTGAGTTGCTGACGAGGATCAAGGCAAGACCACTTTCACGTGCCCGTTTGGCACATTTGCATATAGGAGGATGCCATTTGGATTGTGTAATGCACTAGGGACATTTCAAAGGTGTATGATGCACATTTTTTCAGACTTTCTTGAAGAGTGCATCGAAGTCTTTATGGACGACTTTACCGTCTACGGCAAGACATTCAAATCATGCCTCAACAACCTGGATCGAGTCTTGAAAAGATGTGTTGAGAAGAGCCTTGTGTTGAATTATGAAAAATGTCATTTCATGGTAAAAGAAGGAATTGTCTTGGGACATGTCATTTCAGAAAAAGGAATTGAGGTGGACAAGGCCGAGAGCCGTTTCTATATTTGGGACGAGCCATATTTATGGAGGGAATGTGCGGACAAGATCATAAGAAGGTGTGTTGAGGATAAAGAGCAAAAGAGCATTCTTAATCATTGTCACAACAAGGAATGCGGAGGACATTTTGGACATCAACGGACTGCAAGGAAGATTTTGGAGTGTGGCTTTAATTGGCCAACATTGTTCAGAGATTGTTATGAGTGGGTCAAGATGTGCGAGAAGTGCCAAAGGGAAGGCAACATCACGAGAATGAATGAAATGCCCATGATACCGATCTTGCCTGTGGAGGTGTTCGACGTATGGGGCATGGATTTTATGGGATCCTTGCTGAGTTTCAAAGGCAACAAGTACATAATATTGGCAGTAGACTATGTCTCGAAATGGGTAGAGGCTCGTGGTTCCCACAAGGATGATTCTATGGTGGTCTCCAGTTTTTTAAGAACGCAAATTTTCAATAGATTTGGTGTACCTCGAGCTATAATTAGTGATCAAGGTTCTCATTTTTGCAACGCAACGGTGACCGTCTTGTTCAAGAAGTATGGAGTTACTCATCGTGTGTCAACAGCCTACCACCCACAAGCCAATGGACAAGCAGAATTGTCCAATCGTATAATCAAGACGATCTTGAGGAAGACCGTGGGCACTACAAGGAAGGATTGGAGTATACGCCTCGATGATGCTTTATGGGCGTATAGGACTGCCTTTAAGACACCTTTTGGCATGTCCCCTTATCGCATGGCCTATAGCAAGAGATGCCACTTGCCCGTGGAGCTAGAACATCGAGCACATTGGGTTGTTGCCCAACTCAACCTGGATTAGAACGAGGCAGGAGAATTAAGGAAGCTCGAGATCCAAGAACTCGATGAGATAAGATTCCAAGCCTATGACAATGTTGGCTTATACAAGGAAATGATGAAGAAGATCCACGATCTTTTGATCAAAGAGAAGGAGTTCCATTTTGGGCAACAAGTGTTGCTGTACCAAATGCAATTTAGGCTTTCTTCAGGTAAGCTCTCGACCAAGTGGGCAGGACTCTATGAAGTTCAAGCTCAATTCCCAAATGGAGCTGTTGAAGTCAAGGATCCTAAGAACGGGAAGGTTTTTAAAGTTAATGGCCAGCGCTTGAAGACCTATCTTGGGCAAGAACAGTTTGTTGAGGGGGAACCATCTGGGTTCCCTGTCGAGGAGGACCTCTGACTTCTAAAGAGGGGGGTGTCGTGCCTAAGACCTTAAACTGGGCGTTGTCCAGGAGGCAACCTGATTAGTATTTTTATTTTATTTCTTCTTTTTCGTTATTTCTTTATTTTTAACCGTTATTTTGAGAAAAAATGTTGAAAATCCAAAAAAAATAGTTAGTTTATGCTGTAGGTAGTTGATTTCTTAGTAATTTATTTTAAGTCTAACCATAGGAAAGAGTTTGTTTCCGGAGTGTATTTGTGTTTTGAAGTGTGCAGGAGATGTTGAGCAAGATGCAGGTTGTAGATCAGGAACCAAGATGAAGAAGAAAGCAGAGTGTTGAGCAGAGGACGTGATCAAGAACCAAGTTGTTGGTCAAAGACTTTCCGAGGCAGTTACTGTTGCCCTTAAAAACCGCGCCCTATATACCTATTACATCACGTCGTCTCCACCACCCCCACTACCAATTTGAATTTTAACTATGCAACTTCTCATCTTCTCTTTATTCTCTCTCCATCAAAACCTCTAAACTCTTACTATGGTGTCCACTCGCCCAAGAAATAGAAAACTCAACAAAATCCCCACCGGAACTAACATCGATCTCACCAACGACAATACCGCCACTACCACCACGAAACCTAAAACCACCACCAAAAGCAAACTTCCCATGGAACCCGCCAAACCCTCTGCCGACCAAAACCCTTCCGTCACCATCGGGTCAAGCGTGCCCAAAAGCCCACCGGTCGATGCCGCATTCATAATGAGCGACGAAAACCCAAGTCTGATAGACAAGGCAGCGAAGCAGCCGGAGGAGGAGATCCAGTCGAAGCCCGTGTTTGAGGAGGAAGATCTGGAAGAAGAAGCAGAGGAGGAAGAAAGCGACGGGGAGGAAGGGGACGAGAAAGATGGTGAAGGAGAGGGTGATAATGTGGAAGATGAAGAAAATAAGGAAGAAGACCTGGATGAGGCAATAGAAGAAGTGGCTGCAGGGCTGGCGGCGGAGGCGAAGACCAAGGCCAAGGAAAGGCCGGCGATGAAGAGTGGTCGGACTGCCATGAAGCGCCCTCACGGTGGCGAAGATATGCCGGCGAAGAAGCACAAATCTGTTGCTTCGGACGCCGGGTCTGTCCAGCTGTCGATCTCGAAGGGGATAACTGTTGGAACCCCGTCGAGGGTTAGCGAGGAAGAAGCAGGGGACGATGTTGAGGAAGAAGAGGATGATGACCAGTCTACTCCAGCAAGTGGCCTGGAACAGGAAGAAGAAGAAAGGTGCTACGGTGGTGACGTGTAGGAAGCCCAGGGATTAGAAGGTGACTGCGCCTAGGGTTCTCGACTTCAAACTATACGAGAACCTGGGTGTTGCCCAAGAGGTCAGGAAGCTGTTTGAGGGGATAGGCTGGGGTCAGTTTTTGGAGTGGCCTGTGGAGGTCTATGAGGAACAAGTAAAAGAGGTGTACGGCACGACGGCAGTAATAAGTGATCCCGAGACTGTGGTGAGCATGATCTCCTTCTCGCTGTTGGGCGAGAAGTACGATTTCCAAGTGAGTGCTCTGAACCAGATCCTGGGGATGGTGAGTTTGAGGGACTTGGCCAAGAAAGAATTCATGGAGGCCAAGACCATGGTACCAGCCCCGAGCGATGTAGCTTACCAGGAGCAGTGGAAAGAGATCGGCAATGGAGCACCATACTATGGGGCCAACAATAAGGGAACTGAGTTGAAGACTCATGCCCTGAGGCTTTGCCATCGCATTCTTGCTTACAACTTGTACGGCAAGAACGATAGTGGTAACAGCCTGAGCAACAAGGAGAGGTACTTGTTGTGGTGTATGCACACCAAGACTAAGGTCAATTTCGCGGCCTTTCTTGGTGAGCAACTGAAGACGGTGCTGGCAAAGCAGGCTTTGGGATGTACATGTGGGCACTTCGTGACGGCTTTTGCGAAGGGAGTTGGTGTCTACGACGAGATGAAGGGGAAGCCGGTGATGGCGGTCAACAAGTTGGGAGAAGCTGCCTTGAAGAAGATGAACGATATTGAGTTGAGGAATGGCAGATACGTGTTCATCGACTACAGCAGGACAAAATCCACCAAGAGACCACCCCTGAGCAAGAATGAGGATGTTGATCAAACTAGCCAACATGGAGAAGATGTTGATCGAGATCAGGGATGCCCAACTGGCATTCTTTGCACACCAAGAATTCAGGTACCTGCCTGAATCTTCTTTTTGATTTGTTGTTCCTCCCATTTTTATGTTAGTATAGGTTTTTTTTATTTTGTTTTTGTGTTTTATTTTTGTGTTGTGTCTTGTTGGTCGAGAAGGTACACTTACTGCCTTCACCCACAATTTGCCCAGCAAATTGTGTGGTGAAGGCCTTAGAATTTCCTTCTTGGCTTAGTCAGTAAATAATTGTTGAGTCAGTTTTTGTGTTTTGTGTTTGTAGTTGCCCAACATTGTACCCATTTTGCCTAAAGCAAAGTGTGTGGGTGTTGGGGCGCTAGTCTGTTTTGTGTGTTTTTAAAGTGTGTTTTAGTTATTGATCAGCATGTGGCATGACAAGTCAGAATAGGTATGTTGATGTAGATAATGCCGAAGGTAGATAGGTAGGACGGAATGAGATATTGGGCATGAACTGTGAGGTTTTTTTTTTAGCTTTAAATGCTATATACATATGAAGCATTATTCTTTCTTGTGTGATAAAGACCAGTTGACACTTGTTGATCTAGAACTTGCCTGCATTTCTTGATTAAAACTTCGTGTGACTTAGTTGAATTACTTAGATGAATTAGGCGTTTTTGTTCAAATTAGCCCATGGCCAAAATTTCCTACCTTGACATTTACCCTTTGTTTAGCCCCTTTGAGCTTGATGATAATTCTTTCAAATCACTTATAGTAGTCTGAATTTATAAGCCGTCTCGGTCAAGAACTCAGGTCTAGAAGAATGAGGGGTGAAAGGGAAATGTTGGGTAGCACATGCTGGGCAATATCCTTTATTTTAAAAAATAATAATAATAATAATAATAATAATAATAATAATAATAATAATAATAATAATAATAATAATAATAATAATAATAATAATAATAATAATAATAAATAAAAAGAGAAAAAAAGTCCAGAAAAAAAATAATAAGTGTGCTAGGGTGGAGTAATTATGAGAAGCAAGGAATTGAGGGCAATCTATTGCTCAAGAATCGAGTTCTTGACTTAGTCAGTTCCTATATAGTTCCTACCTTTTTGCCTTAAGCCACGTTACAATCCAATAAAGACCTAAGGATAAGTGATTTTGATTTTGTTCTAAGAAGTAGAGATGTAGAAGGCGGGCGAGCCTATGAAAAAACATTGTTGATGTTGGTCAAGAGCGTATACATTTAACCAAATACACTTGAGAGTTGAGTGCTGGTGAGGATACCCTTGTTGCCCGATAACTCTATCTTGACCTGTTTGATGGCAATATCTGCTTACATATTCTATTTGGACTAACATGTTGTTGTGCTGATCTTTTGAGTCTGTGTTTTTCTTTGTTTTGTCTTTTCTGTGTTTGAGTCTTGGGTTGAGTTGCAACCGTACACTTGAGGGAAAGTATAATTCAAGTGTGTGGGTGTGATGAACCCATATTTATGTTCATCTTTTCTTGTATTTTTCTTGTGTTTTTAGTCTTTATCGAGTCAAAGTGTGTCTAGGAGGACACAAAGTCGAGAGATGGTGTGCAGGGAAGAACAGGTGGGATGTTGGGCAAATTCGGTGGAAAATCTGTTGTTGAGATGCTGAAATGGCGATACGATACAAATGGGCATAGGGCTGGAGGCTTGTAGCTGGGCAACAACATTTTACATGCTCAACAAGTCAGGAAGTACCTCCCCATATCCTTGAAGCCAACAGACAGAGTACCCGGAGAGGCCAGGAACTTGGTCAACACAGGAAGCAATCCGAGATGCAGACATCGAGGGCAAGAAACGAGTCGAGCCAGTAGCAGATTTCTTTTCCTTCAAGAAAGAGGATAAGGATCGGATCTTTCTTTTCTTATCCTAGTCAGACCTAATCAAATAAGATATCTACCAAGTAAGGAAAGAGAATCGTACTGCATGGATGAGAGAGGAGGCGGATGTGATATGCATGGGAAGAATCCTTCTCCAACAAGGAATCTATCTCAACCATAATCCCTTCGCCTATATATATATGGCCGACCTATATATATATGGCCGACTCCATTATGTAATGTGTGCGATTTTATATAGCTAGTTCTGCATTCTTAGTTTGAGTGGAAGTGAGGAAGAAACAAGTCCTACGGGCAATTTACTTTTACGTTCGTTTTATATTTTTTGCAGTGTTTTAGTTGTTGGCTTGAAGCCAAGACCTCGGTTGCTGACTTACGTTTCAGGCAGCAACCCGTTTCCAGTTTATGTTAAGTATGTTTTCTATTATTTTTTTTTTTGTGCTTTGGTTTAATATTATGTCTAGCTAAATTTATTGTTTGGGTTGGATGTAGATAAAGTGATCGTAAATTACTCGTTTCAAACTCGTGAGGTCTAATTGTGTTAGTTCGTTAATTGATTTTGTTCCCGAAACACTTAGGATTAATACTAGACTTAATTGATATTGACATATGATTGATCACCATCTAGATATTGATATTAAGTCATTAACGGGAATTGGGATTTAACTCGAGAGTATCTTTCGTGCCCAAGAAGGTAAAGAGTGTTGGAGAGCAGTCGGTAGTGACCTACCTCTTGGCTGTCTTGGGTCTGTTTATTCTTAATGCTTGTTGGGCAGCATTGTTACTGAAGTGTCTTCGTAACTTTGATCAAGAGAGGAGATCTTGTCTTCTGGTCAAGATTTGTAAAATTGGATAGACATAGGCTAAGTGTGTTTATATCGTGACTTCGTGACCTTTAGGGTATAAACTAATCTTTGTATTAAACCAAGTGATGAGATCAGGTAATTGAATATCTTTGCACCAATGAACGAGTGATGAGTAATTAAGATCATGGATTCGAAACTCAATCCAAACTCTTTTGTTATTTGATATTTTACTTATTGAGTTACAGGATACATTGCATTTAAAACCTGTTTGTAGAGTTCGATTGAAGAGCAGATCTACGCCAAGTCCCTTGGGATCGACCCCACTTGCCATTAGCTACTACCTTGTTGGGCAAGAGGTGTTTATAAATTCATTTTGCAAAGAGTGTAACGACAACGCTTCATCAAAATTTTATAAGATTAATTTCTTAAACTTTACATCGAAAGAAAAATTTGTACCTTTTTCCTCGGAGCGATATTGCGATGCGATGATGGTCTTAACTTTTTAATAACTCAGAAACAAGCCTACAGAATCGTAGACCTACTCTATTATCACTTTGTAATGCCCCAAATTTTACTTAATAAAAAGAACTAATATTATTGAATATTTAATAAAAGAAATAAGCATTGTCTCATAAATTAAGCTACGGAAAAGAAATATAAAACTGAAAAATGTCATAATTCTTATTAACTAAATCAAATTCTCGAATTATTCTTTCTTAAACTTGTCTTTGACCACCATCATGTGCCACACCGGTCTTCGCCCGAGTCCTCTACTGAAAAGATTAAAAGTATTGGGATGAGTACTTAGAGTCAGTGGGGTGCATTTATCTAGAATATATAACTCACAACAAGAATATACATGAATTGATACTTTCATATCATCGTCCGTAGACGAATCCTAGTAGTCTGAAGACCACAACTTATTTTCGTTTTTAGCTCGAGACCAACACTACTTTTGTAATTAGTCCCAAGACCATAATTGCTTTTATAAAAACCCGAGACTATCACTGCTTTTGTAAATAGTCCCGAGATTATAACTTCTTTCTCATATAACCTGAAGGCTCAGCTTGCATATCACATATATAACTTGTGCAAAATATATAATAGGGATAAAGGATAACTGCAACTTTAAACCTCACCTTAACCTTCTCGACTCAACAAAAAACTCACAAATTAATTAGTTAAGTCCTATGCACCGATCCTATAAATAAATATGTATCATGATGCATGATTTTTAATGAAAACAAAAACTAATGAATTAAAAAACCAGTTAATGAACCTAGGGATTCTTTAATAAGCATACTGACACATACACACATGTAATAAGAGAAAAGCTCATCAATTATCGAATCTGACAACCTATGATCACATCTCCTATCTATCCTAATTATCTACGCATGCTTAATGCTATTGCAAATAAATAAACACATTCATATTACATAACAGAACGTGTGACTTGTCACAAATTCTACATACTATTATATAAATTAACATATATAACAACCAACACATTTATACAATTTCTGCTGCAATTATATATATATATATATATATATATATATATATATATATATATATATATACATGAATTTCACTAGTACAAATAAACTTAAATATCATCAAGAAATCATTTTATTACTTTATCGCATGCTTACATGTTCTATATTTATACATTAATTACAACAGAACACTTAAATTCAAATACTATCTTACAATATTAAACACCTACTGGATTACTACTCAGACCTAAAAATCAAAATCAGTAGGGAACTAATTAACACAAACACAATGATATAATAGTATTACCTAATTATCACTAAAATCTTTGACAACATAAATTATGAGTGAAAAGCAAATCCTAAGACTCTATGTGAAAGAAGAGTGTATGTGCACACGTATCCAGATGTACAGGTGGAAACAAACTATGTAGCACAAAGAAACAAAAGTCGGTTGTTTATCGCTTTAACATACAATTAAATAAATAAGAAGAACTCGCTGAACATAGAAGAATCGAAAACAAAGTTTGACTTACAGCTAACTAAGAAAATCAGAATGAAAAAATGGAAACACTGCAACTGCAATCTTAATTTGAGTGATTTGTGTGTGCGAAGAAAAGTGATCAAATAACCTCTATTTATACTAGTAATCACGTAGAAAGGATAATTAAAGAAAATATCCTTATCTCCATATCTAGGATTTAAACTAGTAAAATAATAATTTCTATTAAGAAATAAACTAGCGTGTTACAGTCGAAAATCGACGGGAAATTATTATTTAATAAAATTATAGTAATAAATTATTGTTCATTAATTATTTTTAAGTTTTACATTTTGTGTGAGTTTTGTGGGCAAGTTTGAAATCGGTTCGTTTACCCCCATGGTTGAAGGTAAGAATCCTCCCGTCGACTACAATTTTGAAAAAGTTGAACCATCGATTTGAAAAGACCTGTCTACCTCTACCCTCATGGTTCTAAGTTAGAATCTCCCGTTAAGTTGAATTGTCGTAATTGAAACGATCCGTCTACCCCCACGGTTCAAGGTCAGAATCCTCGTGTCAACCATGATTATGAAAAAATTGAATCGTCGGTTTAGAATCGACCCGTCTACCCTCACGGTTTAGAATCGACCAAGTCAGAATTCTCCCGTTATGTTGAACTGTCGTAACTGAATCGACTCGTCTACCCCATGGTTCCAATTAGAATCAACCCGTTGACCATGATCTTAATTTTTGTGGACAATAAAATAAATGAATCAAAAGTGCACGAAAATAAATAGCTTATATAATAGGATTTAATAAGTGGTCATATTAAATTTTCTACCGTGGGGTGTAGACGGGATGATTGTGAACTGGTAGTTCAACTTATTTTTTTTCTTTAATCTTATGTTGCACTCATAATGTAGAGTATTTAGGCTCACTTTCATCATTATAGACAATCTTCAAAATTATTTTCCTTTTGTAAATCAAGATCAAAAGTATTTGCAATAAAAAGGATCCATCTAAATTTTCTAATAAAACCCACGTGGGACAATCTCTTTAAGAACCAAATACGTTTTTGGCCCCATCGATTTTGGAGAAGAATAGAGCTTTGAAAATTATCGAAAGAATGAGAGTAGATTAGATTAGAAATTTTAACAGACATTACTATGTGTTTGAGACGTGTACATGTGGTAAAATAATTTTTTAATTGAATTTGAAATATGTTTAAGAGCATATAAATTCTAAACGAGTTTAGTTGATTGAATAATCTAATGATTTAACTTTAAAATAATTAACGAATAATATTTTTCTTAATCTCTCACATATTAACACTATCTAATAATTTTATTAAATATAATTTTCCGTCGATATTCGACGGGTTATACGCTAGCCCACTTCGAGGCTGTTGACGGGTTATATCATCTAGTGTATATCCTGTCGAAAATCGACAGAAAATTTTTGTTTAATAAAATTAATGAATTATTATATTTAATGTGATAGTATAAATTAGATATTGTTCGTTAATTGTTTCCTCCATTTTTAGAGATACTTTTTAAAACTCTTTTAATTAAACTGTAAAAATATAGTTATTTATTCAGGCGACTAATAAATTAATTGGCTAAATAAAATTTCATTGCATTGAATATCGATGTTGGATAAAATGTATAATGTAACTAACTTGAAAATTGACAAAAAAAATTAATAATAATAATAATAATAATAATAATAATAATAAGTAAAATATGAATTGATAATTTGATATGTAACATGCAAGACGTGAATGAACGAAAGATTTGAATCGATATAATGTGAGATTTTCTTCCATATTTAATATATATGTAGAATATAATAATAATTATTAGTATTATAATAAATAAGATACATAATGATTTTTAATTTCAAAAATTGGAGAAATGAGATAAATAAGAATTGAGAAATATGAATGGTGCCACATAGGATTTTTTAAACGAAGAGTCATTTTCGTTTATATAATAAATAGATGTTCTTTAAGGATTTACCGTTTGTTCATAAATATCACAAGAAATAAACAAATTACCTTTTGTTCTATTCATATAAATAATAACAAAAAAATAATTATAGTGATAAATAATATAGCAAGAAATCCTTCAACATGCATTAGTCCCATTTTTTTTTTCCTTCAAACATATAGTTAGAGCCATGCAGAAACAAATAAGTGAATAAATACTCATGGTCATGCTCATGCTCACGAAAATACTTATAGGCGTGACTTATAGGACTTAAATAAATAATTGCATAAAATATAATTTAATTCTTTTTTTAATAGCAAAAAAATAATTTTCAGATCATTATAACCTACATAGAAGAATTTGTACAAAAATAATGTTTGAACAAAATTTGTTTTTTCAGCTGCTCAAATTTTATAGACCAAAAAATAAGTGAATTTGTTTTTCTTCTAGGTAGAAATATAAGTAACCTAGACTATATATGACCAAATTTTATACAAGGTAGAAGTAGTAAAAAAAAAAAAATCGTAACTTTAAGTAAAATGAAATTAGTTTTTTTTTATCTTTTAAAATGCTATTATCCAATTTGTTTTCAAACTTTGTCTTTGCGTAAGAAATATTTGATATTTTATTTATTATCGTTAATTAAGATTAATTTAAAAAATATTATTACTTCTTCTACTTAATCTTATAATTGGGAAGGAATTGATTTGGAGTTGTTTGAAATAATTTTTTTATGAACATTTTTGAATTATTCAATGAAAAAAGTGGTAATAAAAAATCGACCAGAACAAAATTACTAACTTATATACATCGATTATGTCAATTTATGTGTTGAATGCTAAAAGATCATAATAATTAAGTTGGAATACAAATAACTAATTAATATTTACAACATAAGATTTAACAATGCACAAAGTTTAAATTTATGATAAATAGGAATAGTTATAAGTTTTGTTTTTTGATGATTGATGCGTGAATATAGGAGAATAGAGGAATTATGGATGGAATATAATATACGAAAGACTCCTACCTACATCATAATAATATTATAATGAATTAATAATGTTAAAAATACGAGAATAAAGAAAAATCGGAATAGAGCATCGAGGAGGGAGCACCATTTATTTTCTTATTATTATTATTATTATTATTATTATTATTATTATTATTATTATTATTATTATTATTATTATTATTATTGATGATGACTAGTAAGTAACCCGTCGAGTTTCGACGGGAAATGATTTTATATTTTCATCTATATAAATATACTTTAAAAATAGTTTTTTTCCTGTAAATATTTTTTTTTTAAGTGAGCAAGGGAATAAATGCAAAACATCTTGCAAATGATAAAACAATAAAAAAACAAATCATACCATTATAATTTAAAAAAAAAATGTCTTTCTTTCTCAATGCTTCCCCTCACTCTCTTTCTAGAATTTCTCTCCGAATAGTGACTTATATTAAAAATAATTTATATCTTATTTAGAAGTTATTATGTTGTTTGCGTTAATTATAAATCAAACTAAGTAAATTAATTAATTTCACGTATCTAAACTTATAAATATGAATGGAAATAAATCAGATACTCATTCATTATGTATTTTTCAAATCTAATTTTTTTTTAGAGTTATTCGACATTTCGATTAAAATAACAACTTTATCGTATATAATTATTATAAACTTGTTGAGTAATGGTACTCGATAAAAATTTGAACACTACAAAGTTAATATTTACTAAAATTAGTAAAAATTGTTCTTTTATGTTTATTTGAATCGTCTTGTTCGTTTGAATCGTCTCGTTGATTTATAGTAAATTGATATCTCTAATTTAGTCATAGGTCGAGAAAAATATATTTGCATTTTCATTATGTATTTTTCAAATCTAAATTTCTTTAGAATTTTTCTACATCTCGATTAAAATTGTGATTTTATTGTATATACCCGTCGCAAACCTATTAGGTAATAGTACTCAATAAAAATCTGAACACTATAAAGTTAATATTAACTAAAATTTTGGTCTTTTAAATGCTAATTTGCTTATTCTGTTGCTTTAACTTTAATTATTGGCATTACTTGTAGACTAACTTAAAAAGTAATTTTAATTATTAAACATATAATTAATAACTAAAATTGAGAACATATATCTATTAAAAATTGAGATATAGTATAACGTGAGTAATATTATGAATTGATAATACACAAAGCTTTATAGAAGTGTGATAAATAGAGATAAAGATAATAATAAGAGATATACATGAGACATGAAAAATTATTATAGTATATGAATATAATAAATAATATGTATGTATTATTATGAATTAATAATGTCAAAAATACGACAATAAAAGAAAATTAGAATGGAACACTAAGGAGGGAGCACTGTTTATTTTCCTATTATTAATAGACTACCGTATAACCCGTCGAAAATCGACGGGAAATTATAAAAATTAATAAAATTATTAAATAGTAGTAATATGTGATAGATTAAAAAAATATTATTTGTTAATTATTTTAGCGTTAAATAATTCGATTATGCTATCTACTAAACTCGCTCAGAATTTATATCCATTGAACACATCTCAAATTCAATTAAAAAGTAATTTTACCACATGTTTATGTCTCAAACCCATATAGTTATGTTTGTTAAAAATTATACTCCCTCCGTCCACGATTTAAAGTCCCATTTGGTGTTAGGCACGGTAACTAAGAAAGCTGGTAAAGTTGTTGTGAGTGAAGTTAAGGTCCCACTTAGTAGGAGTGGGAAAAGTGGATTGAAAGTTAAAATTATTGTGAGTGGAATAAGGGTCCACTTATTGTAAGTGAAAAAGATAAAATAGAATTAAAATTGTTGTTGTGAGTGGAATAAGGGTCCCACATGTTATGAGTGGAAGTTGTAGTAGGTCCCACTTGATTTTAGTGGAAAAAAGTAAGTAGGACTTTAATTCGTGGACAAATATTTTGTTGTAAGTAGGACTTTAAATCGTGGACGGAGGTAGAGGTGTTCACGGGCCCGGTTCAGGTTAGGGAATGTTGGAACCTGAACCGGCCCGCCATAGTCACGGTTTCGGTTCGGAATCGGCTCGCGTAGTCACGGTTCCGGTTCCGGTTCCAACCCGCCAGTTCCGGGCCCGAACCGTCTAAATTATTTATTTATTATTTTTTTTTTTAATCATTGAAAATATAAATTATATTGTATTTCAAACTCATAATCTTCAATATAATGTATAGAATCGATATAAAACAAAATATATCTTCATTTATACAATGTGTGATCAATTAAAAACCTTATATTTTCACACGATTCAACGGTTCCGAACCGGAACCGCCGGTTCATATTTGAACCTTATATAAATATTTATTTTCTTTTTGGTCTTTTTCATTCCATTTATCGTTATAATTGTCATTTTTTATTTCTAAAACATACAATTAACATGAATTAATACAAAACATATTTTTAAACTAAAAAAAGAAAGAAAATAATAAAAAATCGTTGGAACCGCCGGTTCACGGTTCCTAGCCATTTGAATCGGAATCGGCCCGTCCTACATACGGTTTCGGTTCGAAACCGGCCCGTTGACTACGGTTTCGGTTCGAAAACCGTTGATCACGGTTCCCGTTCAGGTTCGAACCCGCCGGTTCCGGTTCGGATGAACACCTCTAGACGGAGGGAGTAACTAATATATTCTCATTACTTTCGATAATTGTTAAAGCTTTGTTCTTCTACAAAACCGATGTGGGTAAAAATACATTTCTCTCTCAAAGGAAAACGACTCTTAAGCTGAATTTTTAAGCTTTTTATGAAGAAAAAGAGGCAAGGGAAGAAGCGGGTAGTGAGAGAGAGAGAAGAGATATATAGATAGCGAATAATACTATAGATGTTAAGATTGTCTATAAGATGAAAGTGACCCTAAATACCCCACATTATGAATTCAACACAAGATTAAGAAAAAAAAAATAAGTTAAACCACCGCTTCACAATCATCCCGTCTACCCCGACAGTTCCGACCTGAAACCGGCCTATTGACTACAATACTGATTTTAAATTATATAAATAATCATCTTCCAAATATATTCACAAAAAAATTAATGATGACATTTGTTTTCTTTTTACCTGAAATTAATATTTAATTATATACATAACTATATTCCAAAAATATACACAATATTTAATAAATAAAAATTTAATTATAAATTGTAGTATTATATAAATAATCATCTTCCAAATATATTCATAGAAAAATAAATGATGACATTCGTGATGGTCCCGATACGAGTTACTGGTGTATGGGAGGGGGGGGGGAAATACACCAGTTAGGATTTTTCAACTTTGAAAACTTAACACCCGAAAATCACTTCAACTGAGTAAAGAAAGGCTCAGCTGAAATCACAACTGAGTAAGAAAACTCAGCTGTGAGAGTGGTGCTGTGCGGAATGTGGTGGAAATTATACTCGTAAAAACAACTCACGCTTTTGTGCACGGTTGGTCAAAAACCAAAACAGTTGAGAATATGCAGATGAGGTTTGTATGCTGGTTAGTCAGACAAATAAGAATGTAAGAAATAACTGAATACAAGAAAAACACTAGCACACAGAGATTTAACGTGGTTCGGAGATAACCCTCCTACGTCCACGGGGAGTTGTGAGTCCACACAACTCTGTCCAAGTTCTTCTGGATAAACCGCTCAACTTACGCGGGCTGAGCAACCGTTAAGGATAAGTTTGCGGGTACTTATCAACCTTACAGTTTAGTTTCCAGGTACTAAACGACCTAACTACTCAGTTGCAGGAAGAGTAGGATCTTAAACCTTTTCAGGTGAAAGAAAATGGTTTTCCAACTAAAAGCTTTAACGTGAAGTAAGTTAAGATCTAACTCTCTACGAACTCTCACTAAGTGATGTTCTCAAGGTTTGATCTAAAGACACAAAAACTATCTAACTCTATAACTCTCAACAAGTGATGTTCTAAGAGATTCAGTTCAGCTTGTGAAGAATATTGCTCTTTTCTTTTTGCTCTTAGATTTCTTCTCGCGTGTGTGTCTTCTCTTATCTGTGTCTTGATTCTTTCGAATGAATGAAGGCCTCTATTTATAGGCGGAGAGTATCAACTAGCCGTTGGAGGAGCTGTTGATCTCTGATCGTTGAAAGCGATGGCTTGTCTCTCATCTCTGCAGACTTCCCCGATATGACATCTGTGCTCTTCTGCTTTCCATCTGAGATAGCCTTGTGTTGGGCAAAATGGGGTAGTGACTGAACGGTCAAACCCTCATGTGACTTCCTTTTGAAATTCAAATCTTAACATCAGACTTCCCACAGAGGGTGGTCGGTTAAGATTTTTCGATCTTCAATCAACTTGTTATTCAGCCGATGTTCTATCTGACAACTAACAGTTGAACTCTCAGCTGACTTCATCTTCAAGCTGTTAATCTTTTTGGTTGAGTTCTACAACTGATATTCTGAAACTGAACACTCAGTTGTCTTTCTTATATCTAGTCAGTTTGGTTCGAACTCTCAGATGACTTTCTTTTTATCTGATGTTCTCTTCCCCTTTACTGCTTCTCATCTGATGAACGCTCAGTTGTTTTCCTTCACAACTGATGTTCTGAAGACTTCCCCCTCTTTGCATTTGATCATATGAGCTCTCAGTTGTATTTCTTGACAACTGATGTTCTGTCTGAGTGATGCCTTGTTGCCATCTTCAGCTGGAGACCTGTAAAGATAAAATCTTAACTTTGTTCGAACAGCGAGCCTAACTTCTAACATTAGGTTCTGGCAACATCTACTCGGTTGGAGTCAGTCGGTTTTGGAATTCATCAAAACTCTTACTAATAAATTTCCCAACAATTTCCCCCTTTTTGATGATGTCAAAACCTTTTACAACTTTAAACCACTATTGATCTAAACCTTACTAACTTATCTGAAATCTCAGCTAAAATTCTTGACAGTCTATAAGATAAAACATCAAAGGGTTAGCACAGTTATAACATGGTATTTAAACGACTTTGTGATTCAGAGCTTGGACAATGAGGGATTGTTCATCATGGTGAATCTTATAACTGAATAGTTTTCATTACAACTGATTGTTACAAAAGATAGGCTCAAAAACCAAAAATTACAACAGTTGCTAGAAAACTAACTGAGCTAGTATTGTAGCCCATACTTGTCAAAAATCCTTACAAAAATTTCCCTCTTAGCAGGTGACTCCTTGGAAATGTCCACTCTATGCTCCTTGCAGACCTGCCTCGCCTCAGATGCAATCTTCGTGCGGTTCGGGTTGCTGGAATCCGGGAGAAGAGGTGGCCGATAAGTAACCCTCTTGGGAACTGGAACAGTGTTCAAGTCCAGGTTGGCTTCAATCATGGCCCTCCTGAATTGACTGAACATGCCCGGGTCACCTGAGTGCAACTCGGTCAGCGCCTCCTTGAACGCTTTCCTTGGGTCGTCAGTTGCGTAAACCTTCCTGTAATAGAAGTCGTTCACGAACTCCTGCTTGAACAGCTCCCACTCCTCATTCCACTCGGTCGGCATCCACTTGTCGGTATGCCTAAACCGAACTCTCAACCTTGGACTTTGGAGGCAACCTTTATTGCTTCAACCGAGCTTCCGCCTTTGATTGGATTTTGTTGATGCGGCGTCGGCTGCGGGAGGCAACGTTGTGGTCCAGGTTCTGAGACACCTTCTTCAGCTCAACCTCTAACTGGTTCACTCTCCTCGCCTGACTAGCGGCAAACCTTTTGATCCAGTTCAGGTTCATGTAATCCTTCTCCTCTACAGCCATAGCCTTGGCCGCTGCTATGCACTCTTCGGTTGTTATCCCGTCGAGTTCCGTATCCAGCTCGGCTGCGATCTCGGCTATGGAGCTGTAGGAAACTCCAATCTTCTCTGCCTGCTCCAAGTCTTTAGTCATTTCGGCTCCACCGACTTCGGTTGACTTGGCAACAGCAGACTTCCTCCTCCTCAGCTGAGATTTGGATGGTTGAGCAACTGGCACTCCTTGTTCTTGGGTCTCTTCTTCTTCCTGTGCTTCACCCTCCGTCTCCTTCTCTTCCCCCTTTTTGGCATCAGCAACAAGACTTGCTACTGAACCGTCCAGAGAGTTGAGTTTGGCCTCGGTTGATTGAACACGGTTGAAGAGTTCATCGACCGCACACTCCAGTTAGATCTTCTTCGCCAGTTCGGAGTCCTGGCGCTCTTGTTCGGCCTTCTTCAAGACAGAGAGGTTGTCATTGACCTCTGTCTGAAAGGCGATGAACTCAGCCCAATGCGGCTTGAACCGGGACTCCCATTCAGCATCCTGCGTCTGTTGGGACTTGGCCAGATTTGAATCGGCCAAAGACTTGAAGACGTTCACCTCCGACTTCAGTCCCATCAGAGTGGACTTCAGCTCCGACATGTCCTGACTGGTGGAGGAGGAGAGATCATGCAGCTTGGTCTTCAGTTCGGCATTCTCCTCCACCAGTTGTTGGAACTTCGCTTTTTGTGCGGCCAACTCCCTCAGCTGGTCATCTTGTTGGTGCTGGAGGTTGGCGAGCAGCTCGGTCCTCAACTGGTTGACCCTCTCAGCTACCAGCTCGTATATTTGTTCTGTTGATGGAGCGAGCTGAGCAGCTGGAAGGGCTTGAGCGGACTGATCTAGAGGCTCAGCTGTGACCATGGCTTGTCTGTTTGCCAGGTACAGCTTCAGTTCTTCCTCCTCTTCCTTCGCGGCGGCGGCTGCTGCATCGACATCCTCAAGGAAGTCAGCTGATTTGACCAACATGCTGTCAAGGAAGTCAACACACTCCTTTCCAGCTGCCTCCCTTGTGTCCGTCCCTTCAGCCAGACTCTGGTCCATCCGTCTAGTGAGCAGCGCGATCCGGTTGTTGTATGCCACCTCCAAGTTGGAATAGTTGAAGTAGGCTCGGATGTGGGACTCATCAGACTTCAGCCTGTCCCAGCTCTGCACTCTGATCGTGTCCTCCTTGACATACCAGTGGTTGAAGATCAGATGGAACTGGTATAGAAGCTCGGTTCCCAGAGTGGTGAAGACAGGCATGTCGCGAGCCACAGGGAACAAACCTAACAGCTTTTGAAAGTAGTAGGCCACCCTGCCTTCGTGCTCCTCAGCAACTGCCTGCAGGTCCTCCGCTTCGTTGATTGGGGAGGGGGCGAGATTGTATGGTTCTGGTTCAAGAGGTTCATCGATGTTGGCCAAAGAGTCGGTCACAACATCGGCATCGAGCAGAGAGCTCGGAATTTGGGATTCAGTTGGGAAAGAGGGTTCAATGATTTCCTCAACATCGGCCGAAGGAGCGGTCACGATGTTGGCATCGAGCAGAGTGCTCGGAATTTCTGGCTCGGTTTGGGTAGAAAGAGCGAGAGGCTCTGGGGACGGTACGACATTCTCTCCTGCCGTGGGGGAGGTGGTAACATCTTCGAGGTCCTCAGATGAGGATGATGCATCCGACGTCTCCATGCCCTCAACCTCATCAGCTCCGGGGGCTCGAGGTACGATCTCGAATGATGTGGCCTCAGCTGAGCGGCTGGATTCGGAACGCTCCTCAGCAGGTGTTGACTCAACCTGCGCTCCCTCCTCGGCTGGAGCTTGCTCCTCAGCTGGCTCCTCAGCTGGAACCTCAACTGGCTCATCAGCTGACTCATCAGCTGGAACATCAGTTGGCTCATCAGCTGGCACTTCAGCTGCCTTCTTGGTGGACTTCTTGAACCTTACCCTTAACTTTTTCTGGGCAGGTTCGTCAGCCGACTCCTTTTCAGCGTCAGCTCGGCGAAGTGAAGCTTTGGATTTGGCGGGGCGAGCGGCGGCTTGTTCCCCCTCAGCTGTTGACTCAGCTGGCTTTCCCGACTCCCTCTTGTCCTTAGGAGTGTAGACACTCCTCAGCACCTCCTGTGCTTTCTTGGCTGTCGGGAATAGCAGCAGCTTCATCAGCAGCGTCTTCTCGCAGTCAGCCCAGACCATGTTGCTGTCCTTTGTTGCGAGGAGGATGAGGGCGGAAATCTTGCAGCCGAAGTTGAGTGTGCCCTTCATACTCAGCAGCTTCTCTCCAGACTCGGCTGTAGTCTCAGAGATCTTCAACTTCTCCACCATCAACTGGTTCAGGAAATATTGAAACTAGTTGATTTGGTGTTGGTGCTCCAAGGCCACCAGCTGCTTCAGTTTGGGTCGGCTGATGTCTCCGAACGCACCACTGTATCCGAACACTACCTTCGACACGGCGTCGAACAGCAGGCGGTGTTCCGGCTTCAGCTTTGTCCGTTGCATGTTGCTCCTCAACCGTTCCGGCTCGATCAAAGCATCCTGTAGAAATTCATCCGCCTATTCGTCGGTAATATTCTCCAGGAACTCGATGGTGGTGTGGTTGATTGGTATGATGTACCGGAGGACATCGGACACGTCGATGGGGAAAGAGACACGACGTATTGTCCTTGCCGGAACATCTCTTTGTCAGCAGGACACCTCCGTAGAAACTCCCTCTGAACTGTCAAGGGGGCGAACAAGATTGACGTAGAATTCTCCGACTTGGCGCCTGAGCAAGTGGAAGGGGCAGAGCTTGGCCCATTCCAGGAGTCCGTTCTCACGGAGAGTGTTGGCGAGCGGGGCTAGGACCGGCAACTCCAGATCCTCGTCGGAGAGGATCTGCTCGAAGTGTATCTTCGATACCAACATATAGAATGATTCTTCATAAGTGGTGGGGACGAGGGAAGGTCCGGATGAAGCCATCTTCTTACTTTTTGGGGCCATTTAAGATCACTGCAATGAGAATATATATAGGAAAGGAAAGAAGATCTTTTTGCAGAAACGGGTTAGGCAAAAACTGGAAGACGATGAATAGTTATATTTGATAAGCACAAATGAGGAAAGTAGGAGATATCTTCCTGATTTTTCGCCTTATATAGGTCTTTGACTCGGATGAGATCGACGGCTGGGGTTAAATGGCGCGAATCCATCAACGGCTGAGATTACGCGACTGTTGACTAACTTTGACTCGACGTTTTGATCCAAGTTCCAACCAGCGCGTGAGAAGGTGTACAGTTTCATGTCAGCCCAGTCGCACTATAAAGTAGGCTATGGATGTTTAGCCGTACTTTACATTTAATGTGACATGATGGCTAATTTTAGTGTAACTGACTAGCTCAGAAATGTTTGAATTTATTTCAAACATTCTCATTTAAGAACATAACACCTTCAGTCATAAATGTTACCTGCCAGCTGATGTCGAGATCAGCTGTATACCTCAGTTGAGTTCCTCAGTTGCCGCATACCATCAGCTGACTCGAGTTCGTCTGTTCAGCTGACGTCTGATTCATTGTTGCAGCATACCATCAGCTGACTCGAGTTCGTCTGTTCAGCTGATGTCTGATGTCTTCAGTTTGCAATCCGTATCTGACATTCCCCCTTCATCTGAGCTTCCCCCTCAGATAGATGTCTGTCTCTTTACCTCAGCTGGTTCCTTATCAGGTGGATCTAACAATCCAAGTAAATCACATAGCATTTTGAACCGCGCTTCGGCTAGAGGTTTAGTGAAGATATCAGCCCTCTGAATCTCAGTTGGGATCTTCTCCATGGACACATCCTTCTTCTCAATATGATCTCGGATGAAATGATGACGGATATCGATATGCTTTGTCCGAGAATGGTGAACAGGATTAAGAGAGATAGCTATGGCACTCGAGCTATCACAATGAATGGGAACCTGTCCAGTTGCAACTTCATAATCTCTCAGCTGTTGCTTCAGCCACAACACTTGCATGCAACAGCTTCCAGCAGCCATATATTCTGATTCGGTTGTAGAAGTAGCAACACATGCTTGTTTCTTGGAGAACCATGAAACCAGCTTGCTTTCCATGAACTGACAGTGTCCAGAAGTAGACTTCCTGTCCAATCGATCTCCTGCTAGATCCGCATCTGAGTATCCGGTCAGCTGGATATTGTCGTCGGTTGGATACCACAACCCAACATTGACAGTACCCTTCAGATACTTGAAGATGTTCTTTGCTGCCAACATGTGCGCTTCCCTTGGTTGAACTTGAAATCGAGCACACACTCCAACTGCGTAAGATATGTCTGGCCGGCTTGCAGTTAGGTATAGCAAAGAACCGATGATCCCTCTATACTTGCTGGCATCCACGAGCTTTTCTTCAGATCCAGGTTCAATCATTGAGATCCTTGTTGTCTTACTTGTCTGCAATCCGAACTTGGTGATGAGTTCCTTTGTATACTTAGACTGATTGATGAAAATCCCTTCTGGTGACTGCTTCACTTGTAACCCAAGGAAATAATTCATCTCGCCCATCATTGACATCTCGAACTTCTCCTTCATGAGATCTGAAAACTTTTTGCACAGCTCCTCTGACTTGGAACCGAATATGATGTCATCCACGTAGATTTGCACTACAAGTATATCATCTCCAACTTTGATGGTGAACAGGGTTTTGTCAACTGATCATCGTTTGAATCCCGAGTTCAGAAGAAAATCACAAAGAGTGTCATACCAGGCCCTTGGCGCTTGCTTTAGTCCATAGATAGCTTTCTTCAACTTGTACACTCTTCCATCTCCAGTCTCAAAACCAGGAGGCTGTTCAACATACACATCTTCCTTGATATCTCCATTGAGGAATGCACACTTCACATCCATCTGATACACTTTGAACTTGTGATGTGCGGCATAAGCTAGAAAGATTCGGATGGCTTCCAGCCTTGCAACTGGCGCGAAAGAGTCTTCAAAGTCGATTCCTTCTTGTTGGCAGTATCCTTGAGCTACCAACCTTGCTTTATTCCTCACAATGAATCCAATGGCGTCTCCCTTGTTTTTGAAAATCCACTTCAATCCAATCACCTTGACACCATTTGGTCTTTCTACCAACTCCCATACACAGTTGCGTAGAAACTCATTCAGTTCTTCTTGCATGGCCGTTGTCCAGTGAACACAGTTGAGGGCTTTCCCAACATTCTTGGGTTCTAGTACATCAGCTACAAAGCAAGAAATCATGGCAACATCTCCAGCTTGCTCGAATTCCTCTAGAACTGCCAACTCCTCAGCATATTGGGCATAAGTGTTGGAATTTTCTTCGATTGATTCTGGATTTGCAACTCGGCTCCTTGTACGCACACCCTCGGTTGGATCGCCGATGATGTTGTCAGTGGAATGAACTTCATACCATCTTCGGTTACGTCTTCCTTCTTCTTCCAACTGTGGTTGTTCTGTAATCTGAGTTGGAGTCTTCAGAGCTGGTGATTGATCAGCTATTGAGTCTGGATTCTCAACATTGACATTAGTTTGAACTGGACTCGGTTGGGCTTTGGATGCTGATGCAGTTGGAGGAGCATCAGCTGAAGTTCCCCCTTGGGATGAGCTGGGGTCTTCGCATTCATCTTCAGAGGAGTATGGATCCTTTTCCTCAGTTGCCCAAACCAGTGGTTCAGCTAGGTTCTTTTCCCTTAGAGCTTGCGATCTTGTGAGAACAGGTGGAGCTTGTATATCTGCCTGTTGTTCTTTGACCTGTTCCCTGTACTCAAAAGTAGATTCATCAAAACTAACATGAAGTGTTATTTCCACAACACGAGAGCTGTTGTTGAAAACTCTATAAGCCTTGATCCGAGCAACATATCCAAGAAATATGCCCTTCGAAGCTTTGGCATCAAAAGTTTTCAGCTGAGTCTTCCCATTGTTGTGAATATAACACTTAGAACCAAAAACGCGAAAATAAGAGATATCTGGCTTTCTGCGTCTCCATAGCTCATATGGTGTCTTTCCCAACCGCTTGGTTAGAAGAGACCGGTTCTGAGTGTAGCATGCAATGTTGATTGCTTCAGCCCAAAATCTCTTTGGCAGAGCTGAGCTGGCTAACATGGATGTGGCTGCATCCTTAAGCGTTCTGTTCCTTCGCTCAGCTACTCCATTCTGTTGCGGAGTACGTGCGGCTGATGTCTGATGGGTAATTCCATTCTTCTCGCAATACTCGATGATGGTTTCATTTAGAAACTCCGTTCTACGATCTGATCGGATAGACATGATCTTCATCTCTTGTTGGTTTGATATCCGATCCATCAGCTTGGGCAGCTCATCTCGGGTTTCACTCTTGTGGCGCATGAAGATGGTCCACGTATATCTTGAGTAGTCATCAGTTACAACCAGGGTATACTCGTTCCCGTTCATGCTCTTTGGTGTAACTGGCCCGAAGAGATCCATATAGATCAGCTGTAACACTCGGTCGGTTGAGGGAGTTAACTTCAACCGGAAGGAGGATCTAGCGAGCTTTCCCAGTTGGCATGCACTGCAGATGTGTGTTGTTGAAAACACTCGGTTTGGTATGCCTCTTGCATGTTCTTGTCTGGCGAGTCGGTTCATCATCTTGAAGTTCAGATGGTTGAGCCTTTTGTGCCACAGCCAGCTCACATCAGAACTGCTCTTTGATAAGAGGCAGGTGTCAGGGAGGCTGCTGTTCCAATCAGTGTAGTAGACATTCCTTGTTGGTGATCGATTTCCCAACAATATCACCTGCTTTGATCCGACATCTTTAACCCTGCAACCATGTGCATCAAACTTGACAGAGAAACCATTATCACAGAATTGGCTGATGGAGAGCAAGTTATGCTTCAATCCATCAACATAAAAGACATTAAAAATTGAAACATGATTGGTTTCAAGGGTACCGTAACCTCTGGTGTAATCTTTTGAGTTATCGCCAAAAGTAACCGATGGACCTTCTTTCTCCACGAAACTTCCAAGCAAATCCTTTAGATTCGTCATGTGTTTCGAGCATCCACTGTCCATTACCCATATTGTTGCAGACGCTTTCTTCTTCCTCAGCTGTTTCTCCTATACCTGCAAAGAGAAACTCGCTTAGGTCCCCAATTTCAGTTGGGTCCTGGAGGGTTAGAACCAGTTCCCCCTGGAACTGTGCGTCGCTTTTCCCTGTATACTCGGATGGATTTATCATTCCAGATCACTTTTTCTTGATCATCAACTATAACAACACCTCGGTTATCCTTAGGCTTGTTATTAGTAGTGATGTTCTGTTTCTTGGGAGGAGTTGGATTTCTCCCATGTTGAACTTTAGGAGGTGAGGCTTTCCCCCTATTTTGATGGCGATTTTTATCCTGTTTGATTTGTCTGAATGATCGGACGCCATGTTGGAATCTTTGTGGCTGATTCTGATTCCAACTCCCTGAGGGTTGTCTGTAGCTGTTCATGCCCTGTTGATGATTCATATTATGGCATGAGTATCTCCAATTGTTCGACCTTTTCCTCATTGGTTGACTCGGTTGGAACCTTTGGTCGAACTGATGTTGGAACCGCTGTTGATTCAGATGATTGAACCCTTGTCCGTTCTGCGGTCGGTTCCAATCCTTCTGATGTTGACTCTGAGGTTGATGCAGAGGTCGGTTCTGATTCTGAGTTCGGTTGTGATTATGCCTTCGACGCCTCTGATTCCTCTTCTGACTTTTAGAACATTCCCCCTCGGTTGATGTCCCAACCGATGAAATATTCTGTCCTCTATCTACTACTCTTTTTCCCTCCTCGGTTGTAATTCTATTGGTCTGTTGAACTTGCTGAGAGGTGGAGGTTGGATTAACTTCTGAAGACTCAGCTGTGTTTGGCTCGACATCTGTGACTTCTACAGCTTTGATGAAGGTTGCTGGTGGAATTCCAGTATCCTTGACAACATCATAACCGAGTCCTGACACGTCATCCATCTGTCTACTGTAACTTATAAGGTTTTCGATGATCCTGGATGATTGATACAGCTTGATTAGATTGTCCTTCTCAGTTTGCAACTGTTTGAGGAAGATGGTTATCTGCTCGGTTTTTCCATCTGACTTCTTTATCAGCTGGTCAATCTGAGCCTCTTGATTTTTCAACTGATCTTGCTGTTCCTTGATCTGTTTCGTCAACTCTTCATCTGTTGGAATCTTAGTTTCATTCAGTTGACTCTTGAGATTTTCAATCTCCTCGGTTTAGCTCTTGATCAGATCGTCCTTTTCGGTTAAGGAATCTTCAAGTTTGGTGAACTGAGCTTGAAGACTCTTAAACTCAACCGATTGTTGATGCAGTTCCTCACTGAGTTCTTGAAAATCACTCCAGGAGGGTTCCAACTCATCGTCCAGAGATTCCTGCATGTTAGAAGTATTGGAAGAATGTAATTGAGCAGGATTAGATTGTACCTCAATATCATCTTGGTCGGTTCCAAGTGCTATGAGGCATTGATCCTGACTGATGACGTTGTTGGTAGAAATCAGCTCATCTTCATCTTCAGTGTCAGTGAAGATATCCATATCGTTAGCTGCTTCTTCTGCTACCATGGCCTTGTTCTTTGCAGTTTGCTTGGCCCTCAACGCTTCTCTTTCTTTCTTTGAGAGGTCTGGACAGTCAGCTTTGAAGTGTCCTTCCTTGCCGCATTCAAAGCAACCATTGTTGACAGGCTTTGAACTATCTCGAATTCGGTTTGATTTGTAGAATCGTTTGTATTTGCCGAACCGAGTGTTCATGTCTGCTAGCTTCTTTGACATAGCTGCAATGTTCTGTTGCAGTTCCTCTCTGCTTGGCTCCTTTGCAGTCGTGTCAGCTGATCTGGTTGGCCTCGATGATCTTGATTTGGAGTAGTCAGCTCGAAGAGCAACTGACTTTGATGCTGAACCAACATCCTCAAGTCGACTCGTCTGAACTGAGGACTGAGATCTTCTTCGGTTCACCTTATACTCATTTCCCTTTAAGATTGAGAACAATCTTTCAGTTCCCATTTCACCAAGGTCAGCTCGGCTTTCGTGGATATTGGTGAAAGTATCCCACTCAGCCGGTAGAGCTTGCAACACTTTGAGATTGATTTCTCTTAGTGTGTATTTTCCTTTTCGGATAGACTGGATTCTTCTGATGATGTCTATGAACCGGAGCTCTAGCTGATCGATGGTCTCATCAGGTCTCAGACTGAAGTTGTCGAAATCTTGACATGCATGTGAGAATTTGTTCTCCTTCGTCTCATCGCTTCCTTCACTCGGTGATGCCAGGATATCCCACATTTCTTTGGCAGTCTCACACTCCTCTATCCAAGGCAGATAATCTTGTCCAACTGTGGACATTATTGTGCTTTGAGCCCAGATATCCAACTGGCTCACCTTGGCTTCCTCTGGAGTGTAGTCTTCCGGCTGTTTCTCCACAAACTCCACAATTGTATCCCCATCGTTGGGATTTGTAGGAGTGCAAGTGATTCTTTCCTTGATGATGATTGGTCCGGATAAGAGAACTTGTTGCATCTTATGATGCTTCGACAGTAAGATCTTCTTCATCCGTGTTCTCCATGATGTATAATTGACTACCGAGAACATGATAACGATCTTGTCCTTCACGTCCATCTGCACACAACAATCAGAATAAATATGCAAGCAAAAATGCACTAGCGTGAAAAGATCTGTTCAGTTGACCACTGAAGAAGCTTTCTCGAATTCACACCTTATGAAACAGAGTCAGTAGTCCTTTGAACCACTGCTCTGATACCACTTGATGGTCCCGATACGAGTTACTGGTGTATGGAGGGGGGGGGGGAATACACCAGTTACGATTTTTCAACTTTGAAAACTTAACACCCGAAAATCACTTCAACTGAGTAAAGAAAGGCTCAGCTGAAATCACAACTGAGTAAGAGAACTCAGCTGTGAGAGTGGTGTTGTGCGGAATGTGGTGGAAATTATACTCGTAAAAACAACTCACACTTTTGTACACGGTTGGTCAAAAACCAAAACAGTTGAGAATATGCAGATGAGGTTTGTATGCTGGTTAGTCAGACAAATAAGAATGCAAGAAATAACTGAATACAAGAAAAACACTACACACAAAGATTTAACGTGGTTCGGAGATAACCCTCCTACGTCCACGGGGAGTTGTGAGTCCACACAACTCTGTCCAAGTTCTTCTGGACAAACCACTCAGCTTACGCGGGCTGAGCAACCGTTAAGGTTTAGTTTGCGGGTACTTATCAACCTTACAGTTTAGTTTCCGGGTACTAAACGACCTAATTACTAAAAGCTTTAACGTGAAGTAAGTTAAGATCTAACTCTCTACGAACTCTCACTAAGTGATGTTCTCAAGGTTTGATCTAAAGACACAAAAACTATCTAACTCTAGAACTCTCAACAAGTGATGTTCTAAGAGATTCAGTTCAGCTTGTGAAGAATATTGCTCTTTTCTTTTTGCTCTCAGATTTCTTCTCGCGTGTGTGTCTTCTCTTATCTGTGTCTTGATTCTTTTGAATGAATGAAGGCCTCTATTTATAGGCGGAGAGTATCAACTAGCCGTTGGAGGAGCTGTTGATCTCTGATCGTTGAAAGCGATGGCTTGTCTCTCATCTCTGCAGACTTCCCCGATATGGCATCTGTGCTCTTCTGCTTTCCATCTGAGATAGCCTTGTGTTGGGCCAAATAGGGTAATGACTGAACGGTCAAACCCTCATGTGACTTCCTTTTGAAATTCAAATCTTAACATCAGACTTCCCACAGAGGGTGGTCGGTTAAGATTTTTCGATCTTCAATCAACTTGTTATTCAGCCGATGTTCTATCTGACAACTAACAGTTGAACTCTCAACTGACTTCATCTTCAAGCTGTTGATCTTCTTGGTTGAGTTCTACAACTGATATTCTGAAACTGAACACTCAGTTGTCTTCCTTGTATCTAGTCAGTTGGGTTCGAACTCTCAGATGACTTTCTTTTTATCTGATGTTCTCTTCCCTTTTACTGCTTCTCATCTGATGAACGCTCAGTTGTTTTCCTTCACAACTGATGTTCTGAAGACTTCCCCCTCTTTGCATTTGATCATATGAGCTCTCAGTTGTATTTCTTGACAACTGATGTTCTGTCTGAGTGATGCCTTGTTGCCATCTTCAGCTGGAGACCTGTAAAGATAAAATCTTAACTTTGCTCAAACAGCGAGCCTAACTTCTAACATTAGGTTCTGGCAACATCTACTCGATTGGGGTCAGTCGGTTTTGGAATTCATCAAAACTCTTACTAATAAATTTCCCAACAATTCGTTTTCTTTTTTACCAGCTTCGAGAATAACTTTTTTAACTAAGAATAGAATTTCAAGAATTGTTTCACTATGTACTTGATAGTTTTTCATTTTTACAAAACTTTATGTGGAATGATTGTGATTTTTAAAATTATTTAGTCAATGATATAAGATAAAAGTTGACCATAAATATTCTTAATTTTATGAATTCAAAATTATATAATATATTTAAAAAAAAGTTGTCCCGCAAATACTGAATTGGCCCATCTACGCGCACGATTATTGGTCGGAATTGACTCGTTGATAAATCGTTAGTAATTTTTCTGCCAATTTTCCTACATATTCTACGTTTTCCAACAGATACGAATAATCAAACAATTTGTAATGATGTGTTTAGGATTATTCAAACTTGTTTAAAATTTATATACTCGTACTTGTTTAAAATTTGATTAAAAAATTAGTCATTTGTGTTCCTTTCTGAAAAAAAAAATCCGTATATTAGTCTACCGCCACAGTTCTGCGTCGGAACTGGCCCGTTGACCACGACTCTTATTTATAAGTGCGTAATTTATAAAATTTATTTAGAATTTATATAGATCCAAAAATTTAATAAAAATAATGATTGTACTATTCCTTATCATCCTTAATCGTATAGTAATATTCGTTAATTAAAATTATAAATTATGCAAAGCTGAAAACCCAACTACAAATAACGTAAAAATTATTTCATGGATGACGATTATAGATTTTAGAAAATATATGGGAAAAAAAATATAGAATGAAAAATTTCTCAAGTGTCGGTTGGGAATTGGCTCGTCTACCGCCACGGTTCCGGGTCAGAATTGACCTGTTGACCACGATTTTGATTTATAAATACACAATTTATGACGATTCTAGATTTTAGAAAATACATGAAAAAAATGAATAAAATGAAAATTTTAAAATTAATAAGAATAAAGAATGAAAATGTGTCACGTGGGATCCCGACATGATTTTGGTGTAGAAAACTTATGTTCTTATGAATGGGTGTAAAAAACTTCTATGTTTTATAAAAAGGTATTTAAAAATACATTCTCAATATACATATATATATATATATGCTATAGGCCAAAAAAAAAACTTGTTTTTAACAATGTGGGATTGGTTGTAGTTAAGAAGTAATTAAGGAGAATTAGCGAATAATAAAGGTAAATATGAGCAAGTGGAGGGCAACAATGGAATAATTAAGGGTTTAAAAGTTAAAACCAGAGTTTATTGATCTCCAATTAAATGTTTACTAATCTTGATTATAATTTATTGAACCCCAAATAGAACTAATTAGAAAACTGCTAAAAACATCAATTTTATCCATTTTGCAGTTTAGACGTGATTTTTGAAACTTTATAATTCAAGACTTTATGTTTCAATCTCTTTTTTTTTTTTTGAACAACATTGCAAGGAAATTTAAATACCGCGTGACGGAGGACTCGAACCCATGACCTTTGGCCCGGGCATTAACCTCACTACCACTAGGCTAACACACACACACACAAAAAGAAGGAAGAAAGTGTTTCAATCTTTTGCAATTAGGAGTTAGTCCTCTTTTCCGACAACCAGAGCATGTAACGTGACAATTTTTTTTATCCATGTGTGCATAACCATCGTTTGGAATCAAAAGGATATCGTTCTGAACTGATGAATCTGTAGATTTACATGGTTTTGAGCTAAATTATTTCATGAATTTGATAGTTAGCAATGTGAATGTGTATTTGCTTATTATTTACAATTTTCTTTTGGAGATTTGCAATCCATATCATTTATATTGGGGAAAACTCTTTATAAATACCTTTTGATAAAAAGTAGAAGTTTTTTACACTCTTTTATAAGAGTATAAGTTTTCTATACCAAAATCACTTAAAAGACTAAAATACCCTTATTTTTAATAAAGAAAAAAAGAAAAGACAAAAAAAAAATTAAAAAACCCTAAAATTTATGCGGTCCCCCACTTCCCCCACCACACATCACTTTCTCTCTCTCCCTCCCTCTCAACCCACGACACACACACGGCTGCGGAAAAAAACACACACACGACGGCAATATGAGTGAACACTCCGACCACGATGGGGAGTTAAGGGAGTCGGCATCTACCTCCGGCGAGGAGGAAGTACGACTCGTCGTAAACGAACCACCGGTTAGTGCTAAAATTCCACACGAAATTGAATTTTGGATTTTAAAAATATATGCTTCTAAGTGTGTGTTTATGTTCGATTTATTGAATATGAGAACAATGTACTTGATTTTATGAGCATTAGAAGTGTTATATCTAAAATTTGTTGATAAAAATTGGAATTTTAAGTGAAAAACGGGCTGCCCACGGTGGGTGTTTATGTACCCACGATGGCACCCATCGTGGGAAGCCCCATCGTGGGCACCCCGTCGTGGGCACCCCATCGTGGGCACCCAGTCGTGGGCAGCCCCGTCGTGGGTAGCCCCATAGTGGGTTGCCCCGTCGTGGGTTGCCCCGTCGTGTGTTTCCCCATCGTGGGCAGCCCCATCGTGGGTGTCCAGGGACTATTTTATAGGCTTTGAGTTTTGTGGTTTTGTTTGTTTGAGTGATTGAACTTCTATCCTTATACTTTATGTGTTTATATTGCAGCCCGGTTGTGATTGGATGAGACCTGGATTGCATCATCATAACAAATTAATAAATATATATTGTCGTGAGATCCTATTTAAAGATATACCGAAGGTATTTCGGCACTTCACGCACAATCCTCGACGGTATTAAGAAGTGTATGATGAATTTACGGCGGGAATTGTTGGCCGTTTGATCAAACATAAGAGACTTGGAAGTACAAATAGTGTCCTGCATCATTTGTTGGCCCGTCAGTTGACTGGTAGAGAGATCCCCGCGGATGAGACGTGGTTCCAAATTGCCGGGAGAACCCTCCGCTTCACAGCACGCGACTTTGCGTGCATTACTGGATTGAATTTTGGGAAGATAAATTTTGATCCAAATGAGAGACATCTTCTCCGGCCTGACAGTCTTTTCCATAGAGTATTCAAAGGCCGCAAAACTAAAGTTATAGAAATGCATAATAGGTTTAAAGATTTAGATTTGGGAGACAACCTCGAAGACTATGTGAAGGTAGCTAAGCTCTTACTTTACTACCGGTTTCTCCTGTGTCGGGACCATAATATGGATGTGGAGGAATGGGCATGGGCATTAGTTGAGGATCCGGAAAGTTGGGAACAGTTTCCGTAGGGTGATTACACATATCAGGCATTGACTTACTACATCAACAACACCGCCAAGAATCCCAACCAATGCGATATTGGAACTTATCACTTTTACGGACCGATTTGAGTTTTACAAATTTGGTCTTACGAGTGTATTCCACTGTTGGGACGGAACTGTGGAACCCGATCATCCACCGTTAGAGTTCCTCGATGTTTTATGTGGACTACGAGATGTCTTAAAGCAGATTTCAGCACCTTCTTCGAGAGAGAGGTACGTGTCTTGCCTTTATTTTTATAATATTTTATCATTTATATTACATGTTTAATTTGTGATCTAATAATAATTTTACATAACTTGTTTAGGGTCTTGTCATACATAACACGATGCCTATTCTTGCGGAAGACATGGACGAGCTGTATTGGTTTAGTCTTGACTCGGTGTATCATGTACACTGGGAACCTCCAAGAAAATTAACAGAAAAGAATACAGAAAAGGTTTCCCCGAAAAAGGTAAAAAAGAAGGGAAAATTGGCGAAGGCTGCGGAGGTGGTGGGGAAGATAATTAAACCGACCTCATCGGCACAGAAAATCCCAAAACGACGCCGACAAAGCACCCCACCATCACCACCACCAGTAGATACAGTTGAGACAGCAGAGTCGGTCTATCAGGAGAGACCCGAAGATAGAGTGTGTTGTGTCCACGGACGTCCTTGTCCTGACCACGCGAAGGACGACACAGACGACTACTTCGATCGCCGGCTGAGGGCGGTCTAGATGGACGAGTCTGACAAGGGCTTCTTTGCTACCTTTTCCCGGAAGCTCTTTGCTCAGGTGAAGGAGTATTTCGGTCCGAGACACAGACGGTCTAGGAGCCCTCCACAACCGTCTGTTGGGAGCCACAGGAGGAGCCTTGAGCCACACCGTCACTCTGCAGAGGTTTCTAGCACACACCGGAGGTTTCCGGACCCGCCTCGTCACTCTGCAGCTGCAACTCTACAGGGACAGCACAGTCACCACATCCCTGAGCGTATCGAGCAGTCGATGCACCACCTGTTAGGGCAATCCTTTGATCTTATACCCCACCAAAGCGAGCCACCTGAGCAGCCGTGGGGGTATCAGCCTGCCCAGCAGCAGCAGCCGCCGATGTTCTTCGGCTACAGCAGTAGACCGCTGCATCAGTTCGACCCTCCGACGTGGCAGCCTCCGATGTTTCGACCTCCTATCTGGCAGCAGCAGTCAGTGTTTCCAGGCGACGGCAGCAGCAGTCACCATTTTCTTACTGCCGAGTTCACCCCACATCAGCAGCAAATTCCCTACCAACCTGAGTACCAGCAGAAGCAGTCGTTTTTTCCTACTGTGGAGGACACCACACCCGAGCAGCCCAGACGGCAGGTTTCACCTGTTAATATTCAGTGGTCGTCATCCTCTGATGAGGAGTCAGCTGAGCAAGATTACGAATTGGCGGAGCGAGAGGAGGTGCAAGGTCGTCGTAAGACGAGACCGTCTACCGCCATGCAGACGCCTTACCAAGCCATGACTCAGCAGGCCGTGAAGAGGTTGAAGCGTATGTATAGAAGGCATAGAAAATCAGGAGAGGATGCTGTGATCACAATTCCGATGCTTGGCCATGTTGTGGTGCAATCTGTTTTTGATCGCCTGGAGGATCCTCGACAAATGATGTGGGCAGAGGTACAATTCTATCTTAAATTACAATAATTCAAACTTATTTGTATATTATAACTAACAAAATTAAATAACATTGCAGGAGATAGAGTTGTACCTAAACTATATGAAATTCAAGGTGAGACATTTAGATAGGTTGACAGCTGATGGGGTATGTGAGGCAACCACCATTATAGTCGGCACTGGCTTCTATGTAAGTATTTCTCTTCGATTTATGTAAATCTTGATTATATTAATATTCTTTTAGATTTATGTAATTTTTGGTTGTATTACTAGAATGGTTTGCGAAATGAGTGGGATAAGTTGTTCCCTATTAATGCACAAGGAGAGAGAAAGAAAATTCCTCCAGGGCTTAGACTACATACTAATTGGCGTGTACCCGATGCTCTTATACATATGGTTGATGGCACAGAAAGTGAATTAGCAACGGCTTGGTGGCAAGCTAACCATGTAAGTTATTATATTTTAAAAAAAATTCATATTTGTAGTTTACTATAATTTATTTTTTTTAATGTAGTTAAATTGTTAAATTATTCCTTGTCGTGTACAGGTCATAACAGTGTGCAATGTCGGGGGGAATCATTGGGTCACCATACGCATTTGTTTGAAAGATTGGACTGTCGAGCTGTATGACTCGACCATGATCCATCACAGGGAAACGAACGTGCGCGAGGAGCAATTACAGTGTGTGACCGATCTCTTACCTCGACTGTTGCTTGCATCAGGATACTGGGAGCAAAATTCCCATAGACAAAGGTTAAAAAACCCTCCGCTCTTGATTAAGATGCGTGAGGAGGAGCAATTCATCCAGACCGACGGGACAAATTGTGGCCCATACTCTCTTATGTATGTTGATCGCCTCATCAATTTAACATCGACACATCGTAATGTGTCAATTGATGATAGATACATTGAGAAGTATAGGTATTTTGTTGGAACTAGAATATTTTGGTTAGGAGTAGAGGGTTCGTTATGGGAGAAAAGACATAGCTAAAATATCATTTTTGTAAATATTTGAACTTATTTTATATGATATTTGAACTTGCTTGTCATTTTTGTAAATATTTGATCTTGCTTGTTTAAGATGTGAGAATGATGTTGAAAATAGCAGGTGAAAAAGGGACTCCCTGGATACCCACGATGGGCAAACCCACGATGGTGGCCATCGTTGGCAGCCCACGATGGGCAAACCCACGATGGTGGCCATCGTTGGCAGCCCACGATTGTGGCCATCGTGGGCAACCCACGATGGGCAGCCCACGATGGACAGCCCACGATGGGCAGCCCACGATGGTAGCCATCGTGAGCACGGTGGTGAGCAGCCACCGTGGGCACAAGAACATGAGTGAATTTCATTTTTTGTTCGATTCCTTCTTCGATTTTGTTGTTTAGTGCTTGTATAATAGCTTATTTTTCAATTTAAAACTACTTTACAACATAATCCAAACACCCACACGTGACCTTCATCTAATTCATTAGTAAATCAGGTACTTCGTACGAACGTTGAAGTTAGTGATACATAACCAGTATCTGCACATTCATCCTGTATTGTACGCATAATATAAGATTTTTTGCACGAAATGTTACATAATTGAAATACTAATCATTGAATTAACAAAATGTATCATATAATTTATAGGGACGGGATTAATGTGCAGATAATGCTTATGTATCACTAACTTCAACGTTCGTACGAAGTACCTGATTTACTAATGAATTAGATGAAGGTCACGTGCGGGTGTTTGGATTATGTTGTAAAATAGTTTTAAATTGAAAAATAAGCTATTATACAAGCACTAAACAACAAAATCGAAGAAGGAATCGAACAAAAAATGAAATTCACTCATGTTCTTGTGCCCACGGTGGCTGCTCACCACCGTGCTCACGATGGCTACCATCGTGGGCTGCCCATCGTGGGTTGCCCACGATGGCCACAATCGTGGGCTGCCAACGATGGCCACCATCGTGGGTTTGCCCATCGTGGGCTGCCAACAATGGCCACCATAGTGAGTTTTGCCCATCGTGGGCTTCCCACGATGGCAACCATCGTGGGTTCGGCCATCGTGGGTATCCAGGGAGTGATGTTTTTTCACCTGCTATTTTAAACCTCATTCAAGTATCACTCACATATATAAAATAAGTTCAAATATATTAAAATTTAGTTTTGCTTTCTCTCCCAATACAAATCATAAATTCATCTTAAACAACAAAAAAAATAACATATTTACGTTTCACGATAGGGACATTTCCTCGCATCATGATCATCAAGACGACAAATGCTACACTTTTTCTTCCGCCGACGCCTTTGCCTTACCTGTTCTCCTTCGGCCTCTTCTGCATCTTCAGGGGGGTTATTCAAGTCAACACCACTGAACGGGATGGATGTTGTGCAAGTCTTTTTGTTGTGGCCCCTTCTATGACACCTACCACATACTTGGGGACGTCTCACCAAATTTTCTACTGCGGATCGTGCACGACTATCTTTGGGCCGCCCAGCCTGACGTACCTCATCCATAGGAAGACAAACAATTGCGGAGATCTCCGGAGGCACAACCCACTCATCTGGATGCGGTATTGGGTTAATATGCTCCATATAAGTCTCTTTTAATGTCTCCTGTTTGAAATAACGACTTACAAAATCGTACAAAGACAAACCGTTACCTGCACGCCTGTTAAATAAGAAAATGACGACAATTTCAACATATGGATAGGCTAAGCTAAATGAAAGTTCGTGCAACCAAACAATATTTAGTAATTGAACATGTTACCTTATAGCGGCAACAGCATGGCGACATGGAATCAAATCTAAATCCCACGCTCGGCACGTACATGTCCAGGTTCTTAAATCAACGTTATAAGAAACATTTCTTTCTTCAACCCTGTAAACATGTGTGGTGGTGTTACCTCGAGCTGCAAGACGGGTACCGTGTTGCACGGATAAAGAAAGTTTTTCCAATGCGTTCTGTGTCAACTCATGATCTCTCGATGCAGCTTCTTCTCGATGCTCATCGGTCCATTTCTCTACAATGAAACGGTACATCTCAATCATCGAGTGCACTGGGAGACGCCGCGCCCATAACATACGAGAGTTCAAACATTCGGCATAATTGGAGGTCAAGAAGTCATAGCGTCGGACCGGACACTTACACTTAGCCCACCTCTCCGGTCCAATGTCAGAAAGCCGTCTGTGAGGACCGTTGGGGCTCACTTGATGCAGTTTTGAGAACAAATCTTCGAACTCTTCATGTCGATTACAATATGCTGCAGCTTGGAAGATAGTGGCTACGTGCTTTCCGTAGGGCGTGAGATTTTTCTGAAGGTGGTGGTAGCACAACCCGTGGAATGCATTCGGGTAAACGGCTCGAACTGCATTCCTAATGCTCAAATGCTGGTAACTCACAATCAGTAAATCATCTGGAGGGTTGTAGCATCTACGGAGGTTGGAGAGAAAATATACCCATGACTCATCATTCTCCTTGGGACCGAGGCCAATTGCAAGGGGGAAGACATGGTTGTTCCCATCCAGCGTGACGGCTACAAATAAAATTCCCCGGTTCTTTCTCTTAAGATGGGTCTCGTCCACTACAAGCACCGGCCGTAGACACTTATCAAACGCTCGAATACTCTGTCCGAGCGCCACAAATAAGTGACATAGCGAGCCCTCGACGGTCATCTCCAAGTCATAAACAGTTCCCAGGTTATGCTGCTTCAACAAATATAGATTCGACGGGATCTTCTAATACGACGAGATGTGGTCGCCATACGTATTTTCTATGGCTATGTTTCTCGTTCGGAGAGCAAAACTGTATAGAATATTAATACCAAACACTCTACGCATCTCTTCCATCATCTCCCTTGGCTTCAACGTAACCGCCTCGCCGGTCAATCTCTTAGCAAAATAAAATGCAGCAACATCAGAAGATACCGATCGTGCAGCAGCACGATTCAAATCGTGGTGACATGTGTGATCTAGGAATAACTTAGTAATTCTCCAAATGGTGCCGCCCTCAATAGCACAAATTCTAAAGCTGCAATTCTTTCTGCCAGTCTTGCATAGGAAGGTCGTACGATTGCGAGCCGAACGTTTCGATCTACACTCCAAAAAGTTCTCCAGATGATACATTCCAACAGTGATCCTCAAGTCTTTCTTCGACCTAAATAAGGCCCCCACTTCGAGTTCCCCACGCACTGGTGGTGGTTGCTCGATCCAACCTAATCTCCCTGCGCTGTCAAGATCGGAAAATGGAATGATCCAATTGCGCATTGCGCGCAAATGCTCGGTCTCGCGTTCGGACTGATGGTCCGATGTGAAGTTTCGATGACCAAAAACCCTATCCATTTGTTCCGGCTGTCGCATCCAAGCAAGAAAATCAATGGATAGCGAATCAAACAATTCTTTGCGACGATCATCTGCTTCGTCTTCGGACGAACTCACCTCATCTTCTTCATTTTGTTGGTAGTCACCATCTTCATCCTCATCTTCCTCATCTTCATCATCTTGTTCATATTGCTCATATGAGTGGGGCATGCGGTTGTCAACGTCGTGGTGCTCAAATCCAGAACTGTTACCACCAAACTTAACCCCGGGGGCGGATGAGCCGCCGTAATCAACGTAAACCTCCGGATCGTCTTTCTGTTCAATTAAAAGACGCAGTAACTCGATATCACTCCGCAATAGAACTTTTACTTTGTTTCCGTTGCCCGTGCGTGTCAAGTACCACAACGTGTAGTCGGTCGGATTTATATTTCCCAACCCTTCTCCAATAAGTTCAACAAGGTTTGCACGGTTCACTGTGGCACTATCGATGAAGACAAAAAAAGAATCCCCATCTATATAATTCGATCGATCCCAACGACCGCTGTGATGTATCAACATACGTTGCCACGACATCTGAAAAATAAAAAATAGCCAAGAAATTATAAAAAATCCGATCGAACACGCTAAAAATGAAGATCCTGTCTACCCACGATGGGGATACCCACGATGGACCATCGTGGATTCCACGGTGGTAACCATCATTGGTTGCCACGATGGTGCAAACCACGGTAGGGCAACCCACGATGGTACAACCCACATCGTGGGTAGGCCATCGTGGGTTGCAGAAATGGGCCCAGAAAATGCAGAATTCTCATACACACGACAAGGATATATTTTTACGGCTATTTTACTTCTAAAAATATTTCTAAACATGCAAATATACTCTCTTATGACTAAATATCAACATATAATTCATGTACATGAAAATTTTCTACCATCGTGTGAAAAAATACATCCACCGTGGGTTTGCCATCGTGTGTATAAACACTCGTCGAAAAAAGTCATATTTTACGTGGTGAATATAGTTGCATACCTTCTTTCTACCCCAGAAACACGAAAGTCTTCCGTTTGAGCTTCAACTTCGTGTGTTTGAGAATTTTACGTCGTAAATATAGTTTTTTTTTTTTGAAGACCTACTTCTCTCTTATTCTCTATGTCGTGAGTTTCAAGTTCCTGTGTGACAATTTTGCATTACACAATTACATTAGTTGTTGTGTGTTTAATGAGAGCAAACAACCTCTCTTCCAAAACATAAATGAGCATTGTTCAAATTTAATGTCATCAAAGTTGGTTGGTGATATTGTTTGGGTTTAGGGTTTATTAGAGGAAGAAGAAAGAGAAAGAGAGAGAGAGAGAGAAAGCAGCGTGTAAATAAAAAAACAAGAAAAAAAAAAGTCAATTTTTTGTCTTTTCATATTTGTTTATTAAAGTAAGGGTATTTTAGTCTTTTACATGATTTTGGTATAGAAAACTTATGTTCTTATGAATGGGTGTAAAAAACTTCTATGTTTTATAAAAAGGTATTTAAAAATACATTCTCACTTTGCTATATGTGTTGTTACTAGTAAGTAGCTCATCGAGACTCGACAGGAAATAATTTTATATTTTCATTTATATAATATATTTTAAAAATAATTTTTTCGTAAATAATACCATTTTATTTCACCAATGAGAGCAAGGGAAAAAATACAAACATCTTGTAAACGACGAAAACCAAACACCATTATAACTTTGAAAAAACTTGTTTTTCTCTCTCAACACTTCCCCCTCACTTTCTCTAGAATTTTTCTCCAGAGGCTGATTTATATTTAAAAATAATTTTTATATTTTATTTAGAAATTGTTATGTTGTTTACGTTAATTATAAATCAAACTTAGTAGATTAATTATATTTCACGTATCAAAATTTATAATTATGAATGCCAATAAACCAGGTACTTATTCATCATGTATTTTTCAAATCTAAATTTATTTAGAATTTTTTTTACATCTCGATTAAAATAGTGACTTTATTGTATATAATCGTCGCAAACCTGTTGGCCAATAGTATTTGATAAAAATCTATAATTCACAAAGTTATTATGAATTAATAATTCCAAAATTATTAGAATCAAGGAAAATTGAAATAGAGCACCGTAAAAGGAATACCGTTTATTTTTTTATTATTAATAAAAATAAATAGATAGATAGATAGATGATATAAGTATTTAAAACTTATTAGTGGTATGGGTCACGCAATCAATTAAATTAGAGACATTACATAATATAGGAGATGATAGTGATATCGAAACAGTAGACACGTATAAATAGGTAGTAGTATATATGTATTAGTATTATGAGAAGGTCTCTGATGCAACCTGCTGCAGTTCAAAAAAATCTGAAAATAAAAAAATAAAATAAAAATTAATAGATGTGTGCATTCCACTTGTTGCGCATGAGTGCAGACACGTTTAACCCACGTGTCGCATGTGAGGTCATATGGGGGTAGGTCACATTCAAGTATTTGCCTATTATTATAATGAAAATAAATAAATTAGTACTATTATTCCTTCCGTCTACGAAATAAAGTCCTATTTGGGTATCGGTACACAGATTAAGAAAGTTGGTAAAGTTATTGTGAGTGGAGTTAAGGTCCCACCTATTGAGAGTGGAAGAAGTGGATTGGAAGTTAAAATTATTGTGAGTGAGATAAGGATCTCACTTGTTATGAGTGAAAAAGATAAAATAGAGTTAAAATTATTATTAGTGGAATAAGGGTCTCATATATTATGAGTAAAATAAATTAAATAGGAGTGAAAGTTATTATGAATTTCAGTTAATTTGAATGGAAAAAGGTAAGCAGAACTTTGTTTTGTGAATAAATTTTTATGAGCAAGTAAAACTTTGTTTCGTGGACGATCAAGTATTTATTTTGAGGGCGTCGTCATCTGTAGTTCGTGTAAAGCATGAACTGTATTTATTGTGATTTTTAAGTGCCTTTTGGGATTCATGAACACGAGAATCCTGAATATTTTAATCAGTAATAAACAAACATAACTTTATTTAAACCATTTTTTCCTAACTTTAGACTTTACTATGAGTCAACTAAAGAGAGACATGAATCGCGTGGATCTGCAGCAATATTCTTTACAAAACATATTCCTTATTTCGGTGGTAAGCTAGGTGAGATTGTCCGGTCCTAAATTTCGATTTAAAATGTATTGACGACCATCCAAACTCATAAGATTGAATTAGCAACTATATACACATAATAATTAGATCGGATCGGTAACAGGAATAATAATAAGTATAATTGGATTGGCATGCGCACGCATATATATGGTGATAACCACTTCTTATATAAGAACTGGAAATTAATCTTAATAATACATTTGTAGAGAATGTGTGACTAAAATTAAATCTAGATTTAATAGTATAAATTAAAAATAATAAATGGAAGGCTAATTTAGGAAACTTAAATTCGACGACCCTCTTTCCCCACTCTCTACCTCTCTTGTATAATCTGTTCAATTTCTCTATTCTCCCCTCTTCTCTTCCTCGCTTCACCACCACCACCAGCCGCCATAATAGCCGCTGCCACCGGCCGTAGTCATCATCACCACCATTCTCTCTCTTATCATTCTTTCTCTCTCTCAATTCTTCCCCGAATTTTGCTCTGCTTCGATTATCCAACCCGCTCTTTATTTCTCACTTTCAGCTGCCCAATTTTTCCTCTCATTCAATCACTCTCCCCCCCCCCCCCCCCCCCCCTTCACCATCCACCACCACTATCAACCACCACGACTGTTGCCACTATCATTCCAAATGCAGAGACATTAGATATTAATCATAGTCTGCTCAAAGATTAATTAATTTTACTTTACATTTCTCTTTTTAAATTCTTGATGTCCAATATAGATTAACATTTTGCTTCTGATTTCACAAAACTCACCAAAAATCTCGTTTTTTGTTGTTTCATTGGCATTTTCGATATATTCTTAATGCATTATCAAAAAGTACACAGTACATGTAATGCACAAATACCATATATGTAATGCATTAATTTGTGAAACTGCATCGAAAACACTACAATAACATTAATTAGCAATTAAAAACAATATTATAATCGGCATGACCAAAAAATATAGTATAATGCATAAATCTAAACAATATAATGCAAAACGGTGAATATGATTAATGATAATGCATTTTTCACAAACAATATACAGTGTAATGCATAAATCTGAATGATATAATGCACGTATATCATATATGTAATGTATAAATGTAGTAATGAATTTTTTCCATATTATGTGCATTTACAGTTTCATATTAATGCATTGCATAAGTCGTGTTAATGCATTATAAAATTTTGTCCAAAAACATCAAGTTACAAATACAAATACGACATATGAATTACTTTAGTTGTACAAGTACACACTTTATAAATCTTGTTTATTCTTTATAAACCACAAATGAAGGATAAAATAATTATTTATTTCAAATTAATAAAAAAAACCTTGATGCATGGAAAATGTGATATTAATGTATCATTTTACCCCATTTTATGCCTCTTGTTTGTGCAATGAAGAAAACAACAAAAATTTACTTAAGTAAAAACAAGCGGTTTGACCAAAATAAAGCGGGTTTGACCAGTTAAGTATAAGATTAAATATATCCATTGATCTTATAGGATGAATGACTTGGATTGGTTCATAGTTCACACATAAATAAGAATTCCTATATGATTCTCTCCCTATATATATATATAGGGATTGGTTCATATAAAAACAAATTCTAGTGTGAGAACGTGAGATCAAGCTTAAATTACTTTGTAATCATGCTTAAATTAATATATTATCATACTTAATTATGTTCATGTCTTTTTATATAAATATTATATTTGTATGATCTATGATTGTGATTATTTGAAGCATGAATATATATCGATTCAAGCATGATCTTATATAAGTACTAACGTTTATATAAAAAACATGAATCTTATTAAGCAAGACAATCTATAAATTTAAGCATGACTACGTAATAATTTAAGCATGTTCTCACGTTCTCACACCAGGAAATATTTTTATACTAACCCATCCCTATATATATATATATATATATATATATATAATACGTGTAAAATGAACATTACTTAAAATATTAGATATCATGCTCTCAAAAAATATATAAATATGATCAAATCTATATATTGATTGCATTACATATCACACCACTTGGACTAACTCTCAAATGATATAACATAAAAAATATCATGTGATTTATAGAATGAATATATCTCACAGTAGCTGTCCAATAATAATAATAATAATAATAATAATAATAATAATAATAATAATAATAATAATAATAATAATAATAATGTAAAATTTACGTAAATTCAATAAGAATCCGTTTAGTTCGATTTTTCTGAAGATTGAGAATATTCTATCTAGAAAACTAGAGATCATCACTAATGTGAAAAATGATAGGAATTGCATTCTACAAGGACATGCAAGTTGAGCATAGTATATATTTGTCTTTTTTCACAATTGGTATAGATTTCTTCTTCTGATTAATATTCGGTGGATAAACAAGTACTACTATATGACAAAAGTAACGCTATCTTCGATTCCATTTTTTACACACACAAATGCACATTCATGAGTTGTTAATCTTCTATGAACCATTCCTAATATATATGGTAACATAGAAGAAATTCTATTTTACACGTACATGTACAATACTCACTTATTCATTTCTGATATATAAATATCATGAAGATATAATTTATATTATTAAAATGTTCATTTGTGAAAGGTGAGTGTAGTATTTACACTATCAATAAATTTTCCCAGAATGTAGTAACATACCTTTTCATCTGTATAAGTATATTTTATTCAAGAAATCATGTTGAATATTAAATTGATATTTTCCTTGCAACTATAAATCATACAAACATTAGTGTACGAATACATTCAAAACAATCAGTTTGAGTTTCAAGAATTTAGGAGCTAAGCTAGCATCAATTATAACTTGATCTAACGTCATACTAGTATCACTTATTTCAGTAAAATAAAAATTATCATGTGTTCATTTGAAAATATAAATTTATACCTTTAAATAGAGGAATAACATTATAAAGTATAAATATATGTCTCCACAGGAGACTCTCTCATATACTTATTTCTACTCTCAAGAGGGGACCACAATGTTTATATCTTGTTTACTTGGAATGAAATTGATGGATAAATGAAGAAATATCTAAAACACATGAGAGGTATAATATTATACCTCTATTTTGAAGATATAAATTTATACTCTGGACAAGGAAAGAGGGATTATTCAAAACTTTATATCTTCTACCCAAATTTTCTTAAATTGAAATCAAATAAAATATAAAGAAATAAAATAATATTATACCTCGTAATCACTCGTTTTCACTCTAAGTGAATGCACCTCTAAGATAAATGGAGGTTAAATATGGTGGTGGTCAATGAGTTCATTCCTTAATATGGTGGTGGTCAAATGAGTTCATTCCTTTATTTGTGCGGTCTATCAATAAGATAACTCACATCAGATTTTTTTTATGTTTTTAATTTTTTGTAATAATGGGCCGATATTTCCACTATCGCCTATCTTAGGATGTGTATATATCTGAATGCGTAATTGTATAATCCATAATTGCCTCTCTTGCGTTATTCAGTTTTATATTCTGTTTTTGTTTTTTTTTTTTTTTTTTGCTCAATATATTCGCAACGTTTTATCGAACATGGTTAGCATCGTAACAAAATATATACGAAGCCTATATATTTATGTTTCGTTTTTGAAATCATATGGAGTGCATTTTTCTGAAAAGAATAGCTCAAATTAATCAATGCATGTATTCGACCAAGTCTTTTTTAGGCGAATGAAAACGATAGCTTCCAAATGCTAAAAGAGGGAGGGAGGGAGGGAGAGAGAGAGAGCGCTAATAACATTCTTGACTTCTAACATCCCTCAGTACAAAGTTAGAAACGTGTCAACTGTTAAGTCTTCCAAATCTAACCGACAAAAACTTCTGAGAAATCTAAAAGGACAACTTCAACGGTCCAGAATTATTAAATATTAAATTCCGCAAAATTAAACGCAAGACATCACGCATGGCAACAATATTCGTAAATCTTTTTCCATTTCATGAATATTATGATTCCTCTAAAAAATTCACTATTTCATTTCTTACCACAATCTCTTTCACCTTCTTCCTCTATTAAGTTGAAACTCAGATTGTTCTCCACCAATTTCGCCTTCCTACAAGTGCTTCCTCCACTCTCTACAATAAAAAATAAATTCCACTATATATTCGAGTGCTATCTTAGAAGAGAGAGAGGAGAGAGAGAGAGAGATCGTGCACAGCTCCCATAGACCTCAAACTTTTTCTTTACTTCGGAATGAAAAATAATTTCTTTGTTGATTGCATTAACGGTCATCGTTTATTCTGACAGCATGCTCAAATTTAAGGTTGCTGCTCGAGTTTTTGCAGAAAACAATGTTCAAATTTGGTAGTATTTTCTTGGCTTCTGTATGCAGTTTGATGCTCAAGATGATTGGCTTTATTTACAAACACGTATACGGGTATCTTTATTCTTCGCAATCCCAAAACCCGATTTTCGTAATCTTTTAATCATGTTGGGGATTATTCTAATACTTGTATGCATTTTGCAGATCAAAATCGAGTCTTGCGGAAGAGAAGGGTTCAAATTTTAGCGAAAATCGTTCTCGGTTGGATGAAAATTTTGTTTCCCAGAATTCGAATGTTGTATTTGCAGATGAAAATGAGAGTTTTGATTCGCAGAAAAAAGATTCCTCTTTAAGTACAGAGAGCTCTGTTTTATTTCAGAGTGGTTTAGTTTCTAAGAATAGTAAGTGCCAATTTCTTTCTGGCGAAAATGTGAGTGGATTCTTGGAAGAGACGCAGACAGTGAAATTCGTGGTCCAAGAAATGTTTGTCGAATCGGATAATCAAATTATTGGCTCTGAAATTTTGGGATTGGAGCAGAATTTTGAAGAAAATCGCGATGGCTTTGATGAAGAAGCAGAGGCGTCGCCGTTTTACTTCAAACTTGTTGACGCTTCTCTCTCAACAAATGATCAAGAAACTAGAGAGAATTTACCAGAAATGGGGGAAATTGGTGAGAAATGTTTCGATCATGAAGAAGCTGAAGACAGTGGGGAGAACCCAGAATTTAATTTTGCGTATGAAGATCAACTGATTAAGAGCAGCCAATTCTTTGATCAAGAATCGTATGCTGATGATAAAGATGATGAGATTTTGATCATCCCTCCAAAAACCGAAAGAAATGATTCTGTGAATTGGATGAGTAGTTTTCTTGATCAAAATCATCACACAGAATCATCAGAAGATCATGAAAATGAGGACGCCGTAGATATTCAGAATTCGTCTGAAGAAGAAGAAGAAGAAGAAGATGAAGATGAAGATGAAGATGAAGATGAAGATGAATATGATGATGATGATGAGTTCATAGAATTGGAGCCGCAGTCTATGAAGCTAAGTCATTTGGAGAGAGAAAGTGGTGATTCATCTTCATTTTCGTCTTCGTCCGCAGATGCAGCACAAGAACATCAAAAGTGTGACGAGAATGAAGACGAAGCAGACGTGTTGTCACAACACCAGCATTTGGTGGAACAGATGAAAATGGAGCTCAAGAACTGCAGAATCAGAGGCCTTCCGACAATCTCCGAGGAATCCGAGAATCCCAAGATCATTGAGGATTTGAGGCCTCTGAAACTTGATCATGAGATTGGATACAAAGATATAATCAAAGGAATTCACAACTTCTACAAGAGCTATGCAGAAAAAATGCGAAAATTGGACATCTTGAATTACCAGACATCACATGCTATAAGTAAGTTCTCTGTTTTATATATATTGAATGTTGATGAATTCAGCTTTTGTTGCAAAACATGATCGTGTATGTAGATCCTGTAATTGTTGGGATAACAGTGAGTTTAAATCACGAAGTTTGGCCCCATTTGCAATTCTGGTGTAACATTTTGAAATCAGACCCAGCTCTCAAATTTCGGTCAAAGTTTGTGATTTAAAATGAAAGTTAATGTCCGAAAGGAATTGCATTAGTATTAGCTTTATTGAATGGTATTGTTTGGTTTGTCTTAATCCCCCCTCTCTTTCAGTTTAAAGCTACATCCAGTTCTTTATGTGCCTATAAAGTTTGGTAATGGCTAATTTATATAATTATCAAATCATATTTATTTCTTTTCAGAAAGTATGGTTGTTTTCTCACTTAGTGCACTCTGGCTCATAATCTAGTCAGCTCAAACAATTTACACAAAAACTAATCTTTCTTGAAAGTTATTAATTAGTGTCAAAGTATTGCAGGTTTCCTCCATTTGAAGGAATCTGAAGTATTTACAGCAAGCAAGAAAAGGACTAATTTACTTTTGCCAAAACTCTTGGCTGGGAAAGTGAGGAGAGTCTATGCTGCTGATCCATTGCACAAATCCATCGACGACATGCAGCGCGATTTGGAGGTCGTCTACGTCGGGCAAGTATGTTTATCATGGGAGATTCTATGGTGGCTCGATGCAAGAGCACGGGAGCTACTCGAGTATGAAGACCAAGGCAGAGGTAGTAACTCCTACAACCGTACTGCTGAGGAGTTCCAACAGTTTCAAGTCCTCGTGCAGCGTTTCATGGAAGACGAGCTCTTTCAAGGGCGTAGGCACGACAACTATGTGAAGACCCGTTGCCTCATCCGCAGCCTCCTTCAAGTCCCAACTATCAAAGGTTTGACACGGATCTAGAAACTATGCATGTTTACGATAAAATAGTAGGGGGTGTAATAGGCAAATCAAATTCCACGTTGGTTGCAGATGATTGTGTGAAGGCGAGGAATAAGGAAAGGAGGGAAGAGAGAGACAAGATCACACTGGAAATGTTGGTAGAAATCATCGCCGAGACAATGGTGATATTCCAAGAGTTTGTTTTGGCGGACAAGAAGGCGACGAGTTATGGCCAAACCACGAAGGTTGATGTTGGAGAGTCGGGGATCTCTGAGCTGCTGTCGGATGTCATATCCAGCCTCGAGAAGGTTTGCTTCTTCCGCTCTTGATCAATGTTGTCGTGTAATATTGTATGTATGTAACGGGTAAATAAAGGTGGAGGTGGATTTTTTGTGATGGTGCAGAAGGGGAGGAGGATGAAGGAGCAGATGAGAAGGCAGAAGTGCATTGTGAAGAAGAAGAAGCAACAAGGAAGAAGATTGGATAGAGAGATGTTGGCGGCGCAGGTGGATTTAAGGTTGATTTGGAGAGTCCTAAATATGGAGAGATTAAGTGAAGACCGAGTGGTTTGGTGTAAGAAGAAATTGAATAACATCAATTTTGTGGGGAGGAAGGTTCGAAGAGAAGAAGCATGTTTTTTGCTTTTCCCTTGTTAGATTTAGCGAAATTCAACGGACTGGGACTGTAATACTAAAGTTGCTTGCTACTATATTATATTATGAGTTAGGTTGGGGACTTGGGGTTGGGCTACCGTTTTATATGGCCCGACCATACCTGATGTTACAGCAAGAGCAAGCCTATTAATTATATGTAAATGTAAATAAATACTACTGTATATGCTGGCTGCCTTTAACTCGGTAGTCGGTACCATATATGAGAAGATCATTCTGGTATTAGGTAGGAGTAGTAATTTTTTATTAGGTTATTGTGCAAATGGTAAACAAACTGCAGAATTTTGGTGGTATAAAGTTTCCCGCCATTCTGGTGCAATAAAATGAATGCACAAACTTGCAACATTCAGTGCCTCTTTTTGTTTCAAATACTACTAATTTAGAGATTATTTATTGTACCGGTTTTAGTGGCCCACAAATATGGAAAGTCTAGGTGTTTGACAAATATTTGGGCCGGCGAAAAATGTTAATTTTCCACGTTTTGAAATTTTATAGTGCCTTATCTCTTCCATTCAATACGACATATTTTTCTTTAAATATTTTTTTTATGGAGAGAATTAAAGTTTATTTCGGCTAAAAAGACACTTATTACTGCTTTATTAACTACAAATGTAATTTATTGATAAAAAACACTTTATTTGTAGTTTTTTATACCTAATATCATTCTTCTTAGTCTCCGTGCCAAAATGAATTAAACCATATTGAACGGGATGGAAGGTGTGTATGTCAATTTAAAGTACGTTTTTATGAGCAAGTTTATATAGGTATTCTTTAGGACTCAAGAGAACATCCAAACGGTACTACTTTAGTCTATAACGAGTGAGGTGTTAAGTTAAAACTCAACAACTCTCCCTCCTCCATGTACAAAAAAAAAATACTCGTTAGTCTTTTTTTGTAAATTTGATAAGAGGAGTGATTGAAATTTAGCTCGAGTCCTTTCTATTTACAGACAAAGTTTATTACTGCTTAAATTCTTTTTTTTTTTTTTTGTAATTATGGATTCTAGTTAATGTTGACACTCTCTGCATGTCGTATCATTATCGTGTCGACATAATAAGATCGAACATAGAGCACAATATAATAATGAATCTACTAAATACAAATACACATTCAATACAATTGGCACAAACATACACATCACATGCACAACGCGGATACAAAAGTACCACAATTTTGTTCGGATTGGTACGCTGCAATAATGACACAGATAAATTCAAAACTAAACTTTAACTACTTTTAGTAATAAGATTAATAATTATAGTAAATAAAAATAAATAAACGATACAAGTTCGATACAATCACAACATGAAAATCACTACTATATTCTTATCGTGTCGAACAATGAAGGCTGGACGGTAATCCATTACTATTGCACATGGTGTCAAAAAATCGTGAGGATTAAAAAGGAATTTTGTTTTTCTCAGTGCTCACTAATTCAAATTCCAACATATATATAAGTAAATATGGCTAATTCTAAACGCAGCCACCAATTTACTCTTTATAGCTCCATATTTAAGTAAATAATTAAAATATTAATTAAAGTATTAATTTAACCCTATTATTTTAAGATTAAAAAAATTACTCTACAACTCTAAAAATCTGAGAAGGCATAGCCTCCATAAATTGAAGGAAGAAAAAAAATGAAATCATCCACGATATTATCAGATATGAGCCCCTAAAAAAAATATTAGATGTGAGCAAATAGGAGAAATCATGACAACAAAAGTGTTCGATTTTATGCTTCATTAGCTTTCCTCTTGGGCAAATTCTGGGCTTTTGTTATGTTTACATGCGGCATAGTTAGTATCAATTTCAGATTTTTTTTTTCTTTGGCAGTATCTCGTGTGTAGAAAGATTCGAATTACAAGTTCATACTCCATCCGTCCCACTACACCCTGTTTTCCATTTTGGAATGTCCCACTGTACTTGGCTTGTTTCCTTTAAAGGAAATTATTAGTGTATATTTAACATTATAAAATGTTGCATTCACACTACATGTGGCGCACCATCCCATTTAAACCCTACTAACCTACCCCCACTACACACTATCCACCATCTTATCTATAACTTTATTAGCATTATAATATTACATTCACACTACACTAAACATTCTTTTTATATCAAATACTCCCTTCGTCCATGAATCAAATACCTACTTATCCATATTTTTTTGTCCACAAATTAAATACCTACTTACCTTTTTGTACAACCATACCGTTCTATTTTTCCTTTATTTACCATCCTTTGTCATTGATGGCCCCACCTCGAACAACTTTATTCTTACTTTTTTGTCATCATAACAACTTTATTCTAACTTTTTGGTCAATACCACTATTTTTTGTCAATACCACTGTTTTCTTGTCATTATCCTACTACCCCTACATTCTAACTTTTACCCCACTCAAAACAACTTTATCAGTTTTCTTAATCTCCGTGCCGGAACTCAAATGAGTATTTGATTTGTGGACGGAGGGAGTACCTTTTTTCTTAGTTTCCGTGCCCATATGAACTAAACAGTATTCGGCGGGACGGAGGGAATAATATATTTCTCTTGTAAGGATTAAAGGTTTGCACCTTACCGTGACCGCCGCCGAACTCCATATGTAAATTTATTCTGTTAATTTGCTTCAAATTTATGATGGAGGCTATAATTTTTATTTCTAGGCCGGAAGGAACTGAAGTAATTTTTTAATTAGGAATTTTGTTAGGGGCTACATGGGCAGAATTATGCATTTATTAATATTTTAAATATTTTTAAAATAAGAAAGCTATGAAAGTAAAAAAAAAAGGTTATATTTAGAATTACCCAATAAATAATGGAGCATATGTAAATTGTAATCTAATATAATGGGCTGAAGAAATTGGGCTACATTATAACCCGAAACAACAACCCACGGGGCACCCGACAGAAAGATCTGAGCCGTAGATTTGAAAGACGCGTAAAAAAGGAAATCCCCACCGTAGAAGCTAGGGCTGCAACATCCGCTTTATATACTTCTCTCTCCTCATTTTTTGTTTCTCCTCCGCCACAGCCACTCTCTTCGAACGCCGAATTATCTGATTCACACCGAAAATGGTGCAGCGGCTGACGTACCGGAAGCGCCACAGCTATGCCACCAAATCCAACCAGCACCGGGTCGTCAAGACTCCTGGTTCGCACTAATTTCTTTACTTTGTTTGTTTCTGGGATTTGCTCTTCTGCTTTCATTCCTTCTCCTTTGCCTTCTTGATCTATTCGTTTGCTCGTGTGATTGATGGAGTGTGTGTTGTGTGTCAAAATTAGGGGGCAAGCTAGTCTATCAGACTACCAAGAAGAGGGCAAGCGGTCCTAAGTGCCCTGTTACTGGCAAGAGAATCCAAGGGGTATGTATCGCTTGATTTTTTTTTATCATTTTGTATTAATGTAGTTTTTGCAATGTGATTATTGTTATTTCTCGATTATGTTGGGAAAATTGTTCCTTTGCTGTAGTTTGCAATACCTAAAAGATTGTTGTTTTGATGTCTAGGTATAATGCAATGTATTTTTTCAATCTATGATATTACTGTATGCATTACTTCATGCCTCTGTTTATCAACATCTATGTTTATGATGTCTAACAATAAGCTTGCCATTTTCGAGTAGCCTTGATGATTGGCTTCTTTATTACAGTAATTGCATTATGTGTAGCAACATCTAACTTTTCGATGATTATCAATAAATTTGTGGTGCTCTGGGTGAGTCTCGGATGTTTTGTTTGTTACGGTAATTGAAATTTTTTAGGAATCCCATTTTAGTTTTATTTCTGTTTTTTTTCCTACTTTGTCTAGTTGGGTTGTTTTGCTGCTTATGGATCATTGGTTAGTTAACTGAAGTACAATTATTGTTATCGTAGTGTATTTGCACTGTGTTAATTTGGTGGTGGGTTCTTTGCATCATGATCAGTTGACGGATGTGTAACATGTGCGGAGTATGTGTTTCGGCTTTTGAGAACGGTACATGATTATAGTTTGTTGATAATCTAGTTTGTGCTAGTAGATGGTAATGCTTGTGCTGCAATGAAGTTTTTGTGAACTAGTTGAAGCTATGAACATATTTTAGTTCTCTCTGCTCCGTGTAACCCTAATGTTTTTTAAGTTGATGATTTGGTAAATCTTATATTTTTGCTTTTCATTTTCATTATCAGATTCCTCACTTGAGACCTGCTGAGTACAAGAGGACTAGACTATCCAGAAACAGGAGGACTGTGAACCGTGCTTACGGTGGAGTGTTGTCTGGTAGTGCTGTGAGAGAAAGGTATTGTTTGGTTACACCTAATTACCGTCGTTCACTTGTTCATGATTTTGGGTTTTGCATTTTAATTACTACATGATTTTGTCCACCCATATAACATTTGTTTATCTGTTGAATTTATAGGATCATTAGAGCTTTCTTGGTGGAAGAACAAAAGATTGTGAAGAAGGTTTTGAAGATACAGAAACAAAAGGAAAAGGCTGCTTCCAAGAGCTAAGTGTGACGTGGGTGCTGGGTTAGTTTTGGATACAAGTAGCCGAGAGGAATGATGGAAGTATACCGAGAGTTTAAGCTTGATATCTGTATTTTTCGTTGGGTTCTTTTGAATATTGCCTCTCTTTTTGTTTCAGTCTGTCGAGATATCTGCTTAATTAGGGTTTCCAGTTTTCGGCCCTTTGATGACCATCAACTTATTTTGGATTTCGTTTATGTCACTTAAAATTTTGTTTAATGGATTTGCAATTCGTGGTATTATATTCTTTCTTAGCCATTGATTCCCCGTCTTCCCAGCATTTTCATCTGTTCTTAACTGCCAGTCGTTAATTTTTGCTATCAAATTTTTGGCTGGTGATCATGTCTGGAATTAAATTGAATGTCTGTCACGCTCTGTACCTGCATCCATGTATATTACGAACTGAAATGCCCAGAATATCCCTGATTCTTGACTGCCCAGAATATACCTGTTGTCTACTATTAATGAAATTAGTCGCCAACAATTTGTGGCCGAAGTGGATGAAGTAGGTAATCTAATCAAGGATAAATAGAAATAAGTTTGAGTTTGCTTTGCCGTGATGTTGATGGCCTGGTGGAATGTGTAACGCATTTGATTTACATAATTTTAGTGAAAAAGTTGTACCTTCTCGGATGTGCAATACGTTTCATATGATTGTATTAAACTTGTGTTTCTTTCCTGTATCCGACCGATCCCATCATTTTGGTTTTGGATGGTGAAAAATAATTATGTAATTGTTGTATCTTGGTCTACAATTCACAATTGTGTGCTACTGAAATGTTGAAAATTTGTGGGAATAACCCTTTAAAAAAAAAATTATGGGAATAACGTTTTGGTCTTCTTCCATTTGCTTCTAATGTGTCCTTCTTGGGGGCTTATACCAATTGTTATATTTTTAGAGTTTATATTGTTATTATTTTTACTAAAATTTTTCAAGTTGGGCTATAGGACTCTTAGGAATATATAATACTCCCTCCGACCTCCAAAATATGCATAGTTTTCTTTTTTCATCTGTCCTCCAAACTTATGCATGATCCATTTTAGGAAACAACTTTTCCATTTATTACCCTTATAATGTGGGATCCCATGCACTTAAATCTACTTTTTCTTCAAATAAATCTATGTAGCCATATTATGGTTAGCCATAATTTAGTTCAAATAAGAGAAAAAAATGATTTATTTATAATTTTAAGTTCTAAATGACTTTTAATAGTTTAAATATTCAATTTATACAAATTTATGTCGATAGTATTTGAATTTTGAGGCAACAAAAATCTCGATATAGATAATAGACTGAATACAATGCTTTTTGTTGAAAGAATAAAAGAGTTACTTATATACTTACACCACTTGACAAAATTTAAGTCAAGAATATGATAATAACATAAAATATATGTTTATACTTCTTAAAATAAATAAAAGAATTATCTAAATCGGTTTATTATTACATTGTTGACTGAATTATGGTGTAATACCCCGAGCTTCTATAACATTAGAGAGCGTATTAAATAACCTTATAAGTTTAAATGGCGAGATTTGAGGAATATTTTTTTTTTCTAAATAAGTAGAAATGAGTAAAATGACTGAAATGCCCTTATGTGTTTTTACGTGAGATTATCTGTTTCTATTTTTTGAAATGATAATGTGATGTATATATTGAGCTTATTTGTATGAGAATGAGTACGAGTATGATTTTTAGAGATTTCCGAGGATTTTGATTTGAAGTGAATAATGTTGATAACCGAGAAATCGCTATTCACCGATGAACATAGAATAGATTTTAATTAGAATCTCTGAACCTAGAATTAATTCCAAGATCACTGAGATAAGATAGAAGCTTATCTGAAATTATTTGAGAGAGTTACAAGAATTGAATTATTAAAGGATTAACAAGTCGACTAATTTTTAATTTTCTCCGTTATATTTGAATTGTAGACCTAAAAATGTGATAATCGGAATCCTTAATTTATTTAATGAGATGTGAGATAGGTTTGAGATGGTTTTAGTGCCGGAAACGAGACGAGGAGAGATTAGATCCGTTTTTAGCATAAATGGAATAATACGGACCTTTTATCCGGAAAACTTTTACGACCGGGTAATTAATACCCGTAATAAAATAATGAGAAAAATCCCTCTCCACGTCATCTCTCTCTCCATCTCTTCCTAATCTCTCTCTCTCCAAACCTACTAAATGGATCCATCATGAATATTCTTTAGTAAAGAATAAAATCTTAGTAAATTGTGTTATAAAGATTGCATGCATTATCCCATCCCATCAATCCATCTATCTCTCTCTCTTAATCCAATTTCCAACACCAACATCATCATTAATATTCTCAATGTTGGGAGAATATCTTGGCAATGTCAAATAAGGTGAATGAGTACATGCATTCTACAATTCAATCTCTCACCCTGAACCCTGAACCCTGATGTCTCACTCTCTCTTATTCAAGAGAAACCTTTCTCTCATTCTACCTATCTTGATGTTATAATATTGTTGATGTGTATTAGAGTATTAATTTGAATCCTAGTTGAAGATAAGATTTAATGTGATGAAGGAATGAAGTTTTAAGCTTTAAAAATGTTAAGAATTGAAAAATACATAAAAAAGAATACCTAATAAGTGTTCTAAGTGTTCTAAGTGTTCATAAGATGAAACTTGAAGATTTGAGTTTTAATTAAATTAAATCAAAAAGAAAATTAGTAATTAAATTAATAAAATAACCTAGATAAAAAAATTAATTGAAGAATAAAGGAGAACATGTATTAATTAAGAAATGAGTCTTAATTTAGTAAATAAAGAGAATAAAATGATAAGAAAGTGAAGAGAAGTTTTAATCGAGTCGAAGAAAAGTGTTAGACGAGTTAAGTTTAAATACTCGTATAGTTTAATCAAGAAAATAATGGAATAAAATACGAGTAAGATATCGAGTAATGATTTTAAAAGTAATTAATTAAATTAATTAAGTGAGTTGTTTTTCAAACCGTGTGAATTAAGAATAAACCGAGAAGAATTGTCGCGATAATAATCTAAAAGTAATAGTTAAGTCAAGAATAAGAATCAAGTTAGAAATATAGATGAAATTCCTATTTCATAAGAGTTTAATAAAATTAAAAAGAATTTTTATTATTTGAGTAAAGTTTTATAATATGTTTTCATAAGACAACGAGTTTGGAAAAGTGTTGTATATAAGTCGAGAAAGATAAATTTTATTGTTTGAGTTTCTATAAAAAGGAATTCGTATTTGGATTAAGTTCTAAAATAAAAATCGAGTAGATGTTAACATGTTTTGAAATGTGATTGAATTCGAGACATGTGTTTGATTTATTTGGAATTATTATGCAATTGAATTAACATGCTTGAGTGAATGATATTATTTGATGATGATGTGAAAGATTACTGAATTTGTTTCATATGCAAAACAATTGAGTTATTAAGTTGTTAATTAAATCAAAAATTGATTATGAATATTAAAAGAAAACTCGAGTAATGGAGTTTAGATAGACGACGTTTCATAATTAAAGCGAGAAGTGCTAAGACATTGGTTAGTAGTATTAACCAATTATCGAGTAGAGTTAATGGCTTAGAGACGAGAATGCGAGACTTATTTAGAAAAGAATAGCTTTGAGAGAAACGAGTCAAGTAGAAGTCCTTCAGTCGAGACCAACGTTTAATATCCGTCTTTGCGTAGTATCTTATCTCCTTTATCGATGCCAAACTGTAAAGGATCAAGCAGGACGGAGAAATAAGCGAGGATAGATAGCTCGTAAGCCACCTAGCTAGAACGTCGGAAGACAGGTGGGCTTTTCTAAACCAAAACTGTCGATGAATGCTATTATATTATTGAGTATTATTATGTGAATTTCTAAAATGCAATTGACTTGCCGTTTTATTGAGTTTAGTATGTGTTATCATCTGTTTGTTTGAGTTATTATCATCCTGTGAAAGGCAGAGAACCCACGTGTGGTATGTTAAATGTTGAGGTGACTGTGAGCCTTGCTTCGGTTGGGCCGGTCACAGTGTTCGAGAAGGAGGCCTACTTCTCGGCACAGTGAGAGAATTTGTGACAGATGATGCATACTGTTGAGTATATATTATGTTTTGACTGCGCAGTCTATTTAAAAGAAAATGTTTTGAGCATGCACAAGTAAAATCGTTTTAAGTTGCTTAAGTACTTGTGATGCTTCGGCAAGGCAGGTTCAATTGGTATAGCTTTAAGAGCATCTTTTCCAAATATTTTCGGCATATGTTCACTGAGTACTACTCAGCCCTGCGTGTATTTCTAAACATGCAGGTTAGCAGGATGGCGATGACAGGAAAGGCTTGGTGGTGTGGTCTGTTTGGTTGAGTCGAATGTCAGACTGACACTTGCACGTCTTCATACATGTGAGTGTTGGGTTTGAGTCGAGTTTCCGCTGCAACCCCTTTTGAAATGGAAATCTGTTAATATACACTTGATACTTGCTTTTGATTCCGAGCAATATGCTCGATGATTTTAATGTTTTGTTGAATCTTGTTCTTGTTTACCTGAAATACTTATCATATTCTCGTTGATATGAATTTTTAAAATGCTCGGTTATTGCTTCATTATGTCTTGATAATTTTATTCGAGTGCTATTGCCTTTCGCTGATATTTTCCCGAGCATGTTTCCCCGTATTTGAGTTGATTGTTAGATGGTTAAGTTGTGTAAGTGTTCGTAAGTCGCACCTCGAGAGTCGGGGTGTGACATATGGCTAGCCATATTATAGCTAAATATCATTAGTAATACTATATTTTCATTACAATTTATGGGTCTTTTTGAATTATTTTAGGGAGTATATTAGTAATACTATATTTTCATTAAAATTTAGGGGTCCTTTTGAATTATTTTAGGCCCACTATAACTTGGCCCAACAGATGAGAGAGTAATGGCCCTATAACCAAACCACCCAATAAATTTGTTCAGAGTATTAGCTTACAAATGTCAAATGTGAGAGACACTAATATATAAAAGTAAAAGCACTAATATAATTTGTTCAGAGTATTAGCTTACAAATGTCAAATGTGAGAGACACTAATATATAAAAGTAAAAGCACTTTATAATAATTCCTTCATCACTTAAAAACATGCCTAAATTTATTTTTTGTCCCTCCCTTAAATACTCATCTTTCCCTTTTTTCTTTCATTTTTCTCTTTCTGCACTCATAAAATGTTGAATTTTTTCTCCAGTATTTTATTACAATCTCTTAAAATTTGTGTCACTCTAAAATTGACATATTTATGAGGGGGAGAGAGTAGTAATGATTATCGTTACTCCAGTTACTTTTTCTTACCAAAATTGTAAAAAAGAACACAAGGAGTATATATATCATGTAATTAAAAAGAAGAGAGAGAGAGAAACCTTGGAATTTGAAATATATATTTGAAGAGATTGAGAAAACTTGGAATTTGAAATATATATTTGTAAAATAAATTAAGTGTAGCAATTATTAGTAGAATAAGCAGTGGACAATTCACTAGGACAAGGAGATGAATCCCACACCAAATTGGAGTAATTCGGAAACGTAATCATTCCCCACTCTCCATCCACGTGTCCAACATTTTCTTGCATCGTTTCCGCGGCGGAGATGAGCCCAATCCCATTACACGGCTCCGGCAACGTACGAAAACCGATGTCGTCGGACCCTCGCGCACATTCACCCAGCAGAGAAGTCGTCGACATGTCCAGCAACAACGAAGAAGCATCAACGGAGATTTTCGGAGCCACTTGATCATGAATATTTGAGTAGAAGGCGTTTGGTTGAAGAATCCCATTTGGGGGCCATTGAAAATTCATGAGAGAGAAAGTGGGCATGGACGACGACGACTGCTGTAAATCGTTTGTTTTGTTTGAGGTTGTGGTGACGATAGAATTAGGGTTCGTCGCCATCGCGTAATGATCAGATGTGTTGATGTCGGAAAGTGGTGAAATCCAAGATTGAGAGAGAGAGAGGGAGAGAGCCCTTTGTGCATTTGTGTTTGCTTTCTTGAATATCCTGCATATTGCCCATGCTTCCTGCAAAACCATACAACAAATTAATTTAAATGAATTCAACAAAATTAAAAACAACAACTTATGAAGTCGATCGATCAGACAATTAAATAGTTCTCACATAAGAAATGCATCAATATAACACTACTAATTAACTAACACAAAAATAAATAAATTAAAAATAATTAAGGTTATTTCAAATTAAATTTGTGGAACTCAGAATTCGAAGTGGCGACATTTGGAGATTTTCGGACTCCATAAAATTAAAATAAAGATAGATATGATATGGTAGAAGATTATGGATTAATTAAGCAAGCACTAACGTTGGCAGGAATAATATTCTTGTCGAAATGTTTCTTGGGAGAAGACGGTGAGGGCAGTCGGAACTCATGCATCATCCAATCTGTTTTAGTGCCTCTTGCAGCTCTGCCTCTGTAGAAAACCAACGATTTCTTCAACCCAATTAATTTCGAGCCGTCCGACGAGTGAATCGGCCGGTCCGTCCCGGTCGCCTTCCAGAACCCGGCCCCGGTTACCCGGTTCGGCCGAGCACTGTTTCGATATTTCCGGTCCCTAGGGCAGTAGAAATACCACTCTCTCTCTCCGGTGGTCGCCAACTCTAATCATATATTAGTAGTATACGATACAACAACAAATTAATCGAATTAATATCCTACCTACCTTTCTCGTCTTAAATAAAAAGGAAATGAAATTTCTTACTTGGAAGATCCCATGGGTCATATTTGTAGATATCAAGCTGCTTGATTAGTTCAATGGAGAGAGGTTTCTGCTGAACTTTCCTTCTTAGATAAAACCCTACCAATTCTTCATCTGTGGGATGAAATCTGAACCCAGGCAGCATAATTTCTGCACCATCTTGCTCCATCAGTTATCACTTATCTCACTACAAAATCTTCAGAACTTGAAAGAAAAATCTTGAGTGAAAGAAAAAAGGAAACAACTCAAGACAGTGAGAGCTACTTAATTTATGAAGAGGAGGCGAGAGGGGGCGGGGCGAAGGATCAGCCGCCTTTTCTGGATGCTCGTTTGCAATTTTTGCAAGAGACAGAAGATTAATTAGGCCAAGCCTTTGAAGAACAACTACCAAGAAAACCCTAAGTCAAGAAAAATATGTGTGTGTGTGTGTGTAGGCTCTTTGACTACATCTGCTCTTCCTTAATTAGCACTCATGAACTGAAACTTGTTGGATTAGTTTATGTCCGAATTGAGGAATCTCAAGAACAGTTTTAGGATGTAAAATATTGGAATTTGGATATAATTAGTATTTTATATATGTATATATCTTTCATGTGAAGACAAAGCAAGCTTCTGATCGCGAATGCATGGTTTTCATATGGGGTTGTGTTTGAAATCTTTGCATAGAAATGAGGAACGTAAAATCAACTACCAATGCATACAATCAAAATTATATTCACATGAAACTATCATATTTATTGAGCTAGCTAGTCGTCTTGATTTTATTAATTTATTTTGTTTTTATTTAAATTTCTAAGTGGAGTCAGTGTCTCAGGATCCAAAAATGCCACTTCTTATTCCATTCCCCCAGCTTCTATTCCACTGACTTTGTCAGATTTGAATTATTTGTTTGTGGTATACTAGCTAATTTTAAAGATTTATTATAGAATCAGTCTATATGTACACACTAATTAAAGTGACATTTCAAGGAAACAACTGATTTACCATATTTAGGGCCATCATTTATTTTACTATTAATTTTTTTTGTTAAACAAGTTGACTTTTTTCAGGAAAAAAAAAAAAACACTAATGTTATATAAGAATTAAGGGTAATGATATTCGGCCACACTGTGGCCAGCCACACGAGCTAAAAATAGTAATTTTTGTTTTTAAAATGGAAATATACCCTAATTGAGAAGCATAAACCCTAAAGAGGAAATATGATTATTTTCATTTTTATAGTCAACTTTCCTTTTTTTACGCGTGTGGCCGGCCACAGTGTGGCCGGATATCTTTATTCAAGAATTAATTGCTAGCTAATGTGGCTCTTTTCAAGTTGATAATTAAGTGAAGTGACTAATACCTTGTATTATTAATTTTCTTTAATTATATAGAACACTGATGGCATTTATGTGGATTTATTTTATTAATTTGGAAAACATATAAATATGTCAATTTAGATATATACTACTGTATATATACATATGACATTAATAGAAAATCTTTTCAAAATATAATTTAAAATAAATACTTGTATTCACTGCCATACATTAAATATTAATTTATAAATGCTTGTTTTCGATACATCACAGAAGAAAGGGGTGTGTTTCGGTGAGTTGGTTTTATACTATACATCCGCGTGCGTGGCGCGTATAACACAAGTTTGCGGCGCGTGTGATGCACGCACCCGCTATTTTTATTATTTTTTTGTTCCTTCTTCTTTCTAGGTTTCTGTTAGTAGCTTTTTTTTTTTTAATTATAGATTTTATTTTCAGTTTTTTTCCCATATTTTTCAATTCTTTTTCCAGATATTTTTTTCTAATTTTTTTAGTAAACATTGTCAATAAGAAACGTAAAATTTAACAATCATTACATTTCATCACGATAATGTTTACTTTTGAAAATGACAATTTCTACTTTTAGTCGAACGTTAAGTAATTATTGTTGTTAAAAAAAGTACAAATTTTCACTAAGAAACGTAATGTTTCACAATCATTACATTTCGTCACAAGAATGTTTACTTTTTAACTTGACATGTTCTACTTTTACTCGAACGTTAAAGTAATTATTGTAGTTGAAAAAAGTAAATTTTTTCATTAAGAAAAATAATGTTTCACAATCATTACTTTTCGTCACGACAATGTCTACTTTTGTGTTGGGAAATTTATTAAAGTTTTGATTGATTCCAAAACCAACTGACCCCAACCGAGTAGATGTTGCCAGATCCTAATGTTAGTAGTTAGGCTCGCTGTTTGAGCAATGTTGAGATTTTATCTTTACAGGTCTCCAGCTGAAGACGGCAACAAGGCATCACTCGGAAAGAACATCAGATGTAATTAAAGACAACTGAGTGCTTAAAAGGGGGAAGTTACGTTCACAAGATAGAACATCAGTTGAGTAATTCAAAGGGGAGATGAAAGACAACTGAGCGTTCAAGAGATAGTACATCAGTTGTAAGGAAGACAACTAAGTGTTCGAAGCCAACTGATTAGAGTTAGATACAAGAAGGACAACTGAGCATTCAAGATGAAACATCAGTTGTAGGACTCAATCAGTTAGATCAACAGCTTGAAGTTCAAAGTCAGCTGAGAGTTCACATGTTCCTACTCAGACAGAAGCATTCAGATAGAACATCAGCTGAAGACCAATCAGATGAAGATCAAACGACTCAACCGACTATCAAATGTTGGAGGTCAAAGGTTAAGATTTGAATTTCAAATAAGGATGTCACGTGAAGGTTTGACTCTCTGTCATTACCTCATTTGGCCCAACACAAGGCTGTCTCAGATGGAAAGCAGAAGCATGCAGTTGCCAAATCCGGAAAGTCTGCAGAGATGAGAGACAATCCATCGCTTTCAAAGAACAGAGATCAACATCTCTTCCAACGGCTAGTTGATTCTCTCCGCCTATAAATAGAGGCCTTCATTCATTCACCAAGACTAGGAAATATACAAGACAGACAAGTGCAAGAAGAGACCAAAGAGCGAAAGAAAGAACTAAATACTTCACATGAGCTGAACTGCATTCAATCTCTTAGAACATCATTTGTTGAGAGTTCTAGAGTGTTAGATTCTGTCTTAGTGTCTTTTGATCCAATTTTGAGAACATCACTAGCTGAGAGTTCGTAGAGTGTTAGATCATAGCTCACTTCTTGTTCGAGCTATTAGTTGGAATCCCACCCTTTCTTACACCTGAAAAGGTTATTAGGACCCTACTCTTCCCGTAACTGAGTAGATAGGTTGATTAGTACCCGTAAACTAATCTATAAGGTTGATAAGTACCCGTAAACTTATCTCAACGGTTGCAAAGCCCGCGTAAGCTTTGTGGTTTGTCCAGAAGAACTTGGACTGAGTTGTGTGGACTCACAACTCCCCGTGGACGTAGGAGTTATCTCCGAACCACGTAAATCTTTGTGTGTTGTGTTTATTTTTCAGTTATCTTATTGCATATTCAACTGACTAACTAACCTGCATACAAACTAAATTCTTCCATATCAACTGTCTTGGTTATTGACCAACCTTGCACTTAAACGTGAGTTGATTTTATACGAGTTAATTTCCACCACATTCCGCACAGCACTTCACTTCAAGCTGAGTGTTTCTTACTCGGTTGCGATTCTAACTGAGTTGCTTTACTCGGTTGTGTTATATTTAGGGAGTTATTTTTAAAAGTTTTATCTGGTGTATTCCCCCCCCCCCATACACCAGAACTCGTATCGGGACCATCAAGTGGTATCAGAGCAGTGGTTCAAAAGACTGTTGACTCTGTTTCACAAGGTGTGAATTCGAGGTGTTTTCTTCAGTGGTCAACTGAACAGATCTCTTTATCGCGCTAGTGCATATCTGCTTGCATTTTTTCTTCTGTTGTAGTGTGCAGATGGATGTAAAAGACAAGATCGTGGTCATGTTCTCGGTTGTGAACTATACTTCCTGGAGAACTCAGATGAAGAAGATCCTACTGTCAAAGCATCATCGAATGCAACAAGTACTCGCATCCGGACCGATCATCATCAGAGAGAGGATCACTCGCACTCCTTCAAATCCCAACGATGGGGATGCAACTATGGAGTTAGTGGAGAAGAAGCCAGAAGACTTCACTCCAGAGGAAGCCAAAGTGAGCCAGTTGGATATCTGGGCTCAGAGCACGATCATGTCCACAGTTGGACAAGACTATCTGCCTTGGATTAGAAGAGTGCGAAACCGCTAAAGAGATATGGGATATCTTGGCATCTCTGAGTGAAGGAAGCGACGAAACAAAGGAGAACAAGTTCTCACATGCCTGTCAAGACTTTGACAACTTCTGTCTGAAAACTGATGAAACCATTGATCAGTTAGAGCTCCGGTTCATGGACATCATCAGAAGGATCCAGTCCATCCGAAGAGAAAAATATACTTTGAGAGAAATCAACCTCAAAGAATTACAAGCTCTACCAGCTGAGTGGGATACCTTTACCAATATCCATGAGAGCCGAGCTGACCTTGGTGAGATGGGAACTGAAAGATTGTTCTCAATACTGAAGGGAAATGAGTACAAGGTGAACCGACGAAGGTCAACTCAGTCCTCAGTTCAGACGAGTCGACATGAGGATGTTGGTTCAGCCACAAAGTCAGTAGCGCTCCGAGCTGACTATTCAAAGTCGCGAACATCAAGGCCAACAAGACCAGCAGACAATGCTACGAAGGAGCCAAGCAGAGAAGAGCTGCAACAGAATATAGCCGCCTTGTCAAAGAAGCTAGCTGACATGGACACTCGGTTCGGAAAATACAAGAGGTTCTACAAATCTAACCGAACTCGAGACAACTCAAAGCCTGTGAACAACGGTTGCTTTGAATGTGGTAAGGAAGGACATTTCAAAGCGGATTGTCAAGACCTCTCGAAGAAAGAGAGAGAAGCGTTGAGGGCCAAGCAAACTGGAAAGAACAAGGCCATGGTTGCAGAAGAAGCAGCTGACGACATGGACATCTTCACTGACACTGAAGATGAGGATGAGCTGACTTCCACCAACAATGCTATCGGTCAGGATCAATGCCTCATGGCACTTGGAACCGACCAAGATGATACTGAGGTACACTCTAGTCCTGCTAATTTAAATTCTTCCAATATTTCTAACATGCAGGAAACACTGGATGAAGAGTTGGAACCCTCATGGAGTGACTTTCAAGAACTCAGTGAGGAACTGCATCAGGAATCTGTTGAGTTTAAGAGTCTTCAAGAACAGTTCTCCAAACTTGAAGAATCCTTAACCGAAAAGGACGATTTGATCAAGAGTCAAACTGAAGAGATAGATAATCTCAAAAGTCAACTGAATGCGGTCAACCGAACTAATGCTCCAACCGACGAGGAGTTGACGAAGCAGATCAAGGAGCAGCAAGATCATTTGAAAAAGCAAGAGGCTCAGATCGATCAGCTGATAAAGAAGTCAGACGGACAAACCGAGCATATAGCTGTTCTCCTCAAGGAGTTACAAACTGAGAAGGACAACTTAATAAAGCTATATCAGTCATCCAAGATCATCGAGAACCTCATCAGTTACAGCCGACAGATGGATGACGTGTCAGGACTCGGTTATGATGTGATCAAGGATACTGGAATTCCTCCAGCAACCTTCATCCAAGCTGTGGAGGTCAAGGTTGTCGAACCTAACACAGTTGAGTCTGAATCTCCCCAAAGTAATCCAACCTCCACTTCTCAGCAAGCTCAACCGACCAAGAGAACCACAACTGAGAAAGGAAAAGGGGCAGTGGATGGAGGACAGAACGTTCCATCAGTTGGGACATCAACCGAGGGGGAATGTTCCAAGAGTCAGAAGAGGAATCAGAGGCGTCGAAGATACAATCGAAAACGAACTCAGAACCGACCTCTAAAACGACCTCAGAGCCAACATCAGAAAGAATGGATCCGACCGCAGAACCAACAAGGATCCAACCATCTGAATCAACAGGGGTTCCATCATCAGTTCAACTAGAGGTTCCAACCGAGTCAACCGATGAGGAACAGGTCAAACAGCTGGAGATATTCATACCACAACATGAACCAACAACAGAGCATGAACAGCTATAGACAACATTCAGGGAGTTGGAATTAGAATCAGCCATAAAGATTCCAACATGGCGTCCGACCTCAACAACGAATCCAACAGGATAAAAACCGCCATCAAAATAGGGGGAAAGCCTCTCATCCGAAAGCTCAAAATGGGAGAAATCCATCTCCTCTCAAGAAACAGAACATCACTACTAACAACAAGCCTAAGGATAACCGAGGCGTTGTTATAGTTGATGATGAAGGAAAAGTGATCTGGAATGATAAATCTATCCAAGTATACAGAGAAAAACGACCCACAGTTCAAGGGGGAACTGGTTCTAACCCTCCAGGACCCAACTAAACTTGGGGACCTAAGCGAGTTTCTCTTTGCAGGTACAAGAGAAACAGCTGAGGAAGAATAAAGCTTCACGAACCATGTGGGTGATGGATAGTGGATGCTCGAAACACATGACAAATCTGAAGGATTTGCTTGGGAGTTTCGTGGAGAAAGAAGGACCTTCAGTTACCTTTGGTGACAACTCAAAAGGTCACACCAGAGGCTACAGTACCCTTGAAACCAATCACATGTCGATTTCTAATGTCTCATATGTTGATGGATTGAAGCATAACTTGCTCTCCGTCAGCCAATTCTGTAATAATGGTTTCTCTGTCAAGTTTGATGCACAGGGTTGCAGGGTTAAAAATGTCGGATCAAAGCAGGTCATATTGCTGGGAAATCGATCGCCAACCGGGAATGTCTACTATGCTGACTGGAATAGTAGTCCTCCTGACACCTGCCTGTTATCAAAGAGCAGTTCAGATGTGAGCTGACTGTGGCACAAAAGGCTCAACCATCTGAATTTCAAGACTATGAACCGACTTGCCAGACAAGAACATGCAAAAGGTATACCAAACCGAGTGTTTTCAACAACACATATCTGCAGTGCATGTCAGTTGGGAAAGCTCGCTAGATCCTCCTTCCGGTTGAAGACAACTCCCTCAACCGACCGAGTGTTACAGCTGATCCACATGGATCTCTTCGGGCCAGTTACACCAAAAAGCATGAATGATAACGAGTATACACTTGTTGTAACTGATGATTATTCCAGATACACGTGGACCATTTTCATGCATCACAAGAGTGAAATCCGAGATGAGCTACCCAAGCTGATGGATCGGATATCGAACCAACAAGAGATGAAAATTATTTCCATCCGATCAGATCGTGGAACCGAGTTTCTGAATGAAACCATCATCGAGTACTGCGAGAAGCATGGAATTACTCATTAAACATCAGCTGCGCGTACTCCGCAATAGAATGGAGTAGCCGAGCGAAGGAACCGAACGCTGAAGGATGCAGCTACATCCATGTTGACAAGATCAGCTCTGCCAAAGAGATTTTGGGCTGAGGCCATCAACACAGCCTGCTACACCCAGAACCGGTCTCTTCTGACCAAACAATTGGGAAAGACACCATACGAGCTATGGAAATGCAAGAAGCCTGATATTTCATATTTTCGCGTTTTTGGTTCTAAGTGTTATATTCACTACAATGGGAAGACTCAGTTGAAAACTTTTGATGCCAAGGCTTCGAAAGGCATATTTCTTGGATATGCCGCTCGAATCAAGGCTTATAGAGTTTTCAACAATAGCTCTCGTATTGTGGAGATAACACCTCATGTTAGTTTTGATGAATCTACTTTTGAGTGCAGGGAACAGGCTAAAGGACAACAAGCTGATCCACAAGTTCCACCTGTTCTCACCAGATCGCAGGCTCTAAGGGAAAAGAATCTAGCTGAACCATTGGTATGGGCAACCGAGGATGATGATCCATATTCCTCTGAAGATGAATGTGAAGACCCCAGCTCATCTCAAGGGGGAACTTCAGCTGATGCCACTCCAACTGCATTAGCATCCGAAGCCCAACCGAGCCCGGTTCAAAATATTGTCAATGTTGAGGATCCAGACTCAACAACTGATCAATCACCAGTTCTGATGATTCCAGCATCTCCCACAGCTTAGGATTCACCATCAATTGAAATCCTGGAACAGCCACTGTTGGAAGAAGAAGGAAGACGCAACCGAAGATGGTATGAAGATCATTCCACTGACAACATCATCGGGGATCCAACCGAAGATGTGCGTACAAGGAGTAGAGTTGCAAATCCAGATTCGACTGAGGACAATTCCAACACTTACGCTCAATATGCTGAGGAGCTGGCAGTTTTTGAGGAGTTCGAGCAAGCAGGAGATGTTGCCATGATATCTTGCTGATGTGCTAGAATCGAAGAATGTTGTGGAAGCTCTCAACTGTGTTCACTGGACAACAGCCATGCAAGAAGAGCTGAATGAGTTTCTACGCAACTATGTATGGGAGTTGGTAGAAAGACCAAATGGTGTCAAGGTCATTGGATTAAAATGGATTTTCAAGAACAAGAGAGATGCCATTGGATTCATCGTGAGGAATAAGGCAAGGTTGGTAGCTCAGGGATATTGCCAACAAGAAGGAATCGATTTTGAGGACTCCTTTGCACCAGTTGCAAGGCTGGAAGCCATTCGAATCTTTCTAGCCTATGCCGCATTTCACAAGTTCAAGGTCTATCAGATGGATGTGAAGTGTGCCTTCCTCAACGGTGATATCAAGGAAGATGTATATGTTGAACAGCCTCCCGGTTTTGAGACTGGAGATGGAAGAGTGTACAAGTTGAAGAAAGCAATATATGGATTGAAGCAAGCACCCGGGGCTTGGTATGACACTCTTTGTGGTTTTCTTCTGAACTCGAGGTTCAAACGAGGGTTAGTTGACAAAAACTGTTCACCATAAAAAACTTGTTGTGCAAATCTACGTCGACGACATCATATTCGGTTCTAAGTCGGAGGAGCTGTGTGAAAAATTCTCAAATCTCATGAAGGAGAAGTTCGAGATGTCGATGATAGGGGAGATGAACTATTTTCTTGGACTTCAAGTGAAGCAGTCACCAGATGGGATTTTCATCAATCAGTCCAACTATATAAAGGAGCTCATCACCAAGTTGGAATTGCAGACAAGTAAGACCACAAGGATCCCGATGAATACTAACTGGAAGATTGAACCTGGAACTGAGGGAAAGCTCGTGGATGCCAATAAGTATAGAGGGATCATCGGTTCTTTGCTATATCTAACTGCCAGTCGGCCAGGCATATCTTACGCAGTTGGAGTGTGTGCTCGGTTTCAAGTTCAACCGAGGGAAGCTCACATGTTGGCAGCAAAGAACATCATCAAGTATCTGAAGGGAACTATAAATGTTGGGTTGTGGTATCCAACCGACGACAACATCCAAGTGACCGGATACTCAGATGCAGATCTAGCCGGAGATCGGTTGGACAGGAAGTCCACATCTGGACACTGTCAGTTCATGGGAAACAAGCTAGTTTCGTGGTTCTCCAAGAAACAAGCATGTGTTGCCACCTCTACAACCGAGTCAGAGTACATGGCTGCCGGAAGCTGTTGCATGCAAGTGTTGTGGCTCAAGCAACAGCTGAGAGATTATGAAGTTGTAACTGGACAGGTTCCCATTCATTGTGATAGCTCAAGTGCCATTGCTATCTCTTTGAATCCTGTTCACCACTCTCGGACGAAGCACATCGACATCCGACATCATTTCATCCGAGACCATATTGAGAAGAAGGACGTATCCATGGAGAAGATTCCAACTGAGATTCAGAGAGCTGATATCTTCACCAAACCTCTAGCCGAAGCGCGGTTCAAGATGTTATGTGAATTACTTGGATTGTTGGATCCATCAGATGAGGAACCAGCTGAGGTGAAGAGATAGATATCCATCTGAGGGGGAAGCTCAGATGAAGGGGGAATCTCAGATGCAGATCACCAACCGAAGACATCAGATGCGGATTGCCAACCAAAGACATCAGACGTCAACTGAACAGACGAACTCGAGTCAGCTGATGGTATGCCGCAACATCGGAACACAGCTGATTCCAACATCAGCTGACAGGTGAACACAACTGATTCCGATATCAGCTGGCAGGTAACATTTATGGCTGAAGGTGTTATGATCTTAAATGAGAATGTTTGAAATAAATTCAAACATTCCTGAGCATGTCAGTTACATTAAAATAGCCATCATGCCACATTAAATGTAAAGTACGGCTGAACATCAATAGCCTACTTTATAGTGCGACTGGACTGACATGAAAAACTGTACACCTTCTCACGCGCTGGTTGGAACTCGGTTCGTGATTTCAAGTCAAAGCTAGTCAACAGTCGCGTGATCTCAGCTATTGATGGATTCGCGCCATTCAACCCTAGCCGTCGATCTCAACCTAGCCAAAAACCAATAAAAGGCGGAAAATCAGAAAGTGATCTCTTACCTTCCTCATTCGTGTTTATCTGCAGTAACTGTTCACTTTCGTCTTCATTTTGTCTAACCGATTTCTGCAAAGCTTGTTTCCTTCCTTCTTATATATATATATCTTCTCAGTCGCTTTAATGGCACCCAAAGGAAAGAAAATGGCTTCTTCCGGACCCTCCCTAGTCCCTATATCTTATGAAGAATCGTTCGACTTGCTGGTTTCGAAGATACATTTCGAGCAAATTTTGTCTGACGATGAATTGGAGTCACCGGTGCTGTCTCCCCTCGCAAATATTCTCAGGGAGAACGGCCTACTAGAATGGGCGAAGCTCTTCCCCTCCCACCTGCTCAGGCGCCAGGTCGGAGAGTTCTACGTGAACCTGCAATCATCCATCGATAGCAGAGATGGCGTCACTACAGAAGTTTCTTGTCGACAACGTGACGTTCCGGCCAGAACGATTCGCCGGGTCTTTGTTTCCATAGCAGTTTCCGATTTCCTCCGCCAAATCATTCCCGTAAACCACACCGCCACGAACACGGTTGAAAATATAACCGATGCGGATGCCGATGCGTTTCTAGAAAGTGCTCTGATCACCCCGGAGAAGTTGAAGAGCAATATGCAGAGGACCAAGTTAAAGCCAGAACATCAACTCCTATTCGATGTTGTATCCAAGGTCGTGTTCGGTTACAGTGGGGCTTTCAGAGACATCAGCCGACCGAAGCTCAAGCAGTTGCTGGCCTTGGAACACAAACATGAGATCAATTGGTTCCAGTATTTTCTAAACCAACTGATCTTGGAGAAGCAGAAAATCTCCGAGACCACAACCGAATCAGGGGAGCGATTGTTGAGTGTCAAGGGGACTCTCAACTTCGGTTGTAAAATATCTGCTCTGATCCTGCTCGCAACCAAGGGTCAGAACATGGTATGGGAGGACTGCGAGGAGACTCTTGTGAAGAAGTTGATGTTGTTCCCAACAGCAAAGAAGGCACAGGAGGTGATTAGGAGTGTTTATACTCCTAAGGAGAAGAAGGATGCTGGGAAGACAACTGAACCCAAGGACACAGCTGAGGAGGTACCAGCTGTCAGCCGCCCCTCCAAATCGAAAGTTGCTCGCCGACGCAGAGCTGAGTCGGAGAAAGAAAAGGAGGAGAAGCCAGCCAAGAAGAAGCTGGGGGTGAAGTTCAAGAAGATGGTTGCAGTGCCAGCCGAGGACATGCCGGCTGAGGAGCATGCTGAGGAGCCAGCTGAGGAGCCAGCTGAGGATGTAGTGCATGCTCCAGCTGAGGAAGAGGTACCAGCTGTTAAAGCACCAGCTGAGACGATACCAGCTGAGGAGCCATCCGAGTCAAGCCACTCAGCTGAGGCAGCTGCCTTCAAGATCGTCCCTCGCGCTGCTGGAATTGATGAGGCGGAAGGGATGGAGACGGATGTGACATCGGATGCTTCTTCCTCCTCTGAGGAAATTGAAGACATTCCCACCTCCCCCACGGCAGGAGTTGATGCCATACCGCCCCAAGAGCCTCTCGCTCTCTCAACCGAATCACAGCCAGACATTCCGAGCTCATTGCTCGATGCCAACATTGAGACCGTTTCTTCGGCCAATGTTGATGAACCTGTTGAAACCCCCATCCCCATAGAATCTAATATTCCGAGCTCCCAGCTCGATGCCAATGTTGAGACCACTTCTTTGGCCAACATTGATGAATCTTTTGAACCGTTGCCATATGAAAATCTTTTTCCCTCCCCAATCGATGATGAAGCTGATCGTCAGGCTGTTGCGATGGAGCATGAAGGCAAGGTGGCCTACTGCTTCCAGAAGCTACTCGGGATGTTCCCAGATGCTCGCGACATGCCGATTTTCGCTACACTTGGAACCGAGCTGCTGTACCAGTTCAACCTAATCTTCAGTCACTGGTATGTGAAGGAAGATACTGTAAGGGTACACAGCTGGAACCAGCTGAAGGCGGACGAGTCACGCATCCGAGATTACTTCAACTACTTTAATCTGGAGGTGGCCTACAACAACAAGGTGGCCCTGCTGACACGTCGTCTGGACCTCAGCAATGCAGAAGGCACAAATACCAAGGAGACAACTGGACAAGACTGCATTGAATTCCTCGACAACATGCTCGCCAAGTCAGCTGAGTTCCTTAATGATCTGGACGCAGCCGCCGCCGCAGCAAAAAATAAAGAAGAAGAGCTTCAACTGTACCTGGCCAACCGTCAAGCCATGGTTACAGTTGAGCAGCCAGCTCTGATTGAACACCAAGCTCCAGCTGATCAGCCGGCGCCCTCAACTGAAGACATTTGCGAGCTGATAGCTGAGAGGGTGAACCAGCTGAGGACATAGATGCTTGCCAACTTCCAGCAAAACAAAGAAGATCAGCCGAGGATGTTGGAAGCATAAGAGGAGAAGAACAAGCAGCTGATGGAGGAGAATGTTTCACTGAAGATAAAGCTGGATGAATTCTCCTCCTCCACCAGCCAAGACCTGTCTGATCTGAAGTCATCTCTTCTGGGAATCAAGTCTGAGCTGAACGTCTTCCAATCCTTGTCTGATTCCAACCTCGCTAAATCCCAACAGACTCAGGATGAAGAATGAGAGTCTCGGTTCGAGTCAAGATGGGCTGAGTTCATTGCTTTCCAGACCGAGGTAACTGAAACATTCGCTGGATTGAGAAAAGCCGAACAAGAGTGCCATGACTCCGAACTGGAGAAGAAGGTGGGAATAGAGTGCGCGGTCGATGAACTCTTCAACCACATTCAACAAGCCGAACAATAGCTCACCTCTCTGGATGGATCAGTAGCAAGCCTTGTTGCAGATGCCAAAAAGGGAGAAGATAAAGAGGCGGATGTTGAGATGCAGGGGGAAGAAGAGACCCAGACTGAGGAAGAGATGCCAGCTGCTGCAAAATCCCAGCTAAAGAAGAAGACTCAGAAGAAGAAGTCCGCTCCTAAGCCAACCGACATAGGTGGAGCTGAAATGGAAAAAGACTTGGAGCAGGCGGAGCAGTTTGTAGTTTCTTACAACTCCATAGCCGAGATCGCAGCCGAGCTTGATTCGAAACTCGACGGTATCACAACCGAAGAGTGTATTGCAGCTGCCAAGGCTATGGATGTTGCTGAGAAAGATTATATGAATCCTAGCTGGATCAAGAAGTTTGCTGCCAGCCAAGCTCGAAGAGTCAACCAGTTCGAGGAGGAGCTGAACAAGATAACCAAGAACTTGGACCGGAATATCGCCTCCCGCAGCCGTCGCCGAATAGACAAACATCAGGTTAAGGCTGAAGCTCGGCTGAGACAACAGAGGCTGCCAGGAAAGGTGAAGGTGTCCAAAGTCGGTTCAGGCATGTAGACAAGTAGATGCCAGTTGAGTGGAATGAAGACTGGGAGTCATTCAAGCAAGAATTCGTGAATGACTTCTATTACAGAAAGGTCTTCTCAACTGACGATCCAAGGAAAGCATTCAAGGAAGCCCTGACCGAGTTGCACTCAGGGGACCCGGGCATGTTCAGCCAGTTCAGGCGTGCAATGATAAATGCAAAACTGGATCTGAACACAGTCCCGGTTCCTAAGAAGGTTACTTATCAGCCTCCCTTCCTCCCAGACTCTCGTAACCCCAACCGTCAAAAGATATCAGCTGAGGCAAGGCAAGTTTGCAAAGAGCACGGGGTGGACATAGCAAAGGAGTCAGAAGCAAAGAGAGAGATTTTCGTTAGAATATTTAGCAAGTATGGGCTTAAGTTTTAGCTCAGTTAGTTTTTGAGCAACTTATGTATCTTTTGTCTTTTGTGCTTATCTTTGTAACCATCAATTGTAATAAAAACTATTCAGTTATACGATTCAACTTGACGTACAATCTCTCATTATCCAAGCTCTGAATCGCAAAGTTATCTCAATACCATGTTATAACTGTGTTAACCCTTTGATGTTTTAATCTTATAGACTGTCTAGAATTTCAGCTGAGATTTTGGATAGGTCAGTAGGATTTAGATCAGGTTGATTTGTAAGAACTTTATAAGGGTTTTGGCATCATCAAAAAGGGAGAAATTGTTGGGAAATTTATTAAAGTTTTGATTGATTCCAAAACCAATTGACCCCAACCGAGTAGATATTTCCAGATCCTAATGTTAGTAGTTAGGCTCGCTGTTTGAGCAATGTTGAGATTTTATCTTTACAGGTCTCCAGCTGAAGACGGCAACAAGGCATCACTCGGAGAGAACATCAGATGTAATTAAAGACAACTGAGTGCTTAAAAAGGGGGAAGTTACGTTCACAAGATAGAATATCAGTTGAGCAATTCAAAGGGGAAGATGAAAGACAACTGAGCGTTCAAGAGATAGTACATTAGATGTAAGGAAGACAACTAAGCGTTCGAAGCCAACTGATCAGAGTCAGATACAAGAAGGACAACTGAACATTCAAGATGAAACATCAGTTGTAGGACTCAATCAGTTAGATCAACAACTTGAAGTTCAAAGTCAGCTGAGAGTTCACATGTTCCTACTCAGACAGAAGCATTCAGATAGAACATCAGCTGAAGACCAATCAGATGAAGATCAAACGACTCAACCGACTCTCAAATGTTGGAGGTCAAAGGTTAAGATTTGAATTTCAAATAAGGAAGTCACGTGAAGGTTTGACTCTCTGTCATTACCTCATTTGGCCCAACATAAGGCTGTCTCAGATGGAAAGCAGAAGCATGCAGTTGCCAAATCCGGAAAGTCTGCAGAGATGAGAGACAAACCATCGCTTTCAAAGAACAGAGATCAACAGCTCTTCCAACGGCTAGTTGATTCTCTCCGCCTATAAATAGAGGCCTTCATTCATTCACCAAGACTAGGAAATATACAAGACATACAAGTGCAAGAAGAGACCAAAGAGCGAAAGAAAGAACTAAATACTTCACACGAGCTGAACTGCATTCAATCTCTTAGAACATCATTTGTTGAGAGTTCTAGAGTGTTAGATTCTGTCTTAGTGTCTTTTGATCCAACCTTGAGAACATCACTAGCTGAGAGTTCGTAGAGTGTTAGATCATAGCTCACTTCTTGTTCGAGCTATTAGTTGGAACCCCACCCTTTCTTACTCTTGAAAAGGTTATTAGGACCCTACTCTTCCCGTAACTGAGTAGATAGGTTGATTAGTACCCGTAAACTAATCTGTAAGGTTGATAAGTACCCGTAAACTTATCTCAACGGTTGCAAAGCCCGCGTAAGCTTTGTGGTTTGTCTAGAAGAACTTGGACTGAGTTGTGTGGACTCACAACTCCCCGTGGACGTAGGAGTTATCTCCGAACCACGTAAATCTTTGTGTGTTGTGTTTATTTTTCAGTTATCTTATTGCATATTCAACTGACTAACTAACCTGCATACAAACTAAATTCTTCCATATCAACTGTCTTGGTTATTGACCAACCTTGCACTTAAGCGCGAGTTGATTTTATACGAGTTAATTTCCACCACATTCCGCACAGCACTTCACTTCCAGCTGAGTGTTTCTTACTCGGTTGTGATTCCAACTGAGTTGATTTACTCGGTTGTGTTATTTTTAGGGGGTTGTTTTTAAAACTTTTATCTGGTGTATTCCCCCCCCCCATACACCAGAACTCGTATCGGGACCATCATTTTGAACTTGACAAGTTCTACTTTTAGTCGAATATTAAAGTAATTATTGTCGTTGAAAAACTAAACATTGTCATTAAAAAACGTAATGTTGTAGAATCATTATATTTCGTCACGACAATGTCTACTTTTGAACTTGACAAATTCTACTTTTAGTCAAACGTTAAAGTAATATTGTCATTGAAAAAATAAGCATTGTCATTAAGAAACGTAAAGTTTCACGATCATTATATTGCGTCACGACAATATTAAAAAAAATGAAGATGCAAAAAAAAAAAAACCGAAGAGGTAAACAAAAAAGGAAAGGCGAAAAAAAAGAAAATGTGGAAAATAACAAGAAAAAAAATCTGAAAAATTAAAAAAAATCTGGAAAATAAAAAAACAGAAAAATGGAAAAAAGGAAAAAAAGAAAAAATAATAAAAAAGAAAACAGAAAAAAAGGAAAAGAAATCTAGAAATTAAAAAAATAATAGAGAAAAAATAAAAAAAATCTAGAAATTAAAAAAACAGAAAAAAAAAGATCTGGAAATAAAAAAAAAGAACAGAAAAACTGGAAATTAAAAAAAGGAAAAAAGAAAAATAAATAAAAAAGAAAGCAGAAAGAAAAAGAAAAAAAAATCTGAAAATAAAAATAACGGAAAAAAAAGAAACAAAACAAATCTGGAAATAAAAAAATAGAAAAAAAAAGAACAAAAAAACTGGAAATTAAAAAAGAAAAGGAAAAAAAACACTTAAACACTAAAAGACAAAATACACTAAAAACAAAAAGTGGGTGTATTGTATACAACAGTTGCACCAAAACAAATGTCCACACGAAATACTTATACACTGTCGTACATTAATTAATTTAATTATAACTAGTAAGTAACCCGTCGAGACTCGACGGAAAATAATTTTATATTTTTTATCTATATAATATTCATTAAAAAATACTCTACTCGTCCCATAACAAGTGGCTCATTTCATTTCGGCACGGGTATTAAGGTGAAGGGTAAAAATTAATTAAAATGGTATGACTCACAACTTTTGAAGGGTTAATTATTTCCTTATTTGGAAACGAGCCACTTGTTATGGGACACCCCAATATGGACAACGAGCCACTTGTTCCGGGACGGAGGGAGTAGTTTTTTTTAGTAAATAATATTTTATTTCACCAAAGTGAGTAATGGAAGAAATAAAAACATGTTGCAAATGATAAAACAACCAAACAACAAACGACGCCATTATAACTTTAAAAAGACTTCTCTTTCTCTCTCAACGCTTCCCCCTCATTCTCTCTTTAGAATTTCACTCCAAAGACTGACTACTTATATTTAAAAATAGTTTTATATCTTATACAGAAATTATCATGTCGTTTGCGTTAATTATAAATCAAACTTAGTAAATTACTTATAACATATTTAAACGTATAATTATGAATGAAAATATATCAGATACTTATTTATTATGTATTTTTAAAATCTAAATTTTAAAAAAAAAATTACATCTCGATTAAAATATTGACTTTATTGTATATATACTCATTGCAAACCTATTGGGTAATAATACTTGATGAAAATCTAAACACTACAAAGTTAATATTAACTAAAATTAATAAAAAAAATCTTCTTTTTATGTCTATTTGAATTGTTTCGTTGTTTTGAATCGTTTCATTAGTTTATGACAAATTGATATCTCTAATTTTAGCCAAAATGTTGAGAAAGATATATTTGCATTTTCATTATATATTTTTCAAATCTAAATTTGTCTACATCTCGGATAAAATTGTGATTTTATTGAGCTGTCGCAAATTTATTGGGTAATAGTACTCCAAAAATTTTGAACACTACAAAATTAATATTTATTAAAATTAATAAAAGCATTTTTTTTATGTCTATTTGAATCGTCTCGTTGGTTTATATTAAATTGATATCTCTAATCTTAGCCAAAGGCCGAGAAAAATATATTTATATTTTGAAGATTGTTTTTTTTTTCTTTTTTTAGCTATCTATTCATACATTATATTCAATATGATATGTTAGTATTTTCTAGCAGGCACTAATTGAAGATTTTAAAAAGTATGAATAAAAGATAAAGAGAATTCCATGTAGACATGTTGATTAAATATATGTTGGCCTCTTAAATGCTAGTTTGTTGCTTTAAATTTAATTATTGGCGTTATTTGTAGACTAATTTAAAAAATATTTTTTTTTTCATAATTATTAGATAAATAATTAAGAATAAAAATGAATTATATAATTTGTATTTAGAAATTAAGAGTATATATTTATTAAGAATTGAGATATAATATATAATATTAATATTGGAGTATGAATTAATAATACACAAAGCTTTAAGAAAGTGTGATGAATAAGAGATAAATATATTAATAATAGATATACATGTGAGACATGATAAATTATTATATGAATATAATAAGTAAAATATGTGTATTATTATGATTTAATAATGCCAAAAAGATCAGAATAAAGGAAAATCGAAATAGAGCATCGAGAAGGAAGCACTATTTATTTTTCTCTTATTAATTGATGATATTATATAATTTAATATAAATATGATTCCCCATGTGTTAAAGTAGAAAACATTATATACCATTGATTATAAAAATCTGTACAATTTAGATTTGCATAATTTGTTAATCGTGACATGCTAAAATCTAGGGGTTGAGGGCAACAAAGTAATATACATTAAATTACCCACCTTCCAAAAATTTTAGATTCGTTATATCAAAAATTTGGAGGAGAGATAAACCATCAAATAAAATCTAATATTTAAGAAATTAAATCGTACAATTATTTTTATGAATCTGGAAGAGATAAAATATGAAGGTTACCACAGATATTGCATTATTGCAACATGATTTGGAACCGTAGGTAATATTTTTATTGTTGTTTTTTAATTGAAGTGTTATTGCATGTTATATATATTGTTATTGCATATTATATAGTATATGAGTATTAGTCCATAGGTCAAAAAACAACAGTAACATTTTATTACTATTTTTTATTGATGTGTTAATGCATACTATATATACGTGTGACAACACATTGATTTCAATTCATTAATTAAAAAAAACAACAATAAACAGTAAAAAACAATAATTTAGACAAAGAATGCAATAAATAATATATTTATATGCATTAACATTTTAAGTAAAAAGCAATAAGAAATAGCGGTAACTATATATATATACATGCATCCATCAGTTTATTAGTAATACGAACACAACAATAACCAGTAACAAACAATAATTTATACAAAGAGAACTCTAAATAATATATTAATATGCCTTAAACGATATTTTATAACAAAAACAACAATAATAAAAAATTTACATAAAATTACATTCGTCCATATATACTAAAGAAAATCATTTAGATCCCTTTTGGGATAATCTGGTGGTAAAAAGTGAGCGCTTGAGACTGAGAGGTCTCAGGTTCGAACCTCATGAAGCGCCTCTATAGGTCGAGCCTGTCACACCTGTACTTGGAAAGTGTGATTTACCTGTCCTGTGTGATTTGCAGGCTACTACACAAGGGACGTGAGTTTACCCAGTGCGCACCGAAAGTAGCAGCTGCGGGTTCCTACGATACCAAAAAAAAATCATTTAGCTAGAAAGATACTACATATTATAATACATTCCAATAATTTAGGAAGTACCCGGTCACATATCTTTAAAAAAAGTACTCATATGCCCTTATTATATTAATTTAGACAAAAATATAACTTTTATTATCCCATTAATCTAGGCTATCAATCTAAGTAAATGGACAATCTCGAATTTATTTTTAGTTAACACGTATAAAAACTTTTCTATCTGATCTATATCATATATATATATATATAGGAATTGGTTCATATAAAACCAATTCTAGCGTGAGAACGTGAGAACAAGTTTAAATTACTTTGTAATCATGCTTAAATTAATATATTATCATGCTTAACCATATTCATGTCTTTTTATATAAACATTATATTTGTATGATCAATGATTGTGATTATTTAAAGCATGAATATATATCAATTCAATCATGATCTTATATAAGCACTAATGTTTATATAAAAAGCATAAATCTTATTAAGCATGACAATCTATAATTTAAGCACGACTACATATAATTTACAACGTTTCACCGCCATCTGGAATTGCATAGAATTTTAAAAATCAATATCAAGATACATGACCTTTTATATTTTTGCGAATTTTGTCCGATAGTCGGGATCCCCAAATCGAAGCTCACGTGGCACTCGAAATTGCCACACTGGAATAATCGGACGGTGAAGCAATACGACGTCGTTTCTTCCCTTTCTCAGATTTATTATGATTTGCCCTCTTTCCTCTCTTTCCCTCTAATTTACTTTTAGGGTTTTAAGACAAAACAAGAGAGTGGTAGCGGGAGAGTGTCAAATCCAAATCGATACAACAAAGAGAGGGACAATCTTTGAAGAGTGAAATCGAAGGATTGGGATAGAATTTGAAGAGTAAAATTGATTCAAAAAGAGAGACTGAAATTGAGGAAGCCGAAGGTTGCCTCAGAGATGTGAAAGACAAGTTAGTGTTTTGATTCATATCTTAGATTCTTATCTTAGATTTCATTTGTGTTTTGATTCTTATCTTAGATTTCGTTTTTCATTTGCAGTGATGTATTCACTATGGAGGCTATCTTGGTAAGCATGAAGGGCTGGATGCTTATCTCAGGGGATTCTTTGCGGCCTTCTATGACTTGAACCGAAGTTCCTTTAATCTAGGTAAGCTGCATACACTGATTAAGGCTTTAGGGTATGCTTCTTAGGCTAAAATATGGTATAGAATACCTAGGACTCATGTGTTCAAGTGGATTGAAGGTGATGAGGAACTAGGGCATATGATGAATATTCTGTCTGAATATAACATTTTTGTTATGCATGTATATCTTGAGGGAGGGGTGGATGATAACTCTGGCATACTTCAAACACACATGAATTATACTACAACAAAAGGGACACTTAATCTAAATAATGTGACTGATAATCAGTATGTAGTTAGAAAAAAATGAGTAGCCTGTTGGTGTTGATGTGGATGGTATTGTTTCCAATGTGGAGGCTAATAAGTGTACATGGGTAGAATTTGATCAACATTGGAATGATGATGAAAATGATGGAGAAAACGATGGGCAAAATGAGGAAGAAAATGATGGAGAAAATAATGAAAGTGATTATAACTTAGGTGAGGGTGAGAGTGATGATGAATATATAGAAGTTAGGAGAAACCTTACAGAGTCTAAGGATGAGGAATTAAATAGGCTTCTAAGAGAATATGTGCCTCCAGACATGAATGAAGAAGAACAACCTGTAGAGGAATATATAGATTGTGATGAGGATTTTCATTCTGAAGACTCTGATGAGGATGATGGTGGGTTGATATCTCGTAGGAGTAAGGTGGTATATGACCCTAAGTGTGATCATAAAAACTTAGAGTTGGTGATTAGGATGAGGTTTCAAGATGGTTGGGAATGTAGGAGAGTTCTAACTACATATTCCATTGAGAATGGAAAATTTATTCGGTTTAGGAAAGTGTTTGCAAAGCAGTGTGAAGCCAAGTGTCAACCGCTCTGCCCATGGAAGGTGTATGCCAGTTATAGAAGGAAGAATCACACTTTCTGTCTGAAAACTTATAAGGGTGATCACCAGTGTGCAAGACATATGAGCAACAAACTGCTCACTTCAAAATGGATTGCTATGAGGTATCTGAATGTCTTTAGAACGAGGCCGTTGTGGACAATGGATGATTTGATGAAAGATATTATGGACAAGTATGGATATGAGATCCCAAAAGACAGATTATACAATGTAAAAGCTTTAGGAAATGCTATGGTAAGGGGTTCATTTGTGCACCATTATGAATTGGTTAGAAGGTATGTGGCTGAGCTTAGAAGGGTGGATAGAGATGGTAGGTTTGAGTTCTTACTGAGTAAGGATCATGTGTTTAAGGCATTGTATATAAGCTTTAGTTCTCTGGTACAAGGGTTCAGAAAGAGCTGTAGACCAATCATTGGTCTAGATGGATGTCATTTGAAGACCTACTTATGTGGGATATTATTGTGTGTGGTTGCCAAAGATGGGAATGAGCAAATGTTTCCAGTTGCTTAGGCAGTTGTAAAGGTGGATAATGAGGATTGTTGGGCCTGGTTCATCAAGTGTTTGATTGCTCAACTGGGAATTGGAAATGGTGATGGATACACATTTATTAGTGATCAACAAAAGGTATATCTCACTTTTCTGTTTTTCCTGTTTTAATTGAAATATCATAAACTAACTTACTAAACTTTTCAGGGATTAGAAAATGCTGTCATTTCATTAACACCTTATGCAGAGCACAGGAATTGTGCAAGACAGTATGGATGAACTGGAAGAAAAATCACCCTGGCCAAACTCTCAAGAATATGTTCATGAAGATTGTTAAAGGCACTAATCCCTTTATGTATGTTGCTGCTCTGGATGAATTGAAGCAAGAAAGTATTGTTGCCTATCAAGACTTCATAAATAGAGATACACACAGGTTCTGTAAGGCTTTTTTTCCACCTCTTGCAAAAGTGATGCATATACTAACAACATTGCAGAGACTTTTAATTGCTACATTTTAAGAGCAAGAGGAAAGCACTTGATACATATGTGTGAAGAGATTAGAGCTAGTTTGATGGTGAGATAAGTGGAGCTCAAAGAGGCTATGAGTAAGGTGACTGTTAGAATCTATCCTAACATTAGGAAAAAGCTTGAAGAGTCTAGGGCTCAGCTTCGTAACTGTTATACAAAGGCTGCTCTACATGGGATATTTCAAGTTTATCATGGTGTAGATATGTTTTCTGTCTCATTGCCAAACAAAACATGTACATGTAGAGAATGAGAGCTTTGTGATCCTATGTTTGCATGCATTAGCTGCGTATAGTTTTAAGGGTGAGGATCCTACCCTGGATGTAGATGACTACTTCACTGTGAAGAGATATATGCTTGCATTTGAACATGATTTAGTACCTTTGAATGGTGAGAAAATGTGGCCAACAGTTGAAGGGTTCACTGTAAAGCCTCCAAGGGTGAGGAAAATGCTAGGAAGGCCTAAGAAAAAGAGGATCAAATCTCCTGGAGAGGTGAATCCAAAGAATCCAACTAAGATGAGCCTGAAGGGTATGCCCATGACTTGTACTAATTGTGGAGGTGAAAATCACAACAGTAGAACATGCAAACTACCTCGTGTTAAGCGGCCTGAACAACCAAAGGTATAATTCTAATCTCATTAAACTCATCAATGGTGATAATAGATACACTTTCTAATGTTGATTGTATGCTAATGTTTGATTATTTAGCGCAAGAGGGAAAGACCTAAGAAGGTACAACCAACTGCCCCTCAAGGTGAATCATCATCAGCTGGGGCTACTAACCAACAAGCTAGAGTTTCAAGAAGTGCAAGCCTTGCTAGCAGAGATATATACACTGCAAGGGGCAGACGTGGAGCTGGAAGAGGCATTGCAAGGTCGAAGGTAGAGCTGGAAGAGGACTTTCAAGGGCCAGAGGTTCTGCTACACATCTAGCAGCAGAAAGAAACTTTGCAAGAGAAGGTGTTGGTGTTTTTGTTGGTGAGACAGGAAATATGTACTATCACGACGCACCAAATTCAAGTGTACTCTAACATGTGCATCGAAGTGAATCAACACCACAACAAAGGGAACCTTCAACTCAAGAGAGCATCATATCATCTCAACATGCCTTTCAACTTAAGTAGTAGACTTTAGTTCCAATTTGCTGTTTTTTGTGGAAACTTTTAGCTTTTTTTAGCTGTTTTTTTGTGAAAACTTGTTGCTATCCTGATGTTAAACGAATTTTGCTGTTTTTTGTGGAAACTTATGATGTTAAACTCAATGCTTAATGAATCAACTAAATTATATCTATTAGTTGCTCGCAAGAGAACGAGGTCCTAATGTAGTGCAATAAGTTAACTCGAGTCGAATCTCAAGAAAAGCTTTGCATGGCAATCGATTCATACTTTGCACAAGAAAATAAAAACATCCTAAACATTCTAATCGATGAGGTTGTGTGGATTAAACTAAAAACAAGACGGGGATAAAATGTAAATATAAAAGTCGAGTTAAAGGGATCCAGGAAAAGGAATTTAGTCGCCTCGAGATTACACATCAACTATCATGGAACATGCAACAGATCACTTTATATAAACACTTTCAACAAAAGAATCGAAATACTAACTTACGTATTCATACAACAATTCTTAGCCAAAAGAATTATACAAATCAATCCTAGTTAGATTACGGGTCTCCGATTAAATCTAATGTCGATTGAACCTAAATCAAATAATGAATTCTTCTATCGATCTCATTCATTATTTATAACGATCTAGCTTTGGCCAAAAGTTCGATCACATACAAACCAATTCAACCAACAAGCACGTACACATGATAATTAACGATTATCTCGACTTGAATATCCCTAATCCTAGACTAAGATATTTAGTTCATTATACTGAAAATTAAATACAATAAACAAAAGTTAAACATTGCATAAACAAGATAGAAGTCTTACAAAGTACTCGAAAGTCGTAAACGATCAACGATGCAACAAACTAAAGCCAAATCCAAAGTGTTTTAAACAAAGAAAATAACAAAACCTAATTCTACAGAGTTTTCTTCTTAATCTACATTAAAAACTGAAAGGAAAAAGAATAAATCTATGTAGCCATATTATGGCTACCCATAATTTTGTTCAAATAAGAGAAAAAATTGATTTATTTATAATTTTAAGTTCTAAATGACTTCTAATAGTTTAAAAATGAGAGTTGGCGTCCAAAAACCGACCACATGCATTTATATTGCTGGAAATAACCGCCGCCCCACGCCGCGCCGGCGGAAATTCTGCCCCGCAAGAATTTCCCACGCCGGCGGGGCTCCTGCACCGGTGGAAGTCTTCAAGCGTCCAACGCTTCCATGCCGGTGGAGCTTCCACTCCGGCGGGAGTCTTATTTGCTTTCTCCTTTACTAAATTCACTCCCTTTTCCCATATTCTTCCGACCCGATATACGTCTTCCGCCACTAGCATACCTACACACCAAAACACGAAACACCAAACATACGACCATAACTTGGGATAAAAAAAATGAACAAACATGCAAAACACATACGAATAATAATACGAAAAACACACAAATATGAACTAAACACTTAAGCAGCAGACTTGTGAACATATTTTATCTTGATGGTAATTTACTGTTTGAATTGATGAATTTCATTTTCAAATGAAAAGCATTTCCTATTTTTGTTTCTCATTTGGTGTTCAATGTACAGAATTTGCAAGTGAAATCCAACATGCCACAGTTTCATTTCAAACAACATATGGATTAATACATCCAAGTTATTACAACAAAAATTAGAGCTAATATCATATACATTAGGCTAAGTTCCAATTATAAGTTGCTATTTACATTGAGCTCATCATTTGTGAACATGCGAAGCTCTTCGGTCTCACAACATTTCACTTGCATATCATTCATCAAATCCTCATAAGTAGCAGCCATTCTCTCATGATTTTCCTCCATCATTTTGCAATAGTTGTGCTGCTCATTTGTGAACACGCGAAGCCCTTCAATCTTTTCACATTTGACTTGATATTCATTGATCAAATCATCGTAGCTAGCAGCCATTCTCTGATGCTTTTCCTCCATCATTTTGCAGTAGTTGTGCTGCTCGTTTGTGAACACGCGAAGCCCTTTAGTCTCTTCACATTTGGCTTGAAATTCATTCATCAACTCCTCGTAGTCAGCTGCTTATCTCTCATGCTTCTCGTCCATCAATTTGCAGTAGGTGAGTTGTTTGTTTCTTGATATGCGAAGCTCCTCACTCTCTGCACATGTAGCTTCAAATTCAATCATCAACTCCTCATACTTACCCATCATTTGCTCATAATTCAACTCCTCCTTCAATCTACTTTCCATCTTATTCGAGTTTCACCTGGCCTGCGTCGCTAACAACCACTCACCTGGCTACCACTCTCTATGTTTCACTCTCTCGATTTTTCTCACCTGGCCGCTGCCCCTCTGCCCCTCTCTTTTGGTCTGCTGCCCCTCTCATGTTGTATCGATTCACAACCCTCTCTCAATCCCTCGATTTGCCCCTCTCTTGTTGTATCGGTTTCGATTTCACACTCTTCCTTTTCATTTCGCTACCACTCTCTGTGTTTCACTCTCTCAATTTTTCTCTCTCTCGAATTCTCTAAAATCCCTATGTAAATTAGGGGAAATCATAATAAATCAGAGAAAGAGAAGAAACGATGCCGTTTGGGTCATTACAATACGCCATCATATTGCTTCACCGTCCGATTATTCCAGCGTAACAATTCTGAGTGCCACGTGAGCTTCGATTTGGGGGATCCCGACTATCGGACAAAATTCACGAAAATATAAAAAGTCATGTATTCTGATATTGATTTTTAAAATTCTGCACAATTCCATAAAGCGGTGAAACGTTGTGAATTTACAGACAATTTGACATATATATTCGGTCGACTATAGTGGGGGCACACGCGAGAACCTTAATTTTTAAGAAAGGGGTTGGTTTAGTATTTTTGTTTCCTGAAAGAGCGAAGGATTAGTGCAAGAGTACATCTGCTATTTTTCTTGAGTTTCCCAAATGACATTAATAAATTTAATGTTACAAATCGGATATCAACTTTTTCATAATCTGTAAAATTAATTAATGGTCCCCATAAACGTGGTGTGGCTAAACGTCAATAATATGATGCTCATTGCTCACAAATAAAAAAACACTCAAAAATGGTGAGCAACACCATATCATATATATATATATATATATATATATATATATATATATATATATATATATATATTATTTTTCCTAACATGCATATTTTCGGAATTAGTTTATTTAAATATATAAGCGTTGATTTTTCACTTAAATGGATGGCAGCAGAAGTCAATAATCTCGAATTTTGTGGCCTTATGGAAATCAATGGCATGGATTTCCTCAAATTTTCTTGCTTCTTGAAAAGTCATTGCTAAACTTTAATTGAAGTTTTATAAATTTCTTCCAAAATAGTAATTCTTAATTCGGTTTATCGTACAAGAGTTCTCCCACTATCTCTTGAATGTGGATGGCAATAAAATTAGTGTGATTTAAATGGCGAGACTTCAAAATTAATTATGGCAAACTCCAAAAACCTAACCCTCGTTTGTTGCTCCTATTTGTCGGTTATTTTGACTTAGGTTTTTACTTCCCAAACGTGCAATCTTGTATAGTATTGTTCTAATGACTTCCACAGTTCCACTCTTCTTGATTTCAAAAAACGAAATAAAATAAAATTAAAATTAAAGTTAAAGTTAAAATTAAAATAAAAAAATCCACTCTCCCTCAACCGATCGAAGCGTCATTTAGGCACTTAGTTAACAGAAAATTTTAAATTGGGAGAGATAAATTTAAAATGAGCTGGATGTGCTGGTCAACATTCAATAACTTTTTAGGGTTGAAGCACGTCAACTCTTTAAGGAGGAAGTAAATCGTGACATGAGTATTTTAGTGATTTGATCAGAGTAACATGCATGTGGCTACTGGCTAGCTAGTACCCCCTCCGTCCCAATTGCAAGGTCTCACTTTCCTTTTAAGGATGTTCCAATAGCAAGGTTTCAATTCAAAAATGAAAATAATTAACTCTTCAAAAGTTATAGTACCTGCCATTTTTCATCTATTTACTCTTATTTCTTAATACTCGGGCCCAAAGAATTGAGACACTGCTATTGGGACGGAGGCCGTCGGAGGGAGTAGAACTAAAAATATTGATTTTGAGTGGGTTTGTTTGGCTAAAAATTTAACTTATAGTTTATTGAATTACTCTTAAATTAAAGTATGAAATAATGCGTCATTAACTTTTACAGTTCCTAATTTACGATTTGATTTGACGGAACTACTGCGGTGGATTTTTAGTTGGGAAAATTTCGTGCCGCCGCTTTGATGCATGGAGGAGGTACTAAGAATTTTACATCTTAAAGCTAAATAAAAGTGAGAAATTAATTTTTGGAATTGTGAGATAACAGAATCAGGAAATTGAGATTGGTAGTCTTTTTGAGAATACTCAACTTGTGAATTTGTCTTATTTCAAAGGGAAATTTATTTATTTTTAATCCCCATTCTCCCTCTACCCCAATGAGAAAAGAAAAAACACAAACTCAAGGAATATTGATAAACATGAAACAAATAACTTGAAACATCCAAATTCGTTAAAAAAAAATCGTTTAAATTAAGTCTCACAATATTTGAAATGCTAATAATGAAAAAAAAAAAAAAAAAAATGTCTTGTGCGCCACAGTCCGAACCAATACCTATTGGTACATCATACATGTCCTTGTTACAGACAAGAGAAGACGATTCACAGTTAACGAGATGTACATTTAAGTATTTTAATTCATGTGTGAAAATGGGTTGGACTTGGATTGCCTTCTTCAAATGAGTTCCATATCCATATGAACCTATTTTGCAGGTTAGATTAGGTCTAGACTAGACTTTGTTTAAGTGGGCCTCGATTGGACCAGTCCAACCCATTAGAGATTACACAACTATAACCATTTTGGTAGATTTCACTGAACCTACATTGACTGACTGTGTCGTATAATTCAGATAAAAATACTCCAAGTCTGGTGAATAAATATTGAGGCAATATAATCAACTTACTGGTTGAGTATGTATTATTGAATTTCACATTAAAATTCCACAAACACCAAAGATCGAGTCTGTCATGTGTTAGGAATCAGGTACTTGCTCGTATATATAACAATGAACAATGCTTCTTTATTGATAAATTTGAACACGAACAGAACTTATAAGTATTATAATAAAAACTGAAGAACAAAGATTTAAAATGAACCGAAGATCATCCGAAGTTAGACTTCTACCCGCAAGACGAGAATACGCCCCGGTAGTGCTCACGGTAAGGCGGTTCGTCCTCAAAGGTTAAAACGATCTTAACGTCTCGGCAGTAGCAGCACCGCAAACTGGACCAAGCACCGACGAACTGGAACTGGAACGAAGACTGAACTCGAATGATATGTTATGCTATGCTTTGAGAGAAGAGATGATTGCTTTCGATTGAGTGAAGAATGCAATGGAAGACTCTCCTTATATAGCAGCTCTCGGACATGTGGAGGGGCTCGTCCCATAAATGCTGCCATGATGATCGGCGGCTTGGCTGTTACAGATGTCAAAGGTCTTGGGCCGATGGGCTTCACACGCTGGACTTCCGGATTGGCCTCAACAAATAAATGAATTGGGCTTGTGGAGTTGGTCCAAAAAGATAAGGCCCAAACACCAATTGCCAAGTCCAAGTCCCAGGCCCGAACGGGCGGCGCGCGCGCGAGGGCACCCATACACATCCATACACATCCATATACACCAACCCACAAGTTATTAAGCCCATACAGACATAGCCTTAAATGCTAGTCAAATCATCCACATATAACTGATGTGGGACAACTAACACTTATTATAATTTAATGATATGTTAGTTACTACTTCAACATCCAACCTTTAGCATACAATATCTTACTCACCAGAAATCGGTTTAGAGATATTAAATATACCACGTTCATCTACTCACGACGTAGATTAACATCCAATAAATATTTTAATTAAATAATAAATATTTAATTAATAATATTTATCTACAATTAATGATTAACTATAAACCATTTCCAACATAGTATAGAATTTTTGTAGAATAATTTACCTCTTGTATGATTTAGTATTTACAGACCCACCGATACATACGTACATAATTTTCCCAATACACATTCTTGTAAGTGGCTACGGTTATCCTACTCTTAAGAAAAGAACAAACATGACTAAACGAGCATTATAGTTGATAGCTTTAGGGGTGAGCAAAAAATCTGAGATCCGAAAATTCAAACCAATCAAATCGAAATATGAAATTCGGTTTGGAATTGTTCGGATTTCGGATTGGATCGGATCTAAATGTTTCAGAATTTCGGATTCGGATCGGATCGGGACTTTAAAAAACCGAGCAAATCCGAAATCCGAATTATATACGTATAACATATTATTATGTTTTATTTTTAGTTATTAATAATTTAATATATTTACTCATTTCTAAACCTTAAAAACTAAAATTCATTTTCATTCACGTCGTAGTCTTCGCTCCTCCTCGCTTCCGTTAATTTATGTATTCTCAATTTTAACATTTTTTGCTTAAATTTTGTAATTATTTCCGTTTGCTTATTTTTGCTATAATAATGAAAAAGTTTTCCCCATTATCTTGTTGTGTTATCTTGTTTTTTTATTTTATTTTGAGAAAGTAATTGAATAGACGAATAGTTACATTTATTTCAAATTTTTGGATTTTCTGGATTTTTTTTTAGAATTTCGGATTTTCGTGTTCGGATTTCGAATTTGTTCGGTTCGAATTGAATCAGATCCATTTTTTTCGAAAATTCGGATTTCGGATTCGGATCCAGATCAGATTGAGCAAAAATCCGATCCGTAATCCGAATGTTCACCCCTAAATAGCTTATCTATTGACTAAACAACTTACCTAACTACACTTATTTAGCCCAATAGGCTTCCTCAAAATGTAAACTATCGTTTTATCTCAATAAAAAAAAAAATGTAAAACTATCGTTACTGCGTTTTGTGTGCACAAATGTATAATAATGTATATCAAAAATAATTCGAGGTTTAAATAGAATATACTTGTAATCATATTAACCTCCTTTAATCTGTTTATAAGTCCTGCAATATTAGTATTTTTTTAAATCCGTGGGAATCCGCAGCCGATACCTTTGATGCACACTGAGTAAACCTCTATCCTAGTACAGTAACCTGTAAATCACAGAAGACAGATAAACTGCACCTTACAAGTACAATATTAGTATTATTATTAATATCAAATCAAACCGATTGAGTATTCTATGAATAATTGGGTATCCAATCCATAAAGTAGGTGTGCCTTAAATTTTGTATTATGTTATTAATAAGAAAATATATATACAGTATACTCGCATTTGAAACTTTAATTTTACTTTCCTTATTTAGTTGTTCCAACAAACTAAAGTTTACGTTCAAAATAGGAATCACAGTACAAACAAAATAAACACCATCAGCATCACTTCTAAATCTAAATTACTCCATAATATTAATATGTCTGACAAAAGATTTTTTTTTCTCTCTCTCTTATACTTCTCATAATTCAACAAAAATTTACTGAAAAGAGTTGTGATACGATATCTTAATTTATAGTTTTTGAAAAAATAATATCTACGGGAACGGTTGCACGTTTCAAGTCCATACAATTGCTTTGGACCACTCCAAACATTATCTATATATTAAAACAGTTGGTTCAAAATACTCATTGATTGGTGATTGTAATTCAGATAGAATACTTGCATTTACAATATTATCTTTTATTTTCAGTGTATTATTCAATTGTTACACAAAAACATTTTTTGTTGCAATTATAATATTAATATAATATAAATGAAGACGTGGATTATCCGTTTCAAGTTGCATGTAATTTCTATATATTTGTATTACAAGAAAAGAAAATTTTATTAATTCTATATAATGCTAGTGTGGTGACAGAAATTGATTAACCTCTGAAATGAGTGGGAACAATCGCAGCCGCGTTGACGACACCGACGCTATTTCCCGTCATCGGGTGGACCTGCCCATACTGAATCCACATGCCGGCTGCATCTGTATTGGCCTGTGGAGCCTACTATTTCAATGACTGACTGCCTGCTGGCAACTTCTAGTGCTAAGATTTGGGAAAATTCCATGCTAGGTCGCGTGCAAAAAGGTCGAGCCGCTGGATTCACGCCACGTGTATACCACTCACTTTTGCCCAAAACAACTTAGTGGTTTCACGTCTGAAAAGCTGTCAGTCGTATGGGAACGGAAAGGTCGACCCTGATGTCGCCACTAGAAAATACGATATATTAGTATACATTTTGATGTCGCCCAACCAACTGTAATAATCTTAATAGTAATTATATCGTTTAGAAACGTCGTTTATGATTTTATTTATCACGAAATCATTTTTTTTAATTATAGTTTGTTCTAATTTTCTTAAGATTTGAGGGTTTATGAATAGTGTAGGAATAGTGTATAGGAATAGTGTAGGATTTCATCCGTGCAATGTTGGAAGTTGGGATGGGGCTGGTTTTCCGAAAATACCCTTGGCCTTTTGAATTGAATTCAATCGACCAAAAGGAAAGAGAGAAGAATCATACAGAGAAGAAGAAAGAAAGGAAAAAAAAACGGAGAGAGTTTGGAGCAGTTTCTGCGGGAAGGAGAAGAAGAAGAACGAAAGCTTTGATCAGCCGAAATGATTGGAAAAAGCGCGGACACCACGCGAGCCGGTGACGATGGCGCCATTGTCGAATGCTCCGCCCCATCGGGAAGCGACGTCTGTGAAAGGAAACATTACGCTAAAAGGTCACGCTGTGGATATACGAAGAAGAAACAGCCGAGCAGCTCCCGTAGAGGTAATATCGATTGATTTTAGACAAACTAAGTTTATCATGTAATTGCCCTACATGAATTCATGATTGATGATCGGTTGATTTAGGGTTAGGTTAGGATGTTTAATTTTGATTTTGGGGGTAAACCATCTAATTGATCGTACACTACACTGACTGAATTGATAAATTTATGTATAAGTATTTTATGCAGTAGAAATTTGTTGATTGTTGCGAAATGTAATGGAAATTTAGATGCTGTTCATACTATTTCAGCTCCCCAACCCACTTCTCCCAGAAGATAAAAGAAAATTACTTCTCCACTGCATGGAAAATGACATTTTTGTATTTGGTGGAAAATAAGTTTATCATCTAATCTAATTAATTGCCCTTTGTCTATTTTGCATATTAGTAGGGTCCGTCATCTATTTGGGGTTTTGGTGTTTTGATGTTTTTGATATTGGGGAAAAAAAGAAAGAAAAAAGGGTAGTTTATCATCTGATTGTGGCAAATGTTATATAAAATTAGAGATGTTTGATAACTTTGCTACATTGATTGAATATTGTCTATGTCCTCTTATTTTATATTTGAATTTGAAGGTGACCATATGTCTACAAAGGCCCATCTATGGTTTCTCGACAGTATAAGGGATCGTTTGTCCCCAACTGATATGGCCGAAATGTGAGCATCTTGTTTTGGTCCGTTGTTTGAATTTCCCAATATGCAATTTCAAGGTCAGTTGATCCATCATTTGTTATTGTGTCTGCAAAGTAGGTTTAGGGATTGGGGTATTCTTGTATTCCAGATTAATGGGAAATTGATAGAGTTTGGTCCAACACAATTTGCACTTATGACTGGATTGAGCTTCAATGAATCTGCACCCCCTCTTGTTTCTAGTAATGCACATGTACAGTTGTTTCAAGGCAAAGGTAAAATTGTAGTTAAGGAAATTCACGATAAATTTAAACTTTGTTGTCAGTCAGATAGTGCGGTCAAATTGGCTCATTTGTATGTGTTGTACTCACTTCTTTTGATAAGGGATGTTACGTCGAAAGGGATTGATATGCGTTACTTTCACTTGATTGATGATATGGATAGATTCAAAAACTTTAATTGGGGGCGTGTGGCGTATGATTTTTTTAGTGAAGAGTGTGTATAATGCTAGAGATAATGTAGCTAGACATAAGGAAGATAATGCGGCCATTTCCTGTGAGGTACATGGATTCATTTATGCTCTCCAAGCGTGGGCGTACGAGGTGATTCCGGGTTTGGGAGAGTATATTGGTGAAAGGGTTGCTGTTGTAGATACAATCCCGAGGATGGCGAAATGGAATTCTTAGTATCCTTTCCATTTTGAAGACCTTGCTGCTAGATTCTTCACTCCTTCTAGTGGCATACATCCGGTAAATGTTGTTGTGAATTCAAAATTATTTGTTTTGTTTAATTATGATAATTATTAACATGAAATCAGCAGGTGCCTATTGTGCTTAATGAGGAGGAGGTGCAGTTTCTTGCGAGGTTGGGCATCCAAAATCCTACAAGTATGATGCACGAGGAGACCCCGTTGAAGAAACGTGCCCGAAAGATTAATTTTCAAACTGATGTGCACTTGGATGTGGATGTGGATGCGGATGATAAAGATGGTGATAGTGATGATGATGAGAAAGAAGGGCACCATAAGAAGAAAGTCAGAAAAGCAACAATTGAAAAGATGAAGGGAGAGAAGAAGATATGCGGAAGTAAAAAAGGATTGCGGAGATCGAGTAGAATTAGAGGCGAGACGCCTCCTCGTGAAGAAAGGAGGAGCACAGATGTAATGGATGAGATTAGAAAGATGCTAGATGACATGGAAGCAGCTAACTCAAGAAGAATGCAGGCTATGGAACTTGCTAACACGAGAAGAATGGAAGCCGTTGAAGCTAGCGTGCAGGAGATGAAGGCAATGCTTGTTCAAGTTCTGAACAAAATAGAGGGAGTACTCCCAAGCAAAGATGATGATGGATTGAAAGATGATGATGACAGACGTAGACTTGATGAAGTACTTACACAAATGGAGAAAGACAGTCCAATGTGGACTCCACCATCCAGCCCCAATGCGATGGCCCAGCCCGAGGCAGGAATTGCAATCACCCAGCTCGAGGCTGAAATTCTTCCCGAGGAGCAGGCTGAAAATGCTCCAATCGAGAAGGTGGAGCAGGAGCATGCTGAAATTGCTCCTGAGGAGGTGGTTCAAATTGTTCCTGAGGAGGAGCATCCTGAAATGGTGCATTGTTCATCTCCGGTTTTACGAAAGAAACAATCTCTGGGCAAGAATACTGGGAAAGGGAAAAAAAAATATAGAGGCATCTTCCAAGTAAAAAAAGCCACCAGTGCCCCCTACCAAAGAGAGAGTAAATGAATCACCTGCACGCGCAAAAAAAGGATCAAAACCTCCATGTATTGAATCAGATTTTGAGCCTTCTGACCTTCATTTTTCTATGAAGGACATTAAGGCGTTCGATGAGTGGGTGAAGGCCTATGCAGCTAGACAAGCAAGGTAGCTTTTAATTGACAATGTATAAGTTGCTACTGCCCCTTCTTTTGCACTGATGTTGTTTAATTAATTTGCAGCACACCTATCATAAAATTACCAAGTAATCAATTGGTAGGTGCTACGTGGTTTCCCGGGCTGCATAAACGAAAGGGTTGGCTTAGTGAAGAGGTAATTGTTTTAATTTCATTGAAACTTAATTGGTTTATTCAATATTCCAATTGAGGATATTTGTACTAAATTATGTATATATGCAGCATATAGACGGGATTGGACCATCATCGAACACTAGGCCACAGTTTATCTCTTGAGTCTTAGTTAATTTGTATATGGTTTGTAGATAATATTCTTAAGTTTGGATTCTCTGTAAGTGCAGGATGCACTTGGAGGACCTGATTTCCACGTGTTCTCAACTTTCTCTTGCCCTATTTGAATGGACATCGCCCCTATATTGATGGCATCGAATGGATGAGAGAAACCGTGTTCTTGGGGTTGCCAACATAGTGAAAGAGCATTGGGTTGCATTTGAAATCAATTTCGCGGAGCAATCCATCACCGTGTATGACTCAGCAAATTGGCGATGGGATCAGATTTTATCTTTTTTAAATGGATGTGTGTTCAAATTCCAAATCTCTTCCTGGAAACAGGTCTCTGGAAGAATATGGGCATGCCTGGTGAGTTTAAAAATAAGTGGGATTTCTATAAGGCAGATGGCACTCCACAACAAGATGGAACAACAGATTGTGGAATAATTAGCTTGAAAGTGGTTGAGTGCTTAGCCTACGGAAAACCTCTCGATCTAATTGATTCAACAAGAGGTGGCTTGTTCCGGAACAGTTACTGCCAACAATTGCTTCAATATGGTTGTGACCATGCTCCTTCACGTTACTAGATATTTTGTAAACTCCACTTTACTTCTGTAAGATTCTAAGCTTATATTCAGTTATTACATTTGGAATTAGTTGTGGATTGAATATTTTGGGTGAATTGGTGTATTTATTCAATCAGCTTTAAGATTCTGTTGTGAGGAGGGTGATCTTGTTCTATGTTAGTATGTTGTTAGGGTTTGTGATTGTGCCTACCGTTTGGATTGCGCCGGTGATGATTGTGATGTGGGGGCTGCTGTGGAATGATGCCGTCAAGGAGGAGGTGTTGAGGTTGAAGAAGAAAGTAGTTGTCGCGGCGGAGATTGAGAGGGCGGCGCTGAGGGTTGCATGGATTGTGAGATACCAGACTAATTTGGTGGATATTAATTTTTAATTATATAGGATTAGTGTGTGTTAATTAGTAAATTTAGAAGTAGTGTTGTATATGTGTTAGTAGTAACTTAGAGCAACGGATTTTATGCTACCTTTTATTTTAAGTTTTTTTATGTCACTTCAGCAACTACGCCACTTCAGCAACGAGCCTCGTTTATTTTACCACGTATGCCACTTTATTTTATGCTTCCTTTAATTTTAAGTTTTTTTTTTGCCACTTCAGCAACTATGCCACTTCAGCAACGAGCCTCGTTTATTTTACCACGTATGCCACTTTATTTTTAAAGTTTATTTTATGCTACATTTTATTTTAAGTTTTTTTTATGCCACATCAGCAACTACGCCGCTTCAGCAACGAGGCTCGTTTATTTTACCACGTATGCCACTTTATTTTTAAAGTTTATTTTATGCTACCTTTTTTTTTAAGTTTATTTTTTGCTACATTTTATTTTAAGTTTTTTTTTACATTTCAGCAACTACGCCACTTCAGCAACGAGCCTCGTTTATTTTACCACGTATGCCACTTTATTTTATGCTACCTTTTATTTTAAGTTTTTTTTGTCACTTCAGCAACTACACCACTTCAGCAACGAGCCTCGTTTATTTTACTACGCCACTTCAGTAACTACGCCACTTAATATCCAGTACGTATGTATATATTAAAAATATATGGGCTATGAGTGTTAAAATGTTTTTTGTAGAGTTTGGGCTGGCCAATCCATTGGGCCAACCTCATAATTTTGGGCCCGTGCTTAATGAAAACGAAGAAAGGATATATAAGGATGCAACTCTTCATCTTTCTCCTCAATCCTCGTCAGTGTCAGTTGCTGCAACTCTTTATAATAGAGGCAACTGTTCATATCCTATGAAGCGGATGTATATATATCTCCATTCCCATTCTCCTCTGCATCAAATTAAGGAAGCAAGAAGCCAGGTTCTTCGATTCTCTCAACTTTTAATTTCATGTTCGAATATGCACTTACCTGGATAATCCGATTGTTTTGAACTATAGGTTATCATGTACTAGGAAATATAGCTTTCAAAATATTTACATCTGCCCAAAATAGGCTTTGACAATTGCTATTTTCGATCAATTAGAGGACTATGTAAAATCGTTTAATCCCCTGTTATGTTGGTGAATTAAGGCATAAATATATGTTGAAATATCCAAAGCTGCGCTTTATCTCCTGAAATCTAGCATTCACCCCACTGTTGTCTCTGATTCCGCTACACAAGGATTAACATTTTCGTCAACAGTTGCTACTCTCCTGCTCTTCATATTCTTGATCTATGTTTTTGTTGGTTTTTTTAGATAAACTGCCTTTTATTTTATGTTCACTGAGGGTATATACATGTTGTTGATTTGTATATGCCTTTGCAGAAAAAAAAATGGACGATGACTATCCAAACACATATTATGATAGGCTAAAACTCCTCTGCGATAATACTCTGATCAGAATATGGAACGTTTGGGACGAAGAAATCTTGATTGATCAGTTGCATGATCGACGGGATGAGATGAAACTTTTTGAGCTCGGGAACCTCTACGAAGCCCTTCTAATGGTGACATCTTATCTTCGAGATAACCAAAACCATCCAGAGAACAAGTATGGAGTGATTGACTGCATATGCGAGTTATGGCGCTTAAGAGAGTATTTCTATCGCTTTGAACATTGGAAGAACATTATCGGAGTAGATTTCAATGCTGAAAGGAATGAGGTGGTGATCACCGATGACTATTGGTTCAATAACCCATTTCACCAGGTTCACTCCTGCCTTTTATTCCAATTACATCTCATAACTTGTTTATATCGCTGATTTATTTATACATTCATAACCAGGAGACTGAAGAAGAACGAGTATGGAGGAAAGAAGGGGAGAGCAAATACATAAAGATGGAGGACTTATTTAAAGTGCATGGGTTGCACAAAGTAGATCTCCAACAACTTGTAGAAATGGCAGGGTTCGATGGGGACATTGCTTGGGTTCCTCAGGAGATCTTTTGAATGGTGTAATTTCTGTACTTATGCTTTTGTGTGGATATTGTTATAGACTGCAGCTACAGTTGCTTTGCTTGTGTATGCTTTATACTTTTGTGTGGATATTGTACTTTTGTGTCTATATTGTTTAACAATATTGTTTAGATGTAGCTCTTGCTGTGTTGGGGTACTTTTGTTTAACAATATTGTGTTGCTTGATCAAAATCAGTCGAATCTTTCCTCCTTTTTTTTAATACACTTTTGATGTCTTAATTTATTCTTTGAAGGTATATTATTCATTTATTCTTCAATCTCTATATTATTTTTTTTTTCTTTTTCGAACAAGTAACAATTGATAATATATGGACTGTATACACACAATCATCAATGAATCCATAAAATTATATATATAGGGATTGGTTCATATAAAACCTAATCCCTGTGAGAATTACGAACTCATCCTAACCATTCGTACTAGATCAATTAACGGTTGAGATCTAATCTATATATTAACACTATTATCTTTATATAGATCAGTAGGTTTATGTCTTCTTGGTCTAAATCCACGAACTCAAGATCAAACAAGTCTCGTTTATTTTTTCGACGGCCTTACAGTAATGATCGAATGCAAAATGACATTAATTAACTATTTAACCGATAATATCATCATTCAAAATGGGAAACTTCACTGCTACTACACCAACTTCTACTAAGAAGTTAAAAACTAAAACCATAACAGTAGCTAGAGCAAAAGAAAGCTACTACACCATAAGTTCTATCTACTACTACATCCCATCATCCCTAATGCATATAAACGATGACAATGACCATAAGAACAAATGCCAAATACAGTCCACGAATCCGACGTTCCATAGCTTTAAATTTTGCACCAAATTCCTTCAACTGTCGAACAACTTCAACATTTTCAAGTTGTGCATTTGACGGCTTGACATCATCAACAACATCAGACGTTTTTGTAATGCCCCCCTCACTTTGTCTTAGAAGTTGATCTAACGCCATGTCCCTTTCAAGCTTTATCCTCTGGATACATTCGCGATAGTACGACGTTAGCTCCGGATCGATCCAATCCCAGTACTCACAATCACCCCGCTACAGTGGACACAACAAACAAGTAGCTCGATTAATTTTTTTTTTCTTTCAATGACGTTTAATAAATCGCTGCAGGGTAATAGATAATCTGATTTTAAAAAAAAAATGATGAGCTAAAGACTCACCAAAAGAATACTGCTGTTAGCTAACAAATGAAAAGGATAGATAGAGAAATAAGAAAAAAAGCAGATCAGAAGCAAAAAAACAGAAGAAGAATTGCACGGATTAGACAACTAACAACTCATACTAAGCATTTCAAAATTATTGTCATAAAAAGTTCACAGATAAACTCCACAAGATAACAACTAACACAACACTGCTGGTGCACGTATTGAAGGAACAAGGTTATTAAACCTTGCAGTTGACTAACAAGACACTTTCACCATAGTTGTCAATCTTAACACTGCTGGTGTTCTCAGTTTAGTAAATCATGATTCACCTCTCAATTTCTAACTGAACTACAATATTATTCTGCAGCCGAAACTAGACCTTACAAATATATTAAACACAAATAGGCAAAACTTATATAGCATTCGAATCTATCAGGACAAAATTTCTTTTGCTTTTATCAATTTGGATAACATTTAATTAATCGATTAAGTGAACTATAATATCTAAGAGCAAGTAACGAATACTAAACTCTAAACATAACCAATTTCGATTATATCAATATGAACTATTTTAAAAGTCAAATCGTACCAAGAAACAAAACTAGTATACATGTTTTATTGATTTACATGAAAATGGCCAAAAGTAATTCTTAATAAGAACGATGTGTAGTAATTCTTAATAAGAACTTGCCAAACTGTTAAACTAATCCATAATCCATGAACTTAAGCATGCTACTAAATAATTAATATAATATGCATCACTAATAATAATGGAATTATCTAAATCATTTATGTGCAGGCTATTAGCATGAAAAGAACCCATATTAATGGCTCCAATTCTAATTACAAGAACAATATGCAAATATCGAATATTCTTATATGGGTTCAAACACAACAAGCGAGATCCTCATTCTTGGCTAAAAACTCACATATCAATATTTAAAAAAATCAAACAACAAAAGCAGTTCCTCAATACACCACACAATGTTTATGTATCTCTGTAAAGGATGAAGGTAAAATCTTCTTACCTTGCCATGAAAACGACAGACGTAGTAGCGGCGCTCCGGGTTGTTTTGGCTGCGCGACGTCCTCAGAACCGACGGTTGGGGTTCTTCATAGCAACACAGAGGCGGAGCATTAAGGGTTCCCATTCTTGAAGGCGAAGACGTCATCCTTGAAGAGGGAGAAGCCATTCTTGAAGAAGAAGCAGCCATGAGCACCAATTTTCACTTCCCCTCTCTGGGTTTCGAAGAAAAAATGAATGGGACGTGTGTTTGTGCCCTAATTTGTTTTGCAAATTGTATTCGAATTTTCCCCAAATAATTCAAATTGAACTGGAACCCTTCCTTCCCTCCCTCTCCTCCCTCTTCTATTTTATTTCGGGCTGGGCTTGTACTTTTATATTTCAATCAATCGATCGGGCTTTGGGCTGGACCATATTTGGCCCAATGATCATAAATATAGTATATATACAAAAATATTGTTGTAGGTCAACATAAAAATTGAATCAAAATTAAAAGGAAAAAATAAAAAAATAATGGGCGACATATAAAATACAAAATATTGTTTTAGATGCTAGTGGGCAACATTTATCAAAGCACTACTGAAATAATAGATCGACATATATCACATTTGATAGAGTGACGATGGAACGAGTCTTACACTTAACCGGAGAATTATCAAAGCACTATTTCTGTCATAGATCGACATACATCACTTCTAATAGAGTGACGATGGAATGAGTCTTACACTTAATCGGAGAATTATCAAAGCACTACTTATGTCATAGATCGACTGGTAGCACTTTTGATCGAGTGACGATGGAATGAGTCTTACACTTAACTAGATAATTATCAAAGCACTACTGAGATAATAGATCAACATACATTAATTATGATAGAGTGACGATGGAACGAGTCTTACACTTAACCGAAGAATTATCAATGCAATACTGAGATAATAGATCGACATCTATCACATTTGATAGAGTGACGATGGAACGAGTCTTACACTTAAACGGAGAATTATCAAAGCACTACTTCTGTCATAGATCGACATATAGCACTTCTGATAGAGTGACGATGGAACGAGTCTTACAGTTAACCGGAGAATTATCAAAGCACTACTTCTGTGATAGATAGACATACATCACTTCTGATAGAGTGATGATGGAACGAGTCTGTTAATCGGAGAATTATCAAAGCACTACTTCTGTCATAGATTGACATACATCACTTCTAATAGAGTGATGATGGAACGAGTCTTACAGTTAACCGGAGAATTATCAAAGCACTACTTCTGTCATAGATCGACTGATAGCACTTCTGATAGAGTGACGATGGAACGAGTCTTACAGTTAACCGGAGAATTATCAAAGCACTACTTCTGTGATAGATCGACATACATCACTTCTGATAGAGTGATGATGGAACGAGTCTTACAGTTAACCGGAGAATTATCAAAGCACTACTTCTGTCATAGATCGACATACATCATTTCTGATAGAGTGATGATGGAACGAGTCTTACAGTTAACCGGAGAATTATCAAAGCACTACTTCTGTCATAGATCGACTGATAGCACTTCTGATAGAGTGACGATGGAACGAGTCTTACAGTTAACCGGATAATTATCAAAGCACTACTTCTGTCATAGATCGACATATAGCACTTCTGATAGAGTGACGATGGAACGAGTCTTACAGTTTACCGGAGAATTATCAAAGCACTACTTCTGTGATAGATCGACATACATCACTTCTGATAGAGTGACGATGGAACGAGTCTTACACTTAATCGGAGAATTATCAAAGCACTACTTCTGTCATAGATCGACATACATCACTTCTGATAGAGTGATGATGGAAGGAGTCTTACAGTTAACCGGAGAATTATCAAAGCACTACTTCTGTCATAGATCGACTGATAGCACTTTTGATCGAGTGACGATGGAACGAATATTACACTTAACCAGATAATTATCAAAGCACTACTGAGATAATAGATCGACATACATCAATTCTGATAGAGTGATGATAGAACAATGCTTACACTTAACCGGAGAATTATCAAAGCAATACTGAGATAATAGATCGACATACATCAATTCTGATAGAGTGACGATGGAACGAGTCTTACACTTAACCGAAGAATTAACAATGCAATACTGAGAAAATAGATCGACATCTATCACATTTGATAGAGTGACGATGGAACGAGTCTTACACTTAAACGGAGAATTATCAAAGAACTATTTCTGTCATAGATCGACATATAGCACTTCTGATAGAGTGATGATGGAACGAGTCTTACAGTTAACCGGAGAATTATCAAAGCACTACTTCTGTCATAGATCGACTGATAGCACTTCTGATAGAGTGACGATGGAACGAGTCTTACAGTTAATCGGATAATTATCAAAGCAATACTGAGATAATAGATCGACATAAATCACTTCTGATAGAGTGACGATGGAACGAGTCTTACACTTAATCGGAGAATTATCAAAGCACTACTTCTGTCATAGATCGACATACATCACTTCTGATAGAGTGATGATGGAAGGAGTCTTACAGTTAACCAGAGAATTATCAAAGCACTACTTATGTCATAGATCGACTGATAGCACTTTTGATCGAGTGACGATGGAACGAATATTACACTTAACCAGATAATTATCAAAGCACTACTTCTGTGATAGATCGACATACATCACTTCTGATAGAGTGATGATGGAACGAGTCTTACACTTAATCGGAGAATTATCAAAGCACTACTTCTGTCATAGATCGACATACATCACTTCTGATAGAGTGATGATGGAAGGAGTCTTACAGTTAACCGGAGAATTATCAAAGCACTACTTCTGTCATAGATCGACTGATAGCACTTTTGATCGAGTGACGATGGAACGAATATTACACTTAACCAGATAATTATCAAAGCACTACTGAGATAATAGATCGACATACATCAATTCTGATAGAGTGACGATGGAACGATGCTTACACTTAACCGGAGAATTATCAAAGCAATACTGAGATAATAGATCGACATACATCAATTCTGATAGAGTGACGATGGAACGAGTCTTACACTTAACCGAATAATTAACAATGCAATACTGAGAAAATAGATCGACATCTATCACATTTGATAGAGTGACGATGGAACGAGTCTTACACTTAAACGGAGAATTATCAAAGAACTATTTCTGTCATAGATCGACATATAGCACTTCTGATAGAGTGATGATGGAACGAGTCTTACAGTTAACCGGAGAATTATCAAAGCACTACTTCTGTCATAGATCGACTGATAGCACTTCTGATAGAGTGACGATGGAACGAGTCTTACAGTTAATCGGATAATTATCAAAGCAATACTGAGATAATAGATCGACATACATCACTTCTGATAGAGTGACGATGGAACGAGTCTTACAGTTAACCGGAGAATTATCAAAGCACTACTTCTGTGATAGATCGACATACATCACTTCTGATAGAGTGACGATGGAACGAGTCTTACACTTAATCGGAGAATTATCAAAGCACTACTTCTGTCATAGATCGACATACATCACTTCTGATAGAGTGATGATGGAACGAGTCTTACAATTAACCGGAGAATTATCAAAGCACTATTTCTATCATAGATCGACTGATAGCACTTTTGATCGAGTGACGATGGAATGAATATTACACTTAACCAGATAATTATCAAAGCACTACTGAGATAATAGATCGACATACATCAATTCTGATAGAGTGACGATGGAACGATGCTTACACATAACCGGAGAATTATCAAAGCAATACTGAGATAATAGATCGACATACATCAATTCTGATAGAGTGACGATGGAACGAGTCTTACACTTAACCGAAGAATTATCAATGCAATACTGAGATAATAGATCGACATCTATCACATTTGATAGAGTGACGATGGAACGAGTCTTACACTTAAACGGAGAATTATCAAAGCACTACTTCTGTCATAGATCGACATATAACACTTCTGATAGAGTGACGATGGAACGAGTCTTACAGTTAATCGAAGAATTATCAAAGCACTATTTCTGTGATAGATCGACATACATCACTTCTGATAGAGTGATGATGGAACGAGTCTTACAGTTAACCGGAGAATTATCAAAGCACTACTTCTGTCATAGATCGACTGATAGCACTTCTGATAGAGTGACGATGAAACGAGTCTTACAGTTAACCGGATAATTATCAAAGCAATACTGAGATAATAGATCGACATCTATCATATTTGATAGAGTGACGATGGAACGAGTCTTACACTTAAACGGAGAATTATCAAAGCACTACTTCTGTCAGAGATCGACATATAGCACTTCTGATAGAGTGACGATGGAACGAGTCTTACAGTTAACCGGAGAATTATCAAAGCACTACTTCTGTGATAGATCGACATACATCACTTCTGATAGAGTGAAGATGGAACGAGTCTTACAGTTAACCGGAGAATTATCAAAGCACTACTTCTGTCATAGATCTATTGATAGCACTTCTGATAGAGTGACGATGGAACGAGTCTTACAGTTAACCGGATAATTTTCAAAGCAATACTGAGATAATAGATCGACATACATCACTTCTGATAGAGTGACGATGGAACGAGTCTTACAGTTAACCGGAGAATTATCAAAGCACTACTTCTGTGATAGATCGATATACATCACTTCTGATAGAGTGACGATGGAACGAGTTTTACACTTGACCTTAGACTATCTGCATTCGGGCTCGTTCCCGGGTGCTCGAGCACGGAACGAGCATGGGATGGCTCGAGCTCGTCGCGTGGCGGGGAGAAAGTGCTCGAGACATGCCCGAACGCTCGAGCGGTGCTCGAGTTCGGCGCATGTTCGACACGCGCTCCAATTTCGGCAAAAATAAATAAAAATAAATAAAAGGTGCATGTAAAACACGCGACTAACGTTAAAAATTTTAAAATTTTGACAGTTTCTCAACTCCTATTGCCCGATATATAAATATATATTGTCTAATGTAATTTAAATATTTATTATTGGTGTGGATTATACTACTATATTTTACTACTAATAAATAAATATATTTAACTCTAATTTCCTATTTGTCTGCGTCGTTTATTTTGCAGTAAAGATTGATAAATCAGGGGAATTGAGAATCGCCATTGTCGAATTTTGTCATCAAGAGTCCAGATATCGTCGATCCATCATCGACCTAGCTGTTATTTGTAGTCCATGAAGGTGAATGATTGACGATCGTAACGAAGTACAGTGTTAGGGTTTCAAATTAAAGTACAAATCAGCGCAAACATGTTAGAATTATTATTATTATCCCTAATATCATCGAGAGAGGCGACAGAGACCAAAAGAAGGGCGACGGCGCTGTTCTGCGACTGTGGCTGCTCTCTTCTTGGTGTTTATTGCTCTATGCGCTGATGAATTGAGAAATATAGGGAAGAAGAAGGGCGGCAAATATCTTGGAGAATCTGCAATCGGAGTTGGCTCTTCAGAGAGAGAGGTAAATATCAATTCCCAACTTCTTTTAGATACCATTTCTCTGATCACAAGTTCACCGATTGGGCATGGAATGAATCTACTGCATTTGCCAATTTGGGTGTTTATTATATTTTTTCTGCCTGCAATTGATTGGTTTGGGGGTATAATTATTCGTCATAGGGAGATTAGATCTAAACCGGAAAATGCCCATAGATCTGAACACATCACCTGAGGAATCCTCTAGCAGCAGTAATGTTGCCGGGAAAAATCATGACTTCGGAACAGCCCAAGCACTTCAAGTTGGGCAGCAATTTGAAAATCTTGACGAAATATTTGAATTATATTCTGAGTACGGTCGTCTAATGGGATTTAGTGTGAAAAAAGGAAGTCAGGCCTATTTTAAAGGTACGTTTGATGTACGGATGAAGGTATTTCTTTGTTCGTGCGAGGGACGACCGGACGAAAAGCGTGGCAACGATAAGGAACCAGCCTACCGGAAACAACAAATGCGGACTCAATGTAAAGCTAGGCTCCGATGTTGCGGGGAGAGCAAGGAGGTTCCATGGACAATTACCATTTTCAATACACATCATAATCATGAGTTACTCCCTCAATCCCAAGGATATTTGCTGCGTTGTGTTAGGAAGTTGACGGAAGGGAAAAGTTCCTTGATTGCAGCACTTCATGCTGGTGGTATAGGTGTTACACAAGCCCACAGATTTATGTCTAATGAGGCGGGAGAGGCTCACAATATTGGATTTTTAAGAAAAGATGCCTATCACTACCTTGATAAATTGCATAGCGAACAGAGGCAACCAGATGGTGAAGCAGCTGCATTGGTGAAATTCTTCCTTGACAGGGCTAACAAGGAAACTGATTTCTATTCGAATGTGGATACAAATGCAGATGGTAGGATAGTGAATTTCTTCTTCAGAGATAGTCGCTGTAAAATTGATTATTCTTATTTTGGTGATGTGCTCTTTGTTGATGCTACTTACAAGACGAACAAGTACAACCTGTATTGCGTGCCATTCACTGGAATTAATCATCATCGCAACAATGTCATGTTCGGAATTGGTTTTTTATCTAGTGAGTCAACAAAGTCATTTGAGTTGTTGTTTGGAAAGTTTCTGGAGTCAATAGATGGAAAGGAACCCCAGGTAATATTTACTGATCAATGCCAAGCAATGATGAATGGCGTCGATTATACATTCCATGAAGCAAGACACCGATTATGCCAGTGGCACATTAATCGGAACACTACGAAACATTTTGGTGATCTTAGAAACAACCCTGAATGCATGAAGGAGTGGATGTTTTGCATGAAATTCTACGAGACAGAGAGAGAATTTGAGAAAAGATGGAGAGCATTGATTAATGATTATAAGCCAACCACATCTTGTGATTGGTTTAAGAACATGTATCAATTGCGAAAGCGATGGGCTTCAGTGTTTACACAGGACAGGTTTTGCGGTGGGGCGCGTTCAACAAGTCGGAGTGAGTCAACAAATAGAGTAATCAAGAATTTTTGCTCAGCAAATTGTCCTCTATATGACTTAGTACTCAAATATGAACTAATCTTGAGAAGTTGGCGTGAATCAGAGGCTGCCGAGGATGCTGCTAACAGAGGATATCCAGGGGGTTTATTGAGCCAGCTGCCTTTTTTGAGAAAAATTTCAGAAGTTTACACGCACGCTGTCTTTAAACACATTTCAGAGGAAACAGTTAACTCTCTTAGTGTTCACATAACCAAATATCCAGATGATTTGAATGCTGTGGTTTTGGAGTATTCTATCACCTGGCATGGTGCATCTAAGAGGACACGGACTGTAAAATTTAACCGATACTCTCACTATGCAACCTGCAGTTGTCATATGTGGGAAACTGAAGGTATCGTTTGTCGTCATATATTTAAAGTTTATAGCATAAGTGTGGTGAGTATGATTCCAGATGAACTGATTCTTCGTCGGTGGACAAAAGCTGCTAAGAAGAGAATTGCAAATGATCATTTCAGTTTTGATCCATCTGCTGGTAGGCCTGACTTCGTGTGTATTATGGGTTTTGGAAACCGTAGCATACGGTTCTTGATAGAGTTGATTGATCAGTGCAAGAATCACGATTGTGAAGAAATAATTGAGGATGGTCTTAAAGAAATGAAGGCGAAAGTTTGTGCAAAAATGAATGCGCGTAATCCGGATGCATCACAAAATGATTCTAAGAATACTACACCACGAGACCCAATAAGTAAGAAGCAAAGGGGATCAAAACGAATGAAGTCTTCTTGGGAGTCACCTAAACCCAAACGAGGTAGTTTAAATCACAACATCCATATTAATTAGTGATTTTATATGTTAATGGCACTTCTCTTAACACACCCTTATTGCTATTCCACTTTACAGGCCGGAAACCCAAATCTACTTGCACTAAGACAACTACTAGCAAAACTCCATCATCTCCAACCGTTCCGTACTATGGATCACGGTCTCAAGGCTCCTCCATGTCAGGGTTTAACTTTTACCAATTGGCTGATTAGCTGGAAAGGCTTACAGAATCACAGGTGAGTCTTTGTATTATATATTTGCTAGTTTCCACGTGACAGAGAATATAAAACTGTTGAGCATGTGAATGGAGAATATAACACTATTCAGCATGTTAATTGGAATATAAAACTGAGGTTTATGTGGTTGAGAAGGTGGCATAGCATAGGTGAGTGTATAAATAGCCTTCATCACTTAAATTAAATTTCCACATAAACAAAACAAATACATATGGCACCTCCAATGCCTGTTTCGCAAAATGATCAGTTTTATATAGCTCCATGGACCCGTGCCGTTGAAACAAGGGTACTTGAGAAGTTGGATCATGAGAAGTGGCTTGGATGGAAATTATTGCATATAGGTGAAACTGAAGCAGTTCTTAGGAAAGTGAAGAATGCTATGTTTGAGGAATATAATGTAGATATTCCACTGTCAGCATACTGGTTAAAGTTTGGTGAGTGGAAGGAGCGTCACTTCATGTTTAGGTGGTTACTGAACCAACCAAATGTCCGTTGTGATTACGTGAATAACAAGGTGCATGCTAGTATGCAAGATTGGAACAGAATAGCTAATGTAATTTTTCTCATCTTCTGTTTTCATCACATATTTTTTTTGTCAATTGTGGACTGATATATCATATTTTTGTTCACTAATAACAGGTTCGCCCTGAGACTTGCGCTTACATGATCGAAGGGGAAGAGAATTGGGTTTATCTTGAAGCAATTTTCTCAGTCGATCTTATCGACATTGATGATAGTGTTGGTGGATCCTCAACATTTTGTGTTTCGACACCAAGCGTCACCAACGAAGTTGTGGAACAACATAATAAAGCAGCTAGAAGCCGGTCCAGTAGCAATTGATTTGAGAGGAGAGATTTTAGTACCTAACTGTTTTTATTGCTTATGTCTTTGTTACACTGTAGTTGGTTCGAACTTGTAGCTTTTATTTGATTATTAATGTTATAAGCTATTCAGATAGCCATAATATTAACTACTTTCCAGAAGCTTATAACCACCATGACTTTAATTAGTATTATTATTATCATATAAAAGTGAGGAATGCAATGGGAAAATGCAGTAGGTGTGAGTCGTGAGTTGTCGTATTTCTTGTCTTAGTATTATGTAATGCAATGGGAAAATGCAGTAGGTGTTAGGTAACCGAGTCAGATGTTTCGACTCTCGCAGTCATACTTTGCTATATTAGTCTTTATAAGCTCTCAAGTTTGTGCTCTTGGCGTCCAAAATCTCGCTTTGTTTCTTCTTCCGTATGAAATATTCATCTTCGATATTTGTTTTTTTTTCTTTCTTTCTGGAAACAAAATTCGATATATATTTTGTTCCTGATGTTAGTGTACAGTTCAATTTATATCCAATTAAACTCTTATATTATTTTGATTACAGGTTCTTAACATAACAAGCTTCCCTCTGGCAAAGAGCTCTGGCTATGTACATAAAAATAAAAATAAAAATAACAAATGAAGTTGTCTACAACAAGTTGAAAATCCAAGAAAAATAGGAATGTGTGTGTGATGCTGATACATGATAGAGAATATTGAATCATTTCACATGAGAATAATGATATCTACCTTGTTAGATTTTGTTTCGGTTAATCATATTTATCATTCACATTGTTGTTGGTTGGGCAATTTTCCCTACTAAATCCCCCAGACAGACTTTATACTTTATAGTAACCTCTTCATATTCATTTTCTTCTCTAATTTACATATTTATTTTCTTATCTGCTTTGAAAGATTGTTTTAGTGATTCTGAGATTTTTGTTGAGGTGAGAGTTATTACAAGTGCAGCTTTCTATACTAGTATATAGAAAGAGAGCATATTTTAAATGTAAGAAAACAGAATTGATTTTGAACAAGACCTCAATACAACTTCTTAGTTCTTTGCCTATGTAGATTTCATTGTTAGAGATGCTTACTCCTTGTCAAAAGAACAAATCTAAACATGTCAAATTGAACAAAAATCAAATTTATCAGCGAACATCCGAGACAAATTATCCAACAGACGAAATACAGTAGTATCAAGGCCACAACTTAGGTTGTCAACACATAAATTTGCCAGAAAATATCCTATAATAGCATAATGATGCCATCACATAGAACTAGTTCCAACAGAAATTTAGAAAGATATGATTTATCTACTAAGTTGTAGCAGCAGATTGAGTATCCTGAATGTGAACAGTCTCAATGCTTCCCTTATGCTTCTCACGGTTCTTGAGTATTCCAACACGTCCCCTATTTCTACCACCAGTCACCATGACAACATTCCCCACATCAAACTTGATGAAATCAACAATTTTGTGTCAAGATCAAGCTTGATAGTATCATTACATTACATGTGTGCATAGAATACTACAAAAAGCACAAATATTTATATATCACAAGGAAACTGTTGAAATAGCTCTTTCAACTATTAATGTTGCCTAAATGTGAAAAACAACGGGGTGCTACATTAGCAACACAGCTACTGTCTAAATTCAGAGCTAGGTTATACATGTACATCATCTAAGCTCTCTCCACTAATAAGAACAATCATAATGTACAACATTTTCATATAAGAAATCAATCAAAAAATCAGAAATAAGAAATCAGAAATAAGCACCTTGCATATATGAATAATAAGCACCATGAGTAATAGAAGAACAGAAATTTGACTGGCATAGATAAAGATATCATTACAAAATATATGCCAACATAATCACCATGGCCTAGAAGGGGTATCATTACAAAATATATGCCAACATAAATCACCATGATCATAGTCATCAGCACAAATGATCAATGCAAAATATGTCAAAATGCTAATAGTGTTTTGCCACCAAGGCATGCATAATCAAAAAAGTTATTGTTTTGGGTTAATAACAGCCGTTGTAGAGACGATTAAACATTGTTTTTGTTCTAATAACCACCACAAAAAATGAGTTTCAGCCATCCAGGGATCATTCAGCAGCAGGAAGCAGCTGTGAATGCCCGTGCAAATCCACACAGTACCTGAGTCGGTAAACGGAGCAGTGATCGGGCTTGATCCTATCAAATGAGTGACCACACATCATGGCCTCCAGAGACTTGATCACAAGTATGCTACAGTTGTGTTTGTCATCGATTTCCTGTCTCGGGCTATCAGTGGCATATGTCACCTCCCACTTCATGCGCATCTTCTCAGCATACCCCTTCTTTTCCCACATCCCTATTTTCTCACACAACAGCGACAACTGACGACTCATAATCTCAAATGGCTCACCAATGCGCTTCAACCCAAGATTCATGGAGTCCACAACCTTTATGCGCTGGTCACGAAAGCTCACCTCAAAACCAACCCAATGATCTTCAATCACGTGGCCAAATCCGTACAGCCTCTCCACCGTGTGCCAGGAACGCCCCCGGTTTAAGGGGTAGGAGCCGCGTACGTACGGCATGAGGTCATCCTCACACCGTTTGAAATTGTTCTGTGTTAGCCCGCCCTGCAAAGAATTTGAAACCATATAATTTAAAACCAGAATTAACAAATTCAATACCAAAGGAGGAAGCCAGAAACTGAAACAAAAACTACAAACAAGTACGCAAATCTTACCCAACACCACATCTCCAGGATGGACCAGTCTCTGGAAGCTGCACCTATCTCCTCATCAAATTTCACCACAAGCCAGTTGATAAGCACATCTATGTGCTTCATTATAATATGGGCCACAAAACCAAAATGTATTCATGCGTTAGTTTAGGTTTTAAAACATCCAAGATCACATACACTACTTTAACACAAAAGGATTGATTTACCCCACTAGCAACACCATAAAGATTTCAGATCATATCACCCACATTGATACATATTTATAATTTTCAAAACCCTACATATTGCTGCTCATGTCAAATTCAGTAAGCAAACCTTCAAATTTAAAGTCTTATTTAATTTACCAAGTATGCTATTCCTTTGAAAATAATTATCATACTATAAATTTATTGAGTATTTACCAAATTTGTGACACAAGATACAATTTTTACTTGTAGTCCATGCTACACCAAAGAATAAACAAAACAAGAGCTACTCATTCTTGGTCCTCAAACCACAGATCAAAGTTTTAAAAAATATAACACCAACAGTTTATCATTCTTCACTAATAAAGCACAGAGCAATGAATTTAAACATTTCTTCAACAAGAGTGCCTCATTCTTGACAAAAAACTTCTACTTGTAGTTCATGCTACACCAAACAACAGGCTCAATAAAAGGTAATAATAAATCTGATTTAAAATAAAAATGATGAGCTAAAGACTCACCAAAAAAATACTATTATTAGCTAACAAAGGAAAAAGATAAAAGAAAGAGAAATAAGAAAAAAAGAAGAAAAGAAGCAAAAAAACAGAAGAAGAATGACAGATACTTAGTGTAACTAAACAACCTAGTCTTGATTGAAAGATTGCATGTATAAAAATTGCACAGATCAGACAACTAACAACTTCTACTAAGCATTTCAAAATTATTGTCATAAAAAGTTCACAGATCCAACTCCACAAGAACAAAATTCTTGACTAAGATACCACAAATCAAAAGGAAATAATTCTCATACGAAGCATTTATCAAGTTTGAAATTTACAACTAACAACTTCTACTTCGCGTCCATGCTATGCCAATCAATAAACACAACAAGAGAGCTACTCATTCTTCGCTAAAAAATCACAATTTAATATTTTAAAAAATCAAACAACAAAACCAGACACCACACAATGTTTATGAAGAGCAGCTTGGCTAATAATCCACAGATAAATGTTTTAAAAAAATATAACAACACCAACAGTTTCTCATTCGTCACTAACAAACCAGTCTTGAAAGATTAATTGACATCAAACAACAAGAGATCCACACACACACAATTTCCAGAATTATATATACTGATCAACAGTTTCCATTCCAGAGATTCACCAATCATTATATACAATACCACAAGTAAACAGATTACAGAATCGAAACCCTAATAAAAACAAAACACTAACCTCATCACGGAGACTTATCTCTTCATCGTACAACTCAGTAAACCAATCGTAGTCTCCACTTCTCACAACCGCCGAAGGTAGCCTGATGGAGAGCTCACTGTACATACCAAAACAAAACACAAGCCAATTTAGTTTGCATTCATATTAATTCGAAACATTTTCTATATTAACACTTTTACCCTTCATCGCGGGCGGCCATCCTTCGCCAGTTCATGAACTCGCGGGCGTCAAGCAACTGATGAGGATCAACTCTAGGTGGGATTGGACTTCTCAAGATAGCCCGTTTCTTCCCGGAACTTCCAGGAGTTGTCCGGATGTTTCCTGCTGCGATCGGAGACCAATGACAGTAAGGAATAATCTGGCAGTCAGAGGGTCTTGCTTCCTCCGATTTCTCTTCTTCGCCAGTTCCATTATTTTTCTCAGTACGAACGACAATCTGCAGCATCTCCTTGATTTCCTTAAGAGATTGACCATGTTCCTTCAGATTTCTAGTGATATCCATCAAAGCCATGAATTTTTCCTATTACAAAATTTTAAAGATGGTTAGTAGAAGTCAGAAATAATAACATAATTAAAAAAAATGTGTTTTATAGAGAGAGAAATGTACGTTATCGGAAACTGCATCTTATTCGTGTTTCCGGTTGCATCTTGAGAACGCTGAGTCGGCAAGAGGCACCTTAAGTGCCCATAGGATCTCCTTCTCAAATTTTGCTGCAGCGGCGCTTAAAATCTTGAGGCGCCTTCTTAAAGCAGCAACCTTTTTCGCCGCGTGAAACTCTTCGTCGTCGGAGGATTCATCATATACGATGTAGCGCTTCTTCTTCCCATTCGCCGCCTTTGCTTTAGGAGGCGCCATTGCTTTTCTCCGAGTAGTAGTTGCTTTAGGGTTTCGGACACCGACCACTTTAGGAGATCTTGCCTTGTCATCGAAAACCAAACGCTTGTAGGGTTCCCCTCTCCCTTCACAGTCGTCGCTGCTGCCAGATGAGGGGGCGCCACCAATTTTCTTTTTCGGAATAGTGGAATACTTTTTCTTCATTTTTTGCTCTCTGAACTCAAATAACAAAGGAGACTCACTCTGCGTCTCCCTCGATCCTCGACCTTATGTAAATCAGGGCAAATCAAAAGTTTGGAAGGGTAAGATTGTCCACGAGAACCCAACCACCACCCACCATCAGAGGGAGAGAATGTGGGTAGATTCGTCATTTTATTCGAATTCCTGAAAAATCGGGAGAGAGTAGGTAGTGATCTGACCTGCGGCGTGGTGTTACAGTCGATGAGGGGAGAAGAGGAAGAGTGGAAGAGAGGAGAAGAAGGACGAAGAAGGACGAAAAGGGTAGAAAAGGAAGCGGGGGTCAGTAAATTGGGAGAATTCCCAAATAAAGGCAAAACCGCGCACTGTTTAATTGTACCCTCTCAAAACCACGCTGCAAACCCTCAACCCACGTGGCATCAATCGAGCGGGTCGACTTTTTGGCACTCGACCTAGCATGGACCTTCCATAAGATTTGTTTCCTTCATTCATCAAAGTGTACTGTGATTATGATTTAGTAGTATAAAATTATTTGACATTGTCATATATGAAACTAGTATTGTAAACTATACATTTTTTTTATCTAAATTAATATTATTCAACTATTTAACAGAAAAAAAGTAAATTATACGTATTAGATAAATATTAAACTTCAACAATGCAGTGTTTGACAAGTTATTAAATTATGAATTTTTCTCAGCCATATTCTCTTATTAATTCTATTATATATAAAAAGATATATATATATATATATATATATGTGTGTGTGTGTGTGTGTGTAGTACGTTATATGTTATGCAAACATATTTGTAAATTAATACTACATCAAATTCGTACAAAAAATGAAAATTTAGCTATATAAATTAGAAATTACGTTACATTATTGCAAACAAATAATAATACCAATTAGAATTTGTTAAATAAACAATATTAATTAGAATAAACTAAAATAGCTATCTCAGGTTTAATTAATTCCACATTTTTCTTCCATATTGTGCTACATATCACATGTGTCAATAATTTTTCACCTTCTCAATTCATCGGCTATGCCTTAGGTATGATGATGTAGTTCTTTTATTTAGGTATATTTGAGATTGAGAAATTAGAAAGTTGGATGTCCACGTAAATAAATAATGATTACATAGTAACATAAATTGAATAAGAAAAAATCGATAGCATTATTTAATGGTCAATGGAAGATAAAAATGAAATAGCTACTTCAACTAGTAAATGAATGAAAATTAGTTAATCAAGACATAAAAATTGAAGTACAATTTAGGCGGGAATATTTCAGAAAGCTAGTTTACTCACTTATTGCAGATTTTCACTCTTTTGCAATATAAAAGTCGTTTAAGATTTTTTTTCACTTTTTTGCAATATAAGTGTCGTTATGAGTTTTAGTACCCAAGATGCCCTTATTATTAATTAGTCTTCTTGCATTAAATATTTATGTGGACTTTTCCTCTACATCTAGTTTCTTCCCCCAAATTATTATACTAACGGAAGTGTATATGTAAACCGGTACATATATATTCTCTCTTTCCTTTTTTTTTTTGAGAAATGCATTACAGTGTATTCTCTTTTAATAAACTATCAATCTCTTTTTTTTTCTTTTCTTTTCTTTTTTTACAATATACAATCTTTTTAGTAGTATTATATCATCATCATCTATTTTTTTTTTCTACTTACCAGACTTCTCCAGAATAGTGGAGAACAAAAGTACATTGGTTACTTTTTTTGCTTAATGTATTTCATTTTATTTAATTTATTATTATAAACATGTAAGATTTGGATAATATTCTTTGTTTGATTTTGACAAACTTATTTTGAGGCTATTTTAGTTTGCTGTGGGGATGACGATTTCAAGTTTTTAATCATTGGTCCATATCAAATCGCATATGCAGTTTTGTGTAAGGATATATGAAAATATCATTAAAATGACTATTAAGGAAGCAATAAATAAGGTTAATAATTCTGTCTCACCTTCTGATTTCAAGGATTTTAAAGATTGTTTGGATGGAAATGAGCTCACCCTTATCAGAGCTATGAGGAGTGAGTTTTCCTGGTGCAACAACCAAAGCGAGAGGGACAAAATCTATTCTCTTATTGACAAAACTTTTGCCAACTCTCAATGGTTCTCTTTATTTCCATCTACTGCAATAGAGCTATTGGAGAAAGGAATCTTATATCATTGTCCTCAACTGATTGACCTACGCAATGATGGAATAATCAGAACTGCTCCATTCACATTCCTCAATGTTTTGGTAGAGCATCCTAGCTTTGAGCAAAACACTGAGAGAAGCTTGGGCAACTCAACATCATCACAACACATTGTTAAATATTTGGTATAATCTCAAGGCTCTTAAGCCGCCTCTCAAGAATATGAATGTGCAACATTTCAAGAAGGTGAGTGAAAGAATTAAGGGTATTAGAGATGATCTCTCTAGTGCTCAACAAAAGCTGGCAAGGGATAAAATTAATGATGAGCTTATTCAATTAGAGTAACACTTGCTGAGTGAACTAGAGAAATGGAGTTAAATAGAGGAAAAAATTTGGCACCAAAAATCCAGAATTGATTGGCTTAAACTTAGAGACTCGTACTCCAAGTATTTTCATGTTTATATAAAAGCTAGACAATTTGCCAATGATACCAAACTGTTAATCAGGTCACATGGCACTCCTTGTGTGAACCAAATGCAGATTAAAGAGGAAATTTGTAACTTCTACAAAGCCCTAATGGAATCTGCAACTCCCATTCTACCGATGTGATAAAGAGATTATTAAGAGAGGTCCAGTGCTTTCATTGTCACGACAGCAACATCTCTGTACCCCCAATTCTTTGATAAGGAAATTAGGTGTGCTCTCTTTGACATGAATCCTCATAAATTCCAGGCCTTGATGGGTATATGTGTTCTTTTTTCAACATACTTGGTCGATTATTGAAAAAGATATCATTGATGCAGTTAAAGAATTCTTTAGATCAGGTTTTCTTTCTGACATTGTTAACACAACTCTCATCACTCTTTTACCTAAGACTCCTTTTGCTGCTTCTGTGAAAGACTATAGGCCAATAGCTTGTTATAATGTCTTATATAAGATCATCTCGAAAGCCATATCAAATCGAATGCAGCTTGTGCTTAATAGTGTTATTGGGATAATCAATCAACTTTCATCAAGGGGAGACAAATCTTTAATAATATCCTAATTAGTCATGAAGTTATCAAAGGGTATGGCAGCAAGTTGTATCTCCTCGTAGTATGGTCAAAATTGACTTGCAAAAGGCGTATGATTCAGTGGAATGGCCTTTCTTAAAGCACCTCATGCTAGAGTTGGTGTTTGTTCACTAGATTCTAGCTACCTTCACATCAATATCTTATTCCATAAATTTCAATGGGGAGGTGACCATGCCTTTTAAAGCAAGGAAGGGTTTGAGACAAGGAGACCCTATTTCTGCATATTTATTTGTAATTTGCATGGGATACTTGAATAGATGCTTATGGGAGCTTAATGTTACGTCCCGCACGCTAGCTCGTCCAACACTGTGAGGTTAACTAGAATTCTCTAGAATTGTCTTGGAAGATCCACATTATGGTAGAAAACTCTAGAAGATAGTGGATCCTTATAGATAGTTGTAGATCCTTGTAGAGTTCTCTAGAATCATGTGGATACTTGTAGAAACTCTCTATAACCTTGTAGGATGTAGAATTCCCTAGAAGCATGGAAGGATCTAGATCCTCCCCACACTTGTATAAATAGGCCTCTTGGCCATTCATTTGCATCCATCCAAGAATCCAAGCAATACAAGTTCTTAGCATTCTCCAAGAGTTCTCTTTCAAAACCTTCTTGTTTTCTTTAGCCAAGTGACTTGGTGGAGAGGTTGCCTAGCTAGTCTCGGGGCGAACTAGTCTAGGACCGCACGAGCGAGGAAACTTCGAGAGGCTCAAGTTTCGGTTCGTGACAAGTGGTATCAGAGCCACATTTGTGGTTCTGTTGTGCTTCCGCAAGTAAGAAGGTCAGTGAGTGTGCAAGGAGAGATGGAGAATCAAGTTGACATGTCCAACATCACCGAGAGGAGGAGGAGGGACAAGTCCGTGGACAAGATTGCCACGGTGGAGTCTCGAGTGTCCCGGGTCGAGGGCATCCTGGACGAGTACCTCGGAGAAAGATTGGTTGAACGGGTCGAGACTCTCGAAGGTGCGCATGAGGAGTTCGAGAACCAAGTGTCGGTGTCCCTCAACGAGATGAATCGGAGCCTGCGGGAGGAATTGCGTGCAGCACTCCGAGACGACATGAGGGCGACATTTGATGGTATGATGGCTAGGATGGACGCCTTGGAGGAAATGAAGGCCGAATTCGAAGCCATGAAGGGAAGGATGATCCTGTTCGAGCGGGCTATGGCAAACGGGGAGCGAGGCGGTGCGGCACCACCTCGGATTGACGTCCCCAAGCCGGCGGCTTTCAAGGGTTCAAGAAATGCTCAGGAGGTGGAAGACTTCCTATGGAGTATGGAGCGGTACTTTAGTGCCGCCAACGTGAGGGATGACGCAACAAAGTTGCAAACGGCACCATCCTACCTAACGGACGTGGCGTTGCTATGGTGGAGACGCCGGGAGGCGGACATTGAACGAGGCACGTGTCAGATGACGACGTGGGAAGACTTCAAGGCCGAGTTCAAGCGCCAATTCTACCCGGAGAATGTGGAGTTCATGGCACGGTCGAGGCTCAAGCAACTCACACACTCAAGGACGATCAAGGAGTATGTGAAAGAGTTCCAAGAGATCATGCTTGAGTTGCCAAACCTCACCAACCAAGAGGCGTTGTTCGCGTTCATCGACGGGCTCAAGCTGTGGGCAAAGCTTGAGATCCAACGATCCAATGCACAAAACGTGACGGAAGCCATCATGGTGGCCGAAAGGTTGGTGGAGTTGAAGGTGTCGAGCGACAAACCCAAGTTCCGAAGAGAGAACAAGAGAAAAGGTGGGGGAGACCGCCCACACAAGACGGAGACGAGGAGTCCGAGCTCGACGAAACACACCGATGATTCGGGTAAGAGAGCTTGTCATATTTGTGGTGCCACTAACCATTTGAAGTTCAATTGCCTGTTTCGAGAAAAGAAGGTAGCCGCGGTCCAAGGGTCGGAGGAGTCGAGTTCCGAAGGGGAGAACCCGCATGTGGGATCGCTGCAGCTACTAAACGCGGTCAAGGCCCGAGTAGAGCCAATAAAGGAACCGAGAAAAGGGTTGATGTTCGTGGAAGCCTTGATCGGGAACTCGAAGATTAGAGCGTTGGTGGATACGGGGGCGACTCACAACTTCATGCGAGAAGGTGTGGCCAAAGCATTGCGATTGAACGTCGTCCCTAGCAAAGGATCGATCAAGTCCGTAAACACTTCCGCCAAGCCGGTGGTCGGGGAGGCGAAAGAGGTCCGAGTACAAATTGGAGATTGACATGGCGCGGTCACGTTCACGGTGATCCCGATGGATGACTACAACATAGTACTCGGACTCCAATGGTTCGATCAGGTACGGGCTTTCATTGTCCCATATTCAGATTCCCTAATTATTTGTAATGAAGGGACCACAAGTACCATCAAGGCGAAAAGAGAGGCGTTGAAGTCGAGACTTCTCTCCGCCATGGAGTTTAAAGGGGGACTCCAACGTGGTGAGAAGACCTTTGCCGCTTTCTGCGTGGCGGACGAGAGTGAAGGCGAATCCGGGGAAAAAGACGAGGTCCCGAAGGAAATCAAAGTCGTATTGGAGGAGTTCAAGGATGTGATGCCCAATGAACTCCCAAAGAGGTTGCCACCAAGGAGAGACGTGGATCATCGGGTCGAGTTGGTGACCGACTTGATGCCACCATCCCGCACACCGTATAGGATGGCCCCGCCGGAGTTGAAGGAGCTACAAAGGCAATTGAAGGAGTTGCTCGACGCAGGGATGATCAACCGTCCAAGTCCCCCTATGGCGCGCCGGTGTTGTTCCAAAAGAAACATGATGGATCGTTACGGATGTGCGTGGACTACCGGGCACTCAACAAGTTGACGGTGCGTAACAAGTACCCCATCCCACTCATCGGAGAGCTATTCGACCAACTTGGAGGAGCCAAGTGGTTTTCGAAGATAGACTTGCGGTCGGGATATTGGCAAGTGCGTATTGCCAAGAGAGATGAGCCGAAGACCGCCATGGTAACGAGGTACGGGTCGTATGAATTCCTTGTCATGCCTTTTGGCCTCACTAATGCACCGGCCACGTTTTGCACTTTAATGAACAAGGTATTCCAACCGTATCTTGATAAGTTCGTTGTAGTCTATCTCGATGATATTGTTGTGTACTCACCCACGCTGCAAGAGCACGTGGGGCATTTACGGATGGTGTTTCAGGCCTTAAGGGATAACGACTCTATGCAAAGTTAGAGAAGTGCTCGTTTTCCCAAAGCGAGGTGTCGTTCCTTGGCCATCGGATTGGAAAGGGACGGATCATGATGGATAAGGCCAAGGTGAAAGCCATCCAAGATTGGGAGCCACCCAAAGACGTGTTCCAACTCCGATCATTCTAGGGTCTTGTCAATTACTACCGGAAGTTCATCAAAGGGTACTCCCAATCCGCCGCCCCATTGACAGAGTTGTTGAAGAAGGCTCAAACGTGGTCATGGAGCGAGGCGTGTCAAGAGGCCTTCGAGCGACTCAAGGCCGCTGTGACATCGGAGCCGGTCCTCGCCCTACCCGATCACACGAAGGAGTACGAAGTGCACACGGATGCCTCCGACTACGCAATTGGAGGTGCGCTCATGCAAGAGGGGCATCCCGTGGCGTACGAGAGTCGGAAACTCAACGAGGTGGAGCGGCGATACACGGTCCATGAGAAGGAGATGACGGCGGTAGTGCATTGCTTGCGGACGTGGAGGCACTACTTACTCGGGAGTAAGTTCGTGGTCCGAACAGACAACGTAGCCACGAGTTACTTCCAAACTCAAAAGAAGTTGACGCCAAAGCAAGCGCGATGGCAAGAGTTCCTGGCGGAGTTCGACTACTCGCTCGAGTACAAGCTGGGGGTGACGAATCGTGTAGCCGACGCCTTGAGCAGGAAGGCGGAGCTTGCCGCAATTAGCCAAGCCGAGACCGACATCAAAGGGCGTATAAAGGAAGGCTTGGACAAGAACCCGATGGCACGGAACATCATGGAGTTTGCCAAGGAAGGCAAGACTCGGCGATTCTGGGTGCGAGACGGGTTGCTCTTCACCAAAGGGGATCGCTTGTTCGTGCCAAAGTGGGGAAGCTTGAGGAGAGACATCCTCAAAGAGTGTCATGACTCGATGTGGGCCGGTCACCCAGGTATGCATCGTATAATGGCACTCATGGAGAATTCTTACTTTTGGCCTAGGATGCGGGAGGATGTGGAGGCGTATGTACGGACGTGTCTTGTGTGTCAACAAGACAAGATCGAGCAACAACAACCGGGCGGATTGCTCCAACCCTTGCCGATCCCGGAGCACCCGTTCGAGAGTGTGTCAATGGACTTCATCACATGCCTTCCCAAGTCCGAAGGATGGGGGTCGATTATCGTGGTGGTGGATCGATTCTCCAAGTATGCTACTTTCATCCCTGCACCACCCGATGTGACGGCCTTAGACACGGCCAAGTTGTTCGTGAAGCATGTGGTCAAGTATTGGGGTATCCCGAAGACGATCGTGAGCGATAGAGACCCGCGCTTCACCGGGAAGTTTTGGTCCGAGTTATTCAAGCTATTGGGGTCAAGCTTGGCATACTCGACGAGCTTCCATCCGCAAACGGATGGACAAACGGAGCGAGTCAACGCCCTATTGGAGTTGTACCTGAGGCACTTCGTGAGCGCAAATCAAAAAGATTGGGCAAAGCTTCTAGACACGGCGCAATTCTCGTACAACCTCCAAAAGAGCGAGTCGACTGGAAGGAGTCCATTCGAGTTAGAAACAGGGAGGCAACCGACGACTCCATTAAGCCTAACAACGGGGTATTCGGGGCAAAGTCCGTCGGCATACACTTTTGCCAAGACACTTCACGAAGAGACGGACTTAGCACGAGCTTCTTTGGACAAGGCCGCCAAAAAGATGAAGAAGTGGGCAGACCTTAAGAGACGAGCGGTCGGGTTCAACGAGGGAGATCGAGTGATGGTGAAGTTGCTCCCTCAACAATTCAAGGCCTTCCGATCCGTGCATAAGGGACTTATCCGGAGATATGAAGGTCCTTTCAAGATCGAGCAACGTGTTGGGAATGTGTCCTATCGCTTGGAGTTGCCAGCGAAGTTGAAAATTCACCCAGTATTCCATGTGAGCCAACTCAAGCCATACCATGAAGACACAGAGGATCCAACACGAGGGACGTCGAAGCGAGCACCAACGGCCATGATAACCTCGTTCGACAAAGAAGTTGAAGAGATCATCTCACACCGAGTGATTCGAAGGAGAGGTGTTTCACCTTACACGGAATACTTTGTGAGATGGAAGGGACTTCCGGACAATGAGAGTAGTTGGGAGCACGAAGAACACTTGTGGCAATTTCGGGACCAGATTGAAGCATACCAAGCCAAGGTCGCGCCGAGGACGGCTTCGACTTAGGTGGGGAAGAATGTTACGTCCCACACGCTAGCTCGTCCAACACTGTGAGGTTAACTAGAATTCTCTAGAATTGTCTTGGAAGATCCACATTATGGTAGAAAACTCTAGAAGATAGTGGATCATTATAGATAGTTGTAGATCCTTGTAGAGTTCTCTAGAATCATGTGGATACTTGTAGAAACTCTCTATAACCTTGTAGGATGTAGAATTTCCTAGAAGCATGGAAGGATCTAGATCCTCCCCACACTTGTATAAATAGGCCTCTTGGCCATTCATTTGCATCCATCCAAGAATCCAAGCAATACAAGTTCTTAGCATTCTCCAAGAGTTCTCTTTCAAAACCTTCTTGTTTTCTTTAGCCAAGTGACTTGGTGGAGAGGTTGCCTAGCTAGTCTCGGGGTGAACTAGTCTAGGACCGCACGAGCGAGGAAACTTCGAGGGGCTCAAGTTTCGGTTCGTGACATTAAGCTGGATAAGAGATTCCACTTCCACCCTAGGTGCAAAAGGTTCCAGCTTATTCAAGTATGCTTCACGGATGATCTCCTTTTATTCTCAAAGAGTGAAGCTCAATCGGTGAGGAAATTAGTGTGTGTTTTTCAGAAAGTCTCTGATGCCTCAGGATTACGAGCTAATCAAGCAAAGAGTTCGATTTACTTTGGTGGAGTCCCTGAGAGAATTCAAACTGAAATCATCTCAAAATTTGGTATGGCTCGTGGTGAGCTACCATTCAAGTATTTAGGAGGGCCACTGGATTCCAAGAAACTCATTGCAGCTCAATGTCAACCTCTCATCCAAAAAATCTTAGCTAGGGTTGATTGTTAGTTTGCAAAGATGTTATCCTATGCAGGTCGAATTTAACTGATTAAGTCCGTTTTGTTTAGTATCCAGTCATACTGGAGCCAAGTTTTCTTGCTACCACAGAAGATTATTAAGCTCTTGCAAGCTGCATGTCGTTCCCTTCTTGTGGTCAGGGAAAACAGCAGCAACTAAGAAAAATCTTGTGGCATGAGATCATCTTTGCCTGCCTAAAACTTCAAGTGGCTGGAATCTCATAGATATGAAGAGGTGGAACAAAGCTGCAATTGGTAAACATTTCTGGAGCCTTACTCACAAAAAGATAGATTGTTGGTTTGATGGATACATGGCTACTATATCAAGAAAATAATTGGGGCTCATGATTATTTTATCTCCAACTCTGGTGGAAACCCTCTTCTGCATGATAAATATTCAATCATGAAGATGTATCAGATTTTATGTGGATCTATTGTGCGAGTGGAGTGGCACCCAATGGTTAGTAGGAATCTTGTTGCTCCAAAGTGTATGTTCATCTCTTAGCTTGTGATTTTGGGAAGATTGGCTACCTGTGATCGGCTAGCTAAATTTGGAGTGATTGTAGATCCAATCTATAGCTTGTGTGAAGGGGCAAATGAGAGTCTAAACAACCTGTTCTTTGAATGTGATTTCGCAGGCCAAGTCTGGAACCAAGTAGCTGCATGGAGTGAGAATCATCAACAAAATTTGGATTGGGAAAATGAGAAGAGATTCATGGTGACCCAATGCAGGTCTAAAATTGGTAAACAAATGTGCTATCATTTTGTTCTTGCTACTACTATTTACCACGTTTTGAATGAGAGAAATGTTGGAAGGTTTCGTGTCACCGCCAACAGTATTGAGTACGTCGTTCAACAATGCCACATCCAGATTTACATTCGAGCTAATTCTAATATGTTGGTTCGCAGTTATCTTAGGAATTGAGTCCTTAGCTTTGATTTTGGATAGAGTTTTGTAAATATGTTTTGGTGGTTATATGTTTCTGCTTTGAATTGCTTTGGTTAAATAAAATTTCTATTTACCAAATAAATAAATAAGGTTAATAGGGAAAAAACAAAATTTCTTAATAAGTGTGCCCAAGCTTAGCGTGACATATAATTTGAATAGGAGGGATAGATATATAGATGTGAGTTGATTTATTAAGTGAGCCTTTTATTTTCTTATGAAAGTGAAGTGATGGCGTATATGTAATGTTAATAGTTCTTTTAATAGCTAAATGACTTATTGAGAATTGAATAAATATTTAAATAAATAAATAAATACATAAGTACATAATTGATTACACAAATATTAAATAAATGAGTATTAATTAATCAATTCATGAATTAATTAATGTGTGGGAGGGAGTGGGGGATTTTCCTAGTTTATAGATTATGATACTTTGTCTTTCCTGAAAATGGGGCTGCATTTATATATGACACTTTCAATAGTGATTTTTTCTTTTTTGCACTTTATATAGTTTTCTCTTAATGTGATTAAATTCAAATTATTGATATAGACATTTTTAAATCAGAGCCATTTGAAAATAATCCATTTTCGGATTTACATTAACTAAAATAATGACTACTCTTGTAGAGGTCCAAATCGGCGCCAAACATGTCCGATGAGATCATTGATAAGCCGATAGCGCTTTCGTTGATCTCTCAAGTCAACTTTCCGTTTGAAATAGTTTCTGAAAGGCGAGCGGAGTGGGCCTCTGGGATACACCGCTAGTGGACGGAGAATCGACATCGTCTCTTCAATTCTCGCATCCTCTCTCTCGTCTTCGATTATCACATTGTGCAAAATAATGCACGTGAACATGATATCTCGGAGGTGCCTCATATACCAGCACTGAGTCGGGTTCCTAATTATTCCCCATCGGGCTTGGAGGACTCCAAAAGCTTACTCGATGCCCTTCCTCGCCGCTTCTTGCATCTTCTTGAACATCGCCGTCTTCAGGTCAGTTGCAAGCGGAGGAGCCTTGATCAGTGTTGGCCAACAAGGGTAGATCCCGTCGGTCAAATAATATCCCTTGTTGTACTGCCGACCCATGACGGTGAAGTTGCACTCCGGAGCCCTATCCTCAAGCATGTCGGCGAACAAGGGCGACTGGATGATGACGTTGATGTCGTTGTTGGAGTCGGCACTCCCAAAAAAGGCATGTCAAATCCACAAATCCTGCAATGCCACCGCCTTCAAAATAAAGGTTGGCTCGCCCTGATCGCCTCGTATGTAGGAAGCCGCCCACCCTTTTGGACAGTTTCTCCATTCCCAGTGCATACAATCTAGGCTCCCGAGCGTCCCCAGAAAGCCGTGCCACTCCTTGTGTATCTATAGAATGGAAGCATTTGGCTTTCTCAAGTACCTCTCGCCGAAGTGCTCGATGACAGCTCTGCAAAACTTGCGGAGGCAAAGACGGCTCGTGCTATCTCCGATCTTGAGGTACTTGTCGAAGACATCCGCAGCACCACTGGTGGCTAGTTGTCGAACTGCCATCGTGCATTTTTGCACCGACGTCAGCCCCCATCTTTCTAATGCATCTTTTCGGTGCTTGAAGTAGCGGACGTTGTACTCCATCATTTTGCAAATGCACAAAAAAAGATGCTTATGCATCCGAAAACGGCTTCTGAAAAAGTGCTCGTCATTAGATGGGTTTGTCGGTGAAGTAATCAGCGTATAGGAGCTCACATGCCACTTCACGATCGCGGTGGACGAATGACTTCGGCCTCTTATTCTTCTTCTTCTTCTTCTTCTCCTCAATGTGTGCATCAGTGCATGAGCAGCTCGTTGCAAGTTGGAGAAAATCTCCAAAACCTCCTCGTCGGTGCCGTGAGAAGAATATTCGAGGGACGAAATTGAGGTTGACGATGATGAAGACATTTTTGGAGTGCAAATGAGAGGAAATGAGAAAGAAATGAATTGGATGTGGGATGAAATGAGGAAAGAAGGAGTGTATTTATAGGGTAAAAACTGAATTAAAAAAAAAATCTGCGGCAACGGCTAATTTTTTTTTCCCGCCATTTAAATTATATTTTTTTCTGACTTGCGCGTGCAAGCCACGCGCTGGCTCGAGCCGATCTCGAGGCGCTGGCCTCTGCATCGTTGCGTCTCCATTGGGCGGGGGTCTCGATCTTGTCTTGAGCCCCCGCCATGCAGAAAGCCTTAGTGATGTTCTAATCCAGTAAAATGATGATAATAATAAGTACCACATCACTAAAAATGAACTATGTTGTCCAACTATCTAGATCATGTAACTTGTGAGACGTTTGAAGAATTAATTATCTTCGAATATATACTAAAATTGATCCAAAGTACATAAATTTTTGATCATTTGAAATTTCTGCGGATTGAAAATTTATCGCTGCACCAATTCTCCCATCAAAATACATCAACCAAGGGTGAAAAATAATATGGGCTTCAAATTTCAAAAGCCTTAAAAATTTTGAGTTGAACTTTAACATCTTGACTCCAAACTCGTAGTGAAATATGTCGTGTATAATATTCATTGACCAATCACTCTTTATCTATATTAATGAGTTTTGTTTGTGAGAGACGGTTAATTGATTTGCAAATTGATGTCTTGTCATCAGGTCAGAACGAAACAAAATCTAAACAATGATAGGTTTGTATTTTTGATTTATTTTATAATTTGTGCGCAAAATCGTAATTAGCCTATATAACTCCCATCCAAAATGAATAAATAAATAATTAGGAAAAAAAACCAAATTTCTTAATAGATACTCCGAGAGCTAAAGCAAATATTGGTTTAGATTCCAACCGTACAAATCCTCTTTTTTTTTTTCTTTTTTTTCATTTTGCCGGTTCGAACAGAATTTATTTGTCGTACACTCGTACAGCGTGAGAGAGAGAGAGAGGGAGAGAGGGTGGGTGGTGGTGTAATCCATTTATATATACGAAGAAAAATCACGCGGAATTTGTATTCCGACAACGGCGATATAAACCGAACTACTCCGGTTATCTCGAGGGTGCAACTTTACGACTAACATTATTAGGGTTTTTGCACTCATTTCTTCTCCCAAAATTCTGAGCATTCGATCCATTTTCTGCATTTCTTCGACTGACGAAACGCAGAAACCTACAAGCTCTGTTTGGATCGTTGATTCAGCGTTTGCGGCGTCAGTGCAACAACCGATGCTATTGGTATATGATTTTAACTCTTTCTGCATTCTTCATCTATAGTTACGAAATTTTGTGCTGTGCGTTTAATTCTGTTGATTGTGTTTCACTCTCTTCGAGCAAAGTTTGTTTCTCTGTCTGAACGCGGTTGTTGATTGTTTTGCTTTGTTGAGGATTCGTTTAGGATTGGGGAATACAAGAAGATAGAAAAGGAGAAAGCAAAGAACATATATTTGATAATCGATAAGCTATATTTACTGCTTGAGTTGCATATTTATTAGTTTCTTGTTAGAGTACTGTTGAATTTTTCAGTTTTTGTGACCCAAAACATGTTTCTTTTCTTACCTTATTAACTGAATGTTGTCTAGGTGTATGTAATTGTAGTCCATCAATCTTTTGCTGTTTCTAGATAGTCAAACTCTTCCCCGATTGTTTTTACAGGGTCTCTGTGTTTGTTGCTACTAAGATTATGATACTCCTAGAAGCTAGAGCAAAAAGCTTGATGTTTTTTGCATATCTTACAACAAATATTCAAGATGGATTTGCTGTTTTATACTTTTGTTGCTACTGAATGTTGTCTAGGATGATCTGCTTATGTGTGGCTAACGAATTTTCAAGATGGACTTGAGTTCTTGACAATGTGGGTGTGGACGTGCTAAATATATCACATACATGAGTGTGTACTTTAGCTTTGCAGAAATGATGAAATCTTTGGTGGCTAATAATCTTACTAGTTGCTTGATTAACTTTGTCTTTATCTTTAGTCTATAATGCACTACTATATTAGTACGGGTACTTTTGCGTTGACTAATGATGAATTTCGTTCTTCTGTTTTTTACTAAATTTGAGTGATAATCATTTCAGGTTCTGTGATGGCGAATAAGTTCCATTCAGGGGACAATAGGACCAGGAGTTCTGTGTCAATCTTTATAGTAGCTGGTCTATGTTGTTTCTTTTACGTGCTAGGAGCATGGCAGAGAAGTGGATTTGGGAAAGGGGACAGAATTGCAATCCGGATGGCTGAGAATGGAGCAGATTGCAATATTCTCCCAAACCTTAATTTTGAAACCCATCATGGTGGTGAAGCTGGGGTAATTGATGAGTCTGATTTTAAGGTGAAAGTGTTTAAGCCTTGCCCTTCTAAGTACACTGATTATACACCATGCCAAGATCAAAGACGTGCAATGACTTTCTCTAGGGAGAGCATGTTCTACCGTGAGAGACATTGTCCTTCTGAAAAACAGAAGCTGCGTTGCCTTATCCCAGCTCCTAAAGGATATGTGACCCCATTCCCATGGCCAAAGAGTCGTGATTATGTTCCCTATGCTAATGCTCCATACAAAAGTTTGACAGTCGAGAAGGCCATTCAGAACTGGATCCAGTACGAGGGGAATGTGTTTAGGTTCCCTGGTGGAGGAACACAATTTCCTCAGGGAGCTGATAAATACATTGACCAGCTTGCTTCGGTCATTCCAATTGCAAATGGAACAGTTAGGACGGCTTTGGACACTGGTTGCGGGGTATGTTTGGTGCTGCAAGAGTGCCTTTTGCATTTGTTAATGGATTGTCTTCTGAATATTATGGTTTTCTTATTGCAGAGATGTCGAAAATGTATGTGGTTAACTCTATAATGTATGTTCTGTTTCAGGTTGCTAGTTGGGGTGCATATCTCTGGAAAAGAAATGTCATAGCAATGTCATTTGCACCAAGAGATTCGCATGAAGCCCAGGTTCAGTTTGCTCTTGAAAGGGGGGTGCCTGCTGTCATTGGTGTTCTTGGAACAATTAGATTGCCTTATCCATCAAGTGCTTTTGATATGGCTCACTGTTCTCGTTGTCTTATACCTTGGGGGGTTAATGGTAAGACCTACTATATTCATCGCGTACTTCCAGTTTACGATCTAACCAAAAAAAAAAAAGGAATCTTTATCATCTTTGAGCTGCCTATGATGCTTAGTGATTCTGTTGTCTCTCTCTTTACAGATGGACTTTATATGAAGGAAGTTGATCGTGTGCTTAGACCCGGTGGCTATTGGGTGCTTTCAGGCCCTCCGATCAATTGGAAGACTAATTATAAGGCATGGCAACGCCCAATGGAAGAACTCCAGGAGGAACAAAGAAAGATTGAAGAGTTTGCTAAACTTCTCTGCTGGGAGAAGAAGTCTGAGATTGGTGAAATTGCAGTATGGCAGAAATCAAGGGATACCGATTCTTGTCGTGATGCACAAGACAATTCTGGAGCTCTGTTCTGTAAATCGGAAGATGTCTGGTATGAATCTTCAATTTTTCAAGTACGTAGTGGATAATGAATGTTATGACCAACTCCTTGCTGGTGCTTATTCAGATAGATAACTGTATCATATATACATAATTACCCATGGACTGACTGAACTTGCATACTCGGTGTACTAGAAGTCTCGGGTTCGAGTCCACTCTGGCGTGTAGCAACAAAAAATAAAATTAAACTGAAGCTTTAAAATGATGTATATTAACGTTTCTTCTCCCATTTCAGGTACAAGAAAATGGAGCCATGTATTACTCAGAATAAAAATGGTAACAATGAAGAAGTTACTGGGGATCTCAAACCATTTCCTGAGAGGCTGTACGCCGTCCCCCCAAGAATCGCTAGTGGTTCAATTGCTGGAGTTTCTGTCGAGGCATACCATGAGGACAATAAGCAATGGAAAAAGCATGTCAATGCCTATAGAAAAATTGTCAAGATTATCGACTCTGGGAGGTATCGCAATATCATGGATATGAATGCTGGCTTTGGAGGTTTTGCTGCTGCTCTTCTATCTCCCAAATCATGGGTTATGAATGTAGTACCCACAATTGCTGAGAAAGACACCCTGGGTGTCATATATGAACGAGGATTGATCGGCATCTATCATGACTGGTATGTCCTTGCCTTACTGCTTTAAACACGTGGTTATAGACCGTCGAGTTGTTCCTGGTTGGCTGTTCCTATTGTATCATGCCTTCGTACTAACTTGTTTTCTCTATCTCCTAAATTTTCCTTTTAGTCAATGTATGTCATTAGCAATTTTTGTTTTCCCCAGACTCAGTCAAGCTTTGCGTGTTTTTTTGACTTTAAGCCGCTCATAATCAAATTATTAAGCATTTCAGTGGCTAACTAGATTAACTACATTACTATTAATTACTTCATGCATTTAGCGATAATTGTAGTTGACTAGACAAGGGGCATAGTACACAGATTTGGGATGTGCATTTTCCTGTGGAATGTCTCCAATGGGTTCAAATGCTTTAATAAATAAATAAATAAATAGAAACTTCTGAGTAACTTAGTCGGTGCTCGTTTTGGGGCTACAAGGTACCCCTTCTAGTGGAATTGTATGAAAGATCCATAGAGTTGTGGTGATTCTTATCTTGCTATCCCTTTTTTGTGCTACCTTATTCTTTTTTCGATTGCATTTCAGGTAGCTTTTAATTTCCTATGTCTGCACTTCATTTATTATCATTCTTTGGCTGCAAGGTGTAATTGGTTTTCATAATGATCTCTTTATTTTGTTAGGTGTGAAGCCTTCTCAACATATCCAAGGACATATGATCTCATCCACGCTAATGGTGTTTTTAGCTTGTACAAAGACAAGTAAGCATTACGCCTTATCTTTTTGGTATTATGCCTAGAAAGAGACGCTACATTAGGATGTTATTAGCTTATTGTAACTCTCTCAAATTTGCATTGCTTTTCTTGTTTGGATGACTTTATGGGTTTTGGATCGTGAATAGCCTAGTTTCCTTTTATTCTCCGTAGCACAATCACTAGATTAACAACCACTCAAAGTGTGTCCCGTGCTTTTCCAAAAGGATGAACTTTGAGGGTTTATTAATTTGAGAAAGAAGAATGAAGGGGTAATGGAACTTAGTGCATGTTAGTATATCGATTATTTTTAGTTTGACATTGCCAGATTATGAGATTAAGATTATATAACCTAGAATCGTCATTTTCATGCCAACTGTGTATCGGCTTTCAACGTTCACATCATAAGATCCTAGTCAAATTCATGACATTATGTAAATGGGGAAACTGATTTCTGCATTTTAGGAAGAAAAAGAAAATTGTGAGTCTTTTGTCCTTTGGCGTTCAGTAACATCTGGGATCGAAAAATCTATAACATTAAACTATGGATGCAGGTGTAACTTGGAAGACATCTTGTTAGAAATGGACCGGATCCTGCGTCCAGAAGGCGCAGTTATATTCCGTGATGAAGTTGATGTACTTGTGAAGGTGAAGAAGATAATTGGAGGTATGAGGTGGGATTCTAAAATGATGGATCATGAAGATGGCCCCCTTATACCTCAGAAAATACTCGTTGCAGTTAAGCAATATTGGGTAGGCAACTCCACTTCTGCATAGTAAAAAAATTCACCAGACTCGATATCCTGCCCCGATGGATGGCATGATATTGTTAGTCGTCAATTCTTTGATTTCAAATACAGGTGGGTCTTCTAGTGTGCTCGTTCACTCTCTTGAGTTGCACCGGGCGATGATTTTGCAGTGGATGGCCTCATATATGACGGTGTTGGTTGCTTTGTAAGTTAAAACGCTCGGTCTTTTTAAGAGTTCCGAGCACATGTTTCCTTAAAATAACTGAAGAGCACTCCCATCGTTAAAGACAGCCAGCCTATTGTTGTGTTTCTAGCTCCAGTTCCATTTTTTTTTTTTTTTTTTTTTTTCAGGTGTTTTGTATGATAGAAGAAGTTAACCCTTCATGTAATGATGCTAAAGCTTCTTGTAACATTGTTTGACCTATTGTTTTATATGAATATTTAGTTATTTATTGCCAAGGAAAATTGCCGAATATCTTAGCAAAATAAACGAGGACGACCAGAGAGAGAGAGCATAATGTTAAATGGAAAATATACCTGGAAATATCTGCCGATAAGACTATTTCGAAAAATATCTGCCGACATGGGAATATAAAACACAAGCTAACTCACAAAATATGAAATACAATGACAATGATTGTACAGAAAACCTACACAATTTTTTCTCCATTTTTGAAATGCTTATATTAAGAAGAGCTAACCGTAGTACATGCACATTGAGAACGTATATGTACGAATATAAAGCACTCATAATCACAAAACAAGGTAATGTAACGATTCAAAAAAATATTTAAAAAAAAAACCTATAGTGATACACAATTGTTACAGCAAGTGATTATTATTAATCAGTCTTCCTTATATTCTTTTGAGGGGCGAGCTTCCAAGCCACCGTTGCTATTCTTCTCAAGCGAATACGGCATGTAAGTACCAAGAATCCTATCCCACATCACAAAGAATGGCTGCGAAAAGTTATACTTGTTGCCATAGAGCTGGTGGTGAATATCATGATAAGCAGAGTTGTTTCTAAAGAGAAGGTGGAAAACATTGCCAGGTAGCCATAGCCCGCAGTGATCATCGACTGTCTTGAGGGTAGCAAATGAAAAGAAGAAGATGGATGCTCGAGGAGACATGCCTGATATGAGGAAGGCTAGAGCTCCACCAATGGTGTCCAGAAGCAGACCTTCGATAGGGTGGTTGTACAGAGCTCCAAAAGCGTAGGGGACGACCAGGCGGTGATGTTGAGAATGGATGTGCTTGTACAAAAACTTGTTTTGGTGCATGTAGCGGTGCATGAAATATTGCCAGGTATCTAACACCATCATTGCGACCAAGAGTTGTCGAGCAAGAACAATGAGGGAAGTCTGCGGAGCTTGTGCTGGATCACTATCGCTTCCAGTAACCTACATGGTATAGTTCATTCACAAACTCATTATTAGATTGTAAAAGGAAAAATGAGGTAGCATAATAGTTCAGTTTGTCACGATAGAAATTAAAAATTTGGGGTTTGGAACATTTTTCCGCCAGCATGTTCTCATACAACAAAAGGGACAAGAATGCTAAATGAGAGATAGTATAGTCCGAGAAGATCATACATTACACTACAAATTCTTTTTTGTAATCACTGCCTCAAAGACTTTAGCAGTCTTCCACATGCCCGAGACAATGCAGATTTTTTTGCTTAAAAAATGTGGTAGCATGTCAAGAATTAGTCATTTGAGTTGATGCCATTGAAGCAGGCTGACTGAAAAGCGGTATGAGCATCTCTTCAATAGCTTTCGAAAGAAGTTTTGCTCAAACAAGATGATTGGAAAAGGAGAAGCCACACGAGTAACCTCACAGTTACAGGTCATGATTAGCCCATCTCAGAATTGACACAATAAATAACAAATGAGACAGCAGATATCTCATTGCACTAATCACTAATGAACCTCAACTAAGTAACATCAATGAAAACAGCAGCCTACAAATCTTTAATTTTCCACACTAAACACTAAACAGGTTGCAACAATCCAGAGGTGAGCCCATAACTTGTTCAGATAAGATATCTCCATGACTCAGCGGCTAAATCAAAGAGTGTTACCACTACTGCAACTAGTGCGAAGATGACTAATAATGTGCTAATTTTCCAAGACTGTAGACATTGACATTGGTAACAGTGATATTAAGACATCAGCATCAATTCCATATGGTCTCATTCTAGAAAAAAGAGGGAAAAGTATAGGGTTTGGTAAAAAGGAAAGGAAATTAATGCCACGAGACCTTATAAAATTAAACATAAGATTTGATTTTTAATGATAATTTTTAAGCATGTAATAAAAAATCCAGGTGGTATTTTTAGAAAGTATTGATTCATACCCTATGGAAACTACTGGTATTAACCATTTTTCTAGCATAAACTCTATGATCAACTGCTGTTCTTTATATTTAAAACTGTCATAAGACAACAAATGAGTTAAAAACTGTTATGGTGCATTTTTAACCAAAGCATCTTAAAATGCACAGCGACTTTCTTTTTAAAGATAATGTAGAGGTATGATCTAACCAACTTGTCCCCTTAATCAGTAATAATTTGGTCGAATGCCAAAAAAAACATGAAAGATCCATTAAAATAATTATTCAAGCAATTTGCCGATTCATTTACCTTTTCTTTTGTCACCAACAACCAAGGGAGAAGCATAAATCTATATAGTGAGTTAAAATATTTCTAGGGAGTAACACTATACTTGTATAATGTTCCCATAAGAATCAGCTAAAGTAATTATTAGTAGGACAAAATTATTAAATTAAGAACTTTTATAAAGGCATATACTTGTTTACACTCATTTAGCTAACAGCCTAATTATTCAATGTGTAATAAGATTCTGATATACCAGTTAATATTAGTAATTGCTAATTCACATACTTATGAATCATTAAGGTACCACCCATTCTTCCTCTTAAGATAAAAATGATTTAACATTTGGCGTATTCACGACCAACAACTTGAGCAGCATTTATAAGCTCAGCACCTATGTATTTCAGAGAACTTCAAGAAGCACCTAAAAAGTTGTTGAAAGAAATCGATGAATCTAACACGTAGACTTATTGATTACACCTATTAACAGAAATGGAAAGTTAGCTGCCTTGCGACTGTATACTAAACATTAGTCTAGACGAAGACACCAATTGATGGTGGATACTTTCCTCTGAAGAGAAGAAAACGACGCACATCCATAGAGGTGGAAGAAATATTTCGAATCTGGTGTCTTAGATTCAAGCATACTATCACTGTAATAATCACTAGAGATAATTAGGCAAATCAATATCAATTCCAAATTTCCAATTTACATTACAACAGCATAAGGCTAACCTACTCCTAACTTTTCAATATGATTGCGATACATCTAGCAAATAACACACAGATACATTATGCAAACACAGGCAATATCAAACAAACCGCACAACGGCAGATTCTAAATCTACAGCCCAGAGCAGTAGACACAACAAAATCAACATCCAATCATCGCCGGAACACACAATACACACACAAAGGCATCAACCGCAGCAACATCGATTAACAAAAACACACAAAAACAAAACGGAAGGAAAAAATTTAACCAAAAAAAAAGGAAAAAATCGAATGTAGCAACACTACTTACGGCGAAGAGAGCGAAGGCAACGACGGCCTGAACCGCCTGCTGAAGGAGCACGCCTTTGACCACATCTGTCTTGGTCACCAAATTCTTCTCATCTTCATCCTTGCGCGTATGCAGCCGGTAATCATCGAGTGAACCAAGCAATACGTAAATCCCCGAATATATCCAGTACACAATTATTGGCGCAAATGTCCCCAACATTTCATCCGACACATTTACACCGTTCATCATTTCCATACCTAACATCGCGATCGAGAAGATGGAATCCTCGGGTTTGCGACAAGCGAAACAGAAGCTGAATCGGAACAAACCCTAGATAAGATGATTGGACGGATCAATTTGGGGTCAATAGTCCTCCTCAAAAGTGAGATTATCACACACTTGAAGAGTTCTGGGTTGATCCGAGAGAGATGAAAATGTGCCTCTATTTATATAATATACTCCTAGAATTTAATACTTGCGACTCATTCATTATTTGATATACACTAGTACTATGTATTGTGCATAATAAATAAGTACCTCCTATTTGTTGTTCTCTCTCCGCAAAATGACTTTAGTTAATGTTCAATGGAATATATAATTTCATATCAAATGTATGAAAATAATAATAATAATAATAATAATAATATTATTATTATTATTTAAGTTCACGTTTCTTTATTATCTTTAAAATTACAAAATTCTTAGTATGTTAAACAACAAGTACAGTCTGGACCACCACTGACATCTAATCAAATAAATTAAAGTTACATTTATGATGTGGGTGTTATCTAGCATAACATAATTTTAGGCCGCCTCTAGTAATATCTTTTGCTAACTTTATTGATATTTGAATTATTTAAGGTGAATACTTTAAATAAATTTACTACTCCCTCTCTTCCACCAAATTTGGCCTATTGAGCACGTATTCAAAGAAGAAAATAATTAAGAGTAAAAGATATATTTAGTATTCAAAGAAGAAAATAATTAAGAGTAAAAGATATACTTCCTTCGGCAACTTAAATGTTGTGCATTTTGCCATTTTAGTCCGTCCACTTAAATGTTGTGCATTTCCTTTTTTAGTAACTTTCTCCTACACATTTACCCTACTACTAATACATATTCACAAAAATACTATTAGTGGGCTCATTTTACACATCCTAACCCAACCCAATTAACAATAAAATAAACCCCCTAATTACTAACACTACCCTAATTACTAACCCTACCCACCCTATCTACACTAAAAACCCTATCTGCCCACTCCATTCATACTCCGCCGTTCTTCCTCAATCTGTCAAATCTCTCTCTTCTTCGACCTCACCTCCATCGCCTCCGCCCTACCTCGTCGTCTTCAGTTCACCCATCTACACTAAAACCCTATCTGTCACACCCCATTCCTATCACTACGCGGTCGTGCTTTTTGAATCAGCAAAAAACCCAATTCCCTCGCCACCGCCCCACCTCGATCTGAGCTTTCATGGTGCCCGAATCATTTCAGAGGATGGAAGAGTCTCAACTTTTTGTTGATGACTCCCAATCGCCGGTAGATGTGGAGAGATTTGATGAGACGGTGGTGCCGGAGACCGCCCTGGATTTCTCTGCGCCGGAGATCTCTGCACTGGCGTGGCCTCCCTGGTGTCGCGATGCGTCGGAGTATTATGAGTGGTTGGGCCAATTTTTCCCCTCTGTATTGAGGCTAGTCGATGGAGGTTCTCGAATCTTAGATTCACCCGAATCTGAGATTGTGTTTCAAGACGCGCAATCTCCGCCCTACATCGATGCTGATTTCGATACAGTGGTGCTGGAGACACCACCGGAGATCTGTGCACCGCCTCGGCTGACTTGGTGGCGAGATGAGACTGAATATCTTACCTGGTTGGCTACATTTTTCCCCTCTGTACAGAGGCTATTGGATTCAGGTTATTCTGTTCTTTATTGCCGTCTATGAATTTAATTTCTGATGGTTTTGATGGTTGCCGCCTGTGTATTGCCGTCTATTATTCTGATGGTTTGATGACCTTAATTTCGTTCTGTATGGTTGCCGCCTATGAATTTCTGATTTGATGACCTTAATTCCTGATTGATGAGATGAATTGATTATATGATGAGCTCTTCGGCACTGTCTGAGATTTGATGAATTGATTAATGTGATTATGTGCTTATGGATACTGCACTTGATTAGGCAAAACATGATGAAAATGCAAATGATGAAATTTTTCTGATGCAAAATGGCAAAAAATGCCTTTGTTCCTATGATGCCACCCTCATTGTAGTTTGGAGGTTGATTTAGGGCAGAAAGTGTGTTAATTTGCCAAAGTCAATGATGCAAATTCACTGATATACGCATTGCTGAGACATAATTGATGCAAAAAAAGATCCCAAATCATGTTTACATCCTAAACAACACCACTGATATACACCATGTTGCTTATACTATAAACTGATGCAAAAATACCAGAACCTGCGTATTCTCCTATTATCCATCCATGTGCATGCCTCTCAAAGCATCTACTATTGTTGTCTGGTTTAGATCATGTATGCAGTCTTGAACCAGCTGTGCATCCACTTGTAGAAACTCTGGCAGTGTCCCCTCCCTAATGTGTTTATCCTTATACATGTGTGGCACTTTATAGTTGTTGCCCCCCCTTTGCTTCATTATCTCTATGCATCATCCTTGTAGGGTGAGGAAAACATTGTTTAACTTGTGGGTTTCAAACTCATAAAATGCATCAGTTACATTCTTCAACAAGTCATCCACTCCCTTAGCCTGTTTTCTGTCTTTTAGAGTCTGAATTGCTCTGAAAAAACCAAGGTCATTGACATTACAATCTGGAGAATTTGCTGGTTGATTCACTAGTTGTATGTGTAGTCCACTCTCATTTGCTGCCTTGATGAAATCTGCATCATCTTGCTTGATATGAGGCATAGCATTGTCCTGTTGAATGATTATGTGCCTACTTGCTGAATCTGGCCACTTTTGTATGATGGTTGGCAGTAACTGAACATAAATGAAAAGAATGCACTAAGTGATGAATGAATATGCTTCTTCATTCTGATAGTAATTGGAAAGTTGTTACCTTATTTATCATGACATCCTTCATGACTTCATGATTTACAGACACAACTGGTTTGGTGATTAGTGTGCTCTTTGGTCTGTTTTTTGAGTTTCTAGCTGCTGGTTCTAATGTTGTGAAAGCAAAGATGCCTATTTTACCATCAAATATGCAAGTGCCATCTTCTGAGTACTGTGGCTTGCTCACAGCAGCAAGGAACATTAGCTTCTCTATAAATCTCTTGGACTTGCAGGTTCTATATGGATCCTCTTCCCCTGGAAGCATGTAATACCTGTCTTTAAGCTTTGTCAGGTTGAACCATTTCTCATCAATATGGATGATATTGTCCATTTTCTGAAATGACAGTCTGCCATCTACAACCTGTGGCATCAGCTGATTCAGACTCCATTTCAGCCTGTTTAACTTGTTTTCCTCTGTTAGTGTTGGTTTAATAGAGTTGGTGTGGGCTCTTAACTGTTTGTTCTTCAGCCACTTACCTACCAAAGTCTTGCTGACTCCTAACTTCTCTGCCATAAGTCTATATGATGATCTTTCCAAAACTGATAGACTTCTAATTTTTTCCTCATCCATTGGCTTTTTACTTACTCTTTTCTTACCTTTCTTATTGGATTTTATTTGGACAGGAACTCCTAACATGAGCTGATGATGAGCAGCCTTCCAAATGTTGTGAATTGTGTTTCTATGAACTCCAAACTTGGATGCGGCCTCAGCAAGTGCTCCGTGCCTCACCTTGTTGTTAGAGCAATTTTGAAGAAGCCATTGAGCAATGACATTCCTCTCATCTTCTGTGAGGTTTTGCCGCCTATTATTCTGTACCATTTTTCAGAAATTTTCTGTATTTTGCTTTTTTTTGGTAGAGTAGTGAATGTTGGTGGTTGAGAATGATGATTGGGTATTTATAGAGGAGAGAAGGTAGAAGGTGGAGGGTTAGGAGTTTAAATTTCCCTCTTTAGCAGTCTTGCAGATTTTTACAGTTTTTTAGCTTCAAACACTGTAATTGCCGCCATTTTTTTGGGAACAGGCTACTGATTTCCCTCTTTAATGAAAAATTCCTTTTTCAATTCAATGGCAGTGTGTATCTATAGTTGTTTACTGTTTTTTTCATTTGTTTCAATGCCACAGGTTTTGGTTAACAAAAAAAAAAAGTCCACAATTACAAAAAAAAAATGCAATAAGTCAGATTTATGGGGAAAAAAAAAATCGAACCCAAACAGTTGAGAAACCAAAAAAAATCGAACACTATGCAATTGTCTCCCAAAAAATAAAACAAGGCAAAAAAGACCATGTTATTAGCAAAAGTAATCCATTTCCTAATTCACACTAACTGTGGGTCCCTTTCTCCACTCAAAACAACTTTACTAACTTTTCTTAGTCTCCGTGCCATTTTCATTTGCACAACATTTAAGTTGCCGGAGGGAGTATTTAGTAGAGTTTTTAAAGTAAAATAAATTTGGTAGAGATAGAGTGAATAATAAAATAAAGTGGGTAGAAAGAGGGGGAAAATGAATGACACAGAAAATAAGGTGAAAAAGTAGGATGAAAGGTGTAAAGTAGGTTGTTTAACAAATTAATTGCACCCTAATCATCTCCTCATTATTTCCAAAAAAGAAAACATAATAAAAATAATGGAACAATCCAAAAAGAAATACAGATCAATAATAATGGGACAAAGGAAGTAATAAATATGACATGGAGCTTGATAATATTTGAATATATATGGAAAATGATACTCCTTCCATATTTTTTCATTAAGATCATTTGGTTTATAAAATAATTTTTGAAGAGTTTTTTGTCATATAAATTAGGAGAAAATGAAATTAGTACTCCCTCCGTATTAATTATAAAATCCCAATTTAAATGACCACGAGTATTAAAAAAACTGGTAAAATATTTTTGAGTGGGGTAAAAGTTAGAAAGTTGGGATAATAGTATTGACAAAAAGATAGTGGTATTGATAAATGTAGTGATAAAATTGTTGGAATGTGGGTCCATCAATGATAAATGAGTGTAAATAAGAAATGTGGGTCCATCAATGATAAATGAGTGTAAATAAGAGAGATTCTTTAGGGTGTATGAGTCCATAAAGTGAAATGAGACTTTTTAAAAAATATATATGAAATGGTACTGTATAATACGGAGGGAATAATTTTTAGCAGCATATACGATAATTTATAAATTATAATAAAATATTAATCATATAACTGATTTCTATTTTAAAAATACGATAAGGGGGTGGGGGGGGGTTCTATTTGAGTAAAGGAGAAATACGACAGTTGTACGAAATACCGTGTGGCTGTCATTTTTGAATTTTGACCAAGGAAAGCTCTTTTTTGAAAGAAAATTCTAAGGGACTTTTTGGCAGTTTTGCTTTTGAATGTTTTGGATTTTTTTTTTTTTTTTTTTTTTTTTTTTTTTTTTTTAAGTATTGTTTACTCATATATCGGAATAAAATAATACTAGGACACATCTTATCTACTACTGTTGTCGTAATTGATCAGACAGGACTGATCATCACCAAATAAAGTTTAAAATCATGAAATCAATCGTGTTGCATCAATCATAATTTTGGACCTCCTAAAAAAAATGAAAATAAAATTCATTTAAACTGTGTCTACTTGCTACTAATATATTAATAGGGTAGTATTATTTGATTACACTGTGACCGACTATACAAGTTAAAAATGGTAATATAGGTTTTGAAAATGAAAATATACCTTAATTTTTGAAAGGATAAACTCTAAAGGAGAACTATGATTATTTTCATTTTGACAGACAATTTTTCTTTTCCTTACGTCTGTGCTATCGTGTGACTGAATATCATTACTCATACCAATAATGGCCAGCAGCTTCTTCGGGAGAATCTTGCACATTGTATAGTTGTTTTCCCGGAGAAAAACATGCCAAAATTATACACCCACATTTTATGACATACTTATATAAGTAATATTGACAAAAGGTAGTATAAAGTAAGTTTTGAAAAATAAATAGTATTAGTACTTTTCAGTGGACACTCCTAAATTAAATATGCATAGTTAATTGCTAGGAATTTATGATAGCTAAATCATTCAAACTTAACATGTAATTATGTTGAATTATTTTATTAATAAAATTTTATCAAGCTTTATCAATGTAAACCAAACTTATCGTACAGACTAGGGTGCACATTGATTATGCTTTAATTCCTTTATTTTTTTCCCTCTAATTTTATAAAAGTGATGATGCAAATTGCACAATATGGTAGTGATATAGAAACCCTAAAACATAATTTTCAAACCTTTCAAAAGCTCGTGTCAATAGAAGATCATCTCATGACTGATTCGGTATATTTGAATTCATATAGATATCTACACATGTGGTACTGAGCGAAATTGATTGCAAAAGAGGAGAAATCTGTCTCATTAAAATACCTTATGAGGTAAATTTTAGTCACGTGTCAAACCGTCCAATTGGTTAAAATTGATCAAATAGTGTTCAATATTCATATACAAATCCAAATACAAATATATATATATTTGTATACATATGACGTTATGACTATTGAATATAAACTAAGATATAAATGTGGTTATTGTCGGACGAACTTAACTCCTCCTGATAATAAACAATTTTTTTACGTTAGATTTAATGATCGCAGGGTGAATAATAGTAATACACAACCTTTTGTGCTATCGTTAGAGGGTGAACAATTTTGTGATTAATTCCCTCCCATACGACCTAGTGGTAAAAGTGGGAGTCTGAGACTGAAACGTCTCAGGTTCGAATCCCATAACACGCCTCTATAGGTCGAGCCTGTCACACTTATACTTGGAAAGTGTGGTTTACCTGTTCTGTGTGGTTTGCAGGTTACTGTATAAGGGACGGGGTTTACCCAATGCGCATCGAAGGTAACAGCTGCGGGTTCCCACGACACAAAAAAAAAAAAAAAAAAAAGGTGGGGGGGGGGGGGGAGGGGAGGAGAGGTGTGCGGTGCGGTCGTGCCACTAAACTACCACAAAAGCCCACAATAATAACTAACAATATGGAGTCGAACGTGGGCCCTACTTGGTTGATTACGTGCCGTTGATATGGGCCGGTAGTAGACTAAGACTTTGACTTTAGCTTCCTTTTCAATTCTCATATTTGCCCTCGAAATATCCAATAACATTCAGACAGACGCATAGGTCTTCTTCATTATTGACAACTTTTTCTTTTATTTTAGAGAACCACTTTTCAAATAATTTTGGAGACTGACTCGTCGAAATCATCCCTTATTTTAGCATCATAGAGTATGTCCCTCAATTTCATTTTTATTTTATTTTTCTCACTATTTTGGATAAGTTTTTCTATAAATGGATCATAATAGATATGAATATTTATGAATTAAAATGGATCCATCAAACACACTTTCAAATAACAATTTGCCCAAACATATTCTAAAAGATACAACAATACAAAAAAGTATCCAAGCCATTGCACTGCTTACTTTGCTTGCCTCGACCCCGTTCAATCGACTTGATTAGGTATCCTCGTTCAATCGACTGTTGCTATGGTGCCTCGGTGGAGGCTGCATCCCCGCCATCCCCGTGGATCAGCTGCCGATATAGGAGGAACGAACATATATAAGGATTTGCCAGATGCATAATGACAGTATAATTTAGTTCAAATATTATGGAAAGGGAGAGGAAGTAGTGCTACCAGTGATCCAACTCGCTCGTATGCCTCCATTACTTTAGGGTTCTCCTCGTCTTCGTACCCTACTTGTAATATTCGAGGACCATTGACGGACCAGAAAGCTCTCCTACCGGCTTCCTGGAAGAAGAAACGAAGATACAATACAACTTTCAGATAGTACTAGAACAGTTTCTGTCTGAGCAGAGGGTTAAGCTTTTTACCTGTAAAACCAGCAGGTATATGGCATCAAGTGCTTGAACACGAATTTCGGGGTCAGCTACTGCTTCACGTTCAATTGAGAGTACACTCCCAAGTTCGAGGGGCATTTTAGACGTGTCTTGCTCAGTATATACCTGTTAACATCAAAGGAATACAAAAGATTCTGTGTGTTAGGGGGTGTTCACTTTGGGTGAAAGCTTATATAGATAAAAATAATGTAGGCTATAAAACAATAAATCACACGCTCATGTACAGATCACATGGTTCACCATTAGTCTACAACATGAATGTGTGCTACATAGCAACACCACCCAGAGTTCTCTGACGGTAAAATTCAAATCAATCGTTCGCATTTGGTCACATCTTTTCAACTCATCGAGGAGTATCCATCTCTTGCTAGGAGCTCATTCGTATGGTGCAATTATTTCAGGACAAATGAAAACTACTACTAATCACTTCAAACAGAGGTCATGGAGAGGAGAACAGTATGAAGTCCGAAAAAGAAAAGTTTAGAGCTTCTCTCCTAGTGGACTAATTTCCTAGTGATGTGCCGCTCTAAATAAATTGCAGATTTCCTAAGCAAATTTACCTTGTTTCCAGCAACTGGAAGTAGTAGAGCAGGCCAGAGGAACTCTGATACGAGAAGCAAATTTTGCAGCTGGATTTCTGCTTCAAAACAACAGTTGCGAATAGTTCCTGAGACCTGCAAGAAGAAAATAGAAGTAGTAGAAATCAGTAAAACTTCCATAAATTCCCTCAAAGGTGCTAAAGTTAATATCTCTGCTTCCTTGCTTTTATAATCATTGAATCCAATTACCCTACAGAAAGACACCCCATGAGTTCCGGTTCTGACACAAAACAAGAATTTGGATGGGGTGTTTTCATGGACAAAAATTCATTTACGTTTCTAGTTGTTCTCCCATTCCCTTTTATTCTTATCAGCCCCCCTTCTACAATAGACGAATTACTACGCATTTGAACTTACGCGACGTGCCAGAGATGAAGAGATATCAAACGAACACAATACAGATTCCAGTAGATCCTTATATTTGGCACATCCATAAAATTTTGGAAGAAAGAGAGAATGAAAAACTAAGTTCAGAGTTATTTTGTGAAGTTATATACATTTTTGCCCTCACACTAGCAATAACAAACAAGGAGCACAGGTTAATTAACTAAAAAATCTAGAGTAAGAAAAAAGAAGCACAAGACAGAATGTTATATACTCCTTTACTTAAAAAAATAATAATAATAAAATAAAATCAATTACCCCTTTCTTTCGCAATGGACTCGATGAATCAAATTGCCTGATAATTTGCTTCAGAAGTCCCCGCTTGGGGTCTAGTAGAAGCTTTCTTCCTGCTTCTTTCTGTGATATATTCACGAGTATAGATGCTACATGTTCAAAGGGATCATCACCTAATAGTGATGAAAAATGATATATCATTAGATTTGGTAGGAACAGGTCGTGAACTAAACAAGGAATGAGCAAAAACATACGTTAAATTACATATAAAGATTGGAAGGAAACACTCACCTTTCTTTTCACTAGATGAAGCACAAAATGATCGAACTAGCTTCATGATGTACAGACCTTGCATCTTCTCATCTCCATTCTGGAATCCAAGACAATATTCACTTATTTATTTTGGGTAACCAATCGTTCAGAAACTGGGATATAGTAAACCTCCAAAACAATTTCAACGATAAATACACACATTATGGCCCATTATCCAACTTGTCATCACAATACATGACTATTTTTGCAGAACCTAATACAATCGCTTGAACATGGTTATTCGACCAAACAATTTTCCTCACACCAAAAAAAGGAAAAAGAAAAAGGAAAGAACATGGGAGATGATTAAGGCAACCTGAAGTAAAGATTCGATACCAACATCCAGTTGTGTGATATTGACAATCAGCATGATCAGTAAGTGTTTTATGTCGCAGTCTATTTTGTACAGTATATCCATGACAGTTTTGACGATACCCATCTCGACCATCTTTCCTGCTAAATCTGAAACTTGCGACAAATTAACAAGGGCTTCTGCTGCAGGTTCAGACACTTCCTGAACGAATAAATAAAACCAAACATTACAAAAACACTAATAGCAATCCAAAATGCACGACTGTCTAAATTTTCCTTTCCGATGAGAAACCAAATAGTTCGTACTTTGGTTCATAATGTGCGCATGATAAATAGTTTCACTATGAAAGCTATAATCCAATAGCAGTTTATGACAGTCTTAATTAAAACATATATATGCCTTCACTGGTCACACATAAACAGCATTGGTTCAAGAACGATTACACAGTTAGAAGCATATTCTCAGCTAATAGTTTCACCACGATTTAAAGAGCTCATTTTGGTGGATTTAAGCAACACTCAAAAAATCATTTTTTACTTCTCTCTCATGCCTTAATTTTCCATCAAGCCACTTTTAAGTATTCATTCCTCTTGCAGAGGTGAAACTCCACCAAAATCAGTGACCTTTAATTCTTCAAATCCTCTCAACTTGACTAGTAATTACCAAATTTTTCAAGCCTCTTCATAAAATACAATAACATTTGAACAGAAACTTAAGGATCAAGCACAGCAAATCTTTAAGTCAACAAAAGGTTAACCGAATGAGAACCTTTATCTCAGAAAGAAGGCGGCACAGCGACGGAATGGCCACGGCGGAGTATTTTCCGAGAGACTGTAGTCCATCTTCTGAACCCGTATAATCCCGAAAAATATTTACTGCCGCCTTTTTAATCTATATTGCAAATACAGTAAGAAATATTAAATTAGCAATGAAAAGAAGTACTGAAACGAATTTGGAAGATCTCCACAGCTATATTTCAAACTAGCGCAGAAGCTAGGTGATATATGTTTCTTTTTTTAGATTGCTAGGTATATGATACTTATGAAAGACAGAGTAAAAAAAAGGAGAGAGAAACTAATTTATGAGGTAGAGATTTACAGGTGGAGAAGGATGTGAGAGAAAGCCGATGAGCTCCTCTAGCTCCGTCGCCATTGTTGCAGCTGCTCCGAGTTTTTGAGCAACGAATTCAACTGAGTTTTAGCGAGATTTAATTGTAAGGCAAAGGCCCAATCTAAAACTAGTCCATATCTAATGGGCCGGATTGTTTTTGTTCCAAAAGGCCCAAACCCAAGTTCAGTTGCTTTAGCTTAAACGTTATTACTTAGAAGTTAGAACTGTGAAAACGATTTATCAATATTCGATAAAAATATTTCTTGATACGAAGGAACTTTTATAACATTGATCCCTCCAAAACAATTTTTCTTGATCTTGAGTGCAAGTTTGGCAGGTTAGATAGGATAAATAATATGGTGAAGTGGTAGTATTATTTTATAGTATCTCAAGTGTTTTGTAGGATAGTTAAAAATCAGCACTATGAATATATAGTGCGACACAAAAAATTCACAAGGAAAATTTACGCTTTACATAGAAAATTCAGGAGGTAAAGTTTGAAGACATGAGTGTAGGAAACAAGGTTAGCAAATTCCCCAGTAATTGGAGCACATTCTTGAGCTCACTCTTGATGATTGGTTAGATCTTTGTGAGATCTTCGCGGATAAAATAGAGCGTCTTATGATCTTCCAAAGCTTGCCCGAATCCGCTAGAAAACAATATGTGCACCGCCTCCTCATGAACAAGCAACAATAGGAGCCTTCTGGCGTTGGTATTTTATATAAATACATTATCGACTTTTTGCTAGTCTTGTAATTATTTACTCCCTCCGTCCTGTTGAATTTGTCTCATTTGGAATCGGCACATAGATTAGAATAAGAGTATTAAATGATAAATGGTGTGTTTAGTGTAGTGAATAAAGTGATATAAAGTATTTTTTAATTGATAAAGTGAGATAAAGTGTTTTTGAAGTGAGATAAATGATATAAAGTGGTTTTGAAGTGATATAAAATGAATAAAATGATTTCTTAATTATTTCCTTAAGTGCATCCACAATAAGGGTTGAGTAAGACCTAGGTTGATCGCCGGGAAGCGTGATTTCAATGATTGGTGGTGTTGAGTAAGACCTAGGTTGATTTTTCCACATTGGTGGGGTTAAGTTAGACCTAGATCTATAATCATTGGCAATGATTGAATATATTTTATTTTGTTATTATTTTTTTATTTGAAATAAATATTATTAAAAAATACTTAATTAAATTCAAAAATTAATAAATGACAATTTTATTGAATTTAAAAAAACTAAAACATACAATAATTAAAAAAAATTAGGGCAACTACTCCCACTGAAATTTCTTTGCAAGTTTGCAGACGACTTTTTCGTGCGCCTCCTTTTGAACGGGAGTAAAATTCGACGTGTCTATAATATAGACACTGTACGTCCAACTCTCCCTCGCTGACTGGGTCTCCGATGCGAAGTTCTCGGCTACAGTTGTCAACTCTCTTCTCACAGCCTTCCTTGCCGCCGCTTTGTCCTTCCTCCCTTTCTTCACAACTTTCACTCATTTGGGATCAACCTGCATCGTGTTTGCATCGCTCGCGGATGTGGTCGATGCGGTGCCGCTAGCAGACGAAGTATACTCGTCGGCTTCATTTATCTGCATCCGCTTTGGAGATGTTGGCGTCTTCGGGTTAGAGAAGCTCGGGATATGCTTCAAGAGTTCCCATGCAGCCCTATACTGGAACTCTTTCTTGTACTGGGCTTGGTAACTATCTTGGGCCTTCGTGTACAGATCGAGGTTGTTTCGCCCGCTTTCGAGCTCGTCTTCTTCTCTGATGTAGATGGCGGCGAAGTTCTGGATCTGTTTCTTGGCGCGGCCCCATGCGCTCTTCATCGCATCCTATTCTCTTGGCGCGACGGGAGCTATGAACTTGGTTGAAGTGGTTACATCTATTGACACAGCCTTCGACCTTCCCCTCGTTCTCTCCGGCGTCGATCATCCCACATCGGGCTAGTTTCCTGCCTGGGTCGAGTGAGGGGGGTCGAGCGGCGCTCGACACCGCGATCGACGCCGCCGCTTGACACCTGTTGTGGGTGGTGCTCTAAAAAGAAATGTGACAAGTTGAACGGGACACCCAAAATAGCAAAATGGGACAAGTTAAACGAAACGGAGGGAGTCTGTTTTTGGATGATACATTACTTTTTGCCCAATGAAACTATGAACTCATGTAGCTTCTGCTCAAACACATGGTATGCTTTTTAGAATGTGAATCACCTAACATTCTGTTGCATATACTTGTTATATGAATATCTATGTTTGTATGGTTTTGTCTATTTCTTCTATATTTGCAAATATTTGCATTTTATAAATGAGAATGATTACTTCTGAAAGTCTACATGTGCTCCAAATAATGTCTATCCCAGCAGTTACTAATATAGAAAATAAGATTCATGAACAACCAGCGACATCGAATTAACCATGCACGAGCGAAATTTAGATACAAAGCTAATAGCATAACATGAAAGCAAATTTTAGGAGTCATAACATCAAGTTCACGAAAGCAAGTAGAAACACAAACACTACACTGTCTTAGTTGGTTTCACAGTTTACATACCATATTAATTCAATATATGAAATTGAAGCCTATATTCTACAGAAGTTTCCCAAGCACAATTCTGAATAACACCAACACAGTCCACAATCACCTCAATGTCAATCCTAAATCTGCTTATTCTATGCACTAGAGTGGTGGGTGCGGCCTGTCTCTCGATTGTTAAGAACAGAAATAGACTTCCACAATCAGATGCATCATTCATGAAAACTTCAATTACATTAATGTCACATTATTGATATCTATGATCCAAGATTTATCAAGTAATTTTAAGTACAACCAAGTGTATTGCAACCTCTGCATATTACCAATACAAGTGAGTATCAACCCTCAAATCAGATCATGAGCTCATTTATTAGGCATAAGTTGACATAGCAAATACAAGAGTCCACACATCATGTTGCATACCTTATAGATCTAATCCACATCAACAAGGTAAAATATATGAACACAAAATAATGAACTAATGAGTGTGGTCTTTTTGTTCTTTAACTGGTTCAAGTCCAAACTCAACCCAACCTCGCGCAATTAAGTCTCCTTTACTTTCATGATAATTCAATAGAGAGATAAAACCATATTAACATAGTAAATAAGATCAAAAGTTAAAAACAACAAGCTATTTAGTTGAATAAATAGAACTAAACAACAAAAGTGTCTTAAAAATCAGACTAATTCAGATTTTTCACTGAGAATAAGGTCGACTAAATTCAAAATCTGAGATACTCAATGAGTTTTTCAAAATCTGAGAATAAATTCGACCAACCTAATTTAGATTTTTCAAAAAGATAATGGGTAAAGGATGAATTTTTGTACCTGTCGTCGATGAGATCGGAAATAATCACCTGCTGGTTGCCGGTGGCTCCACCTCGTCGTCGAAAATTTTCTGCACTCACAAAAATGTAGATGCAGGCAGACAACGCTGAGTACTGAATGAATTTTGCTCGGACCAATTAATTTTGTGTTGTAGATTGATGTGGGGTAGAATTTAGGTTGAAGGAAAATGGATTTGTCAGGAGAAGCGCCAGGATGGATCTGTGAGGGGAAGAGAAACTCGAAATCAGTTTATGTGGAATGGAGAAGTCGATAGATGATAGGTTTTTCCTTGTGATTTTTAGCAGAGGGTATTGTGCTCTCCGCACAAAAATATCGCAGGGGAAGGGAGAGATAAAATATATGGACTGAACAGTGGAAATAGCAACGGGCTGAAAATTTAATGTGGGCTCTAAAAAAAATAATGTTGTGTACCAAACTCAAGATAAACCCTGATAAATAAGCTAATAGGGGTTTATCTTGCCTATCAAATAGACACTTGCTTGTTTGGTAGGTCATATAAGATTAGTCAATATTAATAAAATCAATACAAATAATATTGATGTGTGTGATAAATTAATTTAGGAAGGGTGTTTGGTAGTCTATATTAACTTCAATATTACCTTTCATATATCTAGCTTTGATGTTTGGTAAACTATATTAAAGAATGAAGTAATTTTGGGGTAAATGTGTCTACAGAGTTTTGAGTGGGGATTACTATTGGAGCATATAAAAATAATTTGGGGTAGGGATGATATTGTTTAGTTGGGTGAAATGGTGTTTTAGTATAGGGCTTTAGTATAGTAACGGGTTCTCAACCTTTTTAATATAGGCTACCAAACATGATAGCTGACGAGCCCAAATTTTGTGCTCTTTTTGAGTCTTGTTATAGGTCTAGATCGAGTCGTTTTGTGTCTTTTTGTGTGTCTTTAGTGTTTGGGAAGACACATTGTGAAGCCAGGGACGAACAGGGCAACCAATGATGAAAAAGAGAAAGAAGGGGCAAGATATGACCATATTCCGCGAGAGAGGTCTTGGCACAGATACAAGGCACATTGGGCAAGGAAATGGAGTTTGCAGCTTGGGCAAAGAAGCGCACATTCAACACTAAGGCTGTTCCGCTTCACAATCTGACCAAATCAAGTACCGCGTGGGATGTGGCCATTGGGCAAGGAGAGACGTGAAGAAGGCAAGGCGCAAGGCAGAGCAGAGAAGAAGAAGTGCACGTCTTGGGCACGGAGGCAGTCAAGCATTTATGAGATAAGAGTGCGGGGCAAGAAATAGATCGATCAAAGAGGAAGAGTGGGGAGCAAGTAATAGATCAACCTTATCCAAGTAGCCGATAAGGATGGAATTATTTCCTTCCTTATCCATGAAGATTCGTCCAAATCAAAATCTGCTAAATAAGGAAAGTCTCTTGGTCAACAGAAGCTGCTGGAAGACAGCTGGCAGACAGCTCGCCCAACCCTAGCTGCTAACCGACTTACCTAATGGGCTTAGCCTCCAAAACCCACGAATTTCACATCTATAAATACTCCTAGATAGCAAACAAGATGTAACTTTTATCTTTCAGAATCTTTTCAATCTTTTGCTCTTGTAATACTTAGTCTAGGGTTTACTTTATAGTTTTCGAGAGTTTGCCCCTTCGGGGGCAAACGATCTTTGTACTTTGTTTCCGACGATGTTGGTGTCGTTCGGCTTTATTTTTAATTCAAGTACTTTTTATATTTCGTTCTTTCTTTTCTTGTTCTTTACTTTATTCCTAGGTAGTTATACGAATCTGTGCTTGGGCAAGATGACGCTGCATGAACATTAAATCTGGATGTTGATTCGGGTAAGGGAAAAGCTGTATATATGTGTGTTCCCGAGGCATTGGGCAATGATTTCAAAGAAGTTCGGTGGTCACGGGTAACTCGGAAGTACAACGAGCCTCGGGCACATACGGATTCCTACATCGCAGGAGGGTTATCAAGTGCACGTCGCAATTGCCTTACGTTTCTCGAGAGCGGCAAGAGCGGTTTGTAGTCTTGGCCTAGACCTGCAAAGATGTGTCAATGCTGGAGAAAGCCGGAAGAGAGGTCCTCGTATCTCACCCGTTGCCGGAGTGGGCCCATCTAGAACCAAATGTTGTTTGACCAACATGCGCCTTATAAAGGTGGAATGCCTGGGGACTTTTGGGCAAGCAAGAGGATTGACTAGGGTATGCCTGTCAAGACCTAAACATAAGGATGGAGTTGGGCGGGCTATGTAGCGTACGTGGCGACGTGACAATGGGGACCCTGCATAGCTTTAGCCTATAACCACTGACACACATACGCACCACATATCCTTGCATCGATGAAGACGTCTTGTTTATGTAGATTGACTCAACACCCAAACGCAGGTTTGTCTTTATCTTTTATTTTGTTTATCTTTTAGTTTAACTTTTATTTTCCTGTTTGGCCAAGATATGTCTGTGCAGAGCCCAAACCATTAGTGACACCCTGACCAAGAGAAAGCTACATCAACTCCTCGTGGGATCGACCCTATACTTACCGCTAACTGTTCTTAGCTGTGGGCGTAGGAAAATTATAAATGTATTTTGCACGTGACTCAAACGACGGTCGCGTCAATAGCCCATATAACTAATATAGTATGGGTTTGTATAGACTACCAAACAGACACTTATTGTATATTAGAGGAGTACTAGTAGTACCCTGTTATTTTTATGACTAGATATAAATTACATCCTGTGTCTCGTTCAATAAGTCTCATTTTGCTATTTCGGGTGTCCCACTCAATAAGTCTCATTTTCTTATTTGGCAAAGATTAATACACTAAAACAAACTTTATGTCACACTCAAACGTGTATAGTGTTGTTTACTTTATTGTACAGTATTTTTTCACTCAACCCACTTTAACATCAATAATAAAATACTACCTTAATCACACTCTTTATCAACTAACTCTCTTTTTCTTAATTTACATGTTTATCCCAAATGAGACTTATTGAACGGGATGGAGGAAGTATTAGGCTTTCTGCAACCCTTGGAGACACCTCCAAGGTGTCTCCATCTCCACTTTCTGTACTAGAGACAACTTAGAAACACCTACCCCTGCAACCCAACTGTCTCAAACTGTCTCTAACTTTAATATTATAAAATTAGAATTTTCCATTAAATTAATTCAGAAAGTTACATTAATAAAAATAACATTAAACACTACATTTATTCAAATAAAATAAAAAATTACATTAATTGAAAAAAAATTACATTAATTTAAATAAAGAATTGTGCCTCTACGTGTGCACGGGCGGCTCGTTTCACGTTCGCCATCATCTCTAGGATCTCATCGTCGGCGCCGTGAGATTCATATTCCATAGAGGAAATTGAAGTCGACAATGAAAAAGACATCTTTGAGATATGAATTTGAGAGAGGAAATGAGAAATGAATTTGTTGTAGGATGAAATGAGGGAAGAAAGGGGTATTTTATAGTGTAAAATTTGAGTTAAAAAAAAAAGGGAAAATTGGCAAAATAGCTGTTGGCCGCACAATGTTCGAATTTCAATTTTTTTCCGTTACGCGCCTTTCATTTTTTTTTTTTCTGGAGGGCACGTGCCCTTCACGCGCTGGCTCAAGCCGGTCTTGCGAGTTCGAATCGGTCTCGAGCCCGCGAAGCCCGCAACGCTTCCGTCTCCTTCGCCCCCTGTCTCGAGACCCCTTCGAACTCTCTTTTCGAGCCCGTGTTGCGGGTAGTCTTAATTAATGTTCTTTTTTTTCACTTTGAATACTTGGAGACCCGAGAAGTAAACACTTGATTATCAAAGCTTAAAAGCTTCTTCCTTAATTATGTCTCGAAGTTTACAATAGATTTCTCATTTCTTTGTCTATATTGTGAGTTTTTTCTTTATCATATTGCATACGACTAAATTAGCATCCGTGTGCACAGAAGATTACATTACAAAACTATGTATTATATACATTATCAAAAAAGATGATTTTGAGATTAGCACTTTTTTCATTATTTTTTTAAATTTTAGCATTCCTTATAAATTCTTTAAATTTTAGCACTTTTTGATATTTTTACCGTTTCGCCACCTCCACCATCTCTCTGGTAACCAAAAAAATTTAGTGACTCAACAAAAAAAAAATTCACCACCACTTTTCCACTGCCATCGTCGTCGTGCCGCCGCCACTATCGCCGGCGGACGGCGGTCACAAATTGTTTTTACACGATTTTTTTACTTCTGTCTTTCAATAAATGGGAAAAAAGTTATGAAGTCACAAAAAAGAAATGAAAAAACTTGTGAAAATACCAAAAAAAAAAAGGAAAGTTTTGTGAAGTCATCAAAAACAAATAGAAAAATTTGTAAAGTCACCAAAAAAAATGGAAAAATTTGTGAAGTCACCAATGGAAAAAAAATTGTGAAGTCATAAAAAAAATGGAAAAATTTGTGAATGCACCAAGAAAACTGGGAAGGTTCAACCGTCTTCCATCTGCTTCCATTAAACCAACCTACAATCAAAACACAAATTGGAGCCACATCATCAACTCTTGTACAAATTTCAACTCTACCAATACCTTCATCATCGATCATTCTTTTATACTGATGTACCATATGTCATAAAGTCTTTTTTTTTAGATCTAAGCAAGTCTTTTTGTGCGTGTAAGAAGGCCCCAAAATGAAAATGAAAAGGAAAAAAGAAAAGAAATAAGAATGAATGGTAAAAAAAAAACAAGCCAAAGCAGAGTAAAAGTTAGATTGAACTGAATGATGATTGGGCTGGGCGGGCTGGGCCTCAATGGTTCAGCTTAACTTGCGTTTCTCTCTTGCGGAATTCATCTTCTCAAGCCTCCACTCATCTCGGAGGCGGACAATGGACTAGGCCTTCGTGTTTACGTTCGGGCTAGGACAAGAAATTGAGGGCCCGATCGAATCTCCACCGTCGGATTTGACTGAGATGACATCTTCGTCTTCTAAGGCCCAACCGCCTTTCATCTTTCATCAACAGATCTGCACTCCGTCGTCGGTGCCACGCAACAGATTTGGATGAACCGCTGATGGTTTGCTGGTATTTGGTGCTACGGCGAGGAGGAGGTGTTCGTTGTGGGAAGGTTGGCGGAGAGAGAAAGAGAGAGAGAGAGAGAGAGAGAGAGAGGCGCCACTGAAAGTGGCGGCGGTGAGACGACGAGGAGGTGGCGGTGAGACGGCGATGAGGTGGCGGCAACTGGAGAGAGAGAGAGAGAAACAGAGAGATTAGAATAGAGAGAAAAGAATCCGGTAAGATAATAGAGATGAAAAGAAAAGGTGAGGATAAGATGGGATATACAAAATTAAAGTGAGGGTAAAAAAGAGAAGAAATGCTAAAATTTTAAAGATTTATAAGGAGTGCTAAATTTAAAAAAAGAATGAAAGAAGTGCTAGAATCATATATATTCTCTTATCAAATTACAAGAATAGTACTTTAATGTGCTCGACTTTTATTTTGTATTTTGAACTGCATTATGTTATTTGCAGTTATTTCAAGATTATATTTATTTTTGGCAATATAATGCAGTTACTTTAATTTGTATGATTGTCATTTTTAAACATTTATATGTATAATGTCAACTCGATTAAGAGGCAAAATCAATATACTCCCTCCGTATGTGAAATAGAGTTCCAATTGCGATTGGACACGGGGATTATGAAAGCTGGTAAAATTGATTTGAGTAGGGTAAAGATTTGAGTAGGGTAAAATTTAGAAAGTAGGGGTAGTGATATTGACAAAAAAGTAGTGGTATTGACAAAAGGTAGTGATAAAGTTGTTGGGAAGTGAGTGCATCAATGACAAATGAGTGTAAATAAGAGAGATTTTTGAAGATGTATGAGTCCAGAAAGTGAAATGAAACTCTTTTTTACGTACAAGATAAAAGGGGTAAGTAGAGCTCCTCTTCGCATATGGAGGGAGTAGCTTTTATGAGAGAAGAAAATATATGAAAAGTTATTTATTGCGATAATGTTTGCAAAAGTATGACATCATTTAAGGGAATTTAGTAAAGTTGCTTAAAAAGAACGAAAAATACGTTAATTAAAAAATAATAATCAGGGAAGTTAATACTGTCAAGTTAGCTTCTTTTGCATCATTATGTGCTCAGGATTTGAATTCATCCAATATGTATTTCATCTATTGAAACAGAGAAATATGTTCAACATGTCTATCATTAAATCTAAGTCAAATAAATAATGTTTGGAGCTTTACCGAAGTAAATAATTGACAACATGCTGATAAACACTCATTTTGTATGGTTTTTAAGTCATTTTAAATGCACATTTTGTCGGAAATTATATTTAAATGAACGTCATTCATTTCGATTTCTCGGTTAATTATTATTTCTTAATTCTAGTTGTATAATATTTAATTATATATTTATAATAATTATTACTTTGATTTATTAATGAGTGAGAGTTAGTTGATGAAACTCAATAGTCCAGATATTTTGGGTAATAATACTATTTATATGATAATTAATATTATGATGTCCGTGGCCTCAGAAACTCCATTACTAGGTTCCGACTTTATTTTTTAATGTTTGAGCAAAAGCTCGAAATTTAGGAATCCAAACACTATTGCTGTCTTCACTTTCGATGATATTTTAGATTGAACAATCAAACAAGCTCAAAATTATTCACATTCATCTAATTACGTGGTCGATTATCCTCTTTATCTATATGAGCTATCATCCCCTACGTGAAGAAATGAACTTGAAGGTTGTGGCGTGTTCCTTTGCTAATCAGGCTCCGTTTTAGGCAGGGTGATGGCAAGCCGTTCTGGAAACTCGTGGTGGTTGAAGCCACTGGCTGCGACAATGTAGATTACATTGAAGAAGTGTACGAGGTATTATACTGAGTGATTTTGTTTTGAATGAATGACGAACAACTCTAGGAAGTCGTTAATTACTTCAAAATTTCATCAGTACTATGCCAATGGTGATGCGTAGAATCTTTCAGAAGGTGCTCATGAGACGATGTTGTCTCTAAAAGTTTTTGGAGATCAACTTTAGACGAGCATTTTCTATATAACCGTTGTGTTGCTCGATTTACCAACATTACATCTCAGCTGAATGATTGTGCAGTTAAACTAGCTGTTGTGTCCAATTTCGACTCTCGCCTGAGGAAGCTACTGAAGGACCTCGATGTATTACATCTGTGAGTGGCATAAGTATCTTTATAGTTTATGGTTTTTTTTTTGTTGATTTTGAGATGTGATGTTAATTTGGAGTTCTTTGTTTTAGGTTTGATCATATCATCAGAGGATGGATACGAAAACCCGATGAGAAAATATTTAGAGCTGCTTTAGGTAGGGCTCTGAAATAGGTATAGATGATGTTTATGATGGTTTTGTACACATTGCATCATAGTGATGTATATTGGCAATGCTATGATGTAGATCAAATCTCCGTGGAAACGAGTAGAGCAGTACACGTTGGGGACGATACTAAGGCCGACAAAGCAGGGGCTAATGTTGTCGGAATTGACTACTAGTACGGTTTTAATTTCTTACAGTCTTTAACTCATCATTTATGGAAATAACTAATTTAAATAGCTTATGGGATTCATACATGGACATGCAGGTTATGGGGAAAGGATGTGAAGTACTTCTTAGATATACAACATCGCATCCTTCTTCAATCAGAGCCCTAAAATCACACTGAGCAAGCATTTGCAGGAAAATGAGAGAGTTGTCATCCCCGTTCTAATCCAGGCTGCCAACGATTTTTTTTTTTTTTTCATTTTGAGTTTGTGAAATTGTGTAAGAGAGGAGAAGAAATATTAAACAGAACTTGATCATCTGATATGTATGTATATTGCATTTCCTATTTAAATAAAACTCAAAAGCACTTGATATTTGAGAATGGAAGGGTAAATGTTGTTAATTGACATTTTAATGATCTATAGAAAAGAGAACTAATTTCATGTATCTGTCAAAATGCAAATGTTGAATAGTAATGGATTAAAAAATATCCAAAAAAAGAAAGGCATTTAGCAGAAATAACATTGATGTCTTCAACTATGAGTAAGTTACATGTCCAGAATAGAAAGCTAACCTGAACACCAAGTAACCCTCTGGGATATCTTCTTCACGCCAGGTATTGGTATAATCGTCTATCGGCATTGTCCCTCTCTAAGAAATCTCGTTCGATAATGGACTCGATCCGTTTCTTGATCTCGCTCGGGTTTGCCAGAAGCCGTGATTACAGTTGCTTCATATAGGGATGACAATAATACCCGCGTACCCGATTCCCCGCGAGTACCCGCCCCTAATGGGGTGGGTATGGGGGTCAGTAATTCGGAAATGGGGCGGGGACGGGTATGAATTTCTATACCCGATAGGATTTGGGGCGGGTACGGGAATATAGATATCCGCCCCAAACCCGCCCCGAATAATTTTTGTAGTTTTAATTTTTTTTTAAATGATACTAATATAATAAATAACAAAATATATTAATTAGTATGGAAATTCAAATTTAATTTTAATCGAAAAACCACATTAAATAGACACATTAACATTATTTTCTCTCATTCTTTATATATAACTCAACTCTCTCTTTTTCTTCTGATGGTCCCGATACGAGTTCTGGTGTATGGGAGGGGGGGGATACACCAGATGCAACTTTTTTTTTAAAATAACCCCCTAAAAATAACTCAACCGAGTAAGGAAGCTCAGTTGGAATCACATCCGAGTAAGAAACACTCGGTTGGAAGTGATGTGCTGTGCGGAATGTGGTGGAAATTAACTCGTATAAATTAACTCACGCTTTTATGCACGGTTGGTCAAGAACCAAAACAGTTGAGAAAGAGTGCAGTTTGTATGCAGGTTAGATAGTCAGTTGAATATGCAATAAGATAACTGAAAATAAACACAACACACAACGATTTAACGTGGTTCGGAGAGAACTCCTACGTCCACGGGGAGTTGTGAGTCCACACAACTCAGTCCAAGTTCTTCTGGACAAACCACACAGCTTATGCGGGCTGTGCAACCGTTAAGGATAAGTTTGTGGGTACTTATCAACCTTACAGTTTAGTTTTCGGGTACTAAACAACCTATCTACTCAATTCCGGGAAGAGTAGGGTCCTAACACTCCTTTTGAGAGGAAGTGTGAAAAAGGTTGGTTCCAACTAAAAGCTCAAACACGAAGTGAGCTATGATCTAACACTCTACGAACTCTCACTAAGTGATGTTCTCAAGGTTCGATCTAAAGACACAGAAACTAACTCTAGAACTCTCAACAAGTGATGTTCTAAGAGATTGAATGCAGAATGAAGTTGTTCTTTGCTTGAATATTTCTTCTCGCACTAGTTCGTTGCGTGTGTGTCTTGTATCCTTCTCTGTGAATGAAGGCCTCTATTTATAGGCGGAGAGAATCAACTAGCCGTTGGAAGAGCTGTTGATCTCTGTTCTTTGATAGTGATGGCTTGTCTCTCATTTCTGCAGACTTTCTGGATTTGGCAACTGCATGCTTCTGCTTTCCATCTAAGACAGCCTTGTGCTGGGCCAAATGAGGTAATGACAGAGAGTCAAACCTTCACGTGACTTCCTTATTTGAAATTCAAATCTTAACAACAGACTTCCAACAAGGAGTGGTCGGTTAAGATTTTCGATCTTCAATTAGCTTGATCTTCAACTGATGTTCTATCTGACTGCTAACAGTTGAACTCTCAGCTGACTTCAACTTCATGCTGTTGATCTTTTGGGTTGAGTTCTACAACTGATGTTTTGAAACTGAACGCTCAGTTGTCTTCCTTGTATCTTCTCAGTTGGGTTGAACGCTCGGATGACTTTCTTTCATCTGATGTTCTCTTCCCTCTTTCTACTTCTCATCTGATGAACGCTTAGCTGTTTTCCTTACAACTGATGTTCTATCGCTTGAGTGTAACTTCCCCCTTTTTCAATGCTTCATCTAATGAACGCTCAGTTGTCTTCCTCACAACTGATGTTCTATCTGAGTGAAGCCTTGTTGCCGTCTTCAGCTGGAGTCCTGTAAAGATAAAATCTTAACAAATGCTCAAACAGCGAGCCTAACTACTAACATTAGGATCTGGCAACATCTACTCGGTTGGGGTCAGTTGGTTTTGGAATCAATCAAAACTTTAATAAATTTCCCAACATCTTCTATCCATTTCCAATGTGGGACAACTTATTTCTCTTAATTTTTTCTCGATCCCTTCTTACTATTTTTAATCCCACATCGAAAATGAGAAAAGCGAGAAGTTGGCTTATAAATAATATTGTCTTCATGCTTTAACTTAATTTACTATTTTTTCCTTGATTTTTAAGAAATAATAACTTTTTAGTTCTAATAAAAGTTTTAAATTAGATAATATATATTTCTAAATGGGTACCCGATGGATAATCTCCGACCTGAACCCGTCTCGATTTAAACGGGTATGGAGACGGGTATGGGGATGGAAAAACAATCCCGACCCAAACCCGCCCCGTTGCCATCCCTAGCTTCGCCACCTCTGCAAGGATATTATTATGATCCAAAGCCCTCCGTGATTTCATAATTTTGACTATCACATCTTTGATCTGGGGTTTTCTATCCTCTTCCTCCCTCTATCGCGTCTCTTGCTTTTCAGGCTTGGATTCCTTCTATGCAACCACTGTCCCGATTTTCACTTTGCGAAGCTTTGACGCGACCGTTGTTTAGCCACGTACAAAATACATTTATAATTATCCTATTTTCCACTACCAGGATCAGCTAGCAGTAAGTATAGGGTCGATCCCACAAAGAGTTGGTGTACCTTTCTCTTTGGTCACGGGTCATCCAAAGGTTTAGGGGGTCTGCACGGACTCGTCTTGGCCAAACAGAAAAATAAAATTAAACTAAATAATAAATAAAAGATAAAGATAAACCTGAATTTAGGTGTTGAGTCAATTGCATAAACAAGACGTCTTCATTGATGCAATGATATATGTATGTATGTCAACGGTTATAGGCAAACCGAGTCATGGTCCTATACTGTCACATTGTCATGCCCACAGCCACGACTTGCCCAGCTTGTCCTTACTTGTGAATCCTGCGTGGCATTCCCACCCCAGGCTTCCTAACTTGCTCAACTCACCCCCGAGCATTCCTCAAAGGGCAAAGATTGAAACAAGCAGCTTAGGGCACTAGACGAACCTGTTCCAACCCTATGAGATACGAGAATCCCACTCCGACTTTTCACCAGCGTCAGCGTACTTCGTTCGGCTCCGCCCAAGTTCAACCTGAGATTTGCCGCCCTCAAGGATTGTGAGGCAAACCTCTCTCGGTCCCTATTGGTCAAAGCTATCTCCCTTTTAAGGAATCTGCCAGCCTCCAACTGCCCATCTGCAGTATGGTCTCTTGGCACAAATAGACTGTTTTGAAATCATTGCATAACGCCTTGGGAACACACATATATATAGCTTTCCCCTTGCCCTAATCAACATCACGATTTAATGCTTCTGCAGCATCATCTTGCCTAAACGCAGATTTGTATAGCTACCTAGGCATAAAGTAAATAACAAAAAAAGAAAGAACGAAATAGGAAAAGAACTTTAATTAAAATAAATCCGGACGACTCCAACATCGCCGGCAACAATGTACAAAAGTTAGTTTGCTCCCGAAGGGGCAAACTCTTGAACAAAATAAAGAAAACCCTAGACTAAAGAAGATAAAAAACTAAAAAGATTCAAAGGTAAAGAGTTACATATGGCTTGCTATCTAGGAGTATTTATAGATGTAAAGTTTGTGGGTCTTGGAGGCTCAGCCCGTTAGGTAAGTTGATAGCAGCTAGGTTTAGGCGAGTTGTCTGCCAGTTGTCAATCCTTCCAGCAGCTTTTGTTGACCAAGAGACTTTCCTTATTTAGCAGATTTGATATGGACGAATCTTCATGGATAAAGAAAGAATTAATTCCTTCCTTGTTGGCTACTTGGATAAGGTTGATCTCTTGCTTGGTCCGCACTCTTAACTTGTAAGTTAATCTCTTTCTTGCTCTGCACTCTTTCCTTGTAAGTTGGATTGTTGCAGATCTCCATGCCCAAGACACGCACTCCTGACTCTCTTCTGTGCTCTGTCTTAAGCCTTGGCCTTTTCACATAACCTCTTGCCCAAATGACTTGATCTCGCACGGTACTTGATTTGGTCAGGTTGTGAAGCGAGCATCTTTAGTTCTGAATGTCTGCTTCCTTAGTCAAGCTGCGAGCATCATTTTCTTGCCCAAAGTGCTTCATATCTGTGCCCCAAATATCTTTTGCAGAATTTGGTCATTTCTTACCCTTTTCTGCCCAGTTTTGTCATGATTTGCCATGTACGTCCCTGCTTTCACAATGTGTCCTCCCAGACACCAAAGATAAACAAAAATACACAAAACGACTCGATATTGACCTAAAACAAGACTAAAAAACCATACAAAATTTGGTCACATCAAGCTTGATGGTAAACTTGTCGTCCATCGAAAACGCATCATCTTCTCTGATATCTTTGCTCATGGGTTCTTTCCGCAACACATTTTTTCCTTTTACACAAGCTAAGGACTGTAGGCATCTCTTCAGATCAAAAAACAGGGATCTCTGTGGCCTGATCGACCTATAGTTGAAAAAATCGCCACTGTTGAACAACATCAAGACGCACATCTGATAAGTCGAAATATTCAACTCATTCTTCTGTCCATTCCCAAAGTTAGCTCTGAGATACGCTATACCCATATTCATTTGCCACAACAGCCTTCGGCCAGTGTGGGTCCCGAGGTAGTACGAACGGAACTTCTCACAAAAAGCCGACATTTTGGATGGCAAGTTGCAGGTGATGCTGGATTGAGTGGCCCAAGATCCAGTAGTCAAGACCTGCACGACTAACGTAGGTCTGTTTGCTAGCTCGCCACTGTAGGCTGCATAAAACCCTTGTATCGTGTCCTGAGAGGTCTTCATGTCTGTGGACATGCCTTCCAATTTGGGAACTGATACCCACATTCAGTCTTCATTTTAACAATTAGACTTCTCTCAACATCATCAGATATTGTTTTCCCTGACAAGAGTCTCTTTGCCAAATGTTGTTTATAGTATTTCTCGAAGACATCTTTCTCCTGGAGGTAATGGAACACCATCATCACCTTATCTAGAATAGTCTCGATATTTTCTTCTTTCACCCTTTCAGATCTTTCCGCAGTTTGTCATCCACAAACAATGATATATACTAGGGAGAATGAGGATTCAAGTTGAAAAAAGATTTAAAACAAGAATTCAAGGCATTCTGGAAGGTTTTGTCCTTGTCGAAAGATGAGCTTATGATCTTATCATACTTGTCCCTTTTCTCGAATAGGCAATTCACAAACTCCACTAGATTCTTTGATTTCTGATCTGTGACAAGCTGTTAACCAGTATCTCTGAGGTGGGATGTCACCACATCCCTTATCATTGGGAGCTAATTAGGAACTCCAACGGAATAAGTTGTACATCCTTCCCAAGTCCTCAAACTTATCATCAAGAAGCATCTTTACCAAGTCTGAATTCTCAATGTGAACTAGTCCAAGCATGTGGTTGGCTATCATCCAAGTAATGTGATACTCTCTCTATTTCTTCATTCAAACGCCTTTCAGCTTTCTTCAAGTATTCCCCACAATCACTGCACTCAATAAATTCTTGAGATTCCGCTCTATAGAAATCAGCAGAAACGTCGAGAAATGGTTTCTCAAAGTCTTCTTGGTAGACTGATGGTCCTAAATCCATCAGCATTTTGAATATGTTTCTCATAATGCCTTTGTTGGTAACTTCACAAGTACATTCCCCAAGTATCAGTTCAAGAAGCGTATTCAGTTGCCTAGTCTGGATTTTGTCCGAGTGAATTACATTGTCTTTCCAAAGATTTAGCCCAAGCTCATGAACAGGAGTTTTGTGGGTGCTCGGTATGAAAGTTCTATCCATGTACATCAATATGTCGCGAATCATTTGCAAAGCTTTATTGGTGATCACTCCATTTACTGTTAAGCTCCTCAAGGAATGATCCACCATAGGCTGCTTCTATACTTTTGGACATTTTCTGAAGATGGAATATCACTGTTGACACAAGTATGAATAAAGCTTCTCCCCAAATTTATGTAATACTATTGTAAGCATTTCTGAATCCACAAGAAACCTCCAAATCAGAAACCACACCTTTTATAGCTAAGAGAAAGAGTGAAACTTACGTCTACAATTCAATGCACCAACTTAAACATAAAACTGGGAGCAATGGGACAACCTATATCAATTAAATAAGGGTGATATTCACCTTAAAAATAATTATATAATTCAAACAACACTTTCCTAATTTAAAATGCAATAGGCGGAAACTAAAAATCGCATATAGTCAAATCTACAACTTCAACAAATATGTCTTTGTATCAAGCAAGTTATGCTCATTTGGCTCCTAGATGCATGCCAGAGTCTCTAAATCCATCCGTACACTTGAGCATAAAAAACTTTGCTTTAGATTAAAATGTTTCAACAAAACAAAAGGACAAGAGTGGTACTCCATTGATTAAATGACTAAATTTGAAGGCCATTTGGATGTTTTATAATACGACAAAGTTGAAGCAAAATTTAAGCATCGTGGTAAATCTAAATATCTGAGAGCCAAGACATGGCACATCTAGCTATATATACGTTAGTATTAAACAACCATAACTTAAATTGATTTCTAATACCACACTTGAAGTCTTATAATTACCATAACATTAAAGGAATGAAGTTCAAAAATCCTTTTGATGGTCCCGATACGAGTTACTGGTGTATGGGGGGGGGGGAATACACCAGTTAGGATTTTTGAGCTTTTAAAAAAAACTTAACACTTGAAATCAACTTCAATTGAGTGAGAGGACTCAGTTGGGATCTCACAGCTGAGTAAGCAACCTCAGCTGGAAGGTTGGTGCTGTGCGGAATGTGGTGGAAAATAAACTCGTAAAATCAAACTCACGCTTTTATGCACGGTTGGTCAAAACCAAAACTGTTGTTGTGAAAGTATGCAGATTGTATGCGGTTTGTTTGTCAGTTAAGATATGATAATAAAGACTAAACACAAAAGAAAACACTACACACAAGATTTACGTGGTTCGGAGAGAACTCCTACGTCCACGGGGAGATGTGAGTCCACACACCTCAGTCCAAGTTCTTCTGGACAGAACCACTCAGCTTACGCGGGCTGAGCAACCGTTACAGTTTAGTTTCCGGGCACTAAACAGCCTAAGTCAAGTTTGCGGGTACTTGACGACCTGACTACTCAATTACAGAAAGAGTAAGGTCCTAGCACACTTTTTACGGTGTGAGTAAGATCTAAGACAGATTTTCACTCTATGAACCCTCAGCTACTAATGTTCTATCACTCTTGAACTCTCAGCTGCTGATGTTCTTAGAATAGGAGTTTAACAGATTTTTCTTTCGCTTGTGATTGAACTTTTCTCTCTTGCTTCAGTCTGTCTCGTGTGTCCTCTATCTCTCGAATGAGAGAATGCCTCTATTTATAGGCGGAGAGAATCAACTAGCCGTTGGAGGAGCAGTTGATCTCTGATCGGTTGATAGCGATGGCTTGTCTCTCATCTCTGCAGACTTTCCTGATATGGCATCTGTGCTCTTCTGCTTTCCATCTGAGACAGCCTTATGTTGGGCCAGATGGGGTAATGACTGAACGGTCAAACCCTCATGTGACTTCCTTTTGAAACTCAAATCTTTGACAGTCAACTTCGGTTTGTCGGTTGAAAGTCTTGACCTTCATCTGAGTGATCTTCAGCTGATGTTCCGATCTGTCGAGTTCTCAGCTGACTTTGAACTTCAAAACAGTTGAACTTCTTGTTCAGATTCTATAACTGAGGTTCTGAAACTGAACCCTCAGTTGTCTTCCACTTCTTTACTCGGTTGGGTTTGAACCCTCAGATGATTTCCTTTTCATCTGATGTTCTCTTCCTCTCAACTGTTTCTTATCTGATGAACGCTCAGTTGGTTTCCTTCAACTGATGTTCTGAAGACTTCCCCTTGTTTGCATCTGAACAAATGAACTCTCAGTTGTCTTTCTTCACAACTGATGTTCTGTCTGAGTGACGCCTTGTTGCCATCTTCAGCTGGAGACCTGTAAAGATAAAATCTTAACTTTGCTCAAAGCGAGCCTAAATTCTAACATTAGGTATTGGCAACATCTACTCGGTTGGGGTCAGCCGGTTTTGGAATTCATCAAAACTTATACTAATAAATTTCCCAACAATTTCCCCCTTTTTGATGATGCCAAAACCACTTACAACTTGAAACCACTACTGATCTTAAACCTCACTAACTTATCTAAAATCTCAGCTGAAATTCTAGACAGTCTATAAGATAAAACATCAAAGGGTTAGCACAGTTATAACATGGTATTTAAAAGACTTTGTGATTCAGAGCTTGGACAATGAGGGATTGTTCATCAAGGTGAATCTTATAACGGAATAGTTTTCATTACAACTGATTGTTACAAAAGATAGACTAAAAAAATCAAAAAAAAAAAATTACAACAGTTGCTAGAAAACTAACTGAGCTAGTATTGTAGCCCATACTTGCCAAAAATCCTTACAAAAATTTCCCTCTTAGCAGGTGACTCCTTAGAGATGTCCACTCCATGCTCCTTGCAGACCTGCCTCGCCTCAGATGCAATCTTCTGACGGTTCGGGTTGCTGGAATCCGAGAGAAGAGGTGGCCGATAAGTAACCCTCTTGGGAACTGGAACAGTGTTCAAGTCCAGGTTGGCGTCAATCATGGCCCTCCTGAATTGACTGAACATGCCCGGGTCACCTGAGTGCAACTCAGTCAGCGCCTCTTTGAACGCTCTCCTTGGGTCGTCAGTTGCGTAAACCTTCCTGTAATAGAAGTCGTTCACGAACTCCTGCTTGAACATCTCCCAATCCTCATTCCACTCGGTCGGCATCCATTTGTCAGTATGCCTGAACCGACTCTCAACCTTGGACTTTAGAGGCAACCTTTGTTGCTTCAACCGAGCTTCCGCCTTTGATTGGATTCTGTTGATGCGGCGTCGGCTGCGGGAGGCAACGTTGCGGTCCAGGTTCTGAGAAACCTTCTTCAGCTCAACCTCGAACTGGTTCACCCTCCTCGCCTGGCTGGCGGCAAACTTTCTGATCCAGCTCGGGTTCATGTAGTCCTTCTCCTCTACATCCATAGCCTTGGCCGCTGCAATGCACTCTTCGGCTGTTATCCCGTCGAGTTCAGAATCCAGCTCGGCTGTGATCTCGGCTATGGAGCTGTAGGAAACTCCAATCTTCTTTGCCTGCTCCAAGTCCTTAGACATTTCGGCTCCACCGACTTCGGTTGTCTTGGCAGCAGCAGACTTCCTTCTCCTCAGCTGAGATTTGGATGGTTGAGCAGCTGGCACTCCTTCTTCTTGGGTCTCTTCTTCTTCCTGTGCTTCACCCTCCTTCTCCTTCTCTTCCCCCTTTTTGGCATCAGCAACAAGGCTTGCTACTGAACCGTCCAGAGAGTTGAGTTTGGCCTCGGTGGATTGAACACGGTTGAAGAGTTCATCGACCGCACACTCCAGTTCGATCTTCTTCGCCAGTTCGGAGTCCTGGCGCTCTTGTTCTGCCTTCTTCAAGACAGAGAGGTTGTCGTTGACCTCTGTCTGAAATGCAACGAACTCAGCCCAACGCGACTCGAACCGGGACTCCCATTCAGCATCCTGCGTCTGTTGGGACTTGGCCAGATTTGAGTCAGCCAAGGACTTGAAGACATTCACTTCCGACTTCAAGCCCAACAGAGTGGATTTCAGTTCCGACACGTCCTGACTGGTGGAGGAGGAGAGATCATTCATCTTCATCTTCAGCTCGGCATTCTCCTCCATCAGTTGTTGATACTTCACTTCTTGAGCTGCCAACTCCCTCAGCTGGTCATCGTGTTGGTGCTGGAGGTTGGCGAGCAGCTTGGTCCTCAACTGGTTTACCCTCTCAGCCATTAGCTCGCAGATTTGTTCTGTTGAAGGAGCGAGCTGATCAGCTGGAGAAGCTTGAGCAGACTGAGCTAGAGGCTCAGCTGTGACCATGGCTTGACGGTTTGCCAGGTACAGCTTCAGGTTCTCCTCCTCTTCTTTTGCGGCGGCGGCTGCTGCATCGACATCTTCAAGGAAGTCGGCTGATTTTATCAACATGCTGTCAAGGAAGTCGACACACTCCTTTTCAGCTGCCTCCCTGGTGTCCTTCCCTTCAGCCAGACTCTGGTCCAACCGTCTAGTGAGCAACGCGATCCGGTTGTTGTACGCCACCTCCAAGTTGGAATAGTTGAAGTAGGCTCGGATGCGGGACTCATCAGATTTCAGCCTGTCCCAGCTCAGTACCCTGATCGTGTCTTCCTTGACATACCACTGGCTGAAGATCAGGTGGAACTGGTACAGTAGCTCGGTTCCCAGTGTGGCGAAGATGGGCATGTCGCGAGCCGCAGGGAATAGACCCAACAGCTTTTGAAAGCAGTAGGCCACCCTGCCTTCGTGCTCGTTAGCAACAGCCTGCAGGTCCTCCGCTTCATTGATCGGGGAGGGGGTGAGATTGTATGGTTCGGGTTCAAGAGGTTCATCGATGTTGGCCAAAGAGTCGGTCCCAACACCGACATCGAGCTGAGAGCTCGGAATTTGGGATTCAGTTGGGGAAGAGGGTGGAATGGTTTCCTCAACATCGGCCGAAGGAGAGGTCACGATGTTGGCATCGAGCTGAGAGCTCGGAATTTCTGGCTCGGTTTGGGTAGAGAGAGCAAGAGGCTCTGGGGGCGGTACAGCATTTGCTCCAGCTGTGGGGGAGGTGGTAGCATCTTCGAGGTTCTCAGATGAGGAGGATGCATCCGACGTCTCCATGCCCTCAGCCTCATCAGCTCCGGGGCCTCGAGGTGCGATCTCGAATGATGCGGCCTCAGCTGAGCGGCTGGATTCGGAACACTCCTCAGCAGGTGTGGACTCGACCTGCGCTCCCTCCTCGTCTGGAGCTTGTTCCTCAGCTGGCTCCTCAGCTGGAACTTCAACTGGCTCATCAGCTGACTCGTCAGCTGGAACATCAGTTGGCTCATCAGCTGGCACCTCAGCTGCCTTCTTGATTGTCTTCTTGAACCTTACCCTTAACTTTTTCTGGGCAGGTTCATCAGTCGACTCCGTCTCAACGTCAGCTCGGCGACGTGGGGCTTTGGATTTTGTTGGGCGAGCAGCAGCTTGTTCTCCCTCAGCTGTTGACTTAGCTGGCCTTCCCGACTCCCTCTTGTCCTTGGGAGTGTAGACACTCCTCAGCACCTCCTGTGCTTTCTTGGCTGTCGGGAACAGCAACAGCTTCTTCAGCGGCGTCTCCTCGCAGTCAGCCCAGACCATGTTGCGGTCCTTTGTTGCGAGGAGGATGAGGGCGGAGATTTTGCATCCGAAGTTGAGTGTGCCCTTCACACTCAGCAGCTTCTCTCCAGACTCAGTCGTAGTCTCAGAGATCTTCGACTTCTCCATCATCAACTGGTTCAGAAAATATTGGAACCAGTTTATTTGGTGTTGGTGCTCCAGGGCCAACAGCTGTTTCAACTTGGGTCGGCTGATGTCGCCGAACGCGCCACTGTATCCGAACACGACCTTCGACACAGCGTCGAACATCAGGCGGTGTTCAGGCTTCAGCTTAGTCCTTTGCATGTTGCTCCTCAACCGCTCTGGCTCGATCAGAGCATCCTGTAGAAATTCATCCGCCTGTTCGTCGGTAATATTCTCCAGGAACTCGGTGGCGGTGTGGTTGATTGGTATGATGTATCGGAGGACATCGGACACGTCAATGGAGAAGGAGACACGACGTATTGTCCTTGCTGGAACATCCCTTTGTCGGCAGGACACCGTCGTAGAAACTCCCTTTGAACTGTCAAGGGGGCGAAGAAGATTGATGTAGAATTCTCCGACTTGACGCCTGAGCAAGTGAGAGGGACAGAGCTTGGCCCATTCCAGAAGTCCGTTCTCACGGAGAGTGTTGGAGAGGATCGGCGAGAGGGGCTAGGACCGGCGACTCTAGATCCTCGTCGGAGAGGATCTGCTCGAAGTGAATCTTCGATACTAACATATCGAACGACTCTTCATACGTTGTAGGCACGAGGGAAGGTCCGGATGATGCCATTCTTTTGCTTTTGGGTGCCATTAAATCACTGCAAAGGTAAAATATATAGGGGAGGAAGAAATCTATTTGCAGAAAAGGGTTAGGCAGAAAAACTGGAAGACGATGAGTAGTATGATTGATAAGCACGAATGTGGAAAGTAGGAGATATCTTCCTGATTTTTCGCCTTATATAGGTCTTTGACTTGGATGAGATCAACGGCTGGGGTTAAATGGCGCGAATCCATCAACGGCTGGGATTACGCGACTGTTGACTATCTTTGACTCGACGTTTTGATCCGAGTTCCAACCAGCGCGTGAGAAGGTGTACAGTTTCATGTCAGCCCAGTCGCACTATAAAGTAGGCTATGGATGCTCAGCCGTACTTTACATTTAATGCGACATGATGGCTATTTTAATGTAACTGACTAGCACAGGAATGTTTGAATTTATTTCAAACATTCTCATTTAAGAATATAACACCTTCAGTCATAAATGATACCTGCCAGCTGATGTCTGAATCAGCTGTGTTCATTAGTCGAGTTCCTCAGTTGCCGCTTACCATCAGCTGACTCGAGTTCGTCTGTTCAGCTGACGTTTGACGTCTTCAGTTGGCAATCAGTATCTGATATTCCCCTTTCATTTGAGCTTCCCCCTTCATCTGAGCTTCCCCTTCATCTGAGCTTCCCCCTTAAGTCGATATCCGATTCTTCAGCTCGGATGAATCCTTATCAGCTCGGATGACTCTTCTGCTCGGATGAGTTTTTAGCTCGGATCCAAAAGTCCTAGAAGATCACACAGCATCTTGAACCGGGCTTCAGGAAGAGGTTTGGTGAGGATGTCAGCTCTCTGAATCTCAGTTGGGATCTTCTCCATGGACACATCCTTCTTCTCAATATGATCTCGGATGAAGTGATGACGAATATCGATATGCTTAGTTCGAGAGTGATGAACAGGGTTTAGAGAGATAGCTATGGCACTCGAGCTATCACAATGTATGGGAACCTGTCCAGTTGAGGCTTCATAATCTCTCAGCTGCTGCTTCAGCCACAATACTTGCATGCAACATCTTCCGGCAGCCATGTACTCTGACTCGGTTGTCGAAGTAGCAACACACACTTGTTTCTTGGAGAACCATGAAACCAGCTTGCTTCCCATGAACTGACAGTGTCCAGAAGTAGATTTTCTGTCCAACCAATCTCCTGCTAGGTCGGCATCTGAGTATCCAGTCAGCTGGATATTGTCATCAGTTGGGTACCACAATCCAACATTGACAGTTCCCTTTAGATACTTAATGATGTTCTTTGCTGCCAACATGTGTGCTTCTCTTGGTTGGACTTGAAAACGAGCACACACTCCAACTGCGTATGAAATGTCTGGTCGGCTGGCAGTTAGGTAGAGCAGCGAATTGATGATCCCTCTATACTGGCTGGCATCAATGAGCTTTCCCTCAGCTCCTGGTTCGATCTTCCAGTTCGTGTTCATAGGGATCTTGGTTGTCTTACTTGTCTGCAATCCGAACTTGGTGATGAGCTCCCTTGTATATTTGGACTGGTTGATGAAAATCCCTTCAGGTGACTGCTTCACTTGTAATCCAAGGAAATAATTCATCTCGCCCATCATTGACATCTCGAACTTTTCCTTCATAAGATCGGAGAATTTCTTACAGCTCCTCCGACTTGGACCCGAAAATGATATCATCGACATAAATTTGCACGACAAGTATATCTTCTTCAACTTTGATGGTGAATAGAGTTTTATCAACTGAACCTCGTTTGAACCCCGAGTCCAGTAGAAATCCACAAAGAGTGTCATACCATGCTCTTGGTGCTTGCTTTAGACCATAGATAGCTTTCTTCAGCTTGTACACTCTTCCATCCCCAGTCTCAAAACCAGGAGGCTGTTCAACATATACATCTTCTTTTATATCTCCATTGAGGAATGCACACTTCACATCCATCTGATATACTTTGAACTTGTGATGTGCGGCATAAGCTAGAAAGATCCGGATGGCTTCCAGCCTTGCAACTGGTGCAAAGGAATCTTCAAAATCAATTCCTTCTTGTTGGCAGTATCCTTGAGCTACCAACCTTGCTTTATTCCTCACAATGAATCCAATGGCGTCTCTCTTGTTTTTGAAAATCCACTTTAGTCCAATCACCTTGACACCATTTGGTCTTTCTACCAACTCCCATACACAGTTGCGTAGAAACTCATTCAATTCTTCTTGCATGGTTGTTGTCCAGTGGACATAATTGAGAGCTTCCCCAACATTCTTCGGTTCTGGAACATCAGCTACATAGCAAGAAATCATGGCAACATCTCCAGCTTGCTCGAACTCCTCTAGAACTGCCAATTCCTCAGCATATTGGGCATAAGTGTTGGATTCTTCCTCGGTTGATTCTGGATTTGCAACTCTGCTCCTTGTGCGCACATCCTCGGTTGGATCTCCGATGATGTCGTTGGTGGAATAAACTTCATACCATCTTCGGTTGCGTCTTCCTTCTTCTTCCAACAGTGGCTGTTCAGACATCTGAGTTGGAGTCTTCAGAGCTGGTGATTGATCAGCTGTTGAGTCTGGATCCTCAACATTTACAATAGATTGAACCGAGTTTGGTTGGGCATCGGATGCTGATGCAGTTGGAGGGTCATCAGCTGAAGTTCCCCCTAGGGACGAGCTGAGGTCTTCGCATTCATCTTCAGAGGAGTATGGGTCCTCATCCTCAGTTGCCCATACCAGTGGTTCAGCTCGGTTCTTTTCCCGAAGAGCTTGCGATCTGGTGAGATTTGGTAGAACAGCTGGATCCGCGTGTTGTTCCTTTACCTGTTCCCTGCACTCAAAGGTAGATTCATCAAAACTAACATGAGGTGTTATTTCAACAACACGAGAGCTGTTGTTGAAAACTCTATATGCCTTGATCCGAGCTGCATATCCAAGAAATATGCCCTTCGAAGCTTTGGCATCAAAGGTTTTCAACTGAGTCTTCCCATTGTTGTGAATATAACACTTAGATCCAAAAACACGAAGATAAGAAATATCTGGCTTTCTACGTCTCCACAGCTCGTAGGGCGTCTTTCCCAACCGCTTGGTGAGAAGAGATCGATTCTGTGTGTAGCATGCTGTGTTGATCGCTTCAGCCCAAAATCTCTTAGGCAGTGCTGAGCTCGCTAACATGGATGTGGCTGCATCCTTCAGAGTTCTATTTCTTCGCTCAGCTACGCCATTCTGTTGTGGAGTACGCGCGGCTGATGTCTGATGGGTTATGCCATTCTTTTCGCAATACTCAATGATGGTTTCATTTAGAAACTCCGTTCCACGATCTGATCTGATAGATATGATCTTCATCTCTTGTTGGTTCGATATCCGATCCATCAGCTTGGGCAGCTCATCTCGGGTCTCACTTTTGTGGCGCATGAAGATGGTCCACGTATATCTTGAGTAGTCATCAGTTACAACCAATGTATATTCGTTTCCATTAATGCTTTTTGGTGTAACTGGCCCGAAGAGATCCATGTGGATCAGCTGTAACACTCGGTCAGTTGAAGGAGTTGACTTCAACCGGAAGGAGGTTCTAGCGAGCTTTCCCAGCTGGCATGCACTGCAGATGTGTGTTGTTGAAAACACTCGGTTAGGTATGCCTCTTGCATGTTCTTGTCTGGCAAGTCGGTTCATCGTCTTGAAGTTCAGATGGTTGAGCCTTTTGTGCCACAGCCAGCTCACATCCGAACTACTCTTTGACAACAGGCAAGTGTCAGGGAGGCTGCTGTTCCAGTCAGCGTAGTATACATTCCCTGTTGGAGATCGATTTCCCAACAATATCACCTGCTTTGATCTGACATCTTTAACTCTGCAACCCTGTGCATCAAACTTGACAGAGAACCCATTATCACAGAATTGGCTGATGGAGAGCAGGTTATGCTTCAATCCATCAACAAAAGAGACATTAGAAATTGAAACAAGATTGGTTTCAAGGGTACCGTAACCTCTGGTATAACCTTTTGAGTTATCACCAAAAGTAACTGATGGACCTTCTTTCTCCACGAAACTTCCAAGCAAATCCTTCAGATTTGTCATGTGTTTCGAGCATCCACTATCCATCACCCACATTGTTGTAGACGCCTTCTTCTTCCTCAGCTGTTTCTCCTGTACCTGCAAGGAGAAACTCGCTTAGGTCCCCAATTTCAGTTGGGTCCTGGAGGGTTAGAACCAGTTCCCGCTGGAACCGTGCGTCGTTTTTCTCTGTACACTCGAATAGCCTTGTCATTCCAAATGATCTGCCCATTTTCATCAATTATAACAACACCCCGGTTATCCTTAGGCTTGTTGTTTGAAATGATGCTCTGTTTCTTGGGAGGAGTTGGATTTCTCCCATGTTGGGCTTTAGGAGGTGAGGCTTTCCCCCTGTTTTGATGGCGATTCTTATCCTGTTGAGTTTGTCTGTGAGGTCGGACGCCATTGTGCAATCTTCTTGGCTGATTCTGATTCCATTGCCTTTGCTATTGACGATAGCTGTTCATGCCCGGATGTTGATTCATGTTGTGGCATGAGTAACCATAGCTGTCGTAACTTTTCCACATAGGTTGACTCTGTTGGAACCTCTGATTGTTGTGGTGATGGAACCGTTGTTGATTATGTCGGTTGAAGCTTGGTCGGTTCTGTTGGTTCCATCTCTGCTGTGATTGGTTTGTTGGTCGGTTATCACGTCGGTTCTGAGCTTGGATATGTTGTCGAATTTGAGCTTGATTGCGACTCCGACGTCTCCGGTTCCTCCGTTGAGTCTTGGAACATTCCCCCTCGGTTGTAGACTCCAGGGACTGTTTCGTTGGTGCTCCATCTGAAGGTCCTTTGCCTTTCTCAGCCGTAGTTACCTTTATCGGTTGTGAGGGTGTTTGTTCAGTTGCATACTCAACTGTGTTAGGTTTGGCAACCATGACTTCCTCAGCCCTGGTGAAGGTAGCTGGTGGAATTCCAGTGTCCTTTGCCACGTCGTATCCGAGTCCAGACACATCATCCTTTTGCCGTCTGTAATTGATGAGATTATCGATGATCTCGGATGACTGATATAGCTTTGTCAGGTTGTCCTTCTCAGTCTGAAGATCCTTGAGAAGAACAGCTATATGCTCGGTCTGGGCATCTGATGTCTTTATCAGCTGGTCGATCTGAGCCTCTTGCTTGTTCAACTGTTCGTTCTGTGCCTTGATCTGTTCCTTCAACTGTTCATCGGTTGAAGCCTCAGTTTGGTTGGCTATACTCAGTTGACTTTTCAGCTGGTCAATTTCTTCAGCTTGTCTCTTGATTAGATCGTCCTTTTCGGTTAAGGAATCTTCAAGCTTGGCGAACTGGGCTTGAAGATTCTTAAACTCAACCGACTGCTGATGCAGTTCATCACTGAGTTCTTGAAAATCATTCCAGGAGGGTTCCAACTCATCGTTCATAGATTCCTGCATGTTAGAAGTATTGGAAGAATTTAAGCAAGCAGGATTAGATTGTACCTCAATATCATCTTGGTCGGTTCCAAGTGCCATGAGGCATTGATCCGGACTGATGACTTTGTTGGTAGAGGTCAGGTCATCCTCATCTTCAGTGTCTATGAAGATGTCCATATCGTCAGCTGCCTCTTCAGCTACCATGGCCTTGTTCTTTGCAGTTTGCTTCGCCCTCAGTGCTTCTCTTTCCTTCTTTGAGAGGTCTGGGCAATCGGCTTTGAAGTGTCCTTCCTTGCCGCATTCGAAGCAACCATTGGTGACTGGCTTCGAACTGTCTCGAGTTCGGTTTGATTTATAGAAACGTTTATATTTGCCGAACCGAGTATCCATATCGGCTAACTTCTTTGACAACGCTGCAATGTTCTGTTGCAGTTCTTCTCTGCTCGGCTCCTTTGCAGTCATGTCAGCCGACCTGGTTGGCCTTGACGATCTCGACTTTGAGTAGTCAGCTCGGAGGGCAACTGACTTTGATGCTGAGCCGACATCCTCAATTCTATTTTTCTGACTTGAGGGCTGCGACCTCCTTCTGTTGACCTTATACTCATTTCCTTTCAAGATTGAGAATAATCTTTCAGTTCCCATTTCACCTAGGTCAGCTCGGCTCTCGTGGATATTTGTGAAAGTATCCCACTCAGCCGGTAGAGCTTGCAACACTTTGAGGTTTATTTCTCTTAGAGTGTATTTTCCTTTCCGGATGGATTGGATTCTTCTGATGATGTCCATAAACCGAAGCTCTAGCTGATCTATAGTCTCATCAGGTCGCAGACTGAAATTGTCAAAATCTTGACATGCATGCGAGAACTTGTTTTCCTTTGTTTCGTCGCTTCCTTCACTTAGCGAGGCCAGGATGTCCCACATCTCTTTTGCGGTCTCACACTCCTCTATCCAGGGCAGATAATCTTGTCCAACCGTGGACATTATTGTGCTCTGAGCCCAGATATCCAGCTGGCTCACCTTGGCCTCCTCCGGAGTGTAGTCCTCTGGCTGTTTCTCCACATACTCCACCACTGCATCTCCATCGTTGGGATTTGTGGGAGTGCGAAGTATTCTGTCTCGTATGACGATTGGTCCAGATGTGAGAACTTGTTGCATCCTATGATGTTTGGACAAAAGGATCTTCTTCATTCGAGTTCTCCATGATGTATAGTTGACAACAGAGAACATGACCGTGATCTTGTCCTTGACGTCCATCTGCACAAACAAAAGCAGGACAACAAAAATGCGAGCAAGAATGCACTAGCGTGAAAAGACCTGTTCAGTTGACCACTGAAGAAAATTCTCGAATTCACACCTCGTGAAACAGAGTCAGCAGTCTTTTGAACCACTGCTCTGATACCACTTGATGGTCCCGATACGAGTTACTGGTGTATGGGGGGGGGGGGGGGAATACACCAGTTAGGATTTTTGAGCTTTTAAAAAAAACTTAACACTTGAAATCAACTTCAACTGAGTGAGAGGACTCAGTTGGGATCTCACAGCTGAGTAAGCAACCTCAGCTGGAAGGTTGGTGCTGTGCGGAATGTGGTGGAAAATAAACTCGTAAAATCAAACTCACGCTTTTATGCACGGTTGGTCAAAACCAAAACTGTTGTTGTGAAAGTATGCAGATTGTATGCGGTTTGTTTGTCAGTTAAGATATGATAATAAAGACTAAACACAAAAGAAAACACTACACACAAGATTTACGTGGTTCGGAGAGAACTCCTACGTCCACGGGGAGATGTGAGTCCACACACCTCAGTCCAAGTTCTTCTGGATAGAACCACTCAGCTTACGCGGGCTGAGCAACCGTTACAGTTTAGTTTCCGGGCACTAAACAGCCTAAGTCAAGTTTGCGGGTACTTGACGACCTGACTACTCAATTACAGGAAGAGTAAGGTCCTAGCACACTTTTTACGGTGTGAGAAAGGGTAGAATTTCCAACTACAGCTCGATCACGAATGAGAGCTGGATCTAAGGCTTGAGCGAATAAACACTCAAACTAAGATCTAAGACAGATTTTCACTCTATGAACCCTCAGCTACTAATGTTCTATCACTCTTGAACTCTCAGCTGCTGATGTTCTTAGAATAGGAGTTTAGCAGATTTTTCTTTCGCTTGTGATTGAACTTTTCTCTCTTGCTTCAGTCTGTCTCGTGTGTCCTCTATCTCTCGAATGAGAGAATGCCTCTATTTATAGGCGGAGAGAATCAACTAGCCGTTGGAGGAGCAGTTGATCTCTGATCGGTTGATAGCGATGGCTTGTCTCTCATCTCTGCAGACTTTCCTGATATGGCATCTGTGCTCTTCTGCTTTCCATCTGAGACAGCCTTATGTTGGGCCAGATGGGGTAATGACTGAACGGTCAAACCCTCATGTGACTTCCTTTTGAAACTCAAATCTTTGACAGTCAACTTCGGTTTGTCGGTTGAAAGTCTTGACCTTCATCTGAGTGATCTTCAGCAGATGTTCCGATCTGTCGAGTTCTCAGCTGACTTTGAACTTCAAAACAGTTGAACTCCTTGTTCAGATTCTATAACTGAGGTTCTGAAACTGAACCCTCAGTTGTCTTCCACTTCTTTACTCGGTTGGGTTTGAACCCTCAGATGATTTCCTTTTCATCTGATGTTCTCTTCCTCTCAACTATTTCTTATCTGATGAACGCTCAGTTGGTTTCCTTCAACTGATGTTCTGAAGACTTCCCCTTGTTTGCATCTGAACAAATGAACTCTCAGTTGTCTTTCTTCACAACTGATGTTCTGTCTGAGTGACGCCTTGTTGCCATCTTCAGCTGGAGACCTGTAAAGATAAAATCTTAACTTTGCTCAAACAGCGAGCCTAAATTCTAACATTAGGTATTGGCAACATCTACTCGGTTGGGGTCAGCCGGTTTTGGAATTCATCAAAACTTATACTAATAAATTTCCCAACACCTTTCCATGAGTGAAATGTCGAAAATCAATATGCAAATCCCATCCCACCAATCACTCTTTCTACCTCAAGAAGAAATTAGTCGTTGATTTATAATTGAAATGAATGCATACAAGTTTAGCCAAAATCATTAAGCATATTATATCCGCTGAACAGGGACAGGAAAACAAATCAAACGACAAGAACTAGCCGCTGGCATCACTAACAGAAGTCAAACTCGGCGGGATCCCGCAGCTTAAATCAAAAGCATCACAATCACAACTAAATTTAGTCCTCATTCAACTATTGTTACCACCGACAGATGCAACGAAATCAAACCAAAAATCAACTCCAAAAGCAATCGCAGAAAAATTTAAACAAATCACCCGAAACTTGTATAACTCCTCGAAGCTCAGTCCACAAGCGTTGTGATTATAAATCTTGTGAATTGCATGCTCTAGAACCTTCCAAGTCTTCTCTGCATACTTCGGATCCACCAATACTTTGTGTTCGAGCACCTCAATTTGAAAATTCCTCTTCTTCTATCCACTACTCATCCTTTCCTCTACTTTTACTCGAATTCGGAAGATTGATTCTCTGAAATCTGCTCGTACTAGCTCCGATTAATCGATTTTCAGTAATTTCCTTATCCAGATTAAGCAGTTTCTGGTTCCGTTAATAAAGTGAAACGCTTGAATTTGGAGAGCGAATATAGACAAAGTTTGAGCTGCACGTTAAGCTAATCTGCCATGAATGGATTTCGATATTGAACGAGAGAAGAGAAGTATTCTTTCTTTTTTTTGTTTACTCTTTTTGATTTTTTTTTTAATTTATGCAAGTTTCAGGGGTCTCCGTTAGGGATTTGATGAGTCCATATTTCGTGTCTTTCTAGTGCCTGTTTTAGGTAGTTTAGATCGAGTCTTTGTGTGTGTTTTGTCTTGTTTTTATGTCTGGGGGGACATATACTGGGCAGGAGGATGTCTGCTGCCTTGTAGGTAGAAGTTGGGCAAAACAGGGAAAAGAAGCAGCATTTCTGGAAGCAGGTCAGGGAGAACCATATTGGCCAAGACAGATAGGAGGAGTGTCGTGGTCAACATGCGAAGTTTCTCTCCTAGGTCTAGTAGGATAAGGAAAAGATTATCTAACTTAAATATCTTTCCTTATCCGACTAGATTTAGGATCCGCAAGGGATCTCTTGGAGATAGATGTGACTTTCCTTGTTGGGGTCGAGCTTATCAAGTATTACTTGCATCCCAAGGTAGCTCGTGGATTCTTTCCATGTTAAGGACTAGGGGGCCCAAACCCTAAGCACTCTCCTATAAATATCGAAGCCCTGCTGCTGCATGATACGCCGTCTTTATGCTTTATTTTCCCTGTAATTATTCGAGAGTTGGTGAGGAGAAAAACAAGTCCTAAGGGCATACTTTATTTCATGCTTTGTTGATCGGCACTTTTGGCCGAGTTTATTTTGCTGCACAGACTTCGTGAGTTTTAATATAGTGTTTATTATGTTCTTCAATTCATGTGTTTGTTATTTTATGATTATGTCTAGCTAAGTTTTTATACTTGGTCTGGGCAAGACGAGTTAAGTGTTAACCAATGCTTGAGAGGTCTAAATTGTGCTAGATAGTTGCATGCATGTGTTCCCATAATGTTAATGAGCTTGTTCTAATATGATATAATACGAATAGAGGATTAATAGGCCGTTAATCACTAAGAAAATATTAGATCACCAATCAATTGGGGAGTATGAGTGTTTTCCAACATCTCCTTAATTTAGATCGATTAACATTAGAGGAAGGTGTCTACCCTATTGGACTAGACGTGATGATTCCTTGTTAGGCCTTTCTAGAGATAAATGCTCCTTGGGCAAGAAACTGAACGATGACTCCGACAGAGGTATTGCCCAAGGTAGGGAGCCGGCGGAGCGTCGCCGATTAAGTAAGGATTGGTAAGGGAAGGGTTTATTGAGAGCGTGACGAGTAAAAAGAGATCTCGGCATTCAAGTCCTATAACTAACGATGCATGCATGTGATAAATATATTTGCACCAATGACCAAACTAGAGTTTTCACTTAACGATGTCTAGATCCAGACCAAGTCTTTTTTATTATTGATCAAGTTCTTTGTTTACTTTTTAGTGTTTTATTGAGTTCTCGAATTGGGCAAGAGAGCCCTAATGACCAAGATAGCAAAACCAACTTTTCTGAACAGGTGGAGGAGGTTTCAAGAGATAGTAACATTCAACTCCTTGTGAATCGACACTGTACTTACTTGCTAACTATATAGCTGTGAGGATAGGCTACAAATTCATTTTGAGAGTGCGAACGACAGCCTCGTCAGGATTATTTGGGTGTGAAGAAATGAAATGTTGCAAGGAGGGGATTGGAATTTCGGTCGTTTCGTTGTTTCGCAACAACCGACGTAATCCTTTTCCTTCTATTTTTCCTTTATTTTTTTTTAAACTGCATTATATGATACATTAATCATATATTCTAGTGATTTACACATATAAATTTTTTTTATGTGTCGTGGGAACTTGAAGTTGTTACCTTCGATAACTTTTTATCTTATGTTTTTCATCTACATGATGTTTTTTCTAGCATTTCTATACCCTCAAAATATAAACTCTTCGTATACATATATGCTCGATTTATAAGCCATTAGTGACTAATGAATTACTCGTCCTCGTCAAACGTAGGTGAGAGTCTACTCACAGGATTCAAGAAAACAACATTTCACAAAAATAAATATTTCATGAGATTATTAAAAAAATATACTCTTTCAGTCTAAAAAAATTGTCATTATGAACTGCACGAATTTTATAATAAGTTATTTTATTGTGTTGTGAGTAAAATAAGTGTTATATTATTACTTTAATTTTAAATTGTGTTGTTAATGATAAAATAAGTGAGGTGTGTGATGTCTATTATAGTAAAAATAGATGTAAGAGTCTCCTTGGGGATGGCCTAGTGGTAGAGTGGGCTATTTGGGACTGAGAGGTCTCAGGTTCAATCTCCACTGATGCTTTTATAGATCGAGTCTGTCACACTTGTACTTGAAAAATGTGGTTTATCTGCCTTATGTGGTTTACAGACTACTACATAAGGATGTGGGTTTATCCAGTGCACACCAAAAATAGCGGCTGTGGGTTTCCACGAATTAAAAAAAAATGGATGTAACAAATATTTGGTGGACAGCCAGAAAAGAAATTATCAAATTTTTCATAGACGATTGTAAGTATATGATTCGACTAAATTTAACTTTTGAGGGATTTTTAAATGGATTGTATTATTTGAACACACTGTAATCAGCTATAGTAACTAAATATAGTAATATAAGTTTTAAATATATTGTAATTGGGGAATATAAACCCTAAGGTGAAATACGATTATTTCTATTTTTATATTTAACTTTCTTTACTTTGACGTGTGTGACGGGTGTATGGATAGAATTATTGTTTTCGAATATACATTTTTGTGTGATATTATATTGCACACCTAATAAATGATCGGTGATCTCGTGTAAAATATTGTACTATCCATTCCTCGTATATAGTATTCGCATGAGGTTCTAGAAAATAAAATAATTATTGAGAGTTCAATTCCAGTGGAGGAAATGAACACTGAGGAGCAAATAAGATTTTCAATTGGAGAAGGGATTTCCTTATGTAGAATACAAATTAATATAGTAGTAATAATTTTCTTGTTGTCATTATTGTTTGGACGGACACATCACCCGTACGCAACCTAATCACCAACTTCATAGTCCAAAAGTTAAATTGTGTTATATATATATACACACAAATTAAGTACTATATAGTTTAGATATTTTGTTTTTTATTGTAATTTGTATAGATAATTTTTAATAAACGGCTTGAGTTGGAACAGTACAATATATTTCGGTGCCTATCTTTGATAGTTAAATTTATTTATCATTTAAATAAAGGGTTTAAAAAATTTTCTTTCGTTGAATCCCTCCTTTTTTAATCCTCTATAATCAATTGCACACTTTCTTATTCTTATTCTGTCCGTGAAGATCCCACCAGAGTGTCTTCTACTTCTAATAGGCCATGAACTAGATCCGAATCATTCTCAACGAGTCCATAAGAAGTGATCCCATTTTTTTCATCGGGTCCGGATAGAGACCAAAGATCTTGAGCGGCCGATCCGGCAGATATCCACTAATATTATCTATTATTAAAGTGAAAATGAGGAAAAACAAATGATGAAATACTCTTTTAACTTGGTATAAAGCGTGAATAAAAAGAGATGGATTAAGTGGAGAAAATTTATTTATTCCTCCATTCTTTCGTGATGAATATATGATAGCAAAGAGATTAAGAGAACGCAACTTCTATGTGTTATTCACGATATACATATTATTAATTTTTAAAAAGGATATTCAATTTGCGACCCACAATTCTATAATATAAAATAATATCGGTCTCTTTATATTAGGCCCAGTAGATCAAATATGATCCAGCTGAAGGCAAGCCTATAACAGATTCTCAGATATTTGACAATTTATAAAATACATATCCAATTATAATAACCAAATCAGAGTGGCGCAGCGGAAGCGTGGTGGGCCCATAACCCACAGGTCCCAGGATCGAAACCTGGCTCTGATAAGTCAGTAGAAAGCTTCCAATTCCACTAATTCTTTTATCATCCCTTTTTGTTATTCCTCGTTATTCAATTTTGTTATTCTATAAAGGGTAATGATGGTCGGCCACACGGTGGCCAGCCACACGCGTCAGAAAAGGAAAGTTGATTCTAAAAATGGAAATAATCACATTTTCCCCCTAGGGTTTATGTTTCTTAATTGGGGTGTATTTCCATTTTCAAAACTTATATTACTATTTTTAGCTTGTGTGGTCGACCACAGTGTGGCCAAATATCACTACCCTTCTATAAATTCACATTATTCATTTTTGTAATGTTCAACAAATTGGCATTATTTCTTCCACTTCAGTCTTCCCTTTGTTTCCGGTCTTAACGTTCAAAAGCTTCTTCAACATCTTTTTGTTCGTTCGGAATTAACATACATATATTTAATATATAATCATTTAGAAGGTAAAAATACAATGAGGTAAAAATAGAATGGGCTGACGAAGCCGTCGTTTAACTTCGCACAAATAAAATTTATAACTCCTATGCCGACAGTAGGCGGTAGCCAGCGGTAAGCAGGACTGCAGTGTCGAACCCAAGGGAATTGGTGTAGTCTCTCTTCCACGTAACCAGTGTGACAAAATAAGGCTTTCGTCTGGACTGCACTCGTCTTGGTCAACAAGTACTGAAAACTAAACAAGAACTTGATCAATAATAAAAGATACCCAAATTGGGATCGAATCATTGAACATAAACACTCACTCAGTCATTGGTGCAAAGATTTCGGTCACATGCAATTACTAATCGGTTTCCAAATAGATTAATTCTAGCTCTATGGTCAGGAAGTCACGACTAGAATACTCTACTCTTCATCTATCCTTTTAACTTAGATTATGCCAGAGACACTCTAGACAAAACTCCTTTCATGATGAAGACAACCACGAAGACTCTTCAGCAACTATCTTGCCCAAGAAGCATTAGGAACATTTAGACCTAAATCAGCCAAGAGATGCTCAACTGATGAACCTATATTTGTGTCCATCTTTTCTTGTGTTTTTCTTGTATTTTTAGTCTTTATCGAGTCAATATGTGTCTGGGAAGACACACAAGTCAAGAGATAATGTGCAGGGAAGAACAAGTGAATTTTGGGCAAATCCGATGGAAAATCTGTTATTGAGATGGCGATACGATGCGAATGGGCATAGGGCTGGAAGCTTGTAGCTGGGCAACATCAGAATATCCAATCTACAAGTCAGGTGGCACCTCCCCATATCCTTAAGCCAACAGATAGAGTACTCGGAGGAGCCAGGATCTTGGTCAAGACCGGAGGCAATTCAGGATGCAGACGATGAAGGGCAAGACGCGAGTCGGACCAGCAGCAGCAGAATTCTTTTCCTTCAAGGAAGAGGATAAGGATTGGATCTTTCTTTCCTTATCCTAGCTGAGCCTAATCAAAGGAGATATCTACCACGCAAGGAAAGAAGTATCGTGCATGCATGAAGAGAGAGGGCGGATGAGATATGCATGGAAGAGACCTTCATCAACAAGAAAACTTCCCTAAACCTTAATTTTCATCGCCTATATATATGGCCGACTCCATTGTGTATGAGAGTTCTTAGCCCTGTTTTATGCTGATTTTATTCTTAGTTCTGCATTTTAGGTTGAGAGAAAGGGAGGAAAAAACAAGTCCTACGGGCAATTTACTTTTATTTCGTATTTTACTGCTTTAAGTTTAGTTGTTGGCGTGAAGCCAAGACCCTGGTTGCTGACTACGCTTTTGGGCAGCAACCCGTTTCCAGATTTATGCTAAGTATGTTTTTCTTTATTTGTTTTGTGTTCTTATTTAATATTATGTCTAGCTAAGTTTATTGTTTGGGTTGGATGTAGATGAAGTGATTCTAAATTACTCGTTCAAACTCGTGAGGTCTAATTGTGTTAGTTCATTAATTGATTTTGTTCCCGAAACACTTAGGATTAACTCTAGACTTAATTGATATTAAAGTTGATTGATCACCATCTAGATATTGAGATTAAGTCATTAACAGAAATTAGGATTAACACGAGAGTGTCTTTCGTGCCCAAGAAGGTAAAGGGTGTTGGAGAGCAGTCGGTATTGACCTACCTCTTGACTGTCTTGGATCTGTTTATTCTTAATGCCTGTTGGGCAGCATCGTTACTGAAGTGTCTTCGTAACTTTGCTGATCAAGAGAGGAGATCTTGCCTTCTGGTCAAGATCTGTAAAATTGATTAGACATAGGTTAAGTGTGCTTGCATCGTGACTTCGTGACCTTAGGGTGTTAACTAATTTTTGCCTTAAACCAAGTGATAAAATCAGTTAATTGAATATCTTTGCACCAATGAACGAGTAAAGAGTAATTAGGATCATGGATTCGAAACCCAATCCAAACTCTTTTATTATTTGATATTGTTACTTGTTGAGTACAGGTTATTTAGATACTTCGTGACCAAAACCCTTTTGTTGAGCAACTTCTGAAGAACAGATTACACCAGGTCCCTTGGTACGATCTCACTTGCCGCTGACTACTACCTTGTTGGGCAAGAGGTATTTATAAATATTATTTGTACGAAGTGTGTGACGACAGAGCTCCGTCAAATTGGCGCCGTTGCCGGGGACTTGGTTTTAAGCTAGTTTGTTTTTCTAGCTTGAGTTGAGCACGGTTTATGCCCAAGCCACATCTACGGAGTGACGGAGATCCACAAGATCACGGTGTTTGCCCGGAGGTGATAGCTAGGAAAAATCGAGCAGAACAACGTAAGAAGAAGAAAGATCTGGAGGAAGGCGTTAACAAACCTTCAGAATCACAAAGCTTGACAGACGATCAGGATACTAAGCAAGAAGTCGAATCTTGCTCAACAGCCAGTACAGACAGTGAGAAGTCAACATCCAGTTCAGAAGCAAAAGCATCAACAATCATGGCTGGAACACTGGAGAGAACCATCCGTCAGATCATGTTCCCTGACAACAAGGGAATCCGACCATCAAGCATCCAGTTGCCCACCATCAGTGGTAATTGGGAGCTCAAGCACTCGCTGATACATATACTGCCCAAGTTCAGTGACCATCCTGGAGAAGACCCCCGAACTCATCTTCAAAACTTTGAAATGGCGATTAGCACAGTAAGGAACAATGCCACTACTACCATGAACAATGGGGATAGACAAGTTGTTAGGAACGATGCTGAAGTTATGAGGAACCAAGATGCTGCCCAAGACACCTTTCCTGACTACGTAAGGTTGCTCACGTTCCCGTTCTCACTTCTTGACGGGGCACGTGAGTGGCTTTACACCTTGCCAGAGGGAAGCATTGATACATGGAACAAGATGCAGCAGGCCTTTCTTGACAAATACATACTCGTTGGCCGGATACAAAGTGGGAGGAATGCTATTTCATCAATCAAGATGGGGGAAAATGAGTCATTATATGACTATTATGAAAGGTTCAAGAACTTGTTGGCGAGATGTCCTCAACATCGGATTGAGGATATTGATTTGATCGAATATTTCTTGAAGGGATTAAGGGCACCAGAGAGGAAGTATATAATTGCAGCATGTGGAGGAGCCATAGTCGATCAATTACCATCTGAAGTGTTCAAGAAAATAGCCGCTATGACTGAACAATCACGAGATGAAGATGATATCCCAAGAGGGGGGTATGAAGGCAGCAAAGGAAACTGATAGTGACAAAAATATCCAGGTCTCGTGGATACCTGAATATTGCATAAAGCCTTTATGAAATGTTATGTCCAGGATCTGATCATATAAAGGGAGCTGAGATCTCTCCTAAGGATTTCAGCCCAGAGATCTGTTGGGAGGTCTCTCATTCAAATCTAGTCAGATATCTGCCTGAGGTCCCTCGCTTAGGGCTCTCTATCGGGCGAAGACCTGTCGAGCTCGCAGCACCGTAATTAATGACTATGCGATACTGTCAGAAAGTACAGTCATATTATGGCCAATAGAACAGTGGAACGTGTAAAGTAAAAGGCAAAAAAGGAGCAGATAGCTATTATTGGGAAATTTATTAGTATAAGTTTTGATGAATTCCAAAACCGACTGACCCCAACCGAGTACATGTTGCCAGAACTTAATGTTAGAATTTAGGCTCGCTGTTTGAGCAAAGTTAAGATTTTATCTTTACAGGTCTCCAGCTGAAGATGGCAACAAGGCATTACTCAGACAGAACATCAGTTGTGATGAAAGACAACTGAGAGTTCATTTGTTCAGATGGAATGAGGGGGAAGTCTTCAGAACATCAGTTGTGAAGGAAACCAACTGAGGGTTCATCAGATGAGAAGCAGTAGAGAGGAAGAGAACATCAGATGAAAAGAAAGTCATCTGAAGGTTCAAACTCAACTGATTAAATACAAGGAAGACAACTGAGTGTTCAGTTTCAGAACCCCAGTTGTAGAACTTGAACAAGAAGATCAACTGCTTAAAGTTCAAAGTCAGCTGAGAGTTCAATAGATCAGAACATCAGCTGAAGACCACTCAGATGAAGATCAAGATTTTCAACCGACTAACCAATGTTGACTGTCAGAAAGGTTAAGATTTGAATTTCAAAAGGAAGTCACATGAGGGTTTGACCGTTCAGTCATTACCCCATCTGGCCCAACACAAGGCTGTCTCAGATGGAAAGCAGAAGAGCACAGATGCCATATCGGGAAAGTCTGCAGAAATGAGAGACAAGCCATCGCTTTCATCGATCAGAGATCAACAGCTCCTCCAACGGCTAGTTGATACTCTCCGCCTATAAATAGAGGCATTCTCTCATTCGAGAGTTTTACGACACACAAGAAGTGAGACAGAGAAGTGCAATCACAAGATAATCAAGCGAAAGAAAAATCTGCCAAAATCCTATTCTAAGAACATCAGCAGCTGAGAGTTCAAGAGTGATAGAACATTAGTAGCTGAGGGTTCATAGAGTGAAAATCTATCTTAGATCTTAGTTTGATTGTTTATTCGTTCAAGCCTTAGATCCAGCTCTCATTCGTGATCGAGCTGTAGTTGGAAAACCCACCCACACCCTAAAAAGTGTTTGCTAGGACCTTACTCTTCCTGTAATTGAGTAGTTAGGTTGTCAAGTACCCGCAAACTTGACATAGGTTGTTAAGTACCCGCAAACTTAACTGTGAAGGTTGATAAGTACCCGTAAACTTATTGCAATGGTTGCACAGCCCGGGTAAGCTGTGTGGATCTGTCCAGAAGAACTTGGACTGAGGTGTGAGGATTCACATCTCCCCGTGGACGTAGGAGGGTTATCTCCGAACCACGTTAAATCCTGTGTGTCTGTGTTTGTTTTTATTCAGTTACTTATTGCATTTCTAACTGACCAAACTAACCGGGCATTTGCACATTTTCAACCGAGCTGTTTTGGTTTTTGACCAACCGAGCTGTTTTGGTTTTTGACCACCCGAGCTGTTTTGGTTCTTGACCAACCGAGGTTTAAAGCGTGAGTTGTTTATAACGAGTTTAATTTTCCACCACATTCCGCACAGCCTCACTCTTCCAGCTGAGGTTGCTTACTCAGCTGTGAGATTCCAACTGAGTCCGTTTTACTCAGGTGAAATAATTTTAAGGGTTAATTTTTAAATTCCCAACTGGTGTATTCCCCCCCCCCCCATACACCAGTAACTCGTTTCGGGACCATCAGCTATACAACTTCATTCACAAGAAAACACGGGTATATATTGAAAAATCCAACACACACAAACATAATTCTTCAGACCCATTTTTCCTGTTGCATTCATCTCTCAAAAGGAGCTCAGAACACTGACTTAATCTTCGGAGGTGGTTCGCCAGGAAAACTCCCCGACCCTCCTTTTCTTGCAGAGTTACGTCGGGGTTCCTCCAGGGAAGACAATTCCGACCGTTGGAGCGAAGAAGATCTGTCGAACAGGTTAAAGTCTTTCTTCACCTATTCATGTGTTCTAACTTTTTCATGATGTGTATTTTTGGACGCATCATCTGGCGCCGTCTGTGGGAAACGGAATTTTGTCTCAAAATTTTGTTCCAAAACTCTTTTTGCGTGTCTGTTCAATAATGTTGAGTTTGAGTTTAAACTTGAAAAGAAAAGTGCCGAGAAGATGGGTCTGAGTATTTTTAGCAATTTGTATTCTTATCTGCAGAAATTTTTGTCATGTTTAAAAGTAAACGAGTTGAGTGATTTCAGAATTGTCGTATTTTAAACCTTCTCATGAATCTCGTTGTAATCTCTGGAACTTGTTGGTTTTCTGCGTTTCCGTAAGAATTCTCGTTTCATAGTATAGTCTGAAGCTGGTAATGGGACAAAAGGTAAGTAAAATTTTTTGATTGTATGGAAGAATTGTCCGAAAACATCTAATGTCGAAAAATAAATCCCATAAATCCTCACGATATGAGGGGATAGAGTGGATGGAAGTATGAAGACTTCAGAGCAAGTCTCATAAAAACCCAGCGGAGTTTGGGTATGAATGTGTATGGAAAGGGGGTATGATGCAACATATTCCCTGAATTCCTTGAGACACACCCTCGAGACCTAATAACGGTCCTTCGAGAGGGGTATTGCAGACCTGATAACGGTCTCTTGAGACCTGATGATGGTCCTAGTGCTATTTTTTGACTGATAGCTGAAAATTCTGAAATACAGATCTAAGCATGGAGAATATATCGGTCCGAGACCAAGAATCCCCACCTGAAGGAGTGGTGCGCGATGATAGCTCCTCAGAAGAACGTACTGAGGAGGAGAACCAGAATGTGCTGAAAGAGGCCCCACCAAAGATAACTACCCCTCAGAAGGAAGGGGCCTCCAAATCGACCAACCCTCGAAAAGAGGGAGGGGGCCGCAAGGGCTCAGAGGTTACGAGAGATGAACCTCAAATGCCTGCACAACAGCATGTCACCTACGCTGTGTCCATGGATCAGCTCAATGCCATGGTGAAGCAAGTTGTGTCTAAGGCTTTGGCCCCGCTGGAGGGCCAAAGCAAAAAGTCAGCCAATACGGCAAAAGGCAAAACTAAGAAGGTACTGATGAGCCTTATAAGGTTTTGATAGCGATGAGATACCACTGAAATGGTTTAAATTACGTTAACGCAAAAGTAAATGCTCATGTCCTGAATGGTACTCTTTCCCTTGACAGGGGGGACCTGAGGAGGAAGGTCAGTACGAAAGTGATGGGTATGAGAGCCCTCAAACTGAATCAGAAAATGAGGACGATGCACAAATTGCGAGACCTCAAGATGAGGGAGTTGCCGCTGAAATTGCAGCTCTCAAGCAGCAGTTAAAAGACCTTCAGAAGAAAGCCTCTTCGCCCAAGAAATCTCCTAAGAAGCCTGTTAAGACTACTAACAGCCAGTCCCCTTTCTCGAGAGATATCAGAGAAGATCAGCTGCCTCCGAACTTTAAGACATTGACATTGGAATATGATGGTTCCACTGACCCATATGAGCACATAATGAGGTTTGAGAATGGAGCAATGCTCCACCAGTACACAGAAGGAGTGAAATGCAGGGTTTTCCTCACAACCTTGTCAAAAATAGCTCAACAATGGTTCTCTCAGCTACCACCTAATAGCATAGGTTCATTTGCTGAGTTCAAATCTATGTTCTTACATCAGTTTGCCAGCGCAAGAAGGCATGTTAAGACCTCCTCCTCGCTCATGGCTTTGAGACAGAAACCTTCAGAGAGTTTACGCCAATATGTAGGACGTTTCAACGCTGAAGCGTTACAAGTACCACTAGCTTCTGACGATGTGAAGGTGCAGGCCTTAATACAGGGCTTATCTCCAGGATTGTTCTTTGATTCATTGAACAAGAAACCTCCATTGAATTTTGAGGAACTGCTGCATAGGGCAGATAAATATGTTAACCTAGAAGAGGTGCAGGAAGCTAGGAAAGCTAAAGAGGAATCTCTCAGACCTAAGCAAGAGACCTTAGAAAGAAGGTCATCCTCAGCAGCGAGAGCTGAGAAAGACAGAGGGGGGCAAAGGCCGAAGAAAGCTCTTGAACGGTTTGATCAATATACGTCTCTCAATGCATCTCTGGTAGAGGTTATGGAAGCGGCTGCTAAGTCTCCTCACTTCAAGTACCCCAGTACGCACAAGGAAGCTCCGCGTAACCCGAGATCTGAGCTGTTTTGCAAGTATCACAATGACCGTGGTCATGATACTGACTCTTGTAGGCATCTGAAGGATGCTATTGAGCGACTGTTGAAGAAGGATGATACCTTGCTTCAATTTGTCAAAAAAGAAAGGGAAAAGGGCTACAAAAGAAAAGAGCCGGAACAGAAGAAGCCTGACCACAGGGAGAGGACCCCTCCGCGACGAGAAGATCCTCCCCCAAAAAGGGGAAACATTAGCATGATAATGGGAGGAAACACTAATGGAGATTCTGGTCGAGCGCGTAAAGCTCATGTCAGGGCTGCAAAAGCCCCAGTGAACGAAGAGGTTCAGCAGTTAGCGGAGACAATTGGCATGGAGATTGATGTGGTAGATTCGTTTCCAGGAGAGGAAATGAACCCAGATGTATGCGTGAGTTTTGGTCCCAAAGACCTGGTAGGCGCAGCACCTCATAATGATGCACTGGTAATTAGTGCTGATATTGCTAATTGGAGGGTGGCACGAATCTTTGTGGATACAGGAAGCGCAGTGAATGTGCTCTTCTGGGATTGTTTTCAGAAGATGAAAATTAACGCTGATTTAGCGCCAGTGAACACAGCTTTGTACGGTTTCGCTGGGGGAGAGATACAGCCAAGGGGAGAGGTGACCCTCCAGGTAACCCTTGGTAGCGGTGAGACCTCAAATACTCGTATGGTGAAGTTTCTAGTGGTGGATACGCCGTCAGCATACAACGTAATATTGGGAAGACCTGCTTTAAATGATTTCCAGGTGGTGGTCCCCACCTACCACATGAAAATGAAATTCCCAGCTCTCAGAGAAGGGCTGGTGGGTGAGGTCTCAGGTGACCAAGAAGTGTCGAAAGAATCTTATGTAAAATCCATAAAGCATGCCAAACGAAACGTGAAAGGAGTCCCGGTGGTAGAACGCCCACTGCAAAACGAAAGTGCAAAGGTGAAAGGTATGGATGAAGACCTAGAGTCGAAAATGCAGCCAGTCGAAGAAGACCTGATGACGATAGAACTGTTTCCAGAAAAAACAGGCTTTACCACGAAGATCGGAAAGCAGATGACGGAGGAACAAAAAGAGGCGATAATTAGATGCCTGAGGAAGAATGCAAATCTGTTCGCATTTAGTCCAGAGGACATGAAAGGGGTAGACCCAGCTGTAGCTCTACATTATCTGAATGTGGACCCCAAAAAGAAACCAGTAAGACAGAAAAAGAGGTCCTTCGGGCCGGAGAAAGAGAAGGTAATCAGAGAGGAGATCAGACGGCTGTTAGATGCTGGTCATATTGTTAGAATTCAGTACTCTGAATGGTTGTCAAATGCAGTAATGGTAGCTAAAAGCAATGGCAGCTGGAGGATGTGTATAGATTTTAGAGCCCTGAATAAGGCATGCCCAAAAGACCACTACCCATTGCCTTGTATCGATCAGTTGGTTGATTCAACTTCGGGATGTGAGTTATTATCCATGCTTGACGCTTACCAGGGGTATCATCAGATACAGATGGCCCCTGAGGACGTGGTAAAGACAGCTTTTGTAACCATATGTGGCACGTTCGCTTATATAAGAATGCCTTTTGGCCTGAAAAATGCCGGAGCTACTTATCAGAGAACGATGGATGCGATATTCGAGGACCAGATAGGGAGAATCCTGGAGGTATATGTAGACGATATACTTGTGAAGAGTTTGAAAGCAGACCACCATGCCAGAGACCTGGAGGAGGTCCTGACGGTGGTAAGAAAGTATGATCTGCGCCTGAACCCGGCAAAGTGCACATTCGGGGTCAGATCAGGGAAATTCTTGGGGTATATGGTGACTCCTAGAGGAATTGACGTGAATCAAGATAAAGTACGAGTTGTACTGGAAATGGCCGCTCCCACCAATGTGAGGGAGGTACAACGGCTGAATGGAAGAATCACTACACTTAGCCGTTTCATATCTACTTCGGCGGAGAGAAGTTATCCGTTCTTCAAAGTGTTGAAGAAGGCTAGCAAATTTGAGTGTAGTGAGAGCTGCCAGAAAGCATTTGAAGAGCTGAAAGCTCATTTAGCAAGCTTGCCTGTATTAACTAAGCCTACTTCGGGGGAAACTCTGTACTTGTACATATCTGTTGGAGATCATTCTTTGAGTGCAGTCCACATAAAGGAAGAGAGCTCCATACAGAAGCCCATTTACTACATCAGCAAAGCTTTGCAAGGAGCTGAGTACAGATACTCAGAAGTGGAGAGAGCTGCTTTAGCTGTGATGACAGCAGCAAGGAGGTTGAGACTATACTTCCTAACCCACAAGGTGGTGGTAAAAACTAATTTTCCCTTCAAACAGATATTGAGCAAACCAGATCTCTCAGGGAGGATGGTGAAGTGGAGTATTGAGCTGGGGGAGTACGAAGTGGAATTTGAGCCACGCACAGCCGTTAAGGCGCAAACCCTGGCAGATTTTATTCAGGAAACTACTCAGCCCATGCAATGGCCTGAATGGAAAGTCTTTGTTGATGGGTCGGTGACAATGGAAGGTTATGGTGCTGGAATCGTTGTAATAACATCGGATCGGGATGAACTTAGCTTTGCGATGAAGTTTGAATTTTAAGTTTCTAACAACGAAGCTGAGTACGAAGCGTTCGTTAGAGGGCTGGAGATGGCAGCTGAATTGGGAGCCCAGAAGGTGGTCATCCACTCTGATTCCCAGCTAGTGGTCCAGCAGGTCTCAGGAAATTATGAGATCAAAGAGGAAAGAATGATCAGGTATGTGGAGCAGATTAGAGACCTGAGTAAGCAATTTCAGCATCTAGAGGTGAAACAGATACCTCGAGACCTCAACGTGCAGGTAGATCGCCTTGCAAGGTTGGCCAGCTCTCTGAATATGCTGGTTCCTGAAAAAGTGACATTGTTGAAAATGGCAAACAGTCGCATAGAAGAGAGTGTTCATGAAATAGATGAGAGAAGCGATTGGAGAATGCCTATTCTACATTTCCTAAGAACAAGGAAAGTGTTAGAAGGCGAGAAAAGAGATAAGAAGAGAATCTATGCCAGGTACTGTTTGGTAGGAGGACACCTGTTCAGGAAAGCTTACTCACAACCTTTGCTTAGGTGTGTAACAGAGGCAGAGGGCATGCGGATAATTAAAGAAGCACATCAAGGAATAGCGGGATGTCATGCAGGATTCAGAGACCTGATCCGACGAGTGCTGAGAGCTGGATACTATTGGCCCTCTTTGAAGAAGGATGCTGAGGCCTTTGAAAAAAAATGTGACAGATGCCAGAAGCATGGCCCATTGATCCATAGGCCTGCAGAAGAGCTGGGAGTTCAATACGCAGAATGCCCGTTTGATAAATGGGGTATAGATCTTGTCGGCAAGCTTCCCATGGCAGCAGGGAAGAAATGCCACATTATTGTAGCGGTGGACTACTTTAGCAAGTGGGTTGAAGCTGAGCCCCTATCTTCAGTAACGGAGGAAAATATTATAAAGTTCATATGGAAAAACATTTGCTGCAGGTATGGCTTACCCAGAGTGCTGATTTCCGATAATGGGATGCAATTCTTTGGAAAAAGAACTCAGGCTTGGTGCAAAGCTAGAGAAATCGAGCAGAGATTCGTTGTTGTTGCTCACCCAGAAACTTGTGGGCAAGTTGAGGTCACTAATCGAACCATAGTGAATGGCATAAAGGCAAGGCTAGAAAAAGAGAGATCTCTATGGGTAGAGGAGCTAAGCTCAGTGTTATGGGCGTATAGAACCGGGCAGAAAACAGCCACAGGGCAATCCCCTTTCTGTTTGGTGTATAGTGTTGATGCCGTTATGCCAATGGAAGTAAAGATTCCAACACATAGAATCCTGTCTTGCAATGAGGACCTGAACAGAGAGCTGAGGGCTGAAAGCTTGGACCTGGTTGATGAGGTACGTGAAGAAGCACACCAGCGAGCCCTGACCTACAAGGCCCGCGTGAAAGCAGCGTATGATCCAAAGGTAAAAACCAGGAGGTTTCAGGAAGGAGACCTGGTGCTCAAGAGGGTTGATGTGATGCACCCGGTGAGAAAGTTGAACCAAATTGGGAGGGACCCTTTGTGGTCACCAAAGTGCTCCCCGGCGAAGCATATGAGCTTACCACACATGAAAGATACGTGGAACCAAGGTCGTGGAATATCAGCAACCTGAAGAAGTACTATGCATAGAAATATGTTATGGAAAATTTTTGTTTTTTAAGATGGGAGGAGGTCTATGTGCCAGGTCTCATTCCCACCTTTTTGATAGGATGCTTGCTTAGCTAGACAAGTATTCCTGTAATGGCACGAAGAGAACTTGTCGCAAATAAATAAAGGCTGAGAAGTTTTGTTTCTTTAATTTGCGTTTGTGTGCATGTATTGTCGCAGCATGATAAACAAAATTGTGAAATTGTAACGAAACAGTAATTACATCACATAGCAAGATGAAGTGAAGTACTTACTCTAAATGGTTTTTAATAATGAGACGAAACCATCTAGAGTAGGGGGAGTAGGGGTGTACCTTACACCCTAGGGGGGACCCACAATACCCCATGAAAATGCAAAATGAAGGAAATATGTAGATGAACAATAGCAAAATGGATACAATACATTAACCTGCTGAGCAGGGAATACAGTGCTGGAAAAGCAAATAAGAGTGCTGAAATCGTTCAAACTCCAAAATACAAAAGGAAATTGTTTCAGTACGAAAACAAATAAAAGTGTTGTTCGAAGCATGAGTTACATAACAACTAAGTTAGGAAATTGGTAGAGCCATCATCAGGGTCAGCTCTCGCAGCATCAGCAGACTCACCCTCGGGGGCGTTCTCTAGCTCTCCTGATTCACCACCAAGGACCTGTGGAGTCCTACCAGTTGCAGGCACATCTAAAAGAAAGAAATAGGAAATGGATTAATCAAGGAAATGAAATATTAAAGCAACAGACTTAAAGATAAAATACAGGGAAGTGAGACTGAACAGGAGATACCTAACAGCTTGACAGTTGGGAAGAAGTCTTGTGGAAAGAAGTCGTAGATGAGCTCAGGTGGGTCAGAAAAGACTGCCTGCAGGTCACAGGGTGCGATGAGGGCCTCAAATGCTTTCTGCATAACGGGAAGCCACCAAGCTGTCCCTACGGGAGCAGGAGAAATACCCTGGAAGGAGGATGGTGGAGAAAGGTGCTTCACGATCTGATCTACATCTATGGGCTCAGTAAAACCCAAGTTGTGGGCTTTAGCTAACACCGTCATGCCACATCTCTTTGCAAGGAATGCGATGTCTTGTCGAATGGACAGTAGATATTCAGAAGAGGCTTGGAAAGACTCTAAAAGCCCTTGGTGAAGGATTTGTAAAGCCTGCTGACCCAAGGAAGTGCGGAGGATATGGTGGCGACAAATGTGAACTCCTTCAGTATAGCCCGACTGATAAGAAAGATTGGAGGCTTGAAGAAGATTCCTGGCCTCCTCAAGTTCCTTGCTAACTTGGAAAAGGTGATTGCTGAGATCGGTGTTAGCCCTGCTGAGAGATGTATTTTCTTCGGATAAAGCAGACACCTTCTCATGAGACATGAGAAGCTCATGATTCCTCCTCTTCAAATCATCATTGGCTAGAGAAAGCCTACAGCTGGTGTCTAAGATATCGCGGTTCAGATGCTGCAGATCCTCATTCGCTGTGGTCAGCTCTTGTAGCTGTGCTTGACTAGCCACAAATGCCTCCCTGAGTTTCGCCATCTCCTTCTCATGAGCAGCATTTCGAAATTGTAATAAGCGTCCATGAGAGCTAATCAGTTGTGATGTTATTAAAAAAAAAGAGAAAGAAAGAAAAGCATTAAACAGATGAAAGCAAAGCTGTGATGGTGTTTGAAGATAAAATAACTTGTGAAAGCAAGGGTATAATGTTGATGATACCTGCACCAAATCATGGGCACTCTCCTCTTGAAGCTGACGTAGAGAAGGAGGGCTGGTCTCAACCTCTTCGTCCGAAAGGGGAATGGCTGTTAGTAACGAAAGGCACTCAGAAGGAGGTAACTTGCGAAACGAGCTGGAGGTCTGGCCTCTGAAAACATATCCTGAAGGATCAGTACCCTTCGGAGGGAAGCTGCTGGGTAAAGGAGTATGCTTAGACTTCTTGGTAGCACCAATTGGGGACAGAGAGAGCATAGGCCTCTTGAGGTTGGTTGAGGTGTCCAGTTGAGATTTCCCTTTAAGAGAGGAAGAAGGAGGTACACTCGGAACAGTCTTGTTCACCTTCTTGCTGGAATCCTGGAAAGAGACACTTAAGTTGAGTGACTTGACAGCTGTGGGCTTGATAACGGCCCCCAAAGCAGTACTAGGGGTGGGCTGTGGCCGTGTAGGGGCTGCAGCAGACAAGGGAAAGGAAGTGGCGAGATGTGAAGTATTATGTGCCTGAGATTCCAGACGAGCCTGCTCTTCCAATAGAATAGTGAAGTCAAAGTCCTTGTCATCAGGAAGCTTTACATCCTGAATCCATCTTGTCCCTACACCAAAAAGGATGTGAAGAATGAAACGCATATTAGGAAGACTTGAGAAATAAAAGAGGAAGAGATGAGAAGAAAGTTGAAACCCACCCTCCATGGAGAAAGAGTAATCTCCTCGAGGTGCTAGCCCAAAGAAAGAAAGCACACTAGGATCAGACAGTAGAGAATTGAATGGGAAAGGCTCGAGCCGTGCCCTTCAGGACAATAGTGATAATACTTTGAGGTTGATATCGGAAACGCTCGCGACAGCAGGGCGGGGTCGCTTCAAATGAAGTGTTTGCCATTGGGGATAAACAAAAGGCCAATAACCCTGCTTGGGAGTGACAATGAAGTATTTATCCTTCCACTCTTTACCTGCTGTATGGGGTACACAAATGTACTGGGCAGGACCCTTGGGCCTAGCACTGGCATAGTAAAAGGCACCATGGGGTTTCACATTGTATACCGTTTGAAAAAGAGAAGGGGTAGGAACTCCCCCATTACTACGAAGTAGAATAAAGAAAGTTAACAGAATTTTGACAAAGGAAGGGTGAAGTTGGTTGGGCCAAAGACCATATAGATCACAAACTTGAGTCACAAAGTCGGGAAGGGGAAACCTTAAGCCTGACTCTATTTGATGGTACCAAAATGCTACCGAGGGGTAGTCTAAAAGTTGAGGGCGGTCATACTCCTCCGGCATACTAATGTCAAAAAACTCGTCACAGTTTAACATCGACTTCACTAATGCTAATTCGCTAGGAGTTAGAGAGGATTCACCTGATATGGCGTCCGGAGCCATAGCCGGGGGCGCAGAAATGCTCGCAGAAAGAAGCGATGAATCTGTTTCCTTGACTCCCTGACTAGACGGGGGTGAACTCTCGGTCAGAACAATAACCTCGTCTGGATTAGAAGAGGGAACCGGGCCGGAAGGAATTTGAACGGCTATTCGCCGGGAACGGCGAGAGCCAAGCTTCTTCCTTTTAACCTGGGTGCGGGCGGAGGTATTTGACTGAGAATCTTCAGGTGAGGAGGGCGGAGGCTGAATGTTAGACCCCCGAGGCTCGTGGTGATCGGATGTTGTGTGCTCCTCAGAATGAGAAGAAGTTTGCACCATGATGAGATTGCGGTAAAAAATTGGAAGAAATTACTAAAGTAAAAGAAGATAAAGGTAAAACCCTGATATGAGAGAGAGAAAGAGAACGGTTGAATAAAGTAGGGAAGTTGCAGAGTTTTCCCCCCAATTTGTCATTTAATAAAATAATGGCCCTCAGAGACCTGATTTGAAAAATTGAAGTGATTAAGTGCTTACAAAGAAAGACCAGGCCCTTAAAGGTGGGCCCCTGCGGCGTCAGTTGTATTAAGACTTTTACTTTGAATTTCTCAAAAAGAAGATCCTCCGAAATGCAGAGTAGGGGGGAGTAGATGATAGTGACAAAAATATCCAGGTCTCGTGGATACCTGAATATTGCATAAAACCTTTCTGAAATGTTATGTCCAGGATCTTATCATATAGAGGGAGTTGAGATCTCTCCTAAGGATTTCAGCCCAGAGATCTGTTGGGAGGTCTCTCATTCAAATCTAGTCAGATATCTGCCTGAGGTCCCTCGCTTAGGGCTCTCTATCGTGCGAAGACCTGTCGAGCTCGCAGCACCGTAATTAATGACTATGCGGTACTGTCAGAAAGTACAGTCATATTATGGCCAATAGAACAGTGGAACGTGTAAAGTAAAAGGCAAAAAATGAGCTGATAGCTATACAACTTCATTCACAAGAAAACACAGGTATATATTGAAAAATCCAACACACACAAACATAATTCTTCAGACCCATTTTTCCTGTTACATTCATCTCTCAAAAGGAGCTCAGAACACTGACTTAATCTTCGGAGGTGGTTCGCCGGGAAAACTCCCCGGCCCTCCTTTTCTTGCAGAGTTACGTCGGGGTTCCTCCAGGGAAGACGATTCTGACCGTTGGAGCGAAGAAGAGTTGTCGAACAGGTTAAAGTCTTTCTTCACCTATTCATGTGTTCTGACTTTTTCATGATGTGTATTTTTGGACGCATCAGAAACCAAGACAACTTGGTCAGCACAATGAAAGACTTCATGACCAAGATGTCTGGCCAAATGGAGGATTTGAAGAAGAAGGTAGATGGCAAGGAAGTTCAAAGAGCTGTGAAGAGATGTGAAGTATGCCAGGCAACATCACATGTTACCTCAGAATGTCCCAGTTGGTTCGTGGAAGAAGGAGAAGAGGTAAAGGCAATAGGTCAGAACCAGCAAGGCAGTGGGCAACAAAGGTTCCAGTATGGCAATAACAACAAATATGGCAACAACTACGGCTATAGGCAGAATCAGCATGAGAACCTGAGGTATGGCAACAACCACTATCAAATGCCTCCTGCCCACTAACAACCGCAGCAGCCTGTTCAGCAGCAATATGTGCCTCCACATCAACAACAGCCTCAACAGCAAAATAATTATGTGCCTCCACATCGAGAACCAGCAAAGACGGAGTTCATGAAGGAGACCATTGATAGGTTTACCAACGAGAACCAAAGGCTGAGGAGAGACTTCGAGAACTTTCAACTAGAAAGTCGAGGACAATCCAACAACCTTCAAGCTCAATTGACTCATATCAACCAAACCTTATCAAGGTTGGTAGAAGACAAGCCAGGAAGACTTCCTACCCAGGTAGAGGTCAACAAGGAGCAAGTCAATGCTGTAACGTTGCGCAGTGGGAAGAATTTGCCAGAGATGTTGCCCAGGACCCAACCTAAGGAACCAGCTCGAGTAGAGAAAACCAAAATGATTTCAGGAGATATCAATGACATCTATGAGGAGTTGAAGGCAAAGCGTGAAGAAGGGATAAAGGCCAACAAGAACCCAGTCTTTGATAATGAGGAGGATGAAGCCTTGTTTGATTACGTGAAGATGGAGAGATCTAAGCTGGGATTTGACAAAGATGACGTGATGCTAGAATCTTTGAAGGCTGAAAAAGAAGCAGAGGCTTTGGCCAAGAGGACTGTTCCTCGCACTACTAAAGCCAAGGTCCCATATCCAAGACATTTTGCCCGCGATCGTGATCAGAAGGAGTTGGAGGACATGATGGAGGTGTTCAAGAAGGTGGAGATCAACCTACCGTTGTTGATGGCATTGCAATCTATACCAAAGTGTACAAAATTCTTGCGAGAAATGTGCTTAAAGAAGACTAAGTACCCAGATAATGCCCGTTTCCATGTGGAGAATGTGTCAGCACTAATGAATTCCCATATCACGATCAAAAAGAGGGATCCAGACATGTTCGCTATCCCATGCACGATTGGTACTACGTCAATACCCAAGGCGATGCTTGATCTTGGAGCTTCGATAAATGTGATGCCAAGAGCCATGTTTGACGAGATGAGATTTGGACCTCTTTCTCCTACACGTGTTGTCATCCAATTAGCAGATTCATCCACAGTCTACCCGGATGGAGTGTTGGAGGATGTGTTGGTCAAAGTGGGAGATCTTCTGTTCCCAGCCGACTTCTATGTTCTTGACATGGGAAAGAAAGCAATCAAGAATCCAGTGATCTTGCTCGGGAGGCCATTCTTGAGGACAACATGTACCAAGATTGATTGCGATACGGGGAAGTTGACAGTCCAAGTAGCAGGAGAAGTAGTAGAGTTCGACGCGTATAGGCAAAATCAGGATGATGCCCTGGAACACCTAAACACCCTCAGTGCATGTGGAAAGTAAGTGGAGACATTGAATAGCTTAAGTTGTTTCGTAGAAGACAATGAAGATGCAATCCAGGCGGAATTCAACCTAGTTCAGGATCTTGACCAGGATCCTGATCAGCATGAGGATAATGATGAAGATGGTACTCTGATGCAATTCTACGAAGGAGATGAGTACGAGAGTAAAGAAGATTTTTGGGAGGAATCAGTCTATGGACACAGTTTTGATTCCACCGACGTGGACTACTCCACGGATGGAAATGAGGACCAAAATTTAGGGGACCAAAAATCCCTTGATGAGTTTGATGAAGAACTTGAGGAGTTACCCCATGATGAGACTGAAGAGTTAGTAGAGGAATTTTGGCAACAAACAGTTCTTGAGGAGGATGCCAGCTTACAAATTGAAGAGGATCTCGCCCAGAACGAAGAACCAGCAGATGTGGAGGAATGCAGTTATGCAAGGATTCAGGACAACATGCAGCCTCAGGGGTTCAAGCCACTCAACATCCCTGAGTTGAAACCGGAGGACAGGTTGATGCCATCCTTACAAAAAGCCCCTGCATTGGAGTTTAAACCTTTGCCCAAGCACCTAAAGTACATATATCTTGGCAAGAACGAGACCTTGCCCGTGATCATATCATCAGAATTATTAAGCATGGAGGAGGTCATAGTTGGCGAGGTGCTGAGCAAGTACAATGAGGCATTAGGGTGGACGTTAGCTGACATCAAGGGCATTAACCCTTTAGACTGTGTTCATCACATTTTGCTTGAGGAGGATGCTGCCCCCATACGAGATCCACAAAGAAGATTGAATCCAACCATGAAAGAAGTGGTGATGAAGGAGATACTTAAGCTTCTCGACTTAGGGATCATCTACCCCGTGTCTGACAGCCGGTGGGTGAGCCCTGTGCACGTGGTGCCCAAGAAGTCAGGAATTCAAGTTGTTGAGAACGACAAGAACGAGATGGTGGCCACGAGACTACAAATCGGATGGCGAGTGTGTATAGACTACCGAAAGCTCAACCAAAAGACGAAGAAGGATCATTTTCCTTTGCCCTTTATCGACGAGATACTTGAGAGGTTAACTGGTAATGACTACTACTGCTTTCTTGACGGTTATTCTGGTTACATGCAGATCTGGGTTGCTGACGAGGATCAAGGCAAGACCACATTCACGTGCCCGTTTGGCAATTTTGCATATAGAAGGATGTCGTTCGAATTATGTAATGCACCAGGGACATTCCAAAGGTGTATGATGCACATTTTTTCAGACCTTCTTGAAGAGTGTATCGAAGTCTTCATGGACGACTTTACCGTCTATGGCAAGACCTTCGAATCATGCCTCAACAACCTGGATCGAGTCTTGAAGAGATGCGTTGAGAAGAGCCTTGTGTTGAACTATGAGAAATGTCATTTCATGATAAAAGAAGGAATCGTTTTGGGGCATGTTATCTCAGGAAAAGGTATTGAGGTGGATAAGGCCAAGATCGACATTATCGCCAAGTTGCCCTACCCAAGATCGATGAAGGAGTTAAGAAGATTCCTTGGGCATGCTGGATTCTATAGAAGATTTGTCAAGGACTTTTCCAAGATCGCCCAACCAATGACGAGATTAGTTCAAAATGAAGTACCATGGGAGTTCGATGAGGATTGTAAAAAGGCGTTTCATGCCTTGAAGGAGAACTTGATCACTGCCCCTATTATCCAACCTTCGGATTGGGGGATGCCTTTTGAGTTAATGTGTGATGCCAGTGGTTATGCCGTAGGAGCAGTTCTTGGGCAAAAGCGCGGAAAGGAGAGCTATGTCATCTATTACGCATTCAAGACATTGAACCCAGCCCAATGTAATTATGCCACCACAGAGAAGGAGTTGTTGACCATTGTCTTTGCCTTTGAGAAGTTTAGATCCTACTTGCTTGGAGGCAAGACCATAGTATACACAGACCACGCGGCGCTGAAGTACTTGTTGAGCAAGAAGGAGTCCAAGCCAAGATTGATTAGATGGATTATTTTGTTGCAAGAATTTGACATAGAGATCAAAGACAAGAGTGGTGCCCAGAATCAAGTTGCCGACCACCTAAGTCGAATCCTCCAGCCAGACGATGGAGTGCTGATCAAGGAGACCTTTCCTGACGAGTATCTGAGTCTTGCCCAAGATGAACCATGGTATGCTGACATCGTGAATTACTTGGTGACTGGAGAAATTCCCTCAGATCTTGGGCGTTATCAGAGGAACGAGCTTAAACATGAGAGTCGTTTCTACATTTGGGATGAGCCATATTTATGGAGGGAATGTGCGGATAAGATAATAAGGAGATGTGTCGAAGATAAAGAGCAAAGAAGCATTCTTGAGCATTTCCACAACAAGGAGTGTGGAGGACACTTTGGGCACCAACGTACTGCAAGGAAGATTTTGGAGTGTGGTTTTTATTGGCCAACATTGTTTAAAGACTGTTACGATTGGGTCAAGATGTGCGAGAAGTGCCAAAGGGAAGGCAATATCACAAGAAGGAACGAGATGCCCATGATCCCGATCTTGCCCGTGAAAGTGTTCGATATATGGGGAATGGATTTTATGGGACCATTGCCGAGTTCCAAAGGCAACAAGTACATCATATTGGCAGTGGATTATGTCTTGAAGTGGGTAGAGGCACGTGCTTCATACAAGGATGATTCAAAGGTGGTTTCTCATTTTTTGAGAACTCAAATTTTCAATAGGTTTGGTGTACCTCGAGCTATCATTAGTGATCAAGGTTCTCATTTTTGCAACGCGGTGACCGCCTTGTTCAAGAAGTATGGAGTTACTCATCGCGTGTCAACAGCCTACCACCCACAAGCCAATGGACAAGCGGAGTTGTCCAATAGAATAATCAAGACGATCTTGAGGAAGACCGTGGGCACAAGAAGGAAGGATTGGAGTATGCGTCTGGATGATGCCTTGTGGGCGTATAGGACTGCCTTCAAAACACCTTTTGGCATGTCCCTTTATCTCATGGTCTATGGCAAGAGATGTCACTTGCCCGTGGAGCTGGAACATCGAGTACATTGGGCTGTTGCCCAACTTAACCTCGACTGGAATGAAGCAGGTGAATCAAGGAAGCTCGAGATCCAGGAACTCGACGAGATCAGACTTCAAGCCTACGAGGTCTATACAAGGAAAGGATGAAGAAGACCCATGACCTCTTGATTAAAGAAAAGGAGTTCCATTTTGGGCAATAAGTGTTGCTCTATCAAACTTGGTTCAGGCTATCATCAGGAAAGCTCTAGACCAAGTGGGCAGGACCTTATGAAGTACAAGCTCAATTCCCAAATGGAGCTGTTGAGATCAAGGATCCCAAGAACAGGAAGATTTTTAAAGTCAATGGCCAGCGCTTGAAAGCCTATCTTGGGCAAGAACAGTTTGTTGAGGGGGAACCATCTGGGTTTCCTGTCGATGAGGACCTCTGACTTCTAAGGAGGGGGGTGTCGTGCCCAAGACCTTAAACGGGGCGTTGTCCAGGAGGCAACCTGGTTAGTTTTTAATTTCTTGTTATTTCTTTTCTTTTATTCTTTATTTTCGTAAAAATATGAAAATCTAAAAAAAAATCATAAAATTATGAAAATCCAAAAAAATAGTGTAGTTTAGTTAGTTTATGTTTTAAGTATTTTATTTTAAAGCATTTTATGTTCAAGTCTAACCATAAGGGGAAGTTTGTTTCCGGAGTGTATTTGTGTTTTTAAGTGTGCAGGAGATGTTGAGCAAGATGCAGGATGTAGATCAGGATCCACTCTAAGGGAAAGAACTGTGGGAATGGAGCAAGGTTTTTTTGGGCAAGAGCTAAGATGTTGGTCAACAGCGGTTGAGGTGGTTACTGTACCCCTAAAACTACGCGCCCTTTAAAACCACCCTACCACGTCTATACCCCCACTACCCGATTTCAAATTCAAGTCTGCAACCTCTCATCTTCTCTCTTCTCTCTCTCCATCAAAACTCCCAAATTTCCTACAATGGTGTCTACTCGTCCCAAAAACAAACTCAACAAGATCCCTGCCGGAACCAACATCGACCTCACCACTGAACACCCCACTCCAAAATCACCACCAAGAGAAAACTACCCATGGAACCCGCCAACCCTTCTGCCGACCAACACCCAGAAATCACAATTGGAACCACTGTACCCAAAAACCCGCCGGTCGATACCACGCTTCTAATGAGCGATGAAAATCCTAGCCTGATAGAGGAGGCGGAGAAGCAGCAGAAAGAGGAGACGCAATCGAAGCAGGTTTTCGAGCAAGAGGAGTTAGAGGAAGAAGCAGAAGAGGAGGAACACGACGGCGAGGATGAAGAAGAAGAGAAAGGTGATGAGGGAGAAGGTGACAACGATGATGTGAACGAAGCCATTGACGCAGTAGCGGCGACGCTGGCAGCAGAGGCGTTGGTGGAGGCGAAGACCAAGGCCAAGGAAAGCCCGGCGAAGAAGAAGGAAGCCAAGGCGGCTAAGAAACGCCCTCACGGTGGCGAGGGGACGCCAGCAAAGAAGCACAAGTCTGTTGCTTCGGACGCCGGTGAAGAAGCACAAGTCTGCTGCTTCGGACGCCGGATCTTTTCAGCCGTCGATTTCAAAGGGGACGGCTGTCAGCGAACGAGAGGATGAAAGGGACGATGTTAAGGAGGAAGGGGACGATGAGCAGTCTACCCCAGCAAATGGAAAGAGCAGGAAGAAGAGGAGGGGTCCTACAGTGATGATGTGTAGGAAGCCTAGAGAGTGGAAGGTGACTGCGCCCAGGGTTCTCGACTTCAAACTCTACGAGAACCTGGGTGTTGCCCAGGAAGTTAGGAAGCTATTTGAAGGGATAGGCTGGAGCAAGTTTTTGGAGTGGCCTGTGGAGGTCTATGAGGAGCAGGTTAAGGAGGTGTACAGCACGGCGGCAATAACAAGTGATCCAGAGAATGGGGTGAGCATGATCTCCTTCTCGCTGTTGGGCGAGAAGTATGACTTTCAAGTTAGTGCCCTTAATCAGATTCTGAGAATGGTGAGTTTGAGAGACTTGGCCAAGAAGGAGTTCATGGAGGCCAAGACTAAGGTGCCACCCCCAGGAGATATGGCTTACGAAAAGCAGTGGAAGGAGATTGGGAATGGAACGCCGTACTATGGGGCCAACAACAAGGGAACCGAGCTGAAGACTCACGCCCTTAGGCTTTGCCATCGCATCCTGGCCTACACTTGTATGGCAAGAGCGATAGTGGCAACAGCCTGAGCAACAAGGAGCGCTATTTACTGTGGTGTATGCACACCAAGACCATGGTCAACTTTGCGGCGTTCCTTGGTGAGCAGCTCAAGACGGTTCAAGCGAAGCAATCTCTGGGATGCACTTGTGGCCATGTTGTGACAACCTTTGCGCATGGAGTCGGGGTCTACGGTGAGCTGAAAGGGAAGCCGATGATGGTGGTCAGCAAGCTGGGAGAAGCTGCCTTGAAGAAGATGAACGACATTGAGATAAGGAATGGCAGATAAGTGTTTGTTGAGAATTAAACCAAAATCCACCAGGCTACCACCCTTGGGCAAGAAGGAGGAGGCAAGCACCAACGCAGCAGTGCTGCCCAACATCGGGATCGAGACCAGACTGGCCAATGTGGAGAGGTTGTTGACTGAGATCAGGGATGCCCAGCTGGCATTCTTTGCACACCAAGGATTCAGGTATTCACCTGAATCTTCTCTTTGATTTGTGTTCCTCCCCTTTTATGTTAGTTTAGGTTTTTATTTTTTCGTTTTTTGTATTTTATTGCTGAGTCTTGTTTTGTGTTTTATTTTATAAAGTGTCTTGTTGTTCGATAGGGCGATTTTACTGTCTTCACCCACAATTTGCCCAGCAAATTGTGTGGTGAAGATATTATTCCCTTCTCGGTTGTATTTGTTGAGTCAGTTTGTTTTATGTTTGTTTGTTGCCCAACATTTTACCCACTTTGCCTAAGGCAAAGTGTGTGGGTGTTGGGGTGTCAGTTTGTATTTTTAAAAGTGTGTTTGTGTTATTGATCAGCATGTTAGCATGAAGGTTGGAATAGGTTTATGGATGATGTCGTATGTAAATAGGTAGGACGGAATGAGATATTGGGCATTAATTGTGAGGATTTGAGCTTTTAAAATGCTATATACATATGCAGCATTATTCTTTCTTGTGTGATAATGATCAGTTAGCATGTGTTGATCTAGAACTTGCCTGCATCTCTTAATTAAAGCTTCATGTAACTTAGTTTGATTACTTAGATGAATTAGGCAATTTTTTGTTCAAAGTAGCCCATAGCCTAAAAATTCCCTACCTTGACATTTATCCTTTGACTAGCCCCCTTGAGCTTGATGATAATTCTTTCTAATCACTTATAGAAGCCTGAATTTTAAGCCGTCCCAATCAAGAACTCAGGTCTAGAAGAACGAGGGATGAAAGAAAATGTTGGGTAGCACTTACTGGGCATTATCACCTAAGTTAGAGGTGTAAGGTTAAAAAAATAATAATAAAATAAAAGAGAAAAAAAAGAGAAAAAAAAAAGAAAAAAATAATAAAAAAGAAAAAAATTAAGTCCAGAAAAGAATAAGTGTGCTAGATGAAGAAAAGTAAGAAATTAAAGGCAGTTTGTTGCTTGAGAACCTAGTTCTTGACTTAGCCAGTTCCTAAATCTCCCTACCTTTTGCCTTAAGCCATATTACAACCCGCTAAAGACCTAAGGATAAGTAGTTTGATTTTGTTCAAAGAAGTAGAGATGTAGAGGGAAGGCAAGCCTATGGAAAAACTTTGTTGATGTTGATCAAAAGTGTATACACTTAACCTTATACACTTGAGAGATGAGTGCTGGCAAGGATATCCATATTGCCCAATAACTCTATCTTGACATTTTTTATGGCAATATCTATTTACATACCGTGTTTTGACTGACATGTTGATGAGCTGATCGTTTGAGTCTGTGTTTTTTGTTTTGTCTTTTCTGTGTTTGAGTCTTGGGCAAGTTGCAACCATACACTTGAGGGCAAGTGTAATTCAAGTGTGTGGGTGTGATGAACCCATATTTGTGTCCATCTTTTCTTGTATTTTCTTGTGTTTTTAGTCTTTATCGAGTCAATATGTGTCTGGGAGGACACGCAAGTCGAGAGATAATGTGCAGGGAAGAACAGATGGATGCTGGGCAAATCCGATGGAAAATCTGTTGTTGAGATGGCGATACGATGCGAATGGGCATAGGGCTGGAAGCTTGTAGCTGGGCAACATCAGAATATCCAATCTACAAGTCAGGAAGCACCTCCCCATATCCTTAAGCCAACAGATAGAGTACTCGGAGGAGCCAGGATCTTGGTCAAGACCGGAGGCAATTCAGAATGCAGACGATGAAGGGCAAGACCCGAGTCGGACCAGCAGCAGCGGAATTCTTTTCCTTCAAGGAAGAGGATAAGGATTGGATCTTTCTTTCCTTATCCTAGCTGAACCTAATCAAAGGAGATATCTACCACGCAAGGAAAGAAGTATCGTGCATGCATGAAGAGAGAGGGCGGATGAGATATGCATGGAAGAGACCTTCATCAACAAGGAAACTTCCCTAAACCTTAATTTCCATCGCCTATATATATGGCCGACTCCATTGTGTATGAGAGTTCTTAGCCCTATTTTACGCTGATTTTATTCTTAGTTCTGCATTCTAGGTTGAGAGAAAGGGAGGAAGAAACAAGTCCTACGGGCAATTTACTTTTATTTCGTATTTTACTGCTTTAAGTTTAGTTGTTGTCGTGAAGCCAAGACCCTGGTTGCTGACTACGCTTTTGGGCAGCAACCCGTTTCCAGATTTATGCTAAGTATGTTTTTCTTTATTTGCTTTGCGTTCTTATTTAATATTATGTCTAGCTAAGTTTATTGTTTGGGTTGGATGTAGATGAAGTGATTCTAAATTACTCGTTCAAACTCGTGAGGTCTAATTGTGTTAGTTCGTTAATTGATTTTGTTCCCGAAACACTTAGGATTAACTCTCGACTTAATTGATATTGAAGTTGATTGATCACCATCTAGATATTGAGATTAAGTCATTAACAGAAATTGGGATTAACACGAGAGTGTCTTTCGTGCCCAAGAAGGTAAAGGGTGTTGGAGAGCAGTCGGTATTGACCTACCTCTTGGCTGTCTTGGGTCTATTTATTCTTAATGCATGTTGGGCAGCATCGTTACTGAAGTGTCTTCGTGATTTTGCTGATCAAGAGAGGAGATCTTGCCTTCTGGTCAAGATCTGTAAAATTGATTAGACATAGGTTAAGTGTGTTTGCATCGTGACTTCGTGACCTTAGGGTGTTAACCAATCTTTGTCTTAAACGAAGTGATAAAATCAGTTAATTGAATATCTTTGCACCAATGAACGAGTAAAGAGTAATTAGGATCATGGATTCGAAACCCAATCCAAACTCTTTTGTTATTTGATATTGTTACTTGTTGAGTACATGTTATTTAGATACTTCGTGACCAAAACCCTTTTGTTGAGCAACATCTGAAGAACAGATTACACCAGGTCCCTTGGGTATTATCCCACTTGCCGCTGACTACTACCTTGTTGGGCAAGAGGTGTTTATAATATTATTTGTACGAAGTGTGTGACGACAACGCTCCGTCATCAACACATCAATTGCTTTCCAATACTCGTTATACTTTTCAGGCACAAGAGACTCTCTATGTGAACTCTTGTTTACTATTTGCACTTTTATCTTGCCGAAGCAATTAACGGCCTATTAACTACTCAAGTTCAATAAAAGCATTGGTCAAAAAACTTAGTATTTTAGAAATAAAAGCATGCAAGTATTGAACTTAAATTAGACCTCACTAGTGTTTCGGTTTATGCTAAAGTCATTTCACCAATCCAGGCTTAGGAATTTAGCTAGACATAATATAAATTGAAATCAACACAAAAGATATAAAGAAAAACATACTTGGAATTAAATCTGAACTATGCAATGTACTTTAGCAAAACAGAAAACGTCCTGGCCAAGATTGCTAGCAGAAAGTAGTGCAGAAAAGTAAAGGGTGTTGCCCGTAGGACCTATCTACTCCTTCCAACACTTGAAATAAATTTGCAGAACGAAAAACTTCACTAAAGAATGAGAATTAGCCATATCTATACTCAGGAATTAGGGTTGAAATCGGTTTCCTTATGGGCTTGAACTTCTTCCCTTGTTCGGCCTCCTTTCCTTGTTGGGATAGATTTGGAAAACGTTCCTTCTCTTAGATGGATTAGACTTTGACCGCACTCTTCATGATAAGGATGGAAGTTTCCTTCCTCCGCTACCCACGGCCCACATTCCTTCTGCCTTGGTCATGTCTGTGTCAGTCTTGCCCTCAACGCGCACAAATCTGGATATTCTGCTGCTTTGGCCATACAATTATGGGGAGGTACTTCTTCACCTATAATTTGCTCAAGATATGTCTCTTCATTCCTAGTTACAGACTTCAGCCATATGCCCATATTGTATCGTATCGTTGCCCAACGCCAGAAAAACAGTTTTCCGTCAGATTATGCCCACAATCGCACTTGTTCTATGTTGCACCCACTTCCTCCAACTTGTGTCATCCCAAACACATAAAGACTCGAAAACGACACACAAGACACAACAAAAGACATAAAAAATTAACACAAATATGGATTCATCACACCAACACACTTTAATCACGCTTGTCCTCAATTATTGGTGAAATTCAATTATTGTCCACGCAACAAAATTTAAAGGTGTCACAATCTCAATTATTGGTGAAAGTCAAATTTAAAAACATTTTTATCACAAGGATATTTACTTTATCAGTAAACTATTCTCTAATAAATATGAGCAACACCTCATGTTTTATTATGTTTTTTTCTAATTCTAAACTCTAAATCATGAACCCTAAACCTTAATCTCTAAACCCTGAAAGTCACAATTGTTTAAAGGTGTCACAATCTCAATTATTGGTGAAAGTCAAATTTATTTTGCAGTAATTTGATTTAGAAGATGAAGGGTCTTTTCTATCTACCAAATAAGTGTTGTGTTATTAATACTAGAATAACATTAAATGAGGTTATGTTTGGTTAATTTTTTTTTTAATAAATGTTCTTGAGCTTAGGATGACAAACAAAAGAGATAGGAGTAAGTAGTGTTTTAATAATCGTAATGAGATCTAATAAATTCTAATTGTAATTTAGAAATACTAAATTCCTTAAGAGTATTGATATTTGGACAATAGTTGTCCGGACAACAGTGGCATATTCGTAATTAAATACTTTTTCAATTTTTTCTAATAATTAATATAATTAGTGTTTTTTGTCTATAACACCCTTTTCCATTTAATTGTATGTTAATTTCTAATATTAATTAAAATAAATTGATATCATGCACCAATTTTTGAAAATTCAAAATATTAATTAAATTTAAAAATTAACATATAATTATGTGGGAACTGGTATTATAGACAAAATACTAATTATATTAATTATTAAAAAAGTTGAAAGACAATTTAATTACGAATATTACACCGTTGTCCGGACAACTATTGTCCAAATATCTTTATTCATTCCTTAATTATATATCCTTAATTTATTTTTTCATTATTAATATGAAGACCACATTCACCCTACAATTCTTTCTAATTACTATTAATTATCTTATTACGGCCAATCACACCGTACAATTCGACGTAGAAAGTTTTTTTCTTGCATCTATCATGCGTTCATGAAGTGACAAATGATCATTAATTTCTTCTGATAAAATGTCCCCATACTTTATGCACATTTTAGACATTGGCGATATTATTTTTCTCATGATATAGAATGGATGCTGTCATATTGTACGTTGGCGGACAAATCCGATTCATGATTGAACTCTCGTCACCTTCATGATTTTAATATTTTTTTAATTTCGTGGAGCCATTTTTGAGATATATTTCTCCTATGTGTCGGCCAATTTTGTTTTAGATATTGACGTCGAAACTACCCGATAGTATGTTGTTTTTCATAAATTAATTATTGCTAAATTTGTTGCATATGTTGGTACACATTTCACATCAAATTATTACAAATATTCCATAGTGATATAGAGTAGGTGATAATATTGAAAAATTTACCACCAATCTTGCGTAATTAGGCATATAATGATATAATATTTGACAAACGTGACAGCCGGATATCGCAATTTTCAAATGTTATTATGTGGTTATTTATGGTAAAGACTTTTTTAATATTAAATTGAAACATACATAAATCATATAGTTCCTGATTTAGTTAATTTAATTGGATATTGACATATTTGGTCGGTTTGGGAAATTGTTATGAATGTCTATCCGAAGTTAATCATTACTATATACCCATTAGTACATGTTTAAGATTCTCCATCGAAGTTTAAATTGTGATTATTGGAAAGCAACATCCTACATCAGTTAAAATTTTATTTTTAAGTATATAAATAAAACGAATTTAAGTTTGTACATTAAATTTGTAAACAAAATAATTTCTGACTTTCTCGCTGCATAATTGGTTGAAATAGTTGGATGGTGAGCTATCTACATCATGGTCGATCACAAGACATGACCTGGCACGTGATCTTCAAACAAAATTGATACAGTTAGATACATAATTTTATTTTGTTAAAATTAAGTATTTTTTAAAAAGTAAGTATATAAATTATTTTGTCAAAATTGATAAAGTCTCATTTCATACATTTTACATGTATTTTTTAAAAAGTTCCATTTCACTTTATGGACTTATACACCCTCAAGAATCTCTCTTATTTACACTCATTTGTCATTGATGAGCCCACCTTCCAACAACTTTATCACTACATTTTGTCAATACCATTACCTTTTTGTCAATATCACTACTTGTACTTTCTAACTTTTACCTCACTCAAAAACACTTTACCAATTTTCTTAATATCCGTGCCCATTTAAATTGGGACTTTATAACTAATACGGAGTGAGTAGTATATTTGTTTGCTACACAAAATTAGGAGTTCCTTTAACGTAAATTTAATGACAATTAATACATGATTTTATTTTCTTATTAATGAAATTTATTTAGAAGACCAGTTCCAAAAAGAAAAGAAAAGAAAAGGCTTGAAGGTGAAAGTGCGTCAGGTCAGCCGCGAAAATGAAGAAGAAAATAAACCAATAAAAAAGAAAATGAAAATAAACCAACCTATATCTCTCTATCTATATATATATATATATATATATATATATATATATATATATATATATATTTTTTTTTTTTTTGAGGGTACATATATCTATCTATATTCGCTACTAGAGAGTGTGCACAAAATTTATATCTAGACTTAGAAAATATTGATCGAGCTCATATAGACCAGCTTTTAGTTATGATGAAATCGTATGTGTGTAGGTAATTGACGGATATCTAATACTCCATCTGTCTCATTCAATAAGTCTTATTTCCTTATTTGACAAAGATTAATACACTAAAATTCACTTTATGTCACACTCAAATGTGAATAGTGTTGTTTATTTTATTGTACAATATTTTTCCACTCAATTCACTTTAACATCAACAATAAAATATTACATTAATCACAGTCTTTATCATCTAACTCTCTTTTTCTTAATCTTTGTGTCCATCGCAAACGGGACTTATTGAACGGAGAGAGTACTAGTATTATACTATATACATACCCTACTATGTTTGAGATTTTTTATACTCCCTCCGTCCCACCGAATACGGCTTGTTTTTCATTTTGGGATGTCTCACTATACTTGGCCTATTTCCTTTAAAGGAAACAATTAGTATATATTTTAGCATTATAAAATGTTGCATTCAAACTACATATGGCCCACCATCTCATCTAAACCCTACTAACCTACTCTCACTACACACTATCCACCATTCCATCTATAACTTTATTAGCATTATAATATTTCATTCACACTAAACTAAACACTCTCTTTATACACAATATATTTTTCTTAATTTTCGTGCTCATATGAATTAGGTTGTATTCGGCGGGACGGATGGAGTATATATTATGTCGTTGTGCTACTTATATCTAGCTAACTTTCAAAATCACCGATCGATGTGTCTGTCTCACTAATAATTTAATTAAGGCACTGGGGTTTCATGAAATCGTGGCTCTGTCGATGGTTATGAAGGCCACACTTATAGGTAATGCATTAAATCTCAAATGGGATATGTATAATGATGTTTCTTATTTGGAATATATATCTTGATTACGCCAATTATGGAAAAAGGGCTTTTAATTAGGATTGATTTTGTCGTTAGCAACCTAAAACTAGACAAGAAGGTGATATATTTCACAGTGTTTAGGACAAATAGAATGGAATATTTAGGTTTAGATTAATCTGATTAAAGGGTGTTTGATCATGACTAACTATCATTTTAAACAATTAATGTTTTAAGACAAGAATCTTTTTGCTTGGCTAATCTATTTATTCACGATATGTGACGTAGCCGAATAATTTTAAAAAACAAAATCATCAATTTTGCAAGAATTCCTATGAAACTTGGACGGATCTTGAAGAAAATCATGTCATGTGACATTTTCCAATTGTCGGAAAAGTTTAATGTTTAGTTTGTTATAAACCAAACGGACGAGTTCTTTATTGAAAAGTACGTTTTATAAAGTATTTTTACGGTTTAAATTGATAATGTTTTTAACGATTAACCTTATACACGTGATTTTTTGTTGACTATTTTTATATGACACCTTCTATTACTCTTGTTAGAATAATGACGTGTGACAATTTGAAAATATATGTATAGTATTATCTATCTTGGATTATAATTAATTAATCATATCTATTGTTGTTATTAATATTAGTATTTCTGAAGATGAGGATCAAGAATGAGAGTGATGCACGCGTTAATTAATTTGCCCAAGTTCATGATTGATAACGGATTTGAAATCAAATAATTTGCCACAGACAAAAATCAAAATTCATTTAGTTTTTTCTATAAACAAATTCATTTGACTATGAGAAAGCAATCACACACAAACTACATATGCATGTTTACCCAACAATAGAAATTTGAAAGCGCCAATATATATATATATATATATATATATATGTGTGTGTGTGTGTGTGTGTGTATGTTTTTTTTTTTTGATGTCGTGGGAATCCGCAGCCGCTATCTTCGGTGCGCACTGGGTAAACCCCGTTCCTTGTGCAGTAGCCTGCAAACCACACGGGGCAGGTAAACCACACTTTCCAAGTACAAGTGTGACAGGCTCGATCTATAGAGGCGTTTCATGAGGTTCGAACCTGAGACCTTTCAGTATCAAGCGCTCACTTTTTACCAATGGAACAAAAAAAAGCCAATATATATGTATGGGAGATGGATCATATAAGAATATATTTTAAAGTGAGAAATAAGAATAGATTTAAAATAATATTCTTTCTACAAACTATGATAGATATAATTTAAGCGTGTTGATATTTGGACAACAGTTGTCTAGATAATGTTGGCAAATTCGTAATTAAATACTCTTTCAATTTTTTCCAATAATTAAATAATTAGTGTTTTGTCAATAACACATTTTCTTCTTAATTGTATGCTAATTTATAATATTAATTAAAATAAATTAATATCATGCACAATTTTTTGAAAATTTGAAATATTAATTCAATTTAAAGATTAACATATAATTAGGTGAAAATTGGTATTATAGACAACACATAATTATATTAATTATTAAAAAATTAAAAGATTATTTAGTTACGAATATTACACCATTGTCCGGACAACTATTGTCCAAATATCTTTATTCATAATTTAATTCTTATGGTCAAACCCGCTTTTTCATAGTCAATTCCACTTCTTTTAATCAAACATGCTTTTTTGACTTAATTATAGTTCAAAAATTAGATGCACTAGATAGTGTAACAAGATGCACCAAACAATGCATTGAAATGCACCAACATATTTATTCTAGTTAATAATTTTTACTTTTCTTAACTTACGTGCTTGAGTTGTTGCGGCGGCGACCAATAATGATAGTGGTGACGAATGAATAGTGGTGATGGTGGGTGGTGGTAACAAGAGGAAATACGGAAAAAAAAAATATTATTTTAGGATTTTGAAATAAACAAAAAATGAGATACACCACGTGCCCAAAATTGTTGCATTGCATGGACAAAATTGATGTATTGGATAGCATTAGCAGATGCATCAAATCTATGTTCGTAATTTTATACTTTTAGAATAAGAATTATTTGTACAAGAATCACTTATGTATTTATGTATCTATATATCCTTTTGTCAATATTATTGAAAGAACTAAACGAACAATTTATGCATATAAATTGATTCTGTTATTACAAGACTTAGCACAATTATTAGTACATAATATAAAATATGAGCTAAGTAAATAACATACAGAAATAGTAACCAAGTACGATTAATCAACCTACGTCTGGGGGCCACGCCCAAGAGAGAATCACTCCAGTATCGAAAGTTGTAGTTACAAAGGCTCTTACTCATAGAGGTCTTCCACCTTATGATATCCCTTTCACTCACACCTTTCCCGATCTAACGTGAATCAACGATTGGTCGAGACACACTCTCACAATCTAAGTTCAAGTCACAACCCGACACTCAACTCTCTTTCAAGTGTTTGTTTATGGAATAAACATTCTCAAGATACAATAAAAATACTCTCTCATGAACTAGTGTAATATCGATGAACAATGAAAATAGATATGGCAGCGACATCCTACAAAATGTCTTGCTGTAGAGATATATATAGATCTTGAGAACCCTAGATCTTATCTTCACCTTATTCGTCAAGTTTTCCTATGCAAGAAAACTTTATTTGAAGATATGCCTTGTGGAACAATAAAGAATTAATATCCGCTAGATATATATGATATTCTCCGCATCAAGAAAGGAAAAGGAAAAGATCTCTGCAAAATTCACATAGATATGAAAAGATTCTTTTAGACCTGTTCCACTTCACGCTAGCTCAGACTGAAGCACATAAATCAGTTTCTGCTTTCGCACAACTCAACACATTTTAATGAATCTTGCTTTCTACATAAACTTGCCAACTTCACTTGAACTACCAACTCGAATCTAACAATTGTGATCATTGTTTGTACAATATATTTCTAGGATGGTTCACAGGTTCAGTGTTTACTTCACACTGGTTTTGTCGTAATTATTTTGGAATACCTATGAAAAAAACAATAAATGTATAATATATATTTTAACTGATATATATATATATATATATATATATATATATATTAAATTATACTAATACATATGATTATTTATTTGAATTAATACATTATGCGACAAGCTAAAAGGTACTCTCTCCGTCCCACCGAATACAACTTGTTTTCCATTTTGGGACGTCCCACTATATTTGGCCTGTTTACTTTAAAGGAAATAATTAGTGTATATTTAACATTATAAAATGTTGCATTCACACTACATGTGGCCCATCATCCCATTTAAACCTTACTAACCTACTTCCACTACACACTATCCACCATCTCATCTATAACTTTATTAGCATTATAATATTTTATTCACACTACACTAAACACTCTCTTTATACTAAATACCTTTTTTCTTAGTCTCCGTGCCCATACGAACTAGGCCGTATTCGGCAGGATGGAGGGAGTATGTGATAGTCTCTTTACTTCCTGAACTTTTGAGTGCATTGTATGAAAAAAACAAAAGAAATTTAATTTCAAATTACTTTCAAAAACTATGATCATCAAAAATCTGTTGTTCACATTGGAATTCCGCAGTAAATGCCAACAGTTTACACAAGGAACTCCACCGTGAAAACTCTAGAAATATCGCGATTGTGGCCAACATTTTGTATAAATCACACTAGTATATTGATTGTTTCGTGCTGATTTACTTGTTTTGTCATATTAATTATGGAATACATATGAAAAAACTCAGAACATATAGAAATTTAAGTGAACTGTATAAAATTTACAATATATATGATTGAGTATTTGAAGGATGGATTAGAATCTGTTATAATTTATGAGTTATTATTGAGTACTCCTTAACTATGGCGTATGTTGCAAAAACAAATTAAATAAATAAATACATTAAAATTATTCACATTTCATTTTCTTTTCACAAATTTCACTAGATGGAAATTCTAGTATCGAATTTCTAACTTTGCACATAGGTACTCCGACGTGCAAGTAAGAATTGCAATGCCAGATTAAATCCGTGTGATTTTTATTTTCTTTTTTTGGATATTTCAAATGTGTGTATTGTTAGTATCCTCAATTTTTGCATGCTATTCATGTTTCGGAGATGAACCAAAAACGAACAAATATTTGGTGCTCTATATATCATTAAACTGCATAGTAGACAATATAATTTATTTAATTTTTGCATTATTTGAGATCGTACCTAATTTTTCTGATGAGTGGAATTTTGACATCGTTATGTATTGTGTATATATTGAATAGATTGTAATTCCAATTGCAAAAAATGAACATACTGTATAAACGTTCGGAACAAATAGTGTTGTTGCAATTGCTAACTAATGAGGGGTATGTGGTTGTGATTCACATAAAAGAACTCCCTGCTATTCCCAAAATTATGCAGAGTTTTAGGGGTATGGATTTAAAAAAAATCTTAAAAAGTGAAATGTAATTGGAGAAAAAGTAAATATAAGTAGAGATGAAGTCTCACATTATAAGGATAATAAGTGAAAAGACTTATTTTTTAAAATAAATTATACATAATTTTAGGAGACATACGAACAAGGAAAATATACGTAATTTCGGGGTCTAGGGAGTATCATTTATACCATGCATCACACTCTAGAGTATAGAGCCATAATTACGAGGGATACTTTTATATGATCAATCAAATGCCCAGAATTAACTTTTTGTAAAAGCTTTTTTTCTTATATAAATTTCCTGTGAAATTTATAAATTAATAAACCTTAATAAAGATTAATAAATCATAATGAAAAAAGAGTTAAAGGAAAAACGAAAACTAAGATTCGAAAAAAAATGGAAAAAAAAATAAAAACGAAAAGGACATGCGTATGTTATGGAATGCCAAATGAGATCCTCTATTTTATTTTGGTGTTTCATTTTTTATTATAATAATAAGGAGATCATATTTGACATGAATTAATGATTCAAAATTTAGGTATATATACATATAAGGAAAATATATTCACTAAATCTTGAATCGTCCTTAATTATACTACTATCATGTATTGGTTCTAGGAATGGCAATGGGTCGGGTATCCACCCATTAGGCCATTAAGCATTTCCCAAATTCAAACTCATGAAAATTTTCTACAGCCAAACTCGTCCCAAACCCGATTAAAAAGTAATTTTAAAACTCATACCCGACTCGAACCCGTTGGGTAATACCCATTTATTACTCTCTAAAAATCCGAATACTAAAAAGTAAACATCAAATAACAAAATATTATAAATACATGATTAAAATATAAACATTAGTAGAAAATTTCACTAAAATTTATCTCAAAGCAAAGTACTACAAACTTACAAAATCTTAAAACATAACTAGAAGATTATGAATTATTGATGCTGCCGTTGTGTCGTCATATTTCGAAAGTAGATTTACCAAAGTAGAGAAGAAATATTAAAGACTTGGCTCTTACGGAATGTGTCTGTGAGTTAAGAAAATTAGATAAAAATATTTATACTAATATTTATAATTATATAATAAATTATACATATAATAGTATCTTTTATCTTATTCTTATATATATATATATATATATATATATATATTATATTTATATATAGATGGGTTTGAGTAGAAAGTACCCGAAAATAATTGCTCAAACCCGATCCAAACCCGTCACGAGTTTGCATATTTATATCTAAACCAGTCCCAAAATTATTTTAATATTTATCAAATCTTTTTCATCAGAATTTAGGAAGTACGGATACTCACAAAAAACTCGACCTATTGCCACCTCTAATTGTCTCATTATTACGTGATGTGGGGCGTGAAGTGCACGAGTCCATCTAAAACGTCCACTGTTGCACATAAAACACACGCGCTTTCTGCACGATTGCACAGTGTGATCCGACCGTATGGAAGAATTTATTTGTCTGTAACTGAATGAAATAATGTAGAATTAGAATCCCTATCGTAAAATAGAAATACATGAGGTGGGCCAAAAATTCTAAATAAAGAATTGGGTCCCACAGTTCCAAGTGTGTTTTCACATTGAATGATACTCGTAGTAATAAAGAGCAATGCACGTGGATGTCTGAAACCTTGTGCACTCACTATGCAACCATAATATAAAACCCCTCGTGAAAAATATCACCATTAAACATTTCAACCGCTTCTTCTTTCATCCTTTCTTTTGCTGCTTATAATTATTAATTGCAGATGGTGTTACTTCTCCTTATTCCCGTATTTATGTAGACATATATAATACCAGCCCATGTTAATTTCGTTAGTGTTGAAAACACATTGTGATTGATGTGTTTCATTTCATCTCCCCTCCAAAATGATTGAAGAGAAGGAAATTACCTTGGTACCCCCCTAGAAAAAGAAAAGGCAAAAGAAAGATTGCTAATATTTGCCCTAGCCCACCACCCATATAATTCCCACTCTATCATTGTGTTTGTTGCTTAAAGCTTAGCTTGCACTCACTCTCTCTTCAATTCCCCTTATCTTCTTCAATTCTCTAACTTTTCCTTTCTCTCTCTACAATTCAATAATATATCATATCATCATCGTCGTCGTTGTCGTCATGGACGGTGGCGATGGAAGACCTAATTTGCCATTGCAGTTACTGGAGAAAAGGGATCACAGCCACCACGAAGCTTCTTCGAGCTCGAACCTCGCCGTCGAAACGACCTGCAAAGGGGTGGAGGTGACGAAGAAACCGCCGCCGAAACGGCCGTCCACCAAGGACAGACACACTAAGGTCGACGGCCGCGGCCGGAGAATCCGAATGCCGGCGACCTGCGCTGCCCGCGTTTTCCAGCTCACTCGAGAATTGGGCCACAAATCCGACGGCGAGACGATCGAATGGCTGCTGCAGCAGGCGGAGCCGTCGGTCATCGCCGCCACCGGCACAGGAACCATCCCCGCCAATTTCACCTCTTTGAATATCTCGGTCCGGAGCTCCGGCTCCACGCTCTCGGCGCCGTCGCATTTCAGGAATCTCAGCTATTTCAGCCAGGGTTTTTCGGCGGCGCCGCCGCAGTTGAGCTTCGGCGAGAATCCATTAGGTTTCCCTAATGCCGTCACAGCCATGCTGCATGCCAAGCAAGAGCTGCGCGACTCGGAAGCGGCGGCGGCGGCGGAGAGCGAGGGGCGGCGGCGGAGGCGGTCGGAGGAAGATCTGATGGCCGGAAACTACACGTTCCAATCGAGCTTGGGCTCGATTCCGGCGTCGCAAGGGCAGATCCCAGCAACCACGTTTTTGATGGTTGGGAATCCGAGCAGCAATCATTCAAATAATGGCGAATCCTCGTGGCAGATTCCGTCAATGGGGAACTCCGGCGGCATGCATCGAGGGACGAACAGTGGGCTGCATTTCATGAATCTTCCGACGTCGATGGCGCTTCTGCCGGGGCAGCAGCTGATCATGGCGAATGGTGGCGGCGGTGGCACGGTGGTGGACGGCCATCTGGGCATGCTTGCAGCTCTCAATGCATTTAGGTCGTCGATTCCGGCTGGCGGAGGAGCCGTTGAAGCTCATGAGAGCAGCCATGATCACCTCCGCTAGCTCCTCCGATCATTAAGAGATCAAATCAATTAACTGTATGTTTTTTGCCCTAATCTTCAATTTTATCAAGTTCTTGATATAAATTGGGGTGTTTAGTAAGATATTTAGTAAACATGAGTGTTTATTTTGATTGAGTCATCTTCGTTTTTTTCTTTTTTTCTTTTTTCTTTTTTAACTTGAGTATTAATTATGTCCCGGAATCAAAATACATCATATATACATGCTTTAGGGTTTAAAGAGAAATGTATATATCGTCCAAAACTTGGAGTGGATGTTTTACCCAGATAACACGTCTTACGTGTTAGTGTGTTACTACGTAAGGTAAAAAAATAAATTACTACCTCTTGACTGATAGATTAGTTTGAATTAATTTATTGACTATTAATTACTTTAATAATTATATGATCTCTCAACATCTCTTCTTTAAGTTATGCTTTGTGCTCAAGAAATGACCAAATTAATAACTTCACTTGCATGTTAAAACCACATCCGTATAGAAAAAAATTGAATGAGATTTCGTTTACATTTCACAATAATTGATTTTCCTCATTCATCTATAATAAATTTATAATCATTAATCACATTCATTAACACTAATCTCCAAACCCGGATTGAATCTACCAAGAGTGAAATACAATATTTTGAGTCCCTTAGTTATAGACATCTTTGTCTATGAGAATATAGCATTAGAGGGTGGTATTTTAAAAGGTTTACAATTCTAGTAATTTTGAATTTCGTGAAATTCTTTGAATTTGGGATAGTAGCTAATATCGCCATTATAAGCAGCTTTCAAGAAGATTTCACAAATGAACTTGAAATTAACAAACTTCTCTCCATTTCATGTTTTAAATTGAACCTAGTTAATTCCTCAATTTCTTTATTCCATATAGCACAAGGTATTTCTGCACTTAATTAATATGCAGTGATGATTTTATACTACTTTACATATAAATTTGACAGGACGATGGAGAGACCGGTGATGAATTGGTTTTTGAGCAAATATATATATAGAACACGAACATATTATATATACATATGCTTTATATATATACCCTTGATTCTTGATGATGAATTAGGCCAAAAGGCTAATATATATATTTAGAAAAATCATTAGCCCATTGGCTAAAGATTGCATCAAAACTAGGGGGGGGGGGGGGGGGGGGGGGTGAGGGGGGGAAAGTTGACTGCTCATATTATATTGCCATAGAGGAGCCCACATGTACATTTTTCATCCATCATCATTTTCATCAGGTGTCCGGAATTATATTTCCCAAAACTAGTAAGCATGCATACTGTGTACAAAGGGAGCAATAAAATCCACTTTCTCATATAAGGTGGCTGCAGCCCTTGATTACGCAGGTGGTGGGTGGTGGTGGTGGCCCGGTGCCGCGCGCCTGCCCCTCGACAAATCGAGGCCGTAAATCAAGTGGTGCGATCTTTTCTATGAAAATTTACATTTTCTGTCTGTCTACCTCACTTTGAAACGTCTCTATTTATTTCAAAATTAATGTACGTTTGTTTTTTTTCAGAGTTGTCGGGTGAATTTTGGACACCTAAACTAATATTTGGCCTGTATGTATATATACTTTTTCTCCTGAAATGACTTTCTTGTTATGGGATGATCATCTTATCTAGACATTTTTGTAATTAAGGTATCAAGCTGGCATCTAAATTTCTTTTTGGATTTATTAATTATATGTTTTCTTTTCGTTGTAATGGCCCAGTATAATATTGTCATTTCTGTATATAAGCTCCATCAGATATTCTTTTGCAGTAGTACGAATGCAAATAATGAATCTGAACCCTTTTTTTGCCTAAATATTTAATATTCGTTTCCCAAATTAATTAGATTTTCTTTTTGCTCCCATACATGCATGTTGTTTTATGCTGCTTCTTTTCAAGTACAAACTATATATACGTTTATATTGAGAAAATTGTTAAAAGAGGACATTAACTTTAGGGGGTTGTGAAAGTATGACACTTTTATCTCGGGTTTGTAAAAGGAGGACACTATCTTTTAAGTTCGACAAAAGAAGGCCAATTCGAGATTTCTGCCGGCTACTTTTCACATGACTTGTACGTGAGTGCTGACTGTGGTCTGGATCTGATGTGTCACAATGAAAAACTTGTAGGAAAGTTGTTCGACAAAATACCACAATGAAAAAAAACAAAAAAAGATGAGCAACAAACTTTAATCTAGCTTTCCAATAGTAACTTTAACCTAGCTTTCCAATAAAAAGTCTACCTATAACAACTTTAACCTAGCTTTCCAATAACAGAAAACTAAACAAAAAAGAATAAAAAATTGTTTCTCACTGAAGGAAAAAAATAACAGAAAATCGATGAATTAGCGGAAACAGATTTTCTAAGAAGAAATTCATGTCAAGCATCAAATTAAGAGTCTAAGGAATTGCGGTAGCAGCTTGATTCGGCAAATTGATGCTAATTTAAACAAAAAAAATTATATGATTAACGAGAACTTAGTGTACGTGGTGGACGTTTCAGCTTACTTGACTCTCGAACATACACCATGCTTGCTTACTAACTCTTTCTTTCGACCAACACCGATGATGCTTCAACGATACGGAGTGCTTCGATGATAGCGATGTGGAATGCAACAATTTTTTAAGGGATATATTGGTCTGGAGTGGTCCAATTTGAGGAAAATCTAGATTAGGGTTCTTCGACGGCGACTCAGATTGGGGGAAATGCGTTTAGGGTTCAGGGTTTATATTTAGCAAACCGCTCATATACATCAGCCACGTCAGATTCGGGCCACAGTCAGCACTCACGTGCAAGTCATGTGAAAAATAACCCCCAAAAATCTTGATTTGGTGTTCTTTTATCAAACTTAAAGATAGTCTCCTCCTTTTATAAGCTCGAAATAAAAGTGTCATACTTTCACAAACCCCCTAAAGTTAGTGTCCTCTTTTAACAATTTCCTTCGTTTATATTTACCCCACACACAGATACATACGTGTGTGTGATTAACATATCCATATATATATATATATATATATATATATATATATATATATATATATAGGAAATAGATCATATGGGAATAAATATTATCCTAAGAAATGAGAATAGATCTCCACCATAGATCTATGGGTGATGGAGGGTCAAGATTTGGCCAAGTCAAAGCGGGTCAAACCGGTCAACCCGGGTCAACCCGTTGATTTTTTTTTTTTTTATAAACTGTCACCCAAGATGCACAACTTCACATATTCGGATGCACCACTCTATATAACTAGATGCACCACTAAGTGCATTTAGTTGCACAAGATTTTCAAGTTTTTTTTTTCAATTTCTTTTTTTTAATAAACTGTCACCCAAGATGCACAACTTCACATATTTGGATGCACCACTCTATATAACTAGATGCACCACTAAGTGCATTTAGATGCACAAGATTTTCAGTTTTTTTTTTTTCAATTTTTTTTTAAAACAGTCATCCAAGATGCACCATTTCACATATTCGGATGCACCACTATACATAATGAGATGCACCACTATGTGTAGTGAGATGCACCGAATTTGTAAAAAAAAAAAACTGAAAAAAAATTGGATGCACCACAATGCGTAACTAGATACACCACATAGTGTAACTAGAGGCACAATGTTTTACGAAAATAAAAAAAATGAAAACAAAACTAGTGCATCTTAATGCACTTAGTGGTGCATCTCATTATATAGTGTGGTGCATATGAATACATGATGTGGTGCATTAGACCTAACCTTAAAAAAAACGAAAAAAAAAACATAAAAAAAAACTCAAAATCTTGTGCATCTCAATACACTTAGTTGTGCATCCGAATATGTGAATTTGTGCATCTGAATATGTGAAGTTGTGCATCTTGTGTGACAGTTTTTAAAAAAAAAAATCGAAAAAAAAAGTCAACGGATTGACCCGGATTTGACCCGCTTTGACCAAGCTAAATCTTGACCCTTCATGTAGATAAGATCAATGGTGGAGATTAATTCCTATTTCTCACTTTAAGGGGAGTTTGCATGGGAATCACTTCATATATATATATATATATATATATATATATATATATACTTGCATTATAAACCGTCCATAACTTAGAAAATGATTTATTTACATGTATATGTTTATATATAATGGATATATATTTTGATAATATTATATAATAATAAAAGTATTAGTAATTTGTAGTGAAAAGGAACCCATCTCACTCCTAATTCTTGAACTTTCATTGTGGGGCAAAGAGAAAATATTTTGTGAGCAACTCTAATTTGAGTTTTTGTTTACTACATTAATAGAAAAGATATATAATATCAAAAAAAATTACCATGGTCCATTAGCACGCTAACTTTCGAAACACGAATGGAAAAAACACCAATTATGAATCGGAGGGTTTATCATCACGCAATTAATATAATATAATTGTAAATAGTTGCTTCCTTTAATTTGCCGGTTCACAAACTACAATGTAGGCTTTCACTTCACAATTCATATACAAGAAAATAATTAGATAAAGACAAGTTTCCTACCTACCCTTCAATGTGGAGGAATAGGCATAAAAATACTTTACCGACCTCACCTAGCTAGCTATGGATTAATCTTGTAAATGTTATATTTTTGGAATTTATATCCGATTTGTCGACCATTATTTCATATTGTAGGAGGAGAGGCTAATAAAAGTTCGAATTATTTTCCTAATCTTTTGAAACGTTCTGCTTCAGAACGAATCGAATATCTCGATATAGCTCGAGATAGCTCCTGCACTTTATGCTCCGCAAGATGAATTTAAAAGATAATATTATTGCTTAACCAAATATAAAAGAAGTTTGACCTTTAAATAGGCGGAGCAGATAAACAAATCCTAATAGGAATACAATTCCCAAACTAATCCTATCATAACTAAACTACTAATTAAATAATCCTGTGCTTAATAAGAAAATAAAAGAAAGAGTAAAATCAAACATAATCTGCCAAATACGAAGGACGCGAGCAATTTCTCTTGGGACATTTTTCTGAACGAACACTTAATCTAACCGTCGCACGCGTCTCCTCCTCCTCTGCTCTGCCGGTCGTATCAACTCCCTCCCCCTCAACCACTACCTTGTCCTCAAGGTGAAATGTTGGATAAGACTTTTGAAATTCCTCCACAACTTCCCATGTCGCCGCTTCGGGTGGAAGCCCTTTTCCATTGGATCAATACTTGAGGCTCACTGATTCCTCGCCGAAGAACAGTGCGGTAAGAGCATACTGCTAATGGAGTCAATATTGGCAGACTCTCATCACTCCCAGGAATTGGATGAATTTCTTTTGGTTGGGCCCCAATGAACGGCTTGAGCAACGAAACATGAAAAATAGGATGTACTTTGCAATCCACTGGTAAATCTAACTTGTATGCAACACCTCATGTCCTTTTAACCACCTGGTAAGGTCCAAAATACCTCTTAGCAAGCTTGGAAAAATCACTACGAGCTAAGGTAGTTTGCCGATATGGTTGTAGCTTAACCCACACATAATCACCTTCATTGAACTCAAGATCTCGGCGCTTTGCCTTAACCTTCTGAGCCATACGATGTTGTACCCTGCCCAGAGTCTATTTAAGTTCCTTTAGAAGACAATCTCGCTCCTCTAAAAGAGACTCTAATGTTTCAACCGTGGTAGAACCTAGAATATGCTGAGGTATCACCGAAGGCAGCCACCCATAAAGTGCTTGAAAAGGGCCCATGCCTAGACTTGTGTGATAACTTGTATTATAGCAAAATTCAGCCCATCCAAAATAATCTCGCCAACGCTCTGGTCGTTCAGATGTCATTACACGAAGGTATTGTACTAACCCCCGATTAACCACTTCCGTTTGCCCATCGGTTTGTGGGTGATATGCCGAACTTTGCTTCAACGTAATACCACTCAATCGAAACAACTCCTGCCAAAATTTGCTCAAAAATATAGTATCTCGGTCGGACACAATCGTAGAAGAAAATCCATGCAACTTAACAACCATATCAACAAAGAGTTGTGCTACTTTTCCAGCTGTAAATCCCGTAGGCAACGCCCCAAAATGAACAACTTTTGTCAATCGATCCACAACGACTAAAATAACCGTACATCCTCTAGATGCTGGCAAATGGGTGATAAAGTCCATGGTCAAATCATTCCACACCAATGCGGGATGGGGAGGGGCTGCAACAATCCAGCCGGCGTCGTGGTTAAATACTTGACTTGTTGGCAAGTCGTACAACGTCGAACAAATTCTTCTACATCCTGCCTCATATATGGCTAATAAAACATGGCCGACACGCCAACCAAAGTCTTTTTGATGCTTCCATGACCAGCAGAAGGAGGACAATGAAACTCCTTAAGGAGTGACTCCTTTAATTCTGAATTTTGAGCGATAACATATTTGTTCATAAAAGTTATCACACATCAACTACTTTGTATCCCTCCATTTGCTCACCCCGCTCAAGACGCTGTCGAAGTTCACATAAATCTGGTTGTTCAATATTTTCTCTTTTAAGCACCGATAAGAACTCAGGTATCGGACCACTTAAAATTGCCCAAATTTCACCAATTTTATTCTTGTTCTCTTCTTCGGATCTGCTCTAACTCCCTCATCAGACACAATATGACCAAGATATTCAATGGTTTTGGTGAAAAATGTACACTTTGATAACTTGACAAAGAATTTATTGGATTGTAGTAAAGATAAAACCTGGCGAATGTGCTCTTTATGGGAAACCTCATCTTGGCTATAAATTAGAATATCATCGAATAACACAACCACAAAACGTCGCAACAAAGGCCTAAGTAGATCTGTCATAGCCGCTTGAAATGTCGAGGGAGCATTAGTCAAACCAAATGGCATCACTAAGAATTCATAGTGTCCTTCATAAGTACGAAAAGCAATTTTGTAGATGTCTTCATCATGTACCCGAATTTGGTGATAGCCAACTCGGAGATCGAGCTTAGAAAAAATCTTTGAACCTCCCAATTCATCCAACAACTCATCCACTGTAGGAATAGGAAATTTATCTTTGATTGTGACAGCATTCAATGCTCTATAATCCACACAGAAGCGATAAGTCCCATCTTTCTTTTTAACTAGCAAAATCGGCAAAGAGAAAGGGCTTTGGCTTGGACGAATTAATCCTTGCTCGAGCATGTCACATACTAAACCTTCCATTTCTGTCTTTTGGAAATAGGGATACCGATAAAGTCGTACGTTAACAGGTTGGCTGCCAGGCTGCAAATGAATTCTTTGTTCAAACAATCGGTGAGGTGGCAACTCCGTAGGATTCTCGAACATTTTATAAAATTCTTCTAACACTCCATGTGCCTCCTTCGGCGTAGAATCAAAGGATATTTGTTTATTTTCCTCTTCTTCCAGCCCTTGAACTGACGGTAGATGAACTTCAAATATTTGTTCAATTTGTTTGTGCAATTTCATGCTTTGTAACATTCGGAAAGAGACTACATTGTTCCCTAGCCCAGTTTCTCCTTGTAAGATAACTTTTTTCCGCCTCCAAAAGAATTCCATTCGAGATTTGGCATAATCATGAGTAACTCTTCCAAGTTCTTGCAGCCATTGTACTCCCAAAATAATATCAGGCCCTTGAATAGGCAACACAAATAAGTTAAGGTGGAAAACAGTACCTTGCATTTCGATAGGAACTCATGTACACCGATGTCTGCATAACGAATCTCCATTCCCTATATACACACGAAAACCATCAGCTAGTTGTACTTCCATATTTAATCATTCGGCAATCTCAGGTTGAATGAAGTTATGTGTACTGCCGTTGTCGATTAGCACGTGGAGACTGTGCGTTTTTATTTTCCTTGTAGCCGGAGCGATTTGGGCTGCCCCTTCCCGGCTAAAGTATTTAAGCTTGAGATATCACCTGAGATTATTTCTGTACTTAATCCATCAGGATCATCTTCCTTATAATTAATGTCAGATTCTTCTTCAATATCTTCTGAATCCATAATCATCAGACCTCCATTCCTGCAACGATGAGATGGTGACCAACGTTGATCACAATGAAAGCACAGACCTTTCTCTCGTTTCTCTCGCATCTCGGCTGAAGTTAAGCACCGAATAGGTAGCACAGCCTTTTCAGATCGATTAGTTGTTGAGCTGGGCGGAATCAGCTGACTTCTGATCGCCTTCTTGCTAGTAACAAGTTTACTAGTTTGAAACGTAGGGCGTGATGCTGGTACGACCATAGAGTTTGGTGTGGTGGTCGTACGGTTCCACTGTCGTGTCACAGTTCTCCCTTCTATCTGACTATCAAGAATCTTACCCCCAAACACTCGTGCTAAGGCAAAAGTTTCTTCGAGTGTGGAGGGACGATTCAACTGCAACTCCCTTCGTATCCCTGGTTTAAGACCTGATATGTAGAATGATATTAACAAGGCTTCAGACACTCCTTGCACCTTGTTCATAAGGGCCTCAAATTCAGCCTGAAATTCATCCATCGTCCCTTGCTGTGTGAGTTTTGCCAATTCGCCTTCGTGGTCGTCGAATGGAGATGCTCCAAAGCGCAGTCGAATTTTCTGCAAAAATTGTGGCCATGTGATATTGGGTAGAATTCCGTTATTTTTAAGCCATTGGAACCACGACGAGGCCTTGCCATCAAGATGGAAAGCAACAATTTGAAGTCTTTGAGATTCAGGGGATATTGTGAAACGTAAAATACTCTTTGATTTGAAAATTCCAACTATATGGATCATCCCCATCAAATCTGGGAACGTCTAGTCGCACCAAGGGACCTCGAAGACCATGGGGTGGATTGTGATTGTCTTCGTCTTTGCTGCTGTCTCCGACAATGATTCTTTGCTTTGTTGAATCTTGGAGAGACTTTTGCTCAACCACTTCCATGAGTGCTGCAATCCGTTGTTGCAGTTTCTCTTGATTTTGTTTAGATGTTTCGACGAACTCGTCCACCTGAGCGCTTAACGAGCTAAAGGGTTCCTGCCAATCTGCCATGACGAAAGCTTCAACTCTGGATGAAAGCACCAATGAAACGTTCTTCTTCAAAACGAATCGAATATCTCGATATAGCTCGAGATAGCTCCTGCACCTTACGCTCCGCAAGATGAATTTAAAAGATAATATTATTGCTTAACGAAATATAAAAGAAGTTTGGCCTTTATCCTAATAGGAATACAATTCCCAAACTAATCCTATCATAACTAAACTACTAATTAAATAATCATGTGCTTAATAAGAAAATAGAAGAAAGAGTAAAATCAAACATAATCTGCCAAATACGAAGGACGCGAGCAATTTCTCTTGGGACGTTTTTCTGAACGAACACTTGATCTAACTGTCGCGAGCGTCTTCTCCTCCTCTGCGCTGCCGATCGTATCATCTTTCATTTCCATTTGCACATGAAGTTCAATTTTTAAAAGTAAGAAAACAAGAAAAAAAACGCACGCCGTTATTTATTTTGTTACAAATAAATTGACAATCTATCTCTCTCTCTCTCTCTCTATATATATATATATATATATATATATATATATATATATATATAATATTATTAAAATCATTGTGCATTTGAGGCATCCCCTTGAATTTAAGTCCTACGTGGCGCAACCATAATTCAATATTCTTATTTATCTTAAATCCTCATTTTATATTTTTATAATCATAAATTATTATATTATAATATATTTCACTAATAACCAATGGCATGGGGGTAATTAAATAAATCTTTAAATCCAGCTTTAGAATATTATAAACTATTTGGTATGAGCAAGAAATATCTAAATCATATTTTAATAGTATGGCAAGAAATTCGATCAAAAAAATTAATATAAGCAAGAAATAATAATATAATATTACAGTATTATTGTATATCGAGTACCAACCGATGGGATCCCATTTGATGGAAATAGATGTGTATAAAAAATTCATTTTATGTTTCTTTTATTTATTTTTTCTTTTTTTGAAAGGGTAAGATCCATTATGTTAATAATAGATTAAAAATATTATATAAGTATGTGTATACGGTAGGAAATCTTTAGATTCTGTTTTTTTTTTTTTTCTTTTTTGAGATCGTGGGAACCCGTTGCTGCTACTTTGGGTGCGTACTAGGTAAACCTCCGTCCCTTGTGCAGTAGCCTGCAAACCACACAGGGCAGGTAAACCACACTTTCCAAGTATAGGTGTGACAGGCTCGACCTATATAGGCGCTTCATGAGGTTTGAACCTGAGATCTCTCAGAACAAAATTATTAATTAAATTTAAATTCTGTTATTATTATATTTTAATGTTAGTAGTATCACAAAAAATTAAATAATATATTTGTTAATTTGGTATCCTTCATATATTAAATATAACAATACATGGTAAGTTCCAAATTAATATGGTTGTCTTCTTCTATATAAGCATTGAAAGGGTTGATTATTTCATGTTCAGATTACTGTGGTGTTTTCGCCATTGATTTTTATTCTATTGATGAAGTTTATTAATTTTAAAAAAAAATTTTAATTTTTCATATAATGATTATATCATGTGTTCAGATAGAATTATTGATATAATATTTAATATTAATTATATTTTATGTTATTATGTTCCTTGATGTACACCATAGATAAGTTGTCAATCATAACAATAATGATGATAATGATGAAGGATAAATCTATTCATCCATATATATAACTTTAAATGACTACGCGATTCAAACTTTCTACTTGATTCAAATTCCTATGTGGCGCGCCCATCCATTCTTATTTATATTAAATTTAGAATTTATATATTTTTTATTCTTATATTAATTTAATATAGAAATTTATATTCCACATTCGTTTTTAATAAGGCTCAATTCTTTGGACATTTTTTATATATTCTCAAGATAAATACTTTTTCTCTATCATGCAATTATTTTGCACAATCAATTTAATTTGCCTGCTTATTAGTTGGTTAAACAAATAATTTTATTTCTATTGTAAAAATTACTATCACACATCAAATTTTTAGTATAGTAAAACCTCTATTAATTCAAATTGTTAAGACTAAAAAAAATTATTCCTAAATGGATGTTATTCTTAAGTAGAGGTGTAAGATTTTTTTTTTAATTTTTGTATTTCAATTTCAAAATGCTTGCGAAATACATAAGTACATAATTATCAAATACAAGTGTACCTAAAATAATTTAAAAAAAAATAATGTTATACATGCATATATTTTGGATGATAGCAAAAAGTTTCATGTGATGAAGCTTTGATTTTGCTCGACAAGTTGAAAATATTATGGGTTCAACAAGAAGGTGGTCATGTAGAAGAACAATTAAATACACAAAAAGTTAAAGGATGTGGTTATAAGACAAAATATTACTTTGTCACATAAAATCTTAGACAAGTATATTAAAACAACTTAAATATAATTTCATAGGGTAGGGATCTGGTGAGAATGAATTTTATATGAGAACATGAGAATGATACATTTTAATGCATTTTTATAATATTGATAGTGCATATATTGCAGAAATGTAATGCATACACATTCTAATGCATAAACTGCAGAAACCTAATGCATAAACATGATAATGCATAAATTACTACAATATAATGCATCACTAAATCTGAGTCATTGATTAATAAAAATTAAGGGTCCAGATTTATCTCATTTCTCAAAATAATTTATGAGAAATGTACACAAAATAATTATTCGAAAATTGGTGACATATTTAATGTCGTGCCTACTACTTATTAATTTTTCTTGCAGATAAGGGATGCAGAATAAAATCAAAGAAACATTATTGTTCATAACTTTTATTATGATTTCATTACTTTTGTAGGACTTTTATAGTGAAATGTAGAAAATTAATCCCATGCATATAGATAATATTGGAGTATTACTGTTGGGAAATTTATTAATATAAGTTTTGATGAATTCCAAAACCGGCTGACCCCAACCGAGTAGATGTTGCCAGAACCTAATGTTAGAATTTAGGCTCACTGTTTGAGCAAAGTTAAGTTTTTATCTTTACAGGTCTCCAGCTGAAGATGGCAACAAGGCGTCACTCAGACAGAACATCAGTTGTGAAGAAAGACAACTGAGAGTTCATTTGTTCAAATGTTTTGTTCAGATGCAAACAAGGGGAAGTCTTCAGAACATCAATTGAGAAGGAAACCAACTGAGCGTTCATCAGATGAGAAACAGTTGAAAGGAAGAGAACATCAGATGAAAAGGAAATCATCTGAGGGTTCAAACCCAACTGAGTAAATACAAGGAAGACAACTGAGTGTTCAGTTTCAGAACCTCAGTTATAGAATCCGAACAAGGAGTTCAACTGCTTGAAGTTCAAAGTCAGCTGAGAGCTCGACAGATCGGAACATCAACTGAAGATTACTCAGATGAAGGTCAAGACTTTCAACCGACAAACCGAAGTTGACTGTCAAAGTTTTGAATTTCAAAAGGAAGTCACATGAGGGTTTGACCGTTCAGTCATTACCCCATCTGGCCCAACACAAGGCTGTCTCAGATGGAAAGCAGAAGAGCACAGATGCCATATCGGGAAAGTTTGCAGAGATGAGAGACAAGCCATCGCTTTCAACCGATCAGAGATCAACTGCTCCTCCAACGGCTAGTTGATTCTCTCCGCCTATAAATAGAGGCATTCTCTCATTCGAAAGAAATACAGAAGATATAGACGACGAAAATTCAAGAGCTTTCACGAGAGAAATCAAAGCAAAAAGTAAATCTGCAAAATCATCATCTAAGAGCATCAGCAGCTGAGAGTTCCAATTTGAGAGAACATTAGTAGCTGAGGGTTCCTAGAGATCGAAACTGTTTTTGATCTTAGGTTGAGTGTTTATTCGTTCAAGCCTTAGATCCAGCTCTCATTCGTGATCGAGCTGTAGTTGGAAATCCTACCCATTCTCACACCCTAAAAAGTGTGCTAGGACCTTACTCTTCCTGTAATTGAGTAGTCAGGTCGTCAAGTACCCGCAAACTTGACTTAGGCTGTTTAGTGCCCGGAAACTAAACTGTAACGGTTGCTCAGCCCGCGTAAGCTGAGTGGAACTGTCCAGAAGAACTTGGACTGAGGTGTGTGGACTCACATCTCCCCGTGGACGTAGGAGTTCTCTCCGAACCACGTAAATCTTGTGTGTCGTGTTTATTTGTGTTCAGTCTTTATTTGCATATCTCAACTGACAAACTAACCGCATACAAACTGCATACTTTCACATCAACAGTTTTGGTTTTGACCAACCGTGCACAAAAGCGTGAGTTTGTTTTTACGAGTACATTTTTCACCACATTCCGCACAGCACCACTCTTCCAGCTGAGGTTGCTTACTCAGCTGTGAGATCCCAACTGAGTCCTTTTACTCAGTTGAAGTTGATTTCAAGTGTTAGGTTTTTAGAAAGTTGAAAAATCCTAACTGGTGTATTCCCCCCCCCCCCCCATACACCAGTAACTCGTATCGGGACCATCAATTACTTTTACAGTTACATACTTATAAGTCATGATACAATGTGATTTACCGTCGAAAATACTAGTCATAGATATATACTCCCTCCGTCTCACGAAATATGTCTCATTTGTGTTCGGCACGAGAATTAAGGAGAAATGATAAAGAATATAAAAGTAGTGTGAATAAGTAATAATGAATGTAAAAGCAGTGTGAATACAATTAATTATTTTCCAATAAGGAAAGGAGACATATTTCGTGAGACAATCCAAAAAGGAAAGGGAGACATATTTCGTGAGATAGAGGGAAACTATACATGATGCATACTAATTTAAAATTAGAGGGAAATTTAGAACTAGCCATTCTTAGCTTGTGTTTTTAAATTTTATCCCTTCTCATTTTTTTTTAAAATTATAGTCATTCTAAATTTTTATACCCTTCTATAAGATTGAAAATTACATGTCTAGTCCATTCACAAAATTTATTTTTGTTGCCATGCCTTTTTATTTTTATTTTTTTGTTTTCACCCTTACATTTCTTCATCTCTCACCTTCTACTCTTCATCTTTTAGCCGCCGCCGGTGGTCACAATAATTTTTGTGACTCAACAAAAAAAAAATTGACTCAACAAATATAAATACAATCACAATTTTTTTTTGTGGCTGAACAAAAAAATAAAAAGTAATCTTCTCAGTTGCAGCCACCACCACCATCCACCGCCAACGTCGTCGCTGCCGCCGCCGCGTAGCCACGAATTTTTTTTCGTGACTCAACCAAAAAAAATCTGACTCAACAAATATAAATTCAGTCACAATTTTTTTGTGACTGAACAAAAAAACAACTCCTATTGTGACTGAACAAAAATAAAAATTGTGACTGAACAAAAGAAACACACAAAATATATTTTTTTTGTGACTGAACAAAGAAATACACACATAATATTTTGTGACTGAACAAAAAAAGCACACCACGTTTTGATCAGTAACAAAAACTTAATTGTGAAGTAACAAAAACAAAAATTCAAGATCTCAGAAATTCAACTCCTATTGTGACTGAACAAAAAAACAACTCCTATTGTGACTGAACAAAAATAAAAATTGTGACTAAACAAAAGAAATACACAAAATATATTTTTTTTTGTGACTGAACAAAAAAAGACACATAATATTTTGTGACTGAACAAAAAAACAAACAACGTTTTTTTCAGTAACAAAAACTTAATTGTTAAGTAACAAAAAAAAACCAGATCTCAGACATTGAATTAGGGATTTCGGAGAGGCGGCGACGCCGGACTCGCAAGTTGAATTGCGGCGGGGGTTGTCTCCTTTGCAAAAGCTTCGTGAATTGGAGGAGACGACGAGAGACAAGCTTTACATTCAACGAAAGCTTCAATAAATGCTTCACCTACAACTACAGGGCAAAAAATATTTTATACGAGAAGGAACATTCTCGATATTGAAGATGAGGGGTTTGAGGAAGACATGGGCAGCATGGCAGCGGTAGCGGCGATGAGGAGGAGGAGGAGAAGGATGAGAGGTGGAGGCATGGCAGCGTGGAGATGGCGGTGAGGGGGAGAAGGAGGAGAGGTGGAGGCATGGCGGCATGGAGATGGCGGCGAAGAGATGGCGGCAGCGGTACTAGCTCCGGCGAGAGGGGAGGTGGTGGTGGTGGCGGCGGCGATGACGAGGAGATGGTGGTGGTGGCGGCGAGATAAGAGAGAAGAGAGAAGAGAGAAGGGGAGGAGGTTGAGAGAGGTGGTGGTGGTGGTGGTGGTGGTGGCGGCGGCGAGGAGACGGTGGTGGTGGTGGCACCGGAGAGAGAAGAAGAAGTTAGGAGATATAATTTAGACAAAGAGAGAAGAAGATGACAAAGGAAAAATAAAAGGAGAGAAGAAAGAAAGTAGAAACAAACAGAATGTAACAAAAAACAATAAATGGAAAAATGAGAGAGGAGGGTATAATAGTAAAAAATTTGAAAAAATGGCTATAATTTGAAAGATAAGCGGGAATGGCTAAAATTTAAAATTACAACCCCAAAATGATTAGTTTTGGGGTATTTCTCTTAAAATTAATACTTTGGCCGACAAGTAGCTTCAAGATTATTACAATAGAGTTTTCTGTGCGATTGACAGCACCATATAATGTCGGTCATGTAGTCAATCATATTCTTTATTTATTTAATTAATTAATTAATACTTAAATACAATTACAGTTTATTAATTTCTAATTGGTTTTTTGGGATTTAATTAAGCAACAATGCGAAACTATTATTCCTTAATTTAAATTTATTAATTGTCAATTATAATCTATTAATTTATATTAGAATTTATTAATTCATAGTTAACGATAACTTATAAATTATAAATTCACTAGTAAATTAAAATCAAATATAAATAAAAAATTGAATTGACCTTACCAATCGATACAATAAGGTTAATTGTATAGGAGTGGCTCTTAATATAAATACCTCTCATTCACTTAAGAATATAGAAGCAATACGTTCACATGACATTGAGTATGTCGAAGTCAGGACATCACAAGATTTGGTTGTAAGTTTGTTACAAGAAAATAAAAGTTAAGAAAAGATTATTATTTTTTAATATGAAAAGATTATTATTTTTTAATATGGTTGGTCCACACCTTTTCAATCTCTTGTTCTTTAGGATGGAAATAAGTTTATCACAAACCATTATCGCGTTAGGCCGTGTTTGGTAGACCCTGTTATCCCCTACTAAATTAATTAACTAGACTTATCAGTTATTTGGTAGGAAAGAGTAAAATTGTAGAGAGCCCAGCACAAACGAGCAGGCCCGCTGGTAAATCACTATTCCAAGCAGATCACTACTAGAAAATTGGTCTGTAAAGACACTCAAAAATGTCATAAAAAAGTACTTGTTACTACAATACACCTATGGTGGCATTTGCAAGAAGTGTCATCTATGTCAATATAACAATAGGTTAAGTGTAACAATAAGAGTTCTGTTGCCACACATCCGGTAAATGTAATGATAGGTTATGTGTAAGAAAAGATGATCTGTCACAACACTTTTAGGCGTCATCTTAAACTTCTTTTTATGACACCAGAGTTTGTGATGAAATGCAACCTGTTACTACATGAAATCTTAAAATACAAAAAACATTTATAATGATTTTCTTTTTACATTTTTCACCATTTTTTTATATTATTTCATTTTACATTTATGTGACAATATTTATATCAAATTAAACAGAAATAAATATAAAAGCATGAGAACTCTAAAGTGGAAAATAAATAAATTTATTTAAGAAAATATCATATCCCATGAACAAACTTTGTACAAAGTGTCTCAAATCTATAGCACTCAATTCAATACAATACAAGAGTGATTATTAGCTCTAACTATTCACAATCCAATTGTAAAATCATCACAAGGACTAATCAATCGGGTCGAGATGAATCCTCTACGTTCGTATTTTCGCTTCGCAATCCTTAGCTTGCAATCCATTTAAAATAATTTCATTTCTTCGCACACTGCACCATAAAGATTTATCATTTTCCCAATATTTACTAACTCAAACAAATATCAAAAGAAACCGAATCAAATAACATGAATATTGCTCTTAAATATATACCCTCTGCCTCTGGTGCAGATGCTAGCTTGAGGGAAGACTTAAATCATAAAACAATAAGTTGTTCTATGTTAATGCATCAACCCTCAACAAAAGCTAGTAAGAAGCACAAATGGATATATTATCACAGGCCTTACTCACTTATGGGGTGTTTTCCGCAATCAGCATCTTCTCAGGCTCTCCACAAGTCGCACAAGTGCCCAAATAAAACAATGCTTTTACACCATGAGCTGTCACTACTTTCACAAAACTAACAAGGTATCTGATGTAACATTGCCATAATACCTGCATAGGGACAAACATATCGGAGACGATACCAAGATAATTAGAGCGCAGAATTGAATGATACCAAGATAGAATCGAAACGGTGTTTAATTTTTTTCTTCTTTCACAAGAGGATACATGTCGACGATAGGCTTATAGGGTTACCTGAAAAACTTGACAGTCTTATCCAAGCTCTTCAATGGAAACCTTAGAGAAGTATCTACCTGGTTGATCAACAATAAAAACGTCAACGCTTTGCCTAGTAGTTGGAATACAATATCCTATATCCTATTTTTTAAAAGACCTGATGTAAACTAGCTTGATGTATAGAATATCCATTATCGGTATTAAGAAACACACCTGCCTCGGGATAAATTTCAAAGAGATTGGCACTATTTTCTTCACGAAAAGCTTACAACCTTTTAGTAATAATAATGTCGAATTACTAAAGCCAATCAAAATTCAAAGCAGAGCAAAACAAAAGATTTGTAGTCCGACATCAACATCATGAATTTATATGGCAGAATCAGTCTGAACAAATAATAGCTATGGCCAAACAAGAACATATCTCATGATTTCAGTATCTGTGTAAATTTAAAAAATGTGTGGTCTATGTAAAGCAAAAAATGATACAAATTTTATGATATAACTAAACATCCTAAACCCAATAAATATAAATTGAAGTGAATTCTCTGCAGCAAAGTTCCCCCACACAGACATACATACAAGTACAACAACTAGATATATGGAATTAGAAATTTTAGTTTTACACCTAAGATCCACGCAAATCTGTAATGTATCACCTATGTAAATGCACTATCAAATAAAATCTGGTTGCACTGCATATACCCAAATTAGAGAAGACCTCTACGGCAACACAATAAAAATCAAACAATTGCAAAAATAAACATCAAACCTTCAGGGTGAAGTATAGAGATTGCATGAGAGTAGAGTTCAAGACTCTTTGGGAGTTGGTTGTTGTGTATGCCAGAAAAGAGATTGCAGTACTGCTGAGAAGAAGATAATAACAGGTTAACATAGTTTTTTTTTTTGTAGCAGTAAAACGGCTGAGAAATTAAAAAAAAAACAAAAATCTAAACATCAAAATATCTTAAGCATTCTAACTACTAACCATTGATTAAATTCCACTAATAGGAGTGACTAATTTGTAGGGCTGCTGTAAAAATTGCTGACAATAAGAGGCAACTCATATATTAAAGGTTAGCAACATGGTCCATCTCGAGCTCAATATATTTGAATCAAAAACAGCTAGTTAGCCCATTGGTTATGTCCTTTTCTCAATTTACAGAAAATATTTAGTACATTAATATTAACAATCATAATTTTTTCCAAAAATGTATATACTCTTTTAACATGATGTAACAGATTGGTTTGTTGCTACTAGAAAAATAACATTAAGGTTGATTATACATATTAGGTACGGTTTAAATAATCGAGCTCTCGAGGCAATCAAGAAAGTGAATCACTTTTGAGTTCATCAGAAATCTATTGTAGGCTACAGATACTAAAAAAGGATTTAAGTCAATAGTAAGTGATGAAAGATTACCATTCAACTCTACAATTTGTTAAGTTCCTACAAAATTTGCAACAAAACCATCAGAATTAGCTTTTCTTGTCCACAATGCAAATAAGATTCACATTTTCCTACGCTCAAAATAATTAAAAAAAATCACATATTCAACATTTAGGAATTCAATCAAATTTGGATTAATTAGATCAAAAGAAATTCTCACAGCCAAACTTTCACATAAAAAATTTCAAACTCAAACCTTCATGGAGTCGAAGACTACTGGGAATTGAATGTTGTGTTGTGCCTGCCGGAGAGCACAGTGGTGGCCAAAATAATGGGCGAAAATGGGAAAAGACGGCATCGGGTTCGATTCGTCTAAGGGATTGCACAGAAAACGTTGGTGAAGTGGGAATTTGGGATTTTAGGGTTTCTACAATTTAGGGGCACAAAAGTGAAGAACTGAACCGTGTTTAATTTCAAACATTCTTACTCTTCAAAATTCAAAATATTATTATTAGAGGGAGTTATTGGCGGCTGATTTTTCCTCTTTGCCGCTGAATTTTTGAACAAGTAATTACATATCTTTTGGTTTAATATTGTATATTTCTTTTGTTTTATTTTTCTATTTTGCTTTTTCCTTCCATTTTGATGACGTTAATTACAATCTTGTTGGATTAGAAAACACTTGATATAAGTGTAGCATAATTGATAGTTTCATGGCATTTATTCTGAAATGCCTTATCAGCTTTCATATAAATGTAGTAACAGATCCGTGTAGTAATTGAATCTTTTTAGTTACATTCGCTCAAAGATGTCACAAACTTAATGTAGTTATAAGTCATATTTCTATTAGTGGATTATTAAGTTCTCGCTCTCGTGATATTATTTCTCTGGTCTTGCACAGTAACCTCGAGTAAAATTTATGAATCCAACTTTACCCCCAAATCGAGCAAACTCTCATTTATGTATCTCTCTGGTACTCTCATGTTCTTCCCCGACCTCGCGATATAGCCGCCTCAATCCCGCTGAAACCTACAAGTTGGGCACAACGAATCAGTCATGATTGAAGGTTCAATTTCTCAGATTTTGACGGATCCATGGAGTTTGCAAATTTGGGATTTGCGCGAAAGCCCTAATTTGCTCGAACTGACTCTGTCCAGCGGCGACATATACAGACCTCGACGGTCCTCGTTATCATCTTCGGAAGGGTTGAAGATAATGTAACCTATGTCAATATGTTTTACCCACAAAACTGGAAGCGGAGATTGCCTTAGTTTGATTCTCTTCGTTTATTATTTTAGCTGGAATAACAACAGAAAATTGAAAAGAGGCCCACTTTCTCTAACATCAGATCTGACTTGTCTGTAGATTTCCATCCACGACTGCAGGTAAGTGCTATTATCCCAAAAAAAAATTGAATCAAACTTCTGGAGTAGTGATTCCAATTCAATATGGTTATGCATCTTACTTTCACAAAGAAAGCAGATCCATAATATGCTATCTTAAAGAGCTCAGAACTTAACAGACAAGATACAATTTCAAAAATTGAAAATATAATAAGAAGATGGTGCTGTAATTTGTAACTAACACTCCTGCACTTAACAAATGTGAGAGTTTCAAAATTCGTAATGGTTTCTAATTAATGTTTTTGGAGTAATAATGTACTAATCATTTTATGGAATGATATTGTATTTTCTGATTTCTCTATCATTAATATAAATAGAGATTAGCTCTCCTGCAACCAGAGTCTTGATTTTAATTTTTCTGAGGTGTATGTCTTCTCAACTTTATGCATGCATGTCTCTTCATTCATGCAATTGGAAGCTAGATTTAAACATTTCATTTCATACTTCACAGTTTGTTGATCCGAATGACTCATGGTTGTTTAAGATGTGTTGACAAGGAATATTTATGGTTTTGAAACATCATAATTTTCCAGTATTTTGGTTCTGAAACCACCTACATTGTGATAAACTTGTTATGGTTGAATCTAGACTAAGAGATATATTGATAATTGTGTAGGTTCGTATTGAAAGATAAATGACTTCGCCAAATTCTATGCAATATGCAGCGGTATTTTTTGTGATAGAGGAGATATTGCAGCAACAAATGCTCCAATTTTACATGATATTTGAAGTTCTATTTAGTAGAACAAACAAAAAAAGAAAGCGTAATGATGTGGTTGAAAGTTATAAAATGATCGAAAGGATACCTAATCAAGTTAAACACCTTCATAGAACAATAGGAGCAACTGATACAGATTGCATTGTAAACCTTAGAATGGACCGTAACACTTTTGGAAAACTATGTCTTTTGTTGCGAGAATCAGGGGGTTTGACTAATGGAAAGTATGTTAGTGTAGAGGAGCAAGTTGCTATGTTTTTAGGGATATTAGCACATCACAAAAAGAATAGAATTGTTAGATTTGACTATTGGAGGTCAGGTCAAACCATATCCCACTATCTCCATATTGTTTTAAAAGCTATCTTGAAGTTGCACCAAATCTTCTTAGTGAAACCAAGGCCTGTAGCTGATGATGAATCTTATGCAAGATGGAAATGGTTCAAGGTATATAAAATTTTCTAAGTTATGTCAGTTACATTTAGTCTGCAGCATTTGGAACTTATATTGGTTTAATATTTTATATACTTAGGGCTGTCTAGGAGCATTAGACAGCACTTACATTAATGTGATGGTGCCCTGTCTTGATAAGCCGAGGTATAGGACCCGAAAAGGACAGATTTCAACAAACACTTTGGCGGTATGTGATCGCAATATGAAATTTGTTTATGTCCTACCGGGCTGGGAAGGATCAGCAGCAGATTCTCGGGTATTAAGAAATGCATTGAATAGGGAAAATGGGTTTAAAGTCCCTAAGGGTAATTTACTAAATGTTATTTATTTATTTTGCTAAAAATTAATACGTTTCTTTCTCAATTTTGTGTCTAATCTGATTTGTTTGCAAATTCATTAGGGAATTATTATTTGTGTGATAATAGATACGCCAACAATGACGGTTTCTTGACACCGTATAAAGGGGTGAGATACCAATCATGTGCATGTCGTAGATTCTGATTCAGAAGAAGTCAGTAGCCCAATGGTAGCATCGCAAATTAACCGAAGGCTATTCAATGAGGATCGTGAATCCACAAGCAAAGAGGATTGAAGACAGGCGTATCCGATGAGGAATGCCTTTCCACCACCGCCAAGGTTTCAAGTTTTGCGCGGCCAAGATGATACCGGCAGTTCTTGTGGTTCATCGGATCCACATGCCCACAAAAATAATCCATTCTGGTAGGCCATTATAAGATGATTGTGCGATGATTACGCAATTTCGTAGTGCTAGAGTTGTTCATGGAGATGGCCTTTATAATGTTCTGTTGTTAAAGTTTATTTGTTTGATCTTTAATTGTTGAAGAGAAAAGGGAAAAGGATTCGCCCAAGTATGCAGATTTCATGTATCAGTATTTCTATATCATTTATTCAAATGTTTAGTTTTATTTTTATTTCCTGTATCAGTATCATGTATGGAATAATGCAAAATAGAAGAATTGAAAATGAAAATGCTAACATCTTCCAGACCACAGAATTTTAAAATACCAAAAGCAGATTGCATTGTTGAAGCTGATGCTACAAGTCCACATAAAGCATAGTTTTACACAGAGATTACAGAAATTGTTCATCAAAATATGACATCCAAAATACAGCACAAATTAACAAATTATTTGCTGATTACAAAACCCAAAGTTTCAAATCAAAAGAGCATAAGTTTGCAGGAGAAAGGATATTACAAAAGGAGGGCAGGGATGCCACTTCTCTCAGGCACTGCTTAGTAATTCTTATATTTCAGGAGGCGCTGCACATATGGTGCTTTAGCTGAGTCGGAGAAGCTGTTGAAGATTAGTAGACGCTCAGTCTTGTTCGTTAAGATCTCACAAAGATCGAACACCTCATCAAGAGCGAGTCCATCAATCTTCTGCAATTCTTTGCATGCTTCTTTCTTTGCAGCAGCTATATCAAACTCGTAGCCTATACAAGATGCAATCTTGTCTAGTCTTGCATTCGTATTTTCTCCGATTTCGCCAAGTATTTCAGATATACCAGAAACATCGTCAACTGCTTTACGTTTCTTTCCCTTTCCCATAGTCTTTTTAACAGCCTCAACCTTCTCGGTGTTGCAAACGCTGGTTTCCCCGACATTATCTGCTGAGCACTCATCTGCCAAGGGTACATCTTGCCCATCATCTTGCCCTTCTATGTTAATCTCCTCGTGCATCATCTCATTCGCTGCGTCTGTAACATCCTCGGCATTCTCCCCGGTGGCTCTATCCTTTCCAAACACTTCTTTCCATTCTTCATACAATGGCCAAGCTTTGTAGCGCATGAATCTTGCGTTTGGATCGGCCTGATTCACAAGTTGCAAAGCATGGAAATCATAAATCATAATTTTTAAATATATATATATATATATATATATATATATTAATTAACAGCATTTGCTGGTATTGAAGTGATTCGCATAACAAAAACAAATCTGAAATTACTAACTATTTAATCTCCAAACCACAAATTCATTCAAATTTGGATCAAAACTTGCCTAAAATGGAATAAAAATACTATCTACAACTGATTTCATCAATTTATCCATTTCTTCTTCAAATATTATTCAAAGACATTTTAGAATATAGCTTGCATAAATGGAGGTGTCAATGTGCATCATTATTTAAGTCAAGGAAATATATTCAACAAACAAACATCAAGTTAGAATTTCCAACAAAAAACAACACCAAAACAATACAGTAAAATATTGTTCCACACAAATTGACCACATCTACACAAGACCAAAACAACAATTTTTTCATGTCAAGTTATTTTAATAATTGAAATGCTTTATCCCCTTCAACTTAGAATAAAAATGAATATACCTTTACAATCGACACCCATTGGTGATCATCACAGTCAATCATGTGTTTTCCATTGTCGTTGAAGCCAACGCCACTTTGAGACAAGATGATGTTAAGCGTCACGTAATTCTTCTTCCAAGTTTGAAGCTTGGAGTTGATATGCGGCGTTCCCTTTAAATCAGTTCCAGGAAATTCTTTCCAGAATGCCTCTTCCAGCCGTTGAAGGTATCCTACTTTGAAGCCATTTTCGGATTTCCAACCCGTTGCAACCAGTTCCTTCAAAGAAGCAAGAAGGATGGCTTCTTCTTTGGGCGACCAGCTACGCCTACTTTGCTTGTCACCCTTTTCATCCCTACAACTTTTACCACGATTGGGACCAGTGCTACCTGTTCCAAACAACATTCACAAATTATCACTCTTCGCATAATATTGTCCAATCAATATGAATAATATCATGCTCAATCAAAAGTACTATTATTGATCCAATTCCAACATTGAATCTTACCAACATCTCAATGAATGACTATATTTGTAATTATAAGTTATAACTATGAATGATGTGAAAGAAATGATAACAACGATGGAGTAAGGTACTGGTAATTTATACACATGCAACTTATAACCATGTTGATTTTTACAATGGAGGAAAACACATTTCATTAACAAGAAAAATTAAGAACACAAGGAACAAATTATAATAAGATGCACACTCTTCACATTGAACAAGAAAAATATCTCTAACAGGAAAAACACATTCGGTAATCATAATCACCGAACGGGAATGAGAGAATATATCTCAAATATCAAAAAATCAGATAGCAAAACCTGATAAAATAAGCCTATACCCTCTAATCGACCTCAAAAAATACAGTCGTCACATCGATTGAAGTAATGTGATAAAATAAGCCCTATTCACGCAATCAAGCCGCTGATAAAATAAGGCGAACCCTAGTATATATAGCATAAACACGATACGGGATGCGAGAGAATGGGCGAACCTTGCTGGGTCGAACTCATCTCTTCAAATACAATGGATTCGTGTTCTTGGACGACGGGAACGGCGCGTTTCCTATTTCACTGTGTTTTACGGCCAAATGAAGTAGATGGGTTTACGCAAGTATATATATTTGTGGGCTCTATGCAATTTTACAATTAGGGCAAGGTTACTTTTGGAATAACATAAGTTAATCTGGGGAATAAAAAATGCTACCAAACAACCAGAAAATATAAACCAACATTTTGGAGTACCTACCAAATACCCATCATAGACTAAATTAACCTCTTCCTTCAGTATTATTTATCTCCACATTATTAATCTTGATGAATCTTGTCTGGCCTACCAAACATGGCCTTACAATATTATGCACAATTGGAGTTGAAAATTGGAAAAAAAAAAAAGAAGTTGTGCGTCCGGAAAAAATTTCCCACTTTACAGAACATAAGAAAAGATTAATGAAAAAATTGTAAGAGGGGCTCAATGGATGCTCTAGCCTACGGATAAGTTCTCATCCACAAATTCATATCACTTAATTTCCAAGGTTAAATCTTTTTTATATTTGAATTAATTTTTTTTGCCATATAGAATAATATAATACTTAAATTTCATTAATAAGATTAAATATTACATCGATAATAAGATAACAAATTTTAAACCACATCATAAAAAAAAAAAAAAAAATTAGTCTCTTGCACGACAAGCTAGAATCTCTGCCACTTGCTCTGAATGTAGCTTGAGTTGCTCCTCCATCATCCTTGATGTATCCATGTAGAGTATCTTGTTGTCCATCGCCTTGCGCTTCAAACGGATTTTCTCCATTTTGGCCTCCACAAGAGTTGCGAGACCACTTTTCGTGCCCTCCATAAATTGCAATAGCTCGGATATGGGTGTCATCGTCGAGTTTGTCTTCCCCTTTCCCTTTGCCATCGCTTTCGCCGTCTTGTTTCCAACTGGCCGAGTGCCAATGCTTTCCTCGGCGGAAGCCGAAGTTGTGATAGCGTTGTCACTCGACGTCTTCGTCTTCTTTGTTGTGTGCACATCGCCCTCCACATATTGAGACTCTGAACTTGTGGTTTAGTCGTAGAAGTCTTCAGGAATTCTCCCAATTGAATGGGACACCCCTGTTTCTTGACTTGTAGAGGTCAATCTCCCTATTCCTCATCATGTCGTCGTTGTATCCACTTGGCAGTGGGCGTGAGTCTCTACCCAATCATTCTCCCACATGTCACCTTGTGGCTCACTCGTTGCCAGTGGCTCTTCACTTGTTTGACCATGAAAGAAGTGGGCATCAAGAGGTTAAACCGCTGCACGACCCTCCCCCAATACCTTTCGGCTTTTTTATCCGTTCCACGGACGACGTCGTTCGTTTCCTTCATCCAAATCTGACATATGTGGTCCATTTCTTCGACGGTGTAGTTGTGGCGCTTGACTCCGCCGTCGTATCCCTCCTCCACCGCTGCCGTGTCACCGTTGCTGTCACCGAAGCCTTGGATTTGTACTTCGCCGAACTCCTCGTCTTGGCAACCGCCTTGGCTTTGATCGACGTGGAGGTGGCGGTCGCCGGACTTCTATCGTCATCGCCGGCTCATCCGTCCATGCAGCTCGACCCCGCCGATGTGGGTGGTCTAAATACGTATATGTTTTGCATCACTTTTGTATAAAAAAAGAATGGATACTTGAAACATTAAAATTACTCCATACTATTCATTTTAACAAATTATTTTTAACTTTTTAATTATTTCCATTTTAATTATCGTTGTAACTTGGCAAACTAAAATTGTCCTTATCTGTTCTCTTCTTCAATAATTAATCCAAAGAATTAATTTGGATTAGGGGGAGTAACATTTAGTTAAGTATATTAAGTTGAACATTTTTGTTTATTATTTCATGTGTGTGTCGAAGTTTAAGAAGTTAAACAATGTAAATTAGAGGGGAGTACCTAGTAGATGGAAATCCGAACTCAATTCGAACTACATTAGATTTCATATTGGATCAATATATACCCTTATATCCATTTTAAAAAATAATTGTCTATTACTCATATAACTTCCACATATTTACACTTTTTACCATAAGTCCATTACATTCTATCATTTTTATCCTTAATTTTAGTTTTTCTCCGCTCATATCTAATTTTATTACAATCTGTGCCGTTGCAAAATATGTACTGTACTAATTTTTGGGAGTTAAAAAGGGAGTACTCATCCTTAAAACATCGTGCAGATTTCATCTCGCCAAACACCCGTCCCGATGTCTACGTCATCGGTTCTAGCCACGTGAGATATGCTGAATTTGGGCTGTTCTTGAGAAGGCCTCAAGACCATAGCCCAAACTCTGGCCCATTAGGGTTTTGTCCCCTAATAGACGAATATAAAGTGCTTTCTGAAATTTCCGAAACCCTAATCCTCTATTATAACCGCGATCAGCCAGAGCAGAGAGCAGATCGTCGGACTCAAGGCGGCGGTGGAGGAGGTAAACAACTATGGTGCACGTCTCGTTTTACCGGAACTGTAAGCCGCGCCAGCTCTTTTCCATAGAATTGTATATACATGCGTACACTATATTTGTCGTGATTTTAGTGCGTATTCATCTTAGAGTTTCCGTTGCCGTTTATATGAATTGGAGTATTGTTTATTGTTTTTCGTTTTTCGTTTTCCTGATTGTTGTATAGCGATGTTGAATTCTGCTATTTGGTCATATTCTTCACTGTCCAATTCTGCTGTATCGTTATATTCCCCCCCGTATGGATCATATTATTTCTAGATTGAAAAAAACTCTTTTAATGTTTTTTTTTTTGTTAGTGAATGCTGTTTAAGTGGTTGCTAAAATGCAGTTTCGAATAAAAATTCTATAGGGGTTGATTCCGTTACAAATAATCTATGGCTTTTCCGTTTTTCTTTTTCCTTTATTTCTTTCTTAGTTCACTAACTTTTGGATAATGTGAGATTTGGTACTAGCAAATACTTTTGGGTTATTGAGAACATTCTTGGGTTTAAATAGTATACAAAAGTCCTCTTCTAATTAGAAGAGCATTTGACTCAGTAATGTGGTTACAATGTGGAAGAAACAGTAAACACACAAGATATTATGCTAAACATTATTAACATATAATTGCAGATGGGAAAACATTCAAGAAGCCTCGTCGTCCTTATGAGAAGGAACGACTTGATTCTGAGCTCAAGCTTGTTGGGGAGTATGGTTTGAGGTGCAAGAGAGAGCTGTGGAGGGTGCAGTATGCCTTGAGCCGCATCAGGAATAATGCTAGAAATCTTTTGACTCTTGATGAAAAGGATCCCAGGCGTATTTTTGAGGGTGAGGCCCTTCTCAGGAGGATGAACAGGTATGGTCTACTGGATGAGAGCCAGAACAAACTCGATTATGTCTTGTCCCTCACTGTGGAGAACTTTCTTGAGCGTCGCCTCCAAACTTTAGTCTTCAAGGCAGGCATGGCTAAGTCTATTCACCATGCTAGAGTGCTCATCAGACAAAGACACATTAGGTAATTAGATATTTATATATATATATATATCTGTCTGTGTGTGTGTGTGTGTGTGTGTCTTTGTTTGTAGCTTCTTAATAAAGCAGTTTTGATTTTGCTTGAAGTTAACATCATTTGCTCTCATGGAACTCTTGTGAGATAGAATCATGTAAGACTTGCTTTTGCTATCATTTTTCTGTCTGCAGCTAATCAGGAGAGGTGTTTCCTCATTTCATTGGATTAAACTGTAATTATGTAGCGGACTATGTAATTGATTGTCAACCTTTGCCAAATGCATGTCTTACATATTTGATTTTGTACTTGATGGGTAGTTGAGGATAGCTTCAAAGTGATACTACTATTACGTGATCAGTTTTATATGTCAACTTGCAATGTTAATCTGGGAAGGCTTGGCTTGCATATTTTTCTCTTTCAATTCAATATTTCCTTTGCGCGTTCTATGATGATGGATTGTTAATTATTTGAAACCTGCAATAATGCTCCCTGTCTTAAATATTTGCTTAGTTATTTTTCTCGAATAATTCATATAATTTACTTGTTATAGCCTTGTGTCACTCTGCATTTATTTATTGGGAGATAATCTTATTACAATTCAGCATAAGCACCTATTTTACAATTTGTATATCTTTGTTTTTTTACTTGCATAATAGGGTTACCCATTTGATCCTAAATGAGGCCTTTCTTAAGTTTCTATCTAGTAACTTCCATCTTTCCATCTACAATTCTAGCATCTTTCACTGCTCTAGGCAGTATAAACTTGATTATTAGACTAATTGCTTACAATTTCAGGGTCGGGAGGCAGGTTGTCAATGTTCCGTCATTCCTTGTGAGAATGGACTCGCAGAAGCATATTGACTTCTCTCTCACAAGTCCGTTTGGTGGTGGTCGCCCTGGCAGAGTGAAGCGAAGGAACCAGAAGGCAGCTGCTAAGAAGGCTTCTGGTGGTGGTGATGGAGATGAGGATGATGAGGAGTGAAGTGTAGATTCACTAAGTTGATAATGTTCTTTGGAGGCAAGATTGATGAGTTTTACTCTGCTTGTATTTAGAGTGATGAGAACTTTATATTATCAGTTGTTTTGTTGAGATATTAAGAATTAGGATGGTATTTCGCTTTGACAATTGATGTTAATTTTTGCCATTTATATTAAAGTTGAACTTTTGCTGTTTTTCATCATCTGTGCAGAAATACCTTTTTATTGTTTGCATAAATTTGACTATTTTAGTTTCACATGTAAAGTGTGTATTTGTGGACGTGACACGCTTTTTCGTATGAGGATGCATACGCTTGTGTTGAGCATTCTGAATTTTAATCACTTTCCTTTAAGTGAAATTCACTAGCAAATTATTGTTTTAGCATTTGAGTGAATTTTAACTTAAAAGAGGTGTTGTTGCAAGTGTGTTAATTTCCACCTACCTTGTAAGGTTTTTGGCATTTCAGTTTGTGGATTTTAGGGAAACTGCAGGTTTGATTCTAACGTTTTGCAATACACAAATTCTAAATTTTCAGAATTTGAACGCGTTGTCTTCTTTACGTAAACATAAATCGCCACCATTTAATCATCAGAAATGTTGAAATATTTAATTCGGCTAGCCCCCACAAACGTCTTCGCATTCCCTAACGTTGCCATCAACCGCCACATTCTCGTTCAAGAATTTAAACCCGATTTTCTTTCGAAGCACGCGCTAAATGCGCTATGTGTTTGTGTTCCCGTGATCCTCACCCATGTGCAAGTGTCGTCCATATGGAATATTTCTTCACTTCGCCTTCAAAAATTTCATTTGAATATTTGCTACTACCACCAAGATCTACACTGATGGCTGCTCCACCTTTATTCTCACGCAGAGGATTTTGCAGTGAATACAGCGCCCTCATACTCATCTAGGCCTGACTCTTGCCTTGACGGATGGGTATAGGTCACGTGCTTTTGCGCAATCCATTTTCGACAATATTTGATTCAGCAAGTGCGTTGCTTCACACTTAGCGGATTGCGACTTCCACGATCACCGTCCTGCTATCTTAATCAACCAACACCCTTTGTGAGATCTAGGTTAGCGTGTAGTTGGGCACCATCCTACCTAAAGTTTGAGAATAGGTCGAGGGTGTTGTGCCCCGATGTCTCTAATCATTGGCTTTACCTGATATAACTCGCATTTGTGCTTCAACAATAACGAGGGAAACTTCGAAGGGAACCGGCTAGTAGACGGCACAATTATACCCAAGTCAGACGAAAGATTTGCCCATCACTATCGTTGTGTGCCTCCATTAGAGTTTCATTTGGTTCCGCCCTGCTCAAGCATAGTTCGCTATCTTTCAGGTCCTGACCGATATGCTCACTCAAACCTTCTCAAAAAATCAAGGTAAAAAGTAGGGCTGCTTAAACGGTTCCGATTTTTCGGTTTTTAACCGAAATAACCGATAACCGGCCGGTTTCGGTTAACCGATAACCGATATAATCGGCTTATCGGTTCGGTTACGATTTCTGGTTTTTTGAGATTTTCAGTTTCGGTTATAACCGACCGGTTATCGGTTATAACCGACTAATCGGCAATTAATTAAAAGTTTAAAATTTATATATATCTCTCAAAGTTCAAATCTATTAATTTATCACTCTAATATATTATTTCATACATCTAAAATATTTGTCCATAGAATAATTTATTAATGTAAACACTAAACATCAAAGTGTTGCGTGTAAACACTTAATCTGCAAGTACTTTCTCCGCTTCCCTTGCAGTACTTTCTGTTATTATGACTGGAAAATTGTTCGAAATTATGCATTGTAATATAGAGCTAATTTTTGTTTTTATATTATCAATTGCTTCTTCTCTTTATGCTATCTATTCTCCATTATTTTAAAAAAAAATTATTTAGGTTTGATCGGTTAATCGGTTAATCGAACCGACTAACCAAGGTCGGTTAGTAACTAACGATTAACCATTCGGTCTCGGTTACAGTTACTAGAATCTTGGATTTTCAGTTTCGGTTAACCGAAACCTAACCGATTAGCAGCCCTAGTAAAAAGTAGAAAAATTAAATATTTATTTTAAAAAAACTAGAATTTGATATTGTAATAGCACAATGAGAGAAAAATCATGCTCATCTCTCTCTTGTTCTTGTTTTGTATTCTTTTTTAGGATTCCCCATTGTGTTCATGTTTCTTTTTTGGGTGAAAATTAAGGATAATTAAAGTCCTATTTAAATTGCGAATTTAACTCTTTTTTTTTCTAACTGTTCCACATTTCACTATTATTCCTCTTATTTTCTATGACGTTCACTATTCACTATCTCTACGGCTCTACCCACTTTATTTAACTATTTCAACAATTTAACTTACTTTATTTCACTATTTGTACCATATATGACTTCATCCGTCTCAATTGCAAAGTCTCATTTTACTAGTACGTACATTCCGATAGCAAGGTCTCAGTCAAAATAAGAAAATAATTAGTGTGTCACAAGGGGGCTAATTAAATGAAGTTTGAGCCCACTATGAATTGGAATAATATACTAAGAGCATCAACATCGGTGAAGCTCATCACCTACTTGAGCTGACATTTCGATGAGCCTCACCAATAACGTGTCGAGGACAGATGAGCCCGACTCAAGAGGGTTTTATATCTATTGCACGCGATTAATTAAAAAAAAAATCAAATTTTATAAACCAATTCACCATATTCATGTATAATTCTTCTTCTCTCATTCTAAACCTTCACACTCTTCTTCTCTCATTTCCTTCCACATTTCATCATTTTTCTCCAATGGCCGCCAACCATCCATCTCCATACACCGAGGCCGAGTCGGAAGCCTTGGCCTGAGGTTGGATCGACGCCTGACAAGCTTAGTCAACCATTTTGGAATGCAATCACTGACCAATACAATTGTACTCGTCCCGCCGCACCGGAGAGGAATGCAAAACTTTGCGCAACCATTGGAGTCGAACCACCAATGTGTGCCAACAATTCAAAGGAATGCACGCGCAATTCACCCAGCAAACTTTGGAGAACCGATGCTACACCGATCCATATAATGAAACGCACTTTAACGGAATACCACACGGTTTTCGGTACTCCATTCAAACATGTGAAAATGTGGAGGATCATGTAAGATGATCCCGAGTTTCTAGCCCATGCTTGAAATCAGATGTTTTTTTTTTTTTTAATAAAATAGTTTATTGTAATTTCATTTGCTTATTTAGGATTAATGAAATTTTATTTTATGAATAAAATTAAGTATTGTACTCTCTCTATTCCACTTAATTTATCTATATTTCTTAAATGGATGTTCCACTCAATTTGTCTACATTCAAATAAGGAAATAATTAACTCTTAAAACTCTTCAAAAGAGGTGGAATCCACCTACGTTATATCTTTTTAACCTTATTCTTAATCTTTGTGTCAAACAAAAAGTAGACAAATTGATTGGAACATAGGAATTACTTATTATTCGATTTATGAATAAAATTAAATTAAAACTCAATAAATCCAAAAATCCAAAAATTGAGGCTTCCCAATACCATTGTTGGCTTATAAGTGGGGCCTCAACATGGTTGAGCCAACTTTGGCTCAACCAATGTTGATGCTAATAGTTATTAGTTAATGGTATTATTTTTAATTAAAGTACTCTGTAATATAAGTGGAGCAAATTTACTTTATACACTAAGCTCATTTTTCTTAATAATCGTGCTAGAAGAAGTGAGACCATATAATTGGAACGGATAAAGTAGTATTCAATTTAAAACTTTATTAATATATTTTTGGGTAGTGCTATTTGGACATACTATGTCCACACATATGATGGTAAAAATACGGATTTGACACAATTTTTTAACTAATAATTTAATTTCATAGTTTCGATAGTTTGATTCGGAAGGGGGTCTGAGTAGGAAAGAAATTTTGTAGGCAACCGGACAATGTTTTTCCTATTTCAAGCACGTATGTCCAGACATAGTATGTCCGAATAGAATTATTGCATATTTTTTAGGCTAAGTTGCATATAGATTCCCCACATTTTATCAATTTCTCGTTTATATCTCCATCTTTTAAATTAGCTGAAAATTTCTCACTTCTTAAATTTTTGCAATTTGATACCTCCAACCATTTTCCACGAAATTAGCGCTGATATGGAATCCAAAAATGATTACATGGCAAAGGCCTACGGAAAAAGAAACAGCGTAGTTTCAAAAACACTTATGTTGTTCTTCGATCGGTACCCTAATACGCGAAAATAAATACAAGTATAAGTGTTTATGTTTGAGGAAACAAGAACGTTTTGTATTTTTAAAACTACGTGGTTTGTTTTTCCACCGAATTCTGCCATGTAAATATTTGCGGATTCCATGTCAGTGTTAATTAGGGGAAAAATGATCGAAGGTATCCAATCGAAGAAATATTTTATCACACAACTTGCCCAATACGCATGAACCTCATCGATCTCCGCTTGAGAATATTTACGAGCATCCTTAAACTATGAATACAAACAAATTCATAAATGAATTAATAACTAATAATATGATATTAGAAAATAATCGAATGTAGTATATGTAAATATCAATGATGGCAAATGAGTGTCATTTTTTAACCGTGTGATGATGTCCCTCATAAATCGCATCACAAAATATCCACATTGCTTGTCATCAGGTTGCATGGAACCCTATAATATTGTAGAAATAAAATAAGCACATAGTGTGTAATAGAATTAATATATTACCTAGAAATAAGAATGCCAGCCTTTATAACTTCCAAATTCGCTGTTTTTTTCTTTTCTCTTTCCTTTTTGTGCATTGACAATACTCAAAGCACTTCAAAACAAAGTTATTTAGCAGTTAACATTAATATAAAAAACAATGAAATAGATTTTTAGTTGAACAGTATAACACTTACGTGTCGACCACAGATTTCATGTGATATCACGATGCCGATGACTAAGAGGATCCATCAAATAGACACGATCTTTCTCAATATCATTGATTGTCAGAATCCAATGCATACTATTTCATACAAGGTATTCAATTAGTAGGCCAAAAATATACATCACACTAACTTTGAGATTATAAGACTCAACATTGTTTACTTACTCCACGTTGCAAGGCACGAAAATAACTTGACTTAAGGTTGCAACAAGCAATCTTTCTGATAATACGCGTGCTCTATCCTCAACTGTGACATGCGATTGATGTGATATGCTAAATAGATTCACGAATAAAAACTTAACAATAGTATGTTTTATAGTCATGATTTTTAAAGATGGCTGCAAATAACATATATCAGTTATAAAAACATAAACTTTTCTTTATAAATAAAAGATAGTAAAATGTCAGACTTACCAAATGTATGCAGCGATGTCGTTTCCCGAAATCGCTGCCAATTTACAAAAAGGAATGACATCAGCCTCCAAAAAAATCTAAACATCAATATCATGCCCGAAGACTTCATCATCCAAAATAACATGTATTCCTTGATCCTTGAATGACTTCTTCATTAAACAATACAGTACTACCAATGATGAAGGCAACGAGAACAAATCCATTATCATATCTTCCTTAAACAACTTCTTTCCAACCTTCTTTGTGTCTACAAGGTTAGATACGACATGTAATATATAGATATTAAAACTTTACCAAATAAAAGGGAGAATAATTATATTTATATTTACCTCATTTGATTTTTCCTCTACAAGCTTACTCTACAAGGAAGGAAGGCACATTTACAACTTGTCTTTCAACTCTACAAAGGGTAATAACATTTGTCAGGCAAAGACAACATTCGGTTGTTTAGATAGCGACTTTCCAAGATAAATAATGAACTGGTTGGAAAGTGATAAAAATCGGCCACAATCATGGATGACATTGACACTAGAGCCATTCAAACTATACTTGAACTACGATAGGTGTTGCCATAGTTATATATATAATGGACTTTACCACACTATACAATGGAAATACCAATAACAAGAGCAAGAGTGAGTAGTAGTACTCATGCGCAACTCCATAGAATGGCAAAGGTAGTACAGAGTGAATCAATAATTAAGACAATAAAATCCAATTGATCCAATCACATAGTTAAAACAGAACATCAAAGGAATGATGTCGAAATAGGAATTAAACTTCAACAAAAACTCTCTGTAGTTGGAATGCCTCTATCTTAGATGAATGTCAGAGAAACAAATAAAGAAATCATTAAGTGACACGTGTTTGATCGCACATTAAGTTAAACCAAAATATATGTTTCATGGAAGTCTCAACACAGATATTGTTTATACCTGGTATGCCTTTGCATGATAAGAACTCTAACATGGTGGATGGACTTGTCATACCCACATTAAACACAAGAGTTTGCAGACGGCGCTCAAGGAAGTTCTCAACAGCGAGAGACAAGACGTAATCAAGCTTATTCTAGCTCTCATCAAGGAGGGCATACTTGTTCATCCTCCTGAGAAGAGCTTCATCTTAAAAGATACGACGAGGATCCTTCTCATCAAAAGTCAACATATTTTTGGCATTGTTCTTGATACGGCTCAAAGCATACTGAACCCTTCACAACTCTCTCTTACACTTGAGACCGTATTCTTCAACAAGTTTCAACTCAACATCCAATCGCTCCTTCTCATAAGGACGACATGGTTTCTCGAAAGTCTTTCCATATGTAAACAACACATTTTAAATTATGTTGTCAGCTCAGGCACGATTTGGCAGATATACTTTTCATCATAGATGACCAATAATACAGATGTAGGAAATTTTAATTGAGGCTTAATTCGTAAGTCAAAATATCATATTTCTAAGGTGCTTCCAAATATATTTCATATTAAAAATCGGATAGAAGAGCAACACACAAAGACCTCATCTTTACTAATAATCTAGGGCTCTAGAGTGACTAATTACCATCAGAAAACAAATAAAAATCATCATCCACAAAGAAATCTTATTTGAAAGGTTGTAAAAAGTAATCAGCAACTAATGAATACATCAATCTTAACCTAATAAATATTCCCACTATCAGCAAAACGAAAAATATAATGCATACATCAGTAGTGGACACTCTAAAATCATATGATACAATATAAAAATTTCAATTCAGCAAAACGAAAAATATAATGTGTACATCAATAGCGGTCACTCTAAAATCATATAATACAGTATAAAAATTTCAATTCAACAAGATCAGAAGAAAACCAAAAGAAATAGAAACATCAATCCATAGGTGGAAAGGAAAAATGATAAACAAACAAATATCAGTGTTAAAAAATCAGATATCTAACAGTTGCGATAAAAGGAGACGTGCACCATTGTTTCCCGCTGCCGACGCCCTCACTTCGATCTGCTGATCGTTTCAAATGAAATCAAGGGTTTTTAGGTTTAGGAACTGCACGTCTATTATATAGTCTCTTTTGGGCCAAACCCTAATGGACATGATATTGATGTAAACAATATGATAACTCTCAGTAACCAACGAGAATCAAACAATCTGATGACTCTCAACAAATATCCGCATTGTTTGTCATTAAGTTGCATGAGACCCTATAATATTGTAGAAACAAAATAAGCACATAGTGTGTAATAGAATAAATTTATTACCTAGAAATAAGATTAAGTTGAACATTTTTGTTTATATTTCATGTGTGTGTCAAAGTTTAAGATGTCATTAGAGGGGAGTACCTCGTAGATGGAAATCCAAACTCAATTCGAGCTACATTAGACTTCGTATTGGATCAATATACCCTTATATCGGATGGAATTTGAGTTAATGGGTCGGGTTCAAATCCCAAGCCGAATCGAATTCTTCCAAATTGCTACAAGCCCGAATAAACATGTTCCTAATATTTTAGTATTTTATATACACACTTATTAAGTCTTTCCTTTTACAATTTTTGAATCCAATTTAAAATGTTTCATTTTACAATTTTTTTAAGGCGGGCGCGTGCATTGCATGCGCTATAGACGACGCACCATCGAGCCGACTCATTATCACTCTTCGCATAATATTATCCAATCCATCTGAATAATATCATGCTCAATCAAAAGTACTATTATTGATCCAATTCCAACATTGAATTTGAACACCATCTCAATGAATGAGTATATTTGTAGTTATAAGTTATAACTATGAATGATGTGAAAGAAATGATAACAACGATGGAGTAAGGTACTCGTAATGTATACACATGCAACTTATAACCATGTTGATTTTTACAATGGAGGAAAACACATTTCATTAACAAGAAAAATTAAGAACACATGGAACAAATTATAATAAGATGCACACTCTTCACATTGAACAAGAAAAATATCTCCAACAAGAAAAACATATTTATATTTGTAGTTATAAGTTATAACTATGAATGATGTGAAAGAAATGATAACAACGATGGAGTAAGGTACTCGTAATGTATACACATGCAACTTATAACCATGTTGATTTTTACAATGGAGGAAAACACATTTCATTAACAAGAAAAATTAAGAACACATGGAACAAATTATAATAAGATGCACACTCTTCACATTGAACAAGAAAAATATCTCCAACAAGAAAAACACATTCGGTAATCATAATCACCGAACGGGAATGAGAGAATATATCTCAAATATCAAAAAATCAGATAGCAAAACATGATAAAATAAGCTTATACCCTCTAATCGACCTCAAAAAACACAGTCGTCACATCGATTGAAGTAATGTGATAAAATAAGCCCTATTCACGCAATCAAGCCGCTGATAAAATAAGGCGAACCCTAGTATATATAGCATAAACACGATACGGGATGCGAGAGAATGGGCGAACCTTGCTGGGTCAAACTCATCTCTTCAAATACAATGGATTCGTGTTCTTGGACGACGGGAACGGCGCGTTCCCTATTTCACTGTGTTTTACGGCCAAATGAAGTAGATGGGTTTACACAAGTATATATATTTGTGGGCTCTGTGCAATTTTACAATTAGGGCAAGGTTACTTTTGGAATAACATAAGTTAATCTGGGGAATAAAAAATGCTACCAAACAACCAGAAAATATAAACCAACATTTTGGAGTACCTACCAAATACCCATCATAGACTAAATTAACCTCTTCCTTCAATATTATTTATCTCCACATTATTAATCTTGATGAATCTTGTCTGGCCTACCAAAGATGGCCTTACAATATTATGCACAATTGGAGTTGAAAATTGGAAAAAAAAGAAGAAGTTGTGCGTCTGGAAAAAATTTCCCACTTTACAGAACATAAGAAAAGATTAATGAAAAAATTGTAAGAGGGGCTCAATGGATGCTCTAGCCTACGGATAAGTTCTCATCCACAAATTCATATCACTTAATTTCCAAGGTTAAATCTTTTTTATATTTGAATTAATTTTTTTTGCCATATAGAATAATATAATACTTAAATTTCATTAATAAGATTAAATATTACATCGATAATAAGATAACAAATTTTAAACCACATCATAAAAAAAAAAAAAATTAGTCTCTTGCACGACGAGCTAGAATCTCTGCCACTTGCTCTGAATGTAGCTTGAGTTGCTCCTCCATCATCCTTGATGTATCCATGTAGAGTATCTTGTTGTCCATCGCCTTGCGCTTCAAACGGATTTTCTCCATTTTGGCCTCCACAAGAGTTGCGAGACCACTTTTCGTGCCCTCCATAAATTGCAATAGCTCGGATATGGGTGTCATCGTCGAGTTTGTCTTCCCCTTTCCCTTTGCCATCGCTTTCGCCGTCTTGTTTCCAACTGGCCGAGTGCCAATGCTTTCCTCGGCGGAAGCCGAAGTTGTGATAGCGTTGTCACTCGACGTCTTCGTCTTCTTTGTTGTGTGCACATCGCCCTCCACATATTGAGACTCTGAACTTGTGGTTTAGTCGTAGAAGTCTTCAGGAATTCTCCCAATTGAATGGGACACCCCTGTTTCTTGACTTGTAGAGGTCAATCTCCCTATTCCTCATCATGTCGTCGTTGTATCCACTTGGCAGTGGGCGTGAGTCTCTACCCAATCATTCTCCCACATGTCACCTTGTGGCTCACTCGTTGCCAGTGGCTCTTCACTTGTTTGACCATGAAAGAAGTGGGCATCAAGAGGTTAAACCGCTGCACGACCCTCCCCCAATACCTTTCGGCTTTTTTATCCGTTCCACGGACGACGTCGTTCGTTTCCTTCATCCAAATCTGACATATGTGGTCCATTTCTTCGACGGTGTAGTTGTGGCGCTTGACTCCGCCGTCGTATCCCTCCTCCACCGCTGCCGTGTCACCGTTGCTGTCACCGAAGCCTTGGATTTGTACTTCGCCGAACTCCTCGTCTTGGCAACCGCCTTGGCTTTGATCGACGTGGAGGTGGCGGTCGCCGGACTTCTATCGTCATCGCCGGCTCATCCGTCCATGCAGCTCGACCCCGCCGATGTGGGTGGTCTAAATACGTATATGTTTTGCATCACTTTTGTATAAAAAAAGAATGGATACTTGAAACATTAAAATTACTCCATACTATTCATTTTAACAAATTATTTTTAACTTTTTAATTATTTCCATTTTAATTATCGTTGTAACTTGGCAAACTAAAATTGTCCTTATCTGTTCTCTTCTTCAATAATTAATCCAAAGAATTAATTTGGATTAGGGGGAGTAACATTTAGTTAAGTATATTAAGTTGAACATTTTTGTTTATTATTTCATGTGTGTGTCGAAGTTTAAGAAGTTAAACAATGTAAATTAGAGGGGAGTACCTAGTAGATGGAAATCCGAACTCAATTCGAACTACATTAGATTTCATATTGGATCAATATATACCCTTATATCCATTTTAAAAAATAATTGTCTATTACTCATATAACTTCCACATATTTACACTTTTTACCATAAGTCCATTACATTCTATCATTTTTATCCTTAATTTTAGTTTTTCTCCGCTCATATCTAATTTTATTACAATCTGTGCCGTTGCAAAATATGTACTGTACTAATTTTTGGGAGTTAAAAAGGGAGTACTCATCCTTAAAACATCGTGCAGATTTCATCTCGCCAAACACCCGTCCCGATGTCTACGTCATCGGTTCTAGCCACGTGAGATATGCTGAATTTGGGCTGTTCTTGAGAAGGCCTCAAGACCATAGCCCAAACTCTGGCCCATTAGGGTTTTGTCCCCTAATAGACGAATATAAAGTGCTTTCTGAAATTTCCGAAACCCTAATCCTCTATTATAACCGCGATCAGCCAGAGCAGAGAGCAGATCGTCGGACTCAAGGCGGCGGTGGAGGAGGTAAACAACTATGGTGCACGTCTCGTTTTACCGGAACTGTAAGCCGCGCCAGCTCTTTTCCATAGAATTGTATATACATGCGTACACTATATTTGTCGTGATTTTAGTGCGTATTCATCTTAGAGTTTCCGTTGCCGTTTATATGAATTGGAGTATTGTTTATTGTTTTTCGTTTTTCGTTTTCCTGATTGTTGTATAGCGATGTTGAATTCTGCTATTTGGTCATATTCTTCACTGTCCAATTCTGCTGTATCGTTATATTCCCCCCCGTATGGATCATATTATTTCTAGATTGAAAAAAACTCTTTTAATGTTTTTTTTTTTGTTAGTGAATGCTGTTTAAGTGGTTGCTAAAATGCAGTTTCGAATAAAAATTCTATAGGGGTTGATTCCGTTACAAATAATCTATGGCTTTTCCGTTTTTCTTTTTCCTTTATTTCTTTCTTAGTTCACTAACTTTTGGATAATGTGAGATTTGGTACTAGCAAATACTTTTGGGTTATTGAGAACATTCTTGGGTTTAAATAGTATACAAAAGTCCTCTTCTAATTAGAAGAGCATTTGACTCAGTAATGTGGTTACAATGTGGAAGAAACAGTAAACACACAAGATATTATGCTAAACATTATTAACATATAATTGCAGATGGGAAAACATTCAAGAAGCCTCGTCGTCCTTATGAGAAGGAACGACTTGATTCTGAGCTCAAGCTTGTTGGGGAGTATGGTTTGAGGTGCAAGAGAGAGCTGTGGAGGGTGCAGTATGCCTTGAGCCGCATCAGGAATAATGCTAGAAATCTTTTGACTCTTGATGAAAAGGATCCCAGGCGTATTTTTGAGGGTGAGGCCCTTCTCAGGAGGATGAACAGGTATGGTCTACTGGATGAGAGCCAGAACAAACTCGATTATGTCTTGTCCCTCACTGTGGAGAACTTTCTTGAGCGTCGCCTCCAAACTTTAGTCTTCAAGGCAGGCATGGCTAAGTCTATTCACCATGCTAGAGTGCTCATCAGACAAAGACACATTAGGTAATTAGATATTTATATATATATATATATCTGTCTGTGTGTGTGTGTGTGTGTGTGTCTTTGTTTGTAGCTTCTTAATAAAGCAGTTTTGATTTTGCTTGAAGTTAACATCATTTGCTCTCATGGAACTCTTGTGAGATAGAATCATGTAAGACTTGCTTTTGCTATCATTTTTCTGTCTGCAGCTAATCAGGAGAGGTGTTTCCTCATTTCATTGGATTAAACTGTAATTATGTAGCGGACTATGTAATTGATTGTCAACCTTTGCCAAATGCATGTCTTACATATTTGATTTTGTACTTGATGGGTAGTTGAGGATAGCTTCAAAGTGATACTACTATTACGTGATCAGTTTTATATGTCAACTTGCAATGTTAATCTGGGAAGGCTTGGCTTGCATATTTTTCTCTTTCAATTCAATATTTCCTTTGCGCGTTCTATGATGATGGATTGTTAATTATTTGAAACCTGCAATAATGCTCCCTGTCTTAAATATTTGCTTAGTTATTTTTCTCGAATAATTCATATAATTTACTTGTTATAGCCTTGTGTCACTCTGCATTTATTTATTGGGAGATAATCTTATTACAATTCAGCATAAGCACCTATTTTACAATTTGTATATCTTTGTTTTTTTACTTGCATAATAGGGTTACCCATTTGATCCTAAATGAGGCCTTTCTTAAGTTTCTATCTAGTAACTTCCATCTTTCCATCTACAATTCTAGCATCTTTCACTGCTCTAGGCAGTATAAACTTGATTATTAGACTAATTGCTTACAATTTCAGGGTCGGGAGGCAGGTTGTCAATGTTCCGTCATTCCTTGTGAGAATGGACTCGCAGAAGCATATTGACTTCTCTCTCACAAGTCCGTTTGGTGGTGGTCGCCCTGGCAGAGTGAAGCGAAGGAACCAGAAGGCAGCTGCAAAGAAGGCTTCTGGTGGTGGAGATGGAGATGAGGATGATGAGGAGTGAAGTGTAGATTTACTGAGTTGATGATGTTCTTTGGAAGCAGGATTGATGAGTTATACTCTGCTTGTATTTAGAGTGATGAGAACTTTATATTATCAGTTGTTTTGTTGAGATATTAAAAATTAGGATGGTATTTCGCTCTGACAATTGATGTTAAGTTTCGCCATTTACATTGAAGTTGAACTTTTGCTGTTCTTCATCAACTGTTTGCCAAAATACCTGTTTATTGTTTGCATAAATTTGAAAATTTTAGTTTCTTCATCATCTGTTTACCAAATTACCTGTTTATTGTTTGGCTTATCACGTTTTGCAAGGCATTTTGTAAAACTGTCAATATATACACAAATTTAATAATTTCACAATTTGAACGCGTCGTCTTCTTTATCCAAACAGGACATGTCATCATTTGAAAAGTTGGAACTTTTTAATTCGACTAGCCCCCTTCATAAGTATTTGGATTCCTTAACGTTTCCGTCAACCGCCGCATTCTCGTTCAAGAATTTAAACCTGATTTTCTTACCTGATCTTAACCCATGTTCAAGTGTTGTCCATATGGAACATTTCTTCACTTCGGCCTTCAAAATTTTCATTTGAATATTTGCTACTACCACCAAGAACTCACCGACGGCTGCTCCACCTTTGCTCTCGCATAGAGGGTTTTGCAGCGACTACAACGCCCTCCTACTCATCTAGGCCTGGCTCTTGCCCTGATGGCCGGGTATAGCTCACATGCTTTTGCGTAATCCATTTTCGAGGGTATTTGATTCAGCAACTGCGTTGTTTCACACTGCGGATTTCGACTTCCATGACCACCATCCTGCTGTCTTAATCGACCAACACCCTTTGTGGGATCTACGTTAGCGTAGGCAGTGTTCTACCCATTTAAAGTTTGAGAATAGGTCGAGGGTGTTGCGCCTCGATGCCTCTAATCATTGGCTTTGCGTGATAGAACTCGCACTTGTGCTTCATCTATCACGAGGGAAACTTCGAAGGGAATCAACTACTAGACGGTACAATTATACCCAAGTCACTATTGCTGCGAGCCTCCACCAGAGTTTCATCTGGTTTCGCCGTGCTCAAGCATAGTTCACTATCTTTCAGGTCCCAACGGATATGCTCACTCGAACCTTCTCAGAAAATCAAGGTAAAAAGTAGAAATATTAAATATTTATTTAAAAAAACTAAAAATTTCATATTGTAATAGCAAAATGAGAGCAAAACCATGCTCATCGTGACTCGTTCTTCTTGTTTTGTATTCTTTTTTAGGATTCCCCATCCGTCTCAATTGCAAGATTCCAATAGCAAGATTTGGGTCAAAATAAGAAAATAATTAGCGTGATTAAATGAAGTTTGAGCCCACTATGAGTTGGAATAAAATACTAAGAGCATCAACATCATTGAGGCTCATCACCGGCTCGAGCCGACTTTTCGATGAGCCTCACCAATAACGCGCCGAGGATAGATGAGCCCGGCTCATCCGATCATGCCTGACTCAAGAGGGTTTTATCTCTATTGCACCCACTAAATAAAGAAAAAAAAATCAAATTTTAGAAACCAATTCAACATATTCATGTATAATTCTTCTTCTCTCATTCTTCTCCTTCACACTATTCTTCTCTCATTTCCTCCCACATTTCATCATTTTTCTCCAATGGCCGCCAACCATCCATCTTCATACACCGAGGCCGAGTCGGAAGCCTTGGCCTGAGGTTGGATTGACGCTCGACAAGCTCGCCGGACTGGCCGCCAACTATTTTGGAATGCATCACTGACCAATACAACCGCACTCGTCCCAACGCGACGGAGAGAATGCAAAAATATTGGGCAACCATTGGAATCGAACCATCGATGCATGCCAACGATTCAAAGGAATGCACGCGCAATTCAGCCAACTTTGGGAAACGATGCTACATCGGTCCAGAACATGAAACACACTTTAACGGAATACCACACCGTTTACGGTACTCCATTCAAGCATGTGGGCATGCGGAGGATCGTGAGGGGTGATCCCGAGTATCTCGCCCACACTTGAAATCGGATGTTATTTTAATAAAATGGTTTATTGTAATTTCAGTTGCTTATTTAGAATTAATGAATTTTTATATTATGAGTAAAATTAAGTACTGTATTCTCTCTATTCCACTTAATTTGTCTATATTTCTTAAATGGATGTTCCACTCAATTTGTCTACATTCAAATAGGAAATAATTAATCCTTAAAACTCTGCAAAAGAGGTGGAACCCACCTACGTTCTATCTTTTTAACCTTGTTCTTAATCTCTGTGTCGAACAACAAGTAGACAAATTGAGTGGAACAGATGAAGTACTTATTATTCTATTTATGAATAAAATTACATCAAAACTCAATAAATCGAAAAATCCAAAAACCCAAAAATTGAGGATTCCCAATACCATTGTTGGCTCATAAGTGGGGCCTCAGCATGGTTGAGCCAAAGTTGGCTCAACCAATGTTGATGCTAATAGTTATTGGTTAATGGTATTACTTTTAATTAAAGTATTCTGTAATATAAGTGGAGCAAAATTTCTTTATACACTAAACTCATTTTTCTTAATAATCGTGCCAGAAGAAGTGAGACCATGCAATTGGAACAGATGAAGTAGTATTCAATTAAAAACTTTATTAATATACTTTTTAAGCAAAGTTGCATATAAATTACCCACATTTGATCAATTTCTCGTTTATATTTCTACCTTTTAAAATTAGATGAAAATTTCTCACTTTTTAAATTTTTGCAATTTGATACCTCCAACCATTTTCCACAAAATTAACGCTGAAATGGAATTCAAAAATGATTACATGGCAAAGCCCGACGTAAAAAGAAATAACGTAGTTTCAAAAACTCTTATGTTGTTCTTTGATCGGTTCATAATACACAAAAATAAATACACATATAAGTGTTTGTCATTTGAATAAAACTATATCGTTTATTTTTCCATGAGACTCTGCCATGTAAACATTTTTGGATTCCATGTCAGCACTAATTTGAAAAAAAATGGTCGAAAGTATCCAATTGTGAAAATTTAAAAGGTGGAGAATTTTCACCTACTTTAAAAAAATGGAGATATAGACGAGAAATTGATAAAATGTGTAGAATATATATTCAATTTGACCTACTTTTTATTCCTAATTCCTTTCTTCTTAACATCTGATATAAACAAATGAGACAAGAATAACCGGACATAACAAGTACTCCCTCCTTCCATGAAGAATAGACCCACTTACCACAAAAAAATTGTCCACAAAGAATAGACCTACTTTAATTTTTACAATCAAATCAACACTTTATACAATCAAATTAAGTGGGACCTTACACTATTCACAACTACTCTCACTCTCATTTTACTTTTTTCACTCACTATAAGTGGATCCTTTATTCCACTCACAACAACTTAACTTTATTTTAATTTGTTTTACTCACAATAAATGGGGCCCATATTCCACTCACAATAATTTTAACTCTAATCTATTTTTACCACTCTCAATAAATGGGACCTCAATTCCACTCACAACAACTTTACTAAATTTCTTAATTTCCGTGTCCAACTTCAAATGGATTTATTCTTCGTGGATGGAGGGAGTACTAATTTAATTTAGATATTTGCCTGTATCTTACTTATTTAAGTTTGACCTAATTCAAACAAATTAAAGCTTTTTACTACGAATGTCACGTCCGACAGTATATATTCTACTAGAGACGCTACAAATTATCATGTGGGCCAGACACTGGAGTTGATAAGATGATAATGATATCCCATTCCATTCCCTACACCAAAAGAAAAACTACAATAAAATGTGTCTAACAAGTGGTGGGGACATCTCAATTATGTTGGTATCAGAAATCTTAAAATCAGATTCATATTTCAGAATATTTTGGTGGCTATCTCTATCAATAAAATGTGAGTGATGTTATTTCGCCATGGCTAATTATGATTTGGTCTATAGATCAATTTAGTTAAATTCTTGTTTAAATCTCTATATTTTAATTTTTACATAAAAATTCCTCACCTTTAATTCTTTTTCAATTGTATCCCTCCGATCGTTTTCTCCAATTTTGTTGCTAATGTGGAAGGCGATAAATTTTACATGGCAATTCGGCGGTAAGAATAAAACGACGTATTCTAAGTAAGGCCAAAACGTCGTCGTTTTGCTGCAAACAAACACTTATATTTAAGGTCTAGATATCGTTCATTATCTCCGGTATCCACTTAGTTTGAGGGCTTCATTACCGCACGATTTCCACATTTGCAAAGCCTCTGAAGTTCGGAATTCGATGTATTCATTGAGCCCATGTGCGAAGACGAAGAAGCCATGAACGATTAAAACGTGAAATATACAAAGGGGTGAAGAGGGAAAGATGAGAAAACCCCAAAAATTGAACTTCGATTTGTACGATGTCAAGACTCTAAATATAAGTGTACTTAAACTACGCCGTTTCATTCTTGCCGTTGATTTGCCATATAAGATTTACTGCCTTACACATCAGCAACAAAATTGGGAAAAACGATCGGAGGGATGCAATTGAGAAAGAATGAAAGGTGGGGAATTTTTCGCAAAAATTAAAAGGTGGGAATTTAAACGAAAATTTGATAAAAGATGAGGTATTTTTTTGCAATTTAGTCTATTTAAAAAGTGTAAAGATATATTTATATGGAAAAATAGCATATACAGTTCTACCGTCTCACTCTTGAGTGCGTTTACACCCCTAAGGAAAGGGTTGGAGCAGCTACAACCCCAACATATAAAAAGTACTAGCATATAACTCCTCACGTCTAACGGCTCATCTAACACCGTTAGAATCTTTTTTCCTCTTTTTTTGTCATTGTGGACATTTTGTCGAACATTTTTTCTTTGATGTATTGAGACCAGCTCCATCCCACCTCATATATAAAAAAGACGGCATCGATGTCGATCTCTTGGTACTAGTATAGCAGGGCACGTCTTTTACTGGTGGAGAGACTCAGTCCTCGAAGCAAGTGCGGTAACGGAGGTGGCTGGAATGTTTTTAGTGAAGCTGATGGCTCTAGCAGGCCTCTAAATGATCTCGAAAAAATGTTCATAAAAAGGAAGACTCCGTTTGCTCATTTTTCTTATGTACTTAACTAGATATCTGTTTGGATACTCTCTGCAATCTTTAGATTTTGGGAGGGTTGCTTCTTTATGCGGAATAATAAAGTTTATAAATTGAAGCAGTGTTTTGTTAGCCGGTAGGTTGAATATTGTGTTGTTGCTATGGTTGATGGTTGTGTTATGTACACTGTACACGTATTCTATTTCTAATATCTACCACCAGTTGATGGTGGCAATAGTTTGTTCTCCATGCTTCCTTCCTCCCCACAATCCACAGATCGTAGCTCTATTTATTCATAGCTTGGATGGCGGCAATGAAAAAAAGTTGATCCACAAACATTGAAGAAAAACTGTTTGACAAAATGTCACAATGAAAAAAAAGAGGAAAAAAAATTCTAACAGTGTTAGATAAGCTGCTAGATAGGAGGTGTTATTTGCCCCTACTTTTTATACGTTGGGGTTATAGCAGGCCTAACCCTTTTCTTAGGAGTGTAAACGCGCTCAAGGTTGGGATGTTGGGGTTGTATATGCTACTTATTTATATTAATATTATGTTTTTGATTTAAATTATATTATCAGTAGTGTAAATATATTTTTCTCTCAATTTTGTCGAAAAAACGTTTTGCATATTTTTTATTATATTTATCGAGATTTATTTTATCTACAAATTCAAATATATCAATATAAGTTTGAATAAATTTTAAGATTTAATCTATTAGAAGTAACTTTAAACTAAAAATTATAAATCAATGGAATATTCTCGAACAAATTTATGGCTTGCCATAATATAGGTGCATAGATTTATCTATAAAATTACTGAATTTAGATACAGCCCCATATAAACTTATACTGATAAAATGTATTTGGAGATTTAGTTTTATGTGTCACCAATCTAAATTACCTCTAATTGTTTTGTATTTCTACAGCATTTCAATAATTCTATATCTTTGCTGTTACGGTTCGTACTAAGTAATAAGTCTCTCTGTCTTCAAACAACTGAAATAAAATTATCTCTAAATACATATTTATATTTACATTCATTAGTTACTTAGAGGTAAAAAGAAAATGAATTCGGCAGAGTTAGGCTCGGGGGTAGCTGTGCAACTACACTAAAGGAAAGAAAAAGCTCGAGCTCTCAAATCATGTCCCTATGAAATACTACACTTTATTACTATTATTATGCTAAAAAAATATTACTCCCTCCATATTATTTCATTAAGACCACACTTGGTTGGGTACGATAAAGTAACTATAATAAAGTAGGAAATGAATTATTTATAATAAAGTAGGAAAGATAAAGTAACTTTTTATGTTTGTCATACATAAGTAGGAAAGAGAATGAAGTTAGTAGATTTATAGTAACATATGGTAATTTATGAGTTATGAATATTTATCATACGGTGCATTTCCATTTTAGAAAATGAATTTAATGAAATGATACGTCTAAATAAAATAAGATAGACTTAATGAAAAGATAGCAAGGGTGTAATCTAACTAAAAAAAGTTTTATTTCGAATCGTATCATGATAGATATGATTGTTATTTAATCAGTTTCATAGGAACATACATAATGAATTCAAAGCACTAACACAAGCCCATCATATTCCACTACAGGGTCAACCTCGCCTTTTTCCTTCTCTTCTTTAGGGATAGAAAATCCTTTTTTATAGTATTAAACTCTTATTAAAATGTGCACACAATGACTAATAAACATGTAAAGTAGTTAAACACGGATCTAAGATATTATATTTTATTTTATTACATACCTCAAATTTCGCATGAGATAACAAGGAAAATGAGATTCGCGAAAATGAAATTTCTGAGGCAAAAAAAGTTTGGAAAAGGCGATTCCCCCGGTGTAAATATTTGCAGCCCAAACAAGAAGTTTTGCTTCAAAAGGCGCAATTTTTTCAGTTTTATAAATAAAAGGTAACCAACCGAAAGTAGAAAATAAAAAGAACGATAACGAAATAAAATTGAAAAAGAAACATAAGAAGAAGATAGAAAGACAGTTTCATACGCTGGAATCTATAAGACCATGGGCACTAGCAATCTCCGTGGGGAGATTACTACGTTGCGATTGCAGCGGGGAGATCTCTCACCCGTTGCTATTCATTGTGATCGCTCTGCAGGAATCGCATTTGCAATCGCGTGGATCGCTGAGTGATTGAGGGCTTCTTGGTCACGTGGCATGCTCCTATTTGCCAACAACATAGCCATTGCGATAGCTATTTCGATTTTTTTTTAATTTCTTATTTTTCCCTATAAATTAACATATCCACAAACCTATTTTTTTCACAACATTCTATCATTCTCTCTCAATTCTCTCTATTCGCCTTCAGTTTTTTTGTGAAAAAAATTGCCAACAGTGCTGCACATGGGTACACTATGTCTAAGACGGAAGGCTTGACTCGTTCTTGGGTCGCCATGAATCATGAACAAAGGGTAGCCGTCCGTCAAAGCAATGAAACATTGTGGTAGTGAATCACTTATCTCTACAATTCTATTCGTCCCAACAACAGTTATGAAGAGAACTCCTACAATGTTGCGCCACAATTGAAAGCAAACTGAGCATACATGCATTCTATTCAAACAAATGCACATGGAATCAGTGGTGTATCCAGGATTTTGAATTTGGGGGTGCGAAATGTTAAGTGTATGGGGGGTTGCAGGGGGGAGATTTGAGGTGTCGTATTGCCCGTTTTTAGGTCTAGATATATTTCCTAATGTGACTAAGACTAGAGCTTAATTAATTGTTATTCATCCATTGTAAATACACTTAAAAAAAATGAAAAAAAATTACATAATTAATATCGGAAGAATCAACACCAATTTGATGAGCAAAAATATTAGAGGATAAGTCACATGTCTCTTTGTTTCAACAAGTTTAATCGAAAGGGAATCAATATCGTGCAAATTTTGAAACTCATCATCTAATTTTATATGTTCCACGAATATATCAATTTGAGTTTTGGAGTAGAGAAGCTACTTCTCTGTAATTTTTCTCACTTTTCATCTCTATTTTATTTTTTGTTGTGGGTTTAATATGTGTTTGGACTTTTAATTTCTTTCATTCACTAAAAGAGTTTTGAGAATAAATTGCTTGGGCCACAGTTGCATTTTTGAGATGGGACAATGAGGTAAAAAAAAAAAAAGAATATAAACATATTATTTTTATTAATATATCTATATATATAATAATACTAATTTTTATTTTTATTTTTTTGGGGGTACAAATGTACCCCCTTGTACAAGACTAGATCCGCCACTGCATGGAATGAGCCAGACGAGCTCGTAATGGCGCAAGCGGCGAAGAGATTCTTATGAGGGCTTTAGCCGAGTGGCAGACTACTTATGGTAGTCCATTTAATCACTTAGAGACATGGAACATAATGAAATATGCTCAAAGTTCGTAGCTAGCTTCAACGCACTCCGTTAATCGCCTTTTTCAATTATTTTTTTAATTATTGCAATATCTTTTTATCATCAATTCAATAAAATTAGTATTTAAAAATTATTGTTATTTAATTTTTAAGTTACAAGTAATTAAAAATATAGATAATAGAAAAATGTTAAGAGATCATCAAGTTTGGTGAATCTCTATTGTGAGACCAAAATGACAGACCACGTGATCCCACGAAATAGAGAAAAATCACCAGCTTAGTGATCTCCATTGCCCATAATATTGATTGGGACTTTTAAAACAATAAATATATGGAGAAAAAAAAGAGAGAAAAAGAATAATTCTTCCTCATCTATGAGAGACTTAAAAGTGAAATTAGCCCAATCGAGTTTTATCGAGTTTTGTGTAATTATGTCTCTTTTTGTGAGTGTCTATATATATATATACACTCAAATTTTCAACCTTTTAACGATTGTAATATTTATGTCCATAAAACCAACTGGAAATCATAACAAATAACATTTTAGTCTATTTCCCTTGTTACTCTGTTGGAAAATAGTCAAACTAAAATATGGTGTTAACGTCTAACCGAAGCACCACAAGTTGCTTCTTAGTTAAAGGTTTTGACTTTAATTACGTTTATGTACATGTAGATCTGACCTATACGATGGTGTAGTACTTAATTAGACGATATATATATATATATATATAAAATTTCTGTAAAAAAAATTTGATGATGTTAAAAATAATTTCGTTGTTACTTTTAAGGGACTAACATTAATTAAAAATCACTTTATCACATATAAGGGTTCCCCTTAAACTATTCAAGAAAACTCTAGCAGTTAAAGTAGTGACTACAATAATACATGTGCAGATGAGATTCTCTATGCAATGTTGTTTTTAATCTTTGTTAAATTAATAAGAATCTTTGTTAAATTAATAAGGGATGATACATATTATGATTAATGGTTTAATATTTAGATTATATTAAAAAGAAATTTATTTCGTAAATTTTAGACCTTTAATCATATCAAGTGCCGTCATTTGATTGATGTAGCTCCAAATTTTTCTAGAGCAATTTATTTTTAGAGACATATTTTGAAATAGCCATAATGATCATTAAAATATAAATTTTGGCCCACCTTCTTCAAAAATATAAATTTTGACCATTTTTTCCAATTTGGGACGAAAATACCCTTAATGAAATGCGGCGCGGGTCGGGTCGGGCGGGTATGAGGTATTTGGTACTTTTGGTACAAATTTAGTCTTATTAGTACCAATTGTTCTAGTACATCTGGTACGAATTTAGCTTTATTAGTGCCAATTGTTCCAGATTTGGTACAACAGAGACGAATTGTCAAATTAGTTACAGATGTTCCAAGTTATGATATGGTACTCTTGGGACGAACATTCCAATTATTTCAAGTTATACTACTCCGATTTTGCGGCTCCGCCTTCGGCTCCGATTATACGGCTCCGCCTTCGCTCAGATTACTAATATAAGGATAATCGTCGGACAATAATTTAGATTTTTTCGGCTCGCTCCGAGGCTTTCGGCTCCCCTCGCTCGAATCTTGACCAAAGAATAAGCGGCAAACAAAATAACGAAGAGACAAACAAAAATTTGGAAATTAAAAAAAATTGAAAAATAAAAAAAAACAGAAAAAAAGGAAAAAAATCTGGAAAATTAAAAAAAAAAGAAAAAAAGAAAAGAAATCTGGAAAATAAGAAAAAAAATCTGAAAAATAAGAAAAAAAATCTGAAAAATAAAAAATAAAACAGAAAAATAAGAAAAAAATTCTGGAAAATAAGGAAAAAAAAATAGAAAAAGAAAAGAAAAAAAAACTGGAAAATAAAAAAAAACTGTAAAAAAAGAAAAAAAAAATGAAAAGGAAATTAAGTGTCAATAAAATAGATCAAAGAGTGATGGATTACAAATAAAAGAGGGAAAAAAGGTATTTAGGTCCTAAGTTCAAAAAAAGGGCTATAATTTATATTTATGAAGAGGGTGAACCATAATTTATATTTCAATACTCATATTGGCTATATCACATGATATTCTCTTATTTTTATCTGGGGTAATTTACATGCTATTGTATAAAGGCATGATTTTTCATACACACACCTCACACGTAATAATATTATAAATGAAAATTAGACATAGAGATAGAATTGAAATTTTTCACGTGTTAAAATATAATTTAGGCATTATTTATTTCCTAACGCATACTATTACGAATCAAAAAATGGGCGATGACCGTCATTTCAACTTCACCCAAAGCTACAATAAAAACGGAATAACTTTAAATAATTCTCCTTTTACATCTTTAAAATATTCTAATCTAAATAAAAAGAGGGGGGAACATATGCAATTCTACCAAAGCGAGGGGACCAAAATGAAAACCACCAAAAACGCCTCCAATTGTTTTACACCCCCATACTTCCTAATAATTCAAAAATCCCCCTGAGAAAAGAAAAGAAAAAGAAAAATCTAAAGAAGGAGCTCCGACTGCAGAATCGTATAGTAGTTGGCAGCCACGTCATCAAATTCCCAGAGGCCATTATCGAAGAAATTAAGGGAAATATTTTCATCATATTTAATTCCGAGATTATCAATATCATTATTATTAATTTCCTCGGAGTAATTCGGGATCCCGAGCTCGTCATCAGAAGCTTCGAGAAGATGCCTCATGACTGACTTCACGCCGTCGTCCTCTTTGGCGGATTGGTGGCGCCGCCCCTCGTCCTCCGCCGTGAGGGGCGGAGAGTCGAAGTCGAAATCCGTGGCGGCGGAGGAGGATAGTTCTTGCTGAAGAGTGGTGAACATGGCAGATAAGTCTTGATTTTGTTGTTGATCTTCTTCTTCGTCGTCGAGGAGGGAGAGAATGGAGTTGTACGGTTTTTGGCGCTTTGAGTTTGATTGGTCGAGCTCGAGAGTATCTGCGTGGTGGGAAAGATCTTGTCTGAGGCGTTTCGACGGAGTTTCTGCCATTGGAGAAGCGGGAAACCGAGAGAGTGCAGTGGTAGTATGTATGTAGAGAGAGAGAGAGAAAGAGAAGATGAGGAGAGAGAAGGGGGTTGAAAGGTTTATATAGACACACTGGGGACCCGAGAAGTGGAGGTCTGGTCAAATATATGGGTTAAGACTTAAGTGTGTAGAATAGATGATGAATACGAATAATTAGCTGGTTTCAGATTTTGCTTCTGTTTTGGTTCGCGTCACTGTGCGTCGTCTTTTTATTTATTTATTTAATTTTATTACCATTATTATACTAAGTCATTTCAAGAGAACCTTTCTCTATGCGCGCGTGTGTGTGTGTGTGAGAGAGAGAGAAGAAAGAGGTAGTAGTAGGCTAGGAGCTTCTTGATTTGAACGAGAGAATGCAAAAAGTTTAAATAAAATATACTACTGTGGTAACTTTTTAATATAAAATTAAATTAAAAAATGCATCACAAGCTTACGGAACCCCCCAGATCTTTTAGCATTACGGTTAAGCCAACGCACGCACATTAAAATTTTGATATCTCGTTTAATTTTTCTTTAATTTTTTCGTTTTTGCTTTCTTCATTATTATTAGTATTTATTTAATACTTTGATTATATCCGATGAAGATATACAAACAACATTAACATTGAATTTCAATTTTATTAGTTTATATTTATTGATGATTTATGATTAGGGTATAGTTTTCTTATACTTCAGTTGTTAAGAAATTTCAACTATGATTCATTACACAATAAGTAAAGACTAACATAATTATGAAGTAGTAGTAAGATACGGTGAGACCAAAAAAAAAAAAAAAAGAAATATTTGAACGCATAAATTCGAACCGTAGGGAGATAGACTGATAGAGTGCATGCAGTTGTAGAGGCCATTTCTTTTGCTCGACAACTGCAAGTCTGCAAGAACACGGGAGTCTTCCCCAACCCTCTCTCTAATAACTTATCTTGATGAATTATACATAAAAAAAGGGAGGGGGTAGTTAACTAGAGGGGTGTTTGGTTGGACCAATTAAACTACATTTAATCTCATGAATTTTAGCTAATTGGTTGGATTGATTCCACCAGTTTTTTAGTCTCATGATAGCGCCACGTAAAATCATCTGCATTTTCAATCTTGGCTTCCCCTTATAATCTTGAATCGATTTTCACGTAAAAATAATCGTGAATCGATTACATTAATCTACTTTCTAACCAATTTAATCTTGACAACCGAACATGACTTTATAATAATTTGTAAAACTAAAAATTATAGGAATAGAGATAAATGGTGATAAATATTCTTGTACGACGTGGACGAGCTCAATGTGGTTGAGAGAGTGGTAAAGTGGAATGAGCAATCGGCTTCATGAATAGAATGGATGAGTAGTACTGTTGGGTTATAAATGAATGGCCATGATGAGTTGATAAGATTGCAGTTTCCATCAATAGATTTATTATTGCTTTCTTCTATTTTAGGGAAAAGATAAATTTAAAGCAAGGGCAAAATTATCATGTGGGACTATTTTTTCTAATTTTTCTTCACGTCCATCAACTTTGTCTTATTTGACATGTGATCCATTTTCTTTTCATCTTTTTCCTGCATATATTTCCTCCTTTGATTGTGTTCCATCTTTTACCGATTGGACGCTGCGTGTCAAAAAAAAAAGAAAAAAAGAAAAACCAGATTATAAATAAAACCTATCATATTTTAATTATTTATAAAATTAAGTGTTAATATTGTCTTTGATTTCATAAATTTTAGGTCAATTTTCTTTTTTTTCCAGTTCAGTGTTAATCTTCAAATACATGAATTTTTTTAATTTTTTGAAATTTATCTTCAGAAGTACTTTCCATTCAAATCAGAGCGTCAGATTTTCTGAATATTTGTCGTTGTTTCGCTTGATCGTCTCTTGTTTCTGTCACACATACAAAATCCGATGCCACATGTATTTTGACTTGGCTGAAATGTGTTTTTAGAATATAAAAAGTTCATGTATTTAGGAACTAACTTTATTATGAAAAAACATAAGAATTAACCTGAAATTTACAGGACAATCATCCTACGTATAATAGAGGGTCCGACTTTACAATTAAATTTAATACAAATTTAGTTAGTCCAGCTGATTAAAATAAGTACATGCTTCCTCAAAAAAAAAGAAAAAAAAAAAGTTCATGCAATATGATCGTTATTAATGCATTATATGTGCACAATTATATTAACTAATTAATTAGGAAGAGTGACACGTACACTTTCTAGCAGGTTGAATTTAAAATAGTATTTAATTTTATATTTTGTTTATTACTAATTTGTATATTACGGACAACAAAACAACAACAGGTGTATAGCTGTCTAAACTGATTTAGTAAAATGAATTTTATATTCATCAAATACTTGACATTGTCACTATAATTTGTATCCGAATCGATAAGTAATTAGATAAGCGCAAAGCTTTTGACATTGGCAACATTATTACATGATGATAATCTGTGTGTTCATGATCGCAAACATGCTATGTGTCTTGATAATTAAATATTGGCAGAAAAATTATACATTGCCACATCAATATTTCTGCCAATCAAGAAACTTGGAACGTGTATATTTTGCTAAGAAATTTCTAACGTTGGAGAATTATTGGAAAAAAAAAAACAATAGAAGCTATATTAAACAATTAGAGTTTTTCTAAACCAAAATAAAAATAAAAATGCTTACGTGCGTGTACCATTCAAAAATGTGGCCTTATCTCCTCCTCGTCATCATGTTTCTCGAAGAATAGTTCTCCTCTGTACAATTATCAAAAAACTCGAGAAGAAAAGGACAGTGTATTAATAAATTTGACTTATCTTCATAAAAATAATCAGCTTGATGTACTATATTAGTGACAACTACATTGAATTGAAGGGGACGTGGTGGTTTTAACATCGTCAATTACTATGTTGTAAGAAGATGCTGCCGTGACAGTTGACTATAATTAGAAACTAATAATATTCATAAAAATGTGCCAAATATTTTCCGTTATGAATACAGTGTTGTTTGCAACTTTGCATTATAAGTGAAGAAGGGATCTTATTACGTTGTAAATGATTTTAAAAAAGAAATGTATGCTTTTATAAAGGGAGTAATATTTTTGATAAATTGATGGAAGAATAGATAATATAAAATCGACCAAGCAGACAGCACTCATCAATATGGACACAAGAGCACAGAAATTTATTTATTTTTATCATAGATTACGCGAATATCATATCACAGTACTATATTGGTTATATTATCTTATTTTATTTAATTTTAACCCATGCACTTAGGAGATGTAATTTTGACCACCTCTAAAAAGTTTCCAGTGGCAAACCCGCAAAATAAGATAAAATTTTTAAAAAAATACTACTATTTCGCATACAATAATTCTATTCGGATATATTATGTCTGGACATACATGCTTGAAATAGGAAAAATATTGTCCGATTGCCTTCAAAATTTCTTTCATACTCAGACCTCCTTCTGAAATATAGATTTCATGCACACCCGCTCCCAAATTTTACTTTCATTCGCACCCAACTCCTAAACTTGTGAATTTAAATTGGGATGAAATTTCATAATTAAAATTTAAAAAGTGTATGTTTATTTAATACTCAAACTGTCGAAACTATGAAATTAAATTATTAGTTAAAAAATTCCGTCAAATTCCTATTTTTACTATTGTATGTCTGGACATAGTATGTCCAAATAGCATTACCCATTTGGCATATTAGGGATGATGCATTTTAAATATGTAGAAACGGATCGATCCACAGTCGACACGCATGAATTATAAAACAAAAATAGTAATGCAAATTTAATTTTTATTTCATTTTTGTTTATGTTAGGGCTTCTTTTGTCTGTGTTGATCCAACCTCGTGAATTACAAAAAAGTATATGTTAACTAACTTATTGATCGGTAATTAATTATTATAATTGATTTCTGGAACCATCAGTATTTATATTAATCAAACACTAAGCCATGTTGAATGAACAACTTTTGCACGCTCGAACATTTATAATCATCATTTATTTAGATCTGAATTATTTCCTTGAGGAAATTTTAGATCTGAATTATTATCCGCTGAACAATATGTATATATATAGAGTAATGATATTTGGGCACTCTGTAGCCAGACACAAGCGTAGAAAAAAGGAAAGTTGACTGTAAAAATGGAAATAATCACATTTCCTCTCCTAGGGTTTATGCTTCCCAATTATGATATATTTTTATTTTCAAAACCTATATTACCATTTTTAGTGCGTGTGGTTGGCCACAGTGTGTTCGAATATCATTACTTAACTTCCTCTATGAGAGGATTCCTTATGCCAGCCTTTCCCCCGTTCTTTTCCTTTTTCTTTTCCCCCTATATATATCTATATTACTAGACTACCCACATTCCCAGAGACACTTAAGTATCTTTAAGTCCTCGAAACTCTAAATAGAGATATTATACCTGCAACCCAAATGTTTCCATCTCTAATTATTTAGTTTCTAAAATTTGAATTTCCCATTAAGTTTAAAAAATTTGGAATTTACATTGATTGCAATTAAAAAAAAAAAACAATACACTAATTCATATAAATAGAAAAATTACATAATAAAAAAAATTACGCTCATCCCTGACGTTCCTTCACCTCAACCACCATCATCATGAGGAATTTAAGCTGCTCCCTCATCATGTACCTCATATCCTTTTGGATAATTTTCATATCGGTTGCATGTTGTTGATCACGAAATTACTTAACAATATATTCACAACTCAAACAGAGTAATTGTAGCAATAGCAATCGAGTATCGTATCCACAAGGACTATTGAACGAAAATATAGTGAAAACAAAGTTAATACACTTTCCTACTATTCAAGCTCTAGGATTAGTCATGATTGAAGATATTTCAACTTAAAGAAATAGAAATCAACAATTAGAGAGCATAGAAAAGGAATTAAAGCAATAAACGGTCAAGGAAGACAATATAAAACGGGGGTTGATTCTAGGAACATTGATCGACTCAAAATGATGGGGAATTAGGCTATTGATCTACTTAACCATTTTTAATCCAATTCAAGCAAAGGAATCACACACATATGCACATTCTCTCTCTCGAAAAGAAAGCACAAGTTGATCAACTACTCGCCTCTCTCGACTAAGACTCGAAACGAGGAATTGACTCCCAAAAGCACCCGAGATTTATAACCTTCTATGAATAGATTAACTTCCTCTAGGACCCTTAACCATTCATATCATGCAAACCTGAATTCAATGAACATAAAAACCGATTAAACATTTTCACGAACACTTGGCATGCTAAAATAGAGGCCACCTATTCTAACATGAGAAACAAGCACCAAGATGCAAAACGATAAATTGGAAGGTAAAATAACATCAATAAGGAAATTCCACCATCAATTTAACCTCACAACTTCCTAGAATCAACTAAAGATTTAGCTAGACATAAAAGAAGAAATAGCAAGAGAAAAGAGAATTAAAGGCATAAAATAGAGATACTAATAAACCCAAATGGAGAAATCTTCAATTACAATCTTCAAAGCATCCAAATCAAATCTTCAATTGAAATCTAATAGCATCAACCCTAAGAAGAAAATTGCAAAATGAAATTGAAATGAGGAATGAAAGTTGATTACAAATGAGGGAGGATCCCATATATATAGGCAAATAACTAGAGTGAAGTAAATGATATAAGTTGAGGGTAAGATGGTCAATTTTGACCCAAGATGCGCAAAAAACGCGGTTAAGAAGGGTCGGGACGCGGGCACGTGAGATGGAGAAATTAGGTGCTCGAAAAACGCTGCCTCAGCAGCTGTATGCTCCGGGAAACGCGGCCGCGCGTGTCGGCGCGGGTAACTGCACTGCGCGCGACATTTTTTTGTTTCGCCTCATTCTTCCTCGTCCGGACTCCGAATTGATCTCTGTTTTTTCCTATGGCTTCGTATCAAACTCCTCTTTCATATTATAAGATCCTTTTGCTCCAATCGATCTTAATTTTCCTGCATTTTGGTCAAAACTAGCAAACAAGCGTAAAATCTCATAAAACAAACAAAGTTAAACCAAATGCTTATTTCTAACATGATTTCCAACAACAAATAGCATCAAATGAACCATAAACACTACGGAAAAACCATGCTTATCAGTTGTTTCGCCCGAGCAGCAGCGAGCATTGCCTCCGCCATGGTGCTCTTAGCCTCAACGATGGTGGTGAGTCGGGCGTTTGTCTTATCCAACAAAGAGTCGAGCTCTGATGACTCACTTGTTGCTTTCTTCCCTTTGGCCTCCCTCCATGCCTCCATTCTTGCCGCATATCGACCCTGCAGTTGGGGAGAAGCGTTTTCCCCTTCGGTCGATGCCTCCTTTGCTGACGCCGACGTCGAAGATGTGTGGGCGTCTGAGGCCGAATTCTTCGTCCTCTTCATCGAGTGAATATCGGGGAAAGCTTGGGAGAGGAATCTTGGATAGTCGCGCAATATTTCTCACGCCTTGAAATACTTGAAGTGAGGGCATCTGATTGATACCTTGTAGATTTGTTGGGCATTATCTCTCACCATGTCGTCGGAAGCTCCGGTCGGCCTGTGCTTATCGCTTTCTCGAAAGTGACCATCCAATTCTACCATTATCTGGATACACCCATAGAAACTCTTGCACTGCTTGTTGTTGATATTATTTTCAAACATTACGTTGAAACGAACATCAACTTTTCCCCAATATCTTTCGCCGGACATGTCGGCCTCGACGATTGAATCACACGTCTCCTCTCACCAAATTTGTGCCATGGCGGCGGCCTCCTCAACGGTGTAGTTGTGACGCTTCGTTTTGCCTCTGTCGGCATCGGCTTCGGTGGCGACAGAGACGATGACTTTGCCCTTGCTCTTTGTCTTGGTCACCTTCTTTCCTTTGGCAGAGGGTTGTGGCGGTGGCGGCGCATCCGAGTAAGGGCTCTCGTTGTCTGTGGTGAAGGATGGGTACGACTCACCGGAAATTTAGGTGTTGAGATTGATTGAATCAAGCCACGATGGCGTGTAAGTATCGTCCGACATGTTGGGATACCACAATGACGAAAAAGAATTGTTGGGATCCATTTTCACAAGGAAAAGATGAGGAATGGTGTAAGAAAATGAGGGTGAATGGTGTGAAGAAATGAGTAATGGTGTGAAGAAATGAGGGTGAATGGTGTGAAGAATTGAGGGTGTTTGGTGGAATTAATAAAGAAAAATAAGAAAAAAAATTAATAAAAATAAAAATTGAAACCATCCGTTTTTTAGCCATGCGGCCTTTTCATTTTTGCCCGTTGGGCGCGTGCAATGCACGCGCATTTCAATTTTTTTTTGGGAAGGGCGTGTGCACTTCACGCATGTCTCGAGACGGCTCCTGCTACAACGCCAGGGCTTGAAGGGGGCGGCGTCTCGAAGGGGTCTCGAGACCCCCGGTTGTGGACAACCTTATGTACTAGAAAGGCAAATAATCATTGGTTCATATAAAAACCAATCCTAGTGTGAGAACGTAAGAACACACTTAAATTACTTTGTAATCATGCTTAAATTAATATATTATCATGCTTAATTATGTTCATGCCTTTTTATATAAACCTTATATTTGTATGATCTATGATTGTGATTATTTGAATTATGACTATATTAATTTAAGCCTGATATATATATATATATATAGGGGAGAGTTCAAATTGAAACTAATTATTCCATAGAATCTAGAAACTTTTCTGTACCATTGATATTAGTGGATCAATGGTGTAGATTAATTGAATTTTACATTTATTATTTTTTATTATTTGGAGTTAAAAAGGGTGGTTTTGTATATGAATTTATTTTGTAACCGTCTAATCCCTTAAATGTTGGAAGAATAATTATTTCCATTTCCTAATTATTTCTCTCACCTCTCTACCACGTTTTTTTCTTTCTTTCTTTCATCCATTGCAATTTGTTTTTGTTTGTCATATCCCACGTCTTCTGATCGGGGATATACTCTATATTACGGTCAACATTTTGGTTGGTTCAACATTGTGATTAAAAACTCAGGAGTTTATTCAATAATGCGGCTATGATCTGTTCTAATCTTTTTCCTCAAAGATTTAGATACAACTTCTTCCTATAATTTGTGAGATGTGGTTCAATGATGACTGATGATAACTTTTGCTATTTATAATGATAATATCAAAGCAATATCATCCTAATATTAATTAGTTATACTCAATGATTTTTATGCATATATATTACCAACGTGCATAATCAAATTTTTGTATATTTATAATCAAAATAATATTCAATAATGCATAATTATATACTGTAAATGCATACTCATAAAGTATAGATACCGAGGACACAATATAACAACTTTTCTTCTGCAGAATGACAATCACTTAGAAAAAAAACATGAACGATATAACAATTTTAAATATGCATCACATGTCATAAATATGCATAATCAATAAATATGTGCATCACGTATATTATATATATATGCATAATCAATAAATATTATTATATTTAATTATTATATGGTAAATTGACAATATATCAACCAGGTAGGCAATAAAAATAAATTAAAACACTAAAAGTAAAAAAAAAACCTGCTAAATCACGATTATGTGCATAAGAATTACCTTATCATATATTATAGCTTAAATTGGGACAATGGGATTTTCTGTAACTCATTTGTTTTACTAATTTAATCTTCCGATTTCAAAAGTAATAAAAAAGCATTTTATTAGTATTATATATTTACACATGCCATCATCTTTGACCATTGATTAGGTATTAATCAATGGTCTACAAAAGTTTCTATGTTTCATTATATATTAAGTTTATATCTGCACCCTACCCTATATATATATATATATATATCAAATAGAAATAAAGTCATACGTGTTAATTAAAAATGAATCTTAGACGTACATTACATTAAACTAACGGCCTATATTAATGGAGTGTATGAAAGTTGCATTTCCGCCTTAATGAATATATTAAGAATATATAAGTATTTTGCCCCATAAATATAATTAATTTATTCCTTATTTGTGGGATTTTTACCTTACCACCCGCAAAAACCTCTCCACTCTCAGTCTCTCCCACTCTTTCTCACACACACACCCGCACATTACATGCGCAATTAGATTTTATATATATGCACAATTTATTGACTTTTATTATATGTTCATATTTCATTGCATAAATCATCGTGTTTCTGTATTAGATTTTATGTATGCACAATTTATTGACTTTTATTATATGTTCATATTGTTGTTTTTAGTATAATTAATTGTTTTTTTCGTGTAATTCATCATATTTGTTTGTAAGATTTATTGTATTTATTATAGTATTATATTATTTTTTATTATAGCTTCATATTGTACTTTTTGGTACATGTCATTGCTTTTATTATAGTTACATATTATTTTTTTGGTATAATTTATTGCTTTTATTATAATTACATATTGTATTTTTGTATAAGTCATCGCTTTTGCTATATTTTGGTATAATTTGCTTTTATTATAGTTTCAACTTTTTTTATATAGTCATTGTTTTTTATGCAACAAAACAGTGCTTTTGTAGTATGTAAGCAATATGGAATCAACAAATAATTATTAATTTCTCATAATAATTATAAGCAATTAATTTTTATTTTATTAATAATTTAAGGTATACCATAAAACATTCTAAGCAAAAGAAAAAACGACAATATCGCATATAATAGGAACATGGAATTGTTATAAAGACAAATTGACGCTCTTGCCCTATCGGTCTCTTTTATACGAGAAGTTGTTGAATATTTAACAACAGTTCTATCAACAAGATTAAATCTTAGCATTTATTTTAGACATAAACAACGGTTAATAATTGTTTTTAGTTAACACATAAGGACTCATTTCTATTATAACCGTCTCCTATATCTCAAATAATTGTTCCCTATAATTGAGATCATATGTAAATCCATTGATCTTTGTAGATCTACGGTTCAGATCATATGTAAATCGATTTTCCTGTAAGAAATGAGAAGCGATCTAAACCATTGATCATTGTAGATGGTTGAGATTGATCGATACATTATAATTGAACACGGAATGCATTATCATAACAATGCATTGTAGTAATCCAAAAATGTATTATTATGAGGATGCATCATAATAATACACAAAATGCATTATTTTAATGTCTAAAATGCATTATTTTTACCAAATAAAAACAGGAAGTTGGAGTGTACGGAAAGAATGCTCTCGGCGCAAGTTAGCGTAGCATAGCTTAACCTGCACTAGTCACCAGAAAATGGCAAAATGAGGGCGAGGCCGGCCACGAAAGATAATCTGACTCGATCTGCGACTCCAAAAGGATCGGTAGGGATGACAAATAACTCTGGTACAACCACACCGCAGTTTACTGAGATTTCTGGGAAAGAAAAAAACAAAAAATTGATGGAAAAGTATCTTCTATCCACTCGGAGCTTCGAACATCGCCTGAGGTACGAAGCGAAAAACCAGTGCATAACCAAGAGAGGACAAATCTGAGCGACAAAGAAGAGGGACAATGAGCTAAGACCAGACAGTTCCAAAAAGGTATGCGCCTTGATTTTATTGCTCCAACTCTGCGTAATGGTTCTCTTGTTGCACGTCTGAGTAAAACGGATATAGATCTAGAAGCTAAAAAGTTGAGGAATGCTATAATTCTATATGTGATATGCGAAACCCCCACGATTAAATATTTGAACACTTATCTGACGAAGCAGTGTAGGGTGAATGAACCAGAAATATTTTATCATGTTGAGGGTTTCTTTGTGGTGAGGTTTAAATTTGAAGAGGAGAGAGATAGAATTTTGTATGAAGGGCCTCACACCATTGCAAATCGCCCTGTGATTGTGAAGAGTTGGAAAGCGGATTTCAATTTTGAAAAAGAGATACTAAGGGTTGTGCCATCATGGATACAATTGCTTAACTTACTGTTGAATTGTTGGGGTGTGAATTCTCTGAGTCGAATTGGTAGTATCCTGGGAAAGCCTTTGTATGCTGATGAGTTTACAACCTCACAACAACGTATTTCATATGCACGTTTGCTAGTAGAGGTGGATATAACGCATCTTTTGAAGCATCAGATAATTATAGAAGGAGAATAAGGTCAAAGAGTTGAACAGAGGGTGTTGTATGACTGGATTCCATCGTTTTGTAAGGTGTGTCAAACTGCAGGGCATGATTGCAACAATAGAAAGGCTGCGAATCCTCAATACCAAGCGAAGCAAGTATGTTAGCAGAAAACAAATGTAGAACAGATAATCAAAGCACCTCAGGAACACCCTTCAAAAGAGGTGGAAAAATGAAAGGAAGTGTGGACTTATCCTAAGAAAACTTTCAGTCAAGTGGTAGCTAGTGGCAGCTCCACTATAGCCAGAACAGAGATAGGCACAAGGCAAGAGACATCAAGTAGGGTTAATGAAGCAAAGGGCGGGGACCTTATCCCCTTTGTGAAGAAATAAGGCTTATATTCTGGAATATAAGGGGTTGTAACAAGCCCTTTAAGCAGAAAGAGCTACGGCTATTTCTACAAACACAAAAGGTAGATTTGGTGGCATTACTGGAAACAAGAGTAAAAGAAAATAAGTTCAAAAAAAATTCAGCAAGATTGAATAAACATTGGGATTTCTTAAACAATTACTCTCATGCATCGAATGGAAGGATTTGGCTAGGATGGAATCCAAGAAAATCAACAGTTCAACTTCTTCTTAGTCACGAACAAGGCATTTTGTGTGAGGTACAAGATTTACTTACTGGTGATAACTTCAAGATCTTGGCAGTTTATGCTCTTAATATAAATGATCAAAGAAAGCCATTGTGGGATTTAATTAATCAGATTTGTCACAATGAGATGTGTCCATTAGTGATTGGGGGTGATTTTAATACCTTACTATACTTGAATGACAGATTCCAAGGAAATCCAGTGACACCTGCAGATGTAAAGGATTTTAGTGAATGTATTCATATGAACTCACTCACCCCACTGAAGATGATTGGAAATAGTTTTACATGGTGTAATAATCAAGAAGGTACTTAGAGAATCTTGTTTCTGATAGATCATTGTATAGCTAATGCGGAATGGTGCAATAAGTATAGTTAAGTTCAGGTTGAAATTCTTGGTAAGCAAGTATCACATCATTGCCCCATACTGCTCAATATTGAGGAAGATACCCCCTCCAAAAACTCTCCGTTTCGTTTTCTTAATGTGATAGCATATCACAGTGATTTTAAGGAGGTGGTTCAAGAAATCTGGCAGAATGAATATCACCAGAACAAAATTCTTAATGTATGGTATTAGTTGAACAAGCTTAAGGGCCCTTTAAAGCAGATTAATACACTTCACTATAGAGGAATTCCAGAGAGATTGGGTAATCTAAGGAAGGAGCTGGCTCAGATTCAATTGAAATTAGCTCAAGATAGCTTGAATACAGAGTTTATTACCACAGAAAGAAGAGTTCTTACTGACTTGGAGAAATAGAGTGGTATAGAAGAGATGATTTGGCAACAAAAATATAGGGTCGATTGGATGAAACTTGGTGCTTCCAATACCAAGTTTTTTCATGCTTTTGCTAAAACAAGACAAAGAGAAAATAATATTAAATTGCTTCTTGCTACAGATGGTACAAGATGCACTACACATCAACAAATAAAAAAAATGAGGTGAGAAGCTTTTATACCAGCCTTATGGGTAGTGCAACTGAAAGTTTGCCAAGAGTGGATAAAAACATCATAGAGAGAGAGCCCATATTGAAGGGAGAAAGCCAACAATTTTGTGTATGCCATTTTTAGATAAGGAGATCACACAGGCCTTATTCCATATGAATTCCCACAAAGTTCCAGGTCTTGATAGGTACAATGTATATTTCTTTAAACAGGCTTGGAGTGTGATTGGAACTGAGGTCATTGTAGCAATCAAGCAAATACTTACTACAAGTTTCTTGCCTAAAACTATTAATACAACTTTGATAGCTCTCTTGCCAAAGGTAGAGAATGCTTGTACTATTATGGAGTATAGGCCTATAACATGTTGCTCTGTGCTATACAAAATCATATCTAAAGTATTGGCAAATCGTTTGCAGCTTGTTCTTGGTGATATTATTAGTGAGCATCAGTCTGCATTTGTCAAGGGAAGAGGTATCTTTGATAATATAATCTTGAGTCATGAAGTGATTAGAGGTTATGGCAGGAAACATATTTCTCCAAGGTTTATGATAAAGATTGATATACAAAAAGCATATGATTCGGTAGAGTGGCCTTTCTTGGAGAATCTCATGCTTGATTTAGGCTTCCCATTCCAATTTGTGATATAGATCATGGCTTGTGTTAAGACTGTTTCCTATGTTATCATTGTTAATGGAGATCTAACTCATCCCTTTACAGCAAAAAGAAGACTTAGACAAGGTGATCCCGTTTCTCTGTATTTGTTTGTCTTGTGCATGGAATACCTTAATATGTGCCTAATGGGTTTGAGAGGGAATAAGGATTTCAAATTTAATCCCAAATGCAAAAAACTGAATCTCATGCATGTTTGTTTTGGGATGACCTCTTGATGTTTGCAAGAGGAGATAAAATTTATGTGCAACAGTTAATGATAGCTTTCCAATAATTTTTAAAGGCCTCAGGATTGAAAGCAAATCAAGCTAAAAGTTGTATCTACTTTGGTGGAGTTACAGTTGAAATTCAAGAAGAAATCCTTGAGGAATTTGGCATGGTGAAAGGTGAGTTACCCATTAAATATTTAGGGGTGCCATAATCTACAAGGAAGCTCACCCTAGCTCAATTCCAGCCTCTCATTACCAAGATTTTGTCCAAGATCAACTGTGGTCCTCGAAGTTTTTGTCATATGTTGGTTGCATTCAATTGATAAAACAAGTCCTCTTTGGAATGCAAACTTATTGGTGTTAGGTTTTTGTGATACCACAAAAGATGATGAAGATAATCCAAACAGCTATTAGAACATTTCTCTAAACTGTAAAACTGAGGCTTTGAAGAGAGCTCTTGTATCATGAAAGTAACTGTGTCTTCCCAAATATGCAGGAGGATGGAATATTATGAATATGAGCTGGTGGAATAAGGCGGCTATATGCAAATTATTATGGTGTATGGTTCAGAAGAAAGATCGCATTTGGGTGCGGTGGATTCATGGTTACTACATCAAGCACCAAACTCTTGCTAGCATAAGAACTCCTTCACAAGCATCATGGGTTGTGAGGAAAATTTTGGGAGCAAAGGAGATTTTGGAGGCGTCTGATGGAGGTATGGATCTTTTGCAGAAACCTAATTTTTCTATTCGAAAGCTTTATAATGTGCTACGAGGACATACTCCACGGGTTCAATGGCATAAAATGATAAGCAATATAGAGCTCTTCAAAAGTGCATTTTCATTTTATGGCTGACTTTGATAGGAAGATTGGCTACTTGTGAAAATGTGGCATGCTCGGGATTGAGGTAGAAACCAAGTGCTGCTTGTGTCAAGAAAAGGAGGAAACTATAGATCATCATTTCTTTGAGTGTCCTTTCTCAGCTACCGTTTGGAGAGGAATAGCTGCATGGGGTGGCATGCAGAAGAGTCCTCAAGTGTGGTCGCAGGAGAAAATTCACTTGTTGACACAGTGTAGATCAAAGTCGAATACACATCAACTGTATCGACTTCTCATTATTGTCGTTGTGTATGGAATTTGGAGAGAAAGCAACCATAGAAGATTTCAAGCGAAAGCAAGTGAAGAAGCCGAAGTGATTGAATACTGTCAAATTCTTGTTGCTTATAGATGTGTATATGCTCCTAAATTAGCTAGATTATTACAGTCGTGATCTCTGTAAGTAGGAGCCTTGATGGTGTTAGAGCTTCTGTGTTTGTAAGTTCGTGCTGTTCTTGCAAACTTGGTAATAAAATTCCTATTCACCAAAAAAAATGCATTATTTTTATTTTTTTCGGGAAAAGTGTTTTATACGTGAACCAACCCATATATATAAATTAATAATACTACAAAGTATAAACAAATTAGAGATAAATCTCAAATTAGAAATTTAAAGGTCCTCTGTTTTTTATATATGCAGAGTAATTAAAATTAAAGTATTCAAAATTTAGCCATTTTAGTTTTAAAATATCCAGTTTACATTTAAATTTAAAGAAGCTGTTGAAATGTTACATCTAATTTTTAAAAGATGAACTAGACCTCTTTAAAAATAAAAAATTATCTCTTGACAGTACAAAAAACTTAAAGGAGGCAAATTGTCATATATCATTAACGTACATGTAACCATCAAATTTTGTCAAAATTGCACATTTGACAAAAAGTGGGGAATATTGTACTCAATTGGACGAAAATACCCTTATTAAGCGGGAGAAGTTTTTTTGTTAGTTTTTACACTTCTACCTCACATTTCTTAACATTCATTCATTACATTTCACCTAAAAAATTTTCTCTCTTCCCTCTTATCTCTCTCAGTGATTCTTCTACTCCCGTCGCTGCAACAAAACCACCATCCCACCGCCGCCGCCATGTACCAGTACCAACCACCGTTGCAACAAAATTTTTCTTTCTTCTCTCATTCTTTTTTTCTCGATTTCTCTCTCTAGATAACCTAGATCTCGTCGGAAACCACTGTCGTCGCCCCGCACAAACCACCACTTGCCTCGCAATCTTCTCGTTGGAATAAATGTCATGTATATGTAGGGATGTCAATCGGGCCAACCATTTTGGTTTCGGGTTAGTCCTATCGGGTTGTCGGGCTATTCGGGCTGGATTAGCTAGGGTTGAGTTTTTTTTCGGTTGAAAAAACTCAACCATAACCCTAACTCTTCGGGTTGCAGGCTGGCTTGTTGGGTCACAAACGTTATTAAAAAAAATTAACATGTTTATATTTTCTTAAATATTCTATATTTGTCGCAAAAAATACAACAGAAAAATTGCAAAATAACATAAGAAGCATAAAAGTGGTCCGAAAAATCCTAAGATCTTCACATCATTGTCATCATTATCAACACATTTTCTATTAGGATTTGGAGATGAGCCTTCCATCGTGATGCAAATTACAAGTGTCACAGCCTGAATTCCAGTGTATAAAAACGACTAGAATCCATTGGACAGTGAGGGTGAAACCCCAGAATAAAACATAACTCAACAAGGGATCATGCTCGGGAACAAGGAAATATATATTGAAAGCGATAATAAATAAGAACATGCTTTCAATTCTTAACTCAAGTAAGCGAGCATAGATAAATAATTTAAGTGTCGGAGATAAATAAAATATCTCAAATCCAAGTCAAGTAGAATGATAAGGAAACAAGAAATAGTTTCGAGCATCAAGCTCATTATATCGACACAAATATCAGAGTAATAGTTTCAGAAGTCAAATACAACATAGTTGTTAATTCTCGGGTTCTAATATCACAAATCATTCACATACAAATTTTTATATCAAGAATCGGACGTTCACAGATAGGTAAACGATCGACTTCGATAAATAGATGGAAAAAGAAAAATTTTCCAAATATAATTAAATATTCTAAAAAAATTCTAAAAAATCACATAAATTCATTTGATCACAATTATCAACTCGGAAACTCATTCAATTCTCAGTTATTAACTCATGCTGACTCGACTCTGCTCGATTCTAACTTTGAAAAATAAAAGTTAATGGATTTAAATGAAAATAGTTTCATTTTTCTTAAAATAAATCAAAGACTTCAAATATGGAATCGGATTTAAAATCCAAAACTCTTAATAAAAATTCCTCAGAATAAAGTATATGTCACTTTTTCCGTAAAACGTGCACATGCTCGGAAAATTATCAAACTTAGCAAAATAACTCAAAATAATTCTAATTAACTATTAACTCGATTAATTTTACAAAGCTAACTTGGCTATTTTTACTCAATCAATTTACTCAAAATTTATCTGAATTAAAAAAATCGAGATTCTATAATACTTAGAAAAATTTCATTTGAGCGATTTTTCAATCAATTTACTCAAAAGAACTCAAATACGAAAAATCCTCTTCTTAAGCTCAATTTGTTCGACTATTATGGAGTTTTTCTTATAGGAATCCGATTGTAAGGATTTCAAGTTCTAATATACTCCAAATAATTTCAATTTTAATAATCTAACCTCATTTTATACTTAGAACACAAGATTAACAAAATCACAAGTTTTAAGACCTATATATGGTTCGATTTTTCATCTTTTTGGGCAAACGATTTTCTTTCTTCGATTCCTTCTATACTTAAGCTCAAATTATTCTAGAAATCATTTATCAATCATCAACCTAAGCAATACTAGCATACGACATCAAAAATCATCTATTTTATACACATATATAGTTTGGATTTTTAAGAAAAATTTGCATAAAAATTTATACTTCTCATTTTCTCATTTAAACATACTCAAATCATCAAACAACTCTTAACCTAACAAATATCATCAAAATCATCACAAAATCATCAAATCCTCATCCACATATGTATCATTTTTTTTTATTTTTTTTACGGAATAGCAAATAAATTCCTTTCTTCAATTTATCCTCATATTCATGCATGAATCTTTATCAATATCATCAATCTTTCATCAATTTCTCAAGAACATCACAAAAACAACAACTCCTTCATACATATATATAAATCGGCATCTTCATAAAAATTAGGGGAAATTCATACTCATTCATCTCTTTATTTATCATGCATCCATATCATTCAAAATCAATAATGACATCATAATTTCTTGCATCAAGAACACACTACAAAATTTCCTAGTTTTCACACTCATTTTCTTCGACTTCTTCATAGGAAAGGAAGATAGAAATTTTTCTCATTCAATCAATCACATAGAAATTCTTAAATAAATTCCTAGAACACAAATCTATCATCAAAATCATGATCAAAACAAGAGCATAGAAATCCCTTTTTTTAGCCATAAAATCGGTAATTATAGGGCATAGATGATCAAGATTTGGACTCAATTTTCATGCAATAAACCATGCTAGGATTGATTTCTAGACTTCAAAAACAAACTAAGATGAACACTCTTCCAAGGCTTGAGAGTGCCGAAAATGAAGGGGAGGAAAAAGAGGGTGATCCTAGTCTAGTAATGATCACAAGAACTTGAAGATCAAGAATACCTCGTCGGATTACTCGTTGGATGATCGGTGGCTATTTTCCTCGCAACTCTATACCTTGGAAGTTTGGTCTTCAATGGAGAAATTCATCTTGTGTGTGTGTGTGTGTGTGTGTGTGTATAGCCGATGAGAGAGAGAGAGATGAGAGAGGTAGTGATGTCGGCTAAGAGAGAGGGGAGAGAGAAGAGAGAGAATTGGAGAGAGCGAGTTGATCGGGAGAGAGAGTGAGTTGAGAGTGAGAGTAGGATATATTTAATTAGGAATTAGTTGCACTCGGTGGTCGAAAACGGGATATAAATTTCGCCGGATGAAAAAGTTATCCGATGCAATTTAACCCTACTTTATCATTAAACTCTCAAACGACTTAAAATTCACCATGAATCTTTCTCGACATCGGAAAACTCTCTACTTCATCTCTAACTTCACCAAATAAATTAAGGAATCCAAAATTCCAGTTTTCAAATTAAAATTTCGAGCAACAAATAAAAACTCGGAATTCACTATTCATATTAGGGTTCTTTTAAAATAAAACTCAAATCTTTCTCAGATGATCTCAAATGACTCTCAAATATATCCCAAAGGTTTTAGAAAAACTTTTATACTCGAAAGACACTAATCGGATGAAATTTGGAAAAACTCGATGAATAGTGAAAACTCGGGAAAAGTCACTATTCATCAGAAAATGAAACTTCATAGAATTTTCCGAAATTCAAACTCAAACTCAAACTCATATAATCATGCTCAATTAATTCATCACACAATTGATTTGGATAATCGAAACGAGAAAAACCACGTAAAGGCACTCAAGGGCATTTTGGTAATTTCACGAGAAAATTTCTTTTCTCGTAAATTCTTATCACACAAATGCCCACGATTAGGGCACATAAACTCAATTAAGATGAACTTAAAGACTAATAAAAGATCGGAGTATTACAACAAGTAACAACTGAAAAATAATTATGGATGAAAAGAAATTAATTAGCCCCAATTGCTTGAAATGGGAAAAGAATCAAGAAAAGAAAAGAAATTAATTGCGTACCTCAATATAATTCTTATAGACGTTCAATTGCTGCAGCCGGAGAACTTATGTCATCGGTGGATTCATGTTGACAGTATTGTTAGATGATGTTGAGAATGAGAATGAATGGAGGCTGAGAGATAAAGAGTGAAAACTGGGAACGGTGACCCTCTAGTCTATTCTATTATTTATATGTTTATATGTTTAAGACTAAGGTAAGAGAAAGACAAAAAGAACGTGAATTAATTCGGGTCGTTCGGGTCGACCCTAACCTAGTTCGGGCCAATCCTAATAATCCGATTATGTATTCGGGTTGTAAAAATTCAGCCCTAACCCTTTACTTTTTTTCGGGTTATTCGGGTCAACCCGTCGGGTTCAGGCGCAATTGACATCCCTAAGTATATTCTCTAAATCCATGAACAGATGTGAAAATGGGTGAATATTGTCTTTTGGTTTGAATTTTTGTTGATTTATGACTTTTTTGCACTTATTTTTGATGATTCATAAGTTTTTCATATAGTTTCACATGATTTATAGTGTATTTGGGTTGAATTCTGGGCGATTTTGATGTATTTATGCAGATTTCTGGTTTGTTTGTGTTCTTGGAGGAGGTTGATTCTTGCTGTCAAAATTTGTCGGTACGAAATGAGTGTACGTACCAGTACGAAATAATTATTTTGTACCAAACATGCAGTAAACCTAGATTCTGGTACGAAATTGGACATTTCGTACTGACATACCAAGTGTGAAGTGGTAACGCAGTATGAAATAATGGCATTTCGTACTTGTGTACCAAGTTGTGTAGTGGTAACGCGGTATGAAATTCAAATTTCATACCATGTTGCCACTCACGTAACTGGTACACTGGTACGCGAATTTCCAATTCAATTTATAAGTTTGTGCATGCTCAATTCCTGGGTTTGGTTGGTATAAAATCCTTAAATGCTCCATTTCTAAGATTGTGCATGTTGCATTTCTAGTTTGTTTTTCATTATTGTGTTTCATGCTTCAATTGGTAATGAGGTACGAATTTGCAATTCTTACAATTTCGTACCTCATTACCAAACACATGAATGGTACGCTCGGTGCAAAATTGCAATTTTATACCTCGTTGCAAAACACATTTTTATAAACAATTTGCTATAATTTCTGGTTTGTAAATAATTTGTCACAATATTAGTATTATTAGTATGAATATTTGTGTTCATACGGTGTTTTGAACTAGTAAGCGATACAAATATACGTATTTGTACTCGCTTATATAGGGATTTTGAACTGGTACGCAATACGAATTTGCATATTCGTCCTCGGTGTAAAATTGGTACGCGGTACGAATTAAAAAAATTCACACCAACTTTTAACTTTGGTACGCTACAAATACACAACATTCATACGAGCAAAATGTAGTATTACACGAACAATAGAGAGAGAAACAAGCTAAAACATAATCTTCATTCTCATAGTTTAACCAACAAGTGATTGAACTAAACTATTTAAATCAAACATATACATATTCTTATCGTTCTTCAATCAAATTTCTAGCTTACTTAATAAACATTCAAAAGTTATACCACTAGGCGATAGATGAATGAATATACTCTTTTCTACTACCCTCATAACTGTTGTCATTTCATTCTCCTCCATGGGCAACAACTAAATAAGATGGCCTCATCTGCATCAAATATGTACATAAAAAATAATTTACAACAAACTTGGTACGAATTGTGAAATTCGTACCAAACATATAAGTTGGAACGAAGTACGCATTTGTAATTACGTACCAAGTTAACTAGTATATTACTGGCACACTTTGTACGAATTTATAATAACGTATCGAGTTAACAAGTATAATGTCGGTACGCTGTACGAATTTACAAATTCGTAATGCGTACCTTGTCAACAATATAAGGTACACGGTATGAATTTAGAAATTCGTATTGCGTACCTTGTAAACACCTTAAGGTACGCTATACGAATTTACAAATTCGCAATGCATACCTTCTCAATAACATAAGGTATACAGTACAAATTTATAAATTTGTACTGCGTACCTTGTGAACACCTTAAGGTACACAGTAAAATTTATAAATTCGTAACACGTACCTGTGAATTCAAATTTCTAAAAGAAAAGATGTGTTAAGCAAAGAAGTACTGTTTTGATCGACAACCAAAGAAGCAGCTAGCTTCTCAACAACATAAGGTACACATTACGAATTTAGAAATTCGTACTGAGTACCTTGTGAACACCTTAAGGTACGCAGTACAAATTCGTACTGCGTACCATGTGAACACCTTAAGGTAAGCAGTACGAATTTAACTACCATGTGAACAATTTAAGGTAAGCAGTACGAATTGTTAAATTTATACTGCGTACCTTGTGAACACCTTAAGGTACACAATACGAATTTACATCCACGAAGTAGAAATTTATGAATTCTTACCAACTGAATTCGGATCTAAGATCGAAACGTAGATCTATGATTTTAGATGAAATCAATCATCAAATAAATACACCTCAGATCACAAACAAGAATTAACGTCAATATCTCCATAGGTTTCTTGCAGCCACCAAACATCGCCGGAAAATTGATGATATTTTGTTGCCGGAAAATCTTAAATTCTGACAAAGAGTAAATGCAAATTCCAGATTTTAGGGTGCGAATTTACTGCACTGCATAACAAAAACGCGATGAAGAAATAACGAGAAGAAAGAAACGACATGCATAAAAGAAAAAAACGACGAAGAAGACGAGCTGAGGCAGAAGGACGAGCTGAGGGAAAGAGACGAATTGAGAGGAAATCATAGAGGAGAGAGAAAAAAAGCTTAGAGTGAGAAAACGTGGGAGAAGAGAGAAAAGTGATAAAATAGGAGAAATAAAGTATGATAAAAAAAAAGGATAAAAATAAGAATGAAAGGGTCCTAAAACCCAATTTTAACAAAAATTGAGAAAATCTGAATTGATGACATATTTTGATATTTTAAAGACAGTAATGCCATATAAGCGTGTTTCCTCAGCTTAAGGTACTATGCCTTGAAGATATATTCATGTAAGCCCGTATTGTTTTCTTGTTCATCTTGTTTTAAGTAAGTAATTAAATAAAATATACTAATAATATCAGATTACTATGTACGAATACCATCAGTTCATGTGATGAAAAATTCGATTAATTTATTTAGAAAAAAATGTCACAAGGTTAGGTGAACTCATTGCGCTACAGTTTGGCTTCCATTTAAGGACTATATTTGGTTCAGTATTTTTTGGGCTTGAGAAGGGATTCAATTAATCGAACTCATTACTCATTTGTTTAGTTTGAGTATGGTTTTTTTTTTTTTTTTTTTTTTTTTTTTTTTTTTTTTTTTTTTTTTTTTTTTTAAGAAATGTGGTACAAGGGGCACCAACCCAAACGGCAGGAACAACAGTTACATATTTTCCCAAGTAAAGCAGAGTTCATTTTTCGACCATTCAAGGAATTTCTCTCTTGATTTGGAATTCCTCTAAGCTCGAACCACCCCCAAAATCTGCATTTAATTTCATTCTCCATTCTCCTAAAGTCCCAGTCCCTCGTTTCGAAGATATGTGAATTCCTCCATCTCCAAATTATCCAAACAACACAAATCCATAAGCTGCTAAGCCTCCTCTTTCGAGTCCCTTCCCCCCCCCCCCCCCCTCCGAACAGGCTTGTCAATGGGCCGGTTCTACCCGGCCCAGGCCCATTAAAGTAACACCGGTTCCGGTTCCAGAACCGGCCCATTACTATTTAGAACCGGACCGGAATCGGACCGGAAATGAAAAGATGGTATTGGGCGGTTCCAGTTCATTACCCATGGGTGTGATAAGGAACCGTAATTTTCACAAACAAAACCAATTCAGGCTGGTGGCTACTACTCACTTTCAAGTTTCAACCAAAACAAAACACTGCCGCTTTCAAGTTTCAACCACCGCATCTCGCCGCCACCGTCGAGCGTCGCTGCTGAACGCCGCCGTCGAGCCCCAAAACTCTACTTCCAGAACCCCTTCTCTCACTCTCCTCTATTTTCTCTCTCTAACTCCCAAAAACTCTACTTCTAGAACGATATCGGTGAAGAGGTTCCATTTTTTCTACTCCATTTCGGCTATTTCGAAGGGAAGATTCTGAATTTGGAGCTGCATTTGAAGAAACGGATTTGTTGCTGCCACTGTTTTGTTTTCTCCCACATTTTTTTCGCTTTGGAAATAGGTACAAATTTACAATTTCTAATTGTTCTTTAATTTCTGCCTGTAGCTATGGGTTTTCTTGTGTTGGTTTGTGCGAGGAGAATATAGGTACAATTTCTTGTGTTGATTTGTAGGTACAATTTCTAATATTTCTTACAATTTCTAATTGTTCTTCAACATTCTGAATACATTCTGAAATTGATGCATATTCTTTTTCTTTCTTTTCTATGAGTAATAAGCAATAATTAAGTTCTGGACATGTGGGAATTTCTCAATTTTGGATGATAATTGTGGTGGCAATTTTAGTGATCAATAACCTCGGTGCATATGTCAAATTGTGGGGTGACCTTTTTCTGATTGAAGTAGAAATTACATTGTTTGGAAGCTAGAACCGTGCCTCTTTCTCAGCACCACCCACGTTAGCATTCAAGAAAATTGAGCTGGTTTAGGAAATTTGAAGTGCGACTTTTACCACCTATATTTGAATCGTTGGGTTTTTGACAATAAATTCACAACTTGTCTACAATTTGATGCAAACTTTTCTGAATTTGATGCAAACTTTGTGTATTTCAAATCCAGTTTAACAGAAAAGCAGAATGTTATCAGTTCTAACTATATCCATTTTGTTACAGTTAATACTTTTCTTAATTAGAAAGGTGTAAAGCACCTGTATAAGCATTTTCTTGATGTAGTTGGAAGATGTGTTGATGTAGTACAATATAATTCTATTATTGATTGTTGATACATTGTTATTTCGAAAAATTTGCTAGGTAAATGTCTCAAAGAAGTGAAGGTTCTCAACTTAGAGAACCTATGGAAACTCCTATTGAAACTGTTGCCGACAAAGAAGCTCCCGTAAGAGAGTCCCACTACAGCAACATCAAATAAAAGTGGCCCCAAAAGAAAAAAGTCATTGGTTTGGAAGCATTTCACTAAAGTTGAAATTAGCCCCGGAGTGTTCAAAGATGCAACGTGTGATCATTGTAATAAGACACTGAATTGGAGTAACACATCAGGTACTTCTAGCTTAGGGAAACATCTTAGAGGCCCTTGCCTGAATTTCAGGCTTGATGATTCTTCTACTAGTTCTTATCGAAGTCCTAGAATTGAATTCAAGTTTGATCAACTAAAAAGTAGAAGGGATTTGGCAATTGTATGCATTAAACACAATTACCCATTTAATATAGGTGAGCATGACTATTTTGAAGCATTTTTGAATGGTTTGAATCCTGATTTTAAGTTACCCTCTAGAAATACCATTAGAGCTGATGTGATTGATATCTTTGAGAAAGAAAAAAAGAAAATCTACACTTTATTAGATAATCTCAACTGCAAAGTGTCATTAACTACAGATCTTTGGACTTCAGAGCATTCTAATAAAGCTTATTGTTGCATGACTGCTCACTTTATTGATGATTCTTGGGAGTTGCACAAAAAAATCCTTGCATTTAAGTTGCTTGAGTATCCACATGATGGAGATAAGTTGTTTAACTTCATGAAGGATAGGATTCTTGAGTGAAATTTAGATAAAAAGGTGAGTTCAATTGTTGTTGACAATGCTTCTGCCAATTATTCCATGATAAATAAGCTCAAGTAGGGGTTTGTTTCTGGTTCATCACTTCCCCTTTCTGGAGATTTGTTGCATGTGCGTTGTAGTGCACACATCCTAAACTTGACTGTGCAAGATGGGCTTGGGGAAATTAGAATATTATTAGATGATATTCGAAAAACTGTCCGATACTTGGAAAGAACTCCTTCGGCAATGCAAAAGTTTGAAAGGGCCAAGCAACAATGCAAGCTTCAAGATAGAAAGGCAGTGGCTATTGATGTGCCAACAAGATGGAACTCAACATTTGAGTTACTCGAGACAGCACTGCCTTTGAGGGAAGCATTTGGCCGACTAGAGCAGATTGATCAGGGTTATCTTCACAATCCTTCGGCACAAGAGTGGGATACTGCTGCAATTGTTGTTGGGTGCTTAAGGACTTTCTATGAAGCTACCAATCTCTTCAGTGGTAGTAAGTATCCAACTTCAAATGTATTCTTTCCAGCTGTGTGTGATATACATTTGAATGGGAGAAAAGTGAGCACGAGTGCCTTGGGAATATGTGTATTCCTGTGAAGAGAAAATTTGACAAGTATTGGGAAGAGTGCAATCTTGTATTAGCTGTTGCAGTTGTGTTTGATCCTACTTGCAAGATTCATATTGTCGAATATTTCTACACACAGATCTATGGTGAGGATGTCGCAGCTCGACATATGAGGAGGGTTAAGAAAGTATTGGATGACCTATATGTTTTGTATGGGGGTAATCTCATGCTTCAACTTTACACCAGTCGGAGTTGGAAACCTATATGAATGAACTTAAACTTCCTCAAAATGATAAGAACGTTTTGAATTAGTGGAGCATCAATGCTACGAGATTGTCTATTTTGGCAAAGATAGCGCGTAACATATTAGTTGTTCCAGCTACCACAGTTGCCTCAGAGTCTGCATTCAGTATAGGTGGCTGTATCATAGACGAGGCTCGTTCTAAGTTGAGCCCAGATGCCGTTGAAGCATTGGTACTTGCAAATGATTGGATTCGACCGCTTAAAGAGAATGGTATGTATTTATTTAATAGTAATTGTTTCTTAAATCATTTACTTGTGTTTTTATATTAATTATTTTTTAAATACTTTTGTAGTGCACCGAAGGATTCCTCGTCGTAAAGTGCTAGACTCAATCAGAGAAGATGATGAAAGTGAGGCGTAAAATGGTGATGCATTGTAAGTTTCTAGAAACCATAAATTGTTGAAATTACTTTTAATCTTAATACTTATTTTTGTTTTCATTTTCTCTTTGCAGCTTCTTGTTTAGGTTGGTGGCTCTCGATTTGGTCATTTCAAGTGAAGTGCTTTGAGCTACTTTAGGCTATTTGACTTTTTTTATTATGCTTAGTTTGTGGAATTTTTCCTTGAATCTTTACGCTTGAAATATGTTGATATTCGTTATAAGATTTAGTATTTTTTTATATTTATAGAGTTTTTAAATTTATTGAATTATGTTATAGGGATTAAACTCTTAGTTCAATCGTACCTTTTTTGAAAGATATGCATTGACAATCAGGTAAAAAAAAATGAGACGGGTCTAGACCAGAACCGGATCCAGCGGGCCGATTTGGGTTACATTTGTTCGATTTCGAGTCCAACCACTTTGTCCGATTATAACTTCCAAGAATAATATATAAGATTTGACAAACATGTATAAAAAAATGTGACGGGTCTGGACCAGAACCGGATCCAGCTGGTCAGTTTGGGTTACACTTGTTCGATTTTGAGTCCAATCGATTGGTCTGGTTCCAAGAATAACATATAAGAATTGACAAACAAATTAAAAAAAAATAGAGAGAGATATGGGTTTGGATCGGATTCGGATCCAGCGGGTCGGTTGGTTCGGTTCGAAGAATAACATATAGCATTTGACAAACAGGTTTTTTTTTTTCAAAAAAAAAGTGGCGGGTCTGGACCAGAACCGGATCCAGCGGGCCGATTTGGGTTACACTTGTTCTATTTCGAGTCCAACCAGTTTGTCCGATTCAAACTTCCAAGAATAACATATAAGATTTGACAAACATGTAAAAAAGAAAAAATAATGTGACGGGTCTGGACCAGAACCGAATTCAGCGGGTCAGTTTGGGTTACACTTGTTCGATTTCGAGTCCAATCAGTTGGTCCGGTTCCAAGAATAACATATAAGAATTAACAAAAAGGGTTTTTTAAAAAAAAAAAAAATTGGCGGGTCTGGACCAGAACCAGATCCAGTGGGTCGGTTTGGGTTATACTTGTTCGATTTTGAGTCCAACCAGTTTGTCCAATTCTATCTTCCAAGAACAACATATAAGATTTGAAAAAAAAAAAAAAATCAAACGGGTCGGGTCTGGACCGGAACCGGACCCAATGGGTCGGTCCGGGTTATATTGGATCGGTTTCGGGTCCGACCGGTTCTGGAACCGGAATCGGAACCGAAGCTCTGCTGGATTATGGGCTTTATGCGGTTCTGGGCTTGGGCCGGGTAGAACCGGCCCATTGACAAGCCTACTTCCGAGCATCCGTGAAAAAGATGCGAAATGATTCTCTAAAGATCTAGGAGCCATCCAATTCACCCCAATCCAGGCTATGATTTTCCCCCACAACCCGACAACATTATTACAGAGCAGGAAAAGATGTTCTGCTGATTCCGGGACGGATCAACATCAACGACAATTGCTATCCTCCACCGGTAGTTTGAGTAGTGAGTTAATCATTATCTTTACTTAAGAATAATCCGAACCTCCAAACTAGAGAAGTAACAAAATATGTTCCCCTCTCAAACTCTTACAAATAATTTGTTTTCATTATTAAGCCAAACAACAATTAAATATAGCATTTATTGTTACCATTCCTTCATTCCACTTAATTCTAGTATTCTTTTTTCATTGCTCTATTTGAACCAAACAAACAGTAAATACAAATGGTAAAAATCAAATCTATTTATATAAACTGATTAAGCTTAAATCTCATTAATAATTTTTAAGTCTGACTACGTCTGATTTTCCTTTTTATGTTTGCCAATATTTCTTTTATTCATAATTATTTTTGCAAACTACTATAAAAGAATATGTAGATTTTCATATACTAAAGGTGTGTTCACTTAGAAGTATAAATTTATACCTCCTCTAAATGGAGGGATAATATAATGAGGTATAAATTTATACTTCATTGTGGGGACCACAAGTTTTATATTTTATTTGGTTGGAGGGATAATATACTTATTTATACTCTATAGGGGGGACCACAATGTTTATATCTTGTTCACTTAGGATGAAATTGATGGATAAATAAGGAAATATCTAAAACACATGGGAGGTATAATATTATACCTCCATTTTGGAGGTATAAATTTATACTTCGGGCAAGGTAAAAGGGGCTGCCCGAAAATTTATACCCCTGCCCAGATTTTTCTTAAATTTCAACCAAACAAGATATAAGAGTGTAACATAATATTATACCTTTTTTTACCTCCAAATGAAAACACCATAACATGATATCATTGGACAAGGTCTAGTTCTACGGTTCTACCTAGCTCACTCAACCTAGCTGACCCTATATATAAAGTTGAATTGTTACTTTTATAAACAAATAGCTAATACAACTATCATTGGACAAGGTCTAGTTCTACGGTTCTACCTAGCTCACTCAACCTAGCTGACCCTATATATAAAGTTGAATTGTTACTTTTATAAACAAATAGCTAATACAACTTTTATTAGTTGATAATATTATTATATATATATATCATGTTTTTAAAATATAAAAATAAAATAAAATAAAATAAAATAAGGAAATGTTATAAAAGAATGTGGAAAAGATGTTGATGCCCTAATAGACAGGGTGAGCTGATGATGGGGTAGTGGATGATAATAAAAGAGGGGGAAACAAGGATGAAGGATTCATGTTCAATTATTGCTCCACCTACTGTATGCCACAACTGTTACATTTCTTAAAAAGTGGTTATAGTTCAAACACTTTATTCATGTATCGATAATTTTGTTTATGAGTTAAATAGTACTCTCTCGGTCCTATTTCAATTGGTCTGGTTGCCGTAGTTATTTGACTCTTTTAATAGTCTTGTATCATAAAAAGTTTGATATCCTACTGCACATTATAAACACTTTTAATTTAACTCATAAATTTCATATTATGCCAAAACAAAAGGCTCCTATTTCTTAATTTCTCATATTTGATTTGACAATAATACCATCCTAAAAACTTTTAATGTAACACATAAATTTCATATTATGCCAAAAAAGAAAGCTACTGCTATTTCCTAATTTCTCTTATTTGATTTGACAACATAATATCCTCCTAAAAGTAACCTTCTCTATCCTCATTTATCATATTCATCTCATTTTTCAATTCTATTATGGGTTATCAATTTTGACAAATTATATTTCAAATTATGAAAAATCATGCAAATCTATATATACTTGGACTACCTGAAATGGGGATGTGGCAAATGAATTTGGTTTGACGATAAATTTGCATATTTTCACATAGTTAATTGGTAATAAAATTAGTTAATTTGAAAGCTCCTAACGTATTCGCGGAATAATCTAGTAGTGGTGTGGGTATTGATAATGCTAAAGGTCTCAGATTTTAATTTCATCAATACTTCTCTGACTCATTTATATTCTTACTTCAGAGGATCATTCTCATAACTAGTTCTTATATCGTCTGTTTATAAATGACATTTTACATTTGAGCACGTAAATTAAGAATAAATGTGAAAGATATGAAAGTAATAAGGCTCACACTTTTAAAGGGTTAATTTTTTACTTTTAAAATGAGCTGCTTACAGTAATACAACTTGAAAATAAACTTAAGCTAATAATAACGGGACCGAGTAAGTATATATATAGAGAGAAGGAGAGATTGTACAATCATGTCCCATGTGGTGACGATGCTAAAACATGAAATAATGGGGAAGAAGGTCCATATATAGATGATGGTGGTACCATACATATACATTGCACAAAAAGCGGTATGCACGTGGTCACTTGACCTAATTTATCAATAATAATTTAGCTTTTGTGTTTAGCTACCAAAATTAAATAAATAATCGAATTGAGGGTAACACGTTGCTGTAGTAATATGAATAAGCACAACAAATTGCCTTAATTTATTGAACTGGCATGGCACCACCCACCATTATTAGTCTCCTCAAAAAAGTTGAACTCAAATCATACCCAAAAAAAGCAACAAAATTGCGTTGTAAGTTACCATTATGATTTTGTGGGTTGTGTCCTCCAACCACTAGTATCTGCATATGCTCCATTCATATATTAATTCATCAGATGTCGGTTTGCATGAGCATATGATGTATGATGTTTATATATACGACAAATGTTTACTTACGTATTTGTATCTTAAAATATTTGTTTTTAGTATTTTATGATATACTATATGGTTTAGGATATGATAAATTGATAAGATTGCATTTTTATGTAAAAACATAAGAACTATGCATTTTTTTCAGATCAGATATAGTGCATAAAATGAATTAATGTACATTATTAAATTTGAATCATAGATATAAAAAAAAAATCAACTATCTAAATTATTCTTATTTCATATGTAAGGATCTATTCCCACACGATCATCTTTCTATATACATATCTAAAAGTTAGAACCTAATTCTTAACATAAACTACAAATATCAGCACCTACTTTTCATAAACGGAAGTTTAGGGACCCACTAGAAAACAAAAATGAAAACAAAATAAATGTATAAGGTCTTATAGATTTGAAAACGAAGTCATATATTGTATTATGTTATTTCATATATATCAAAATATTGTCTAAAAAATGGGTAAAACTTTAGGTTGGGATGTTGATAATTCTCAATCTGTAGACTAATCCAGGATAAGTTTTGTTTGTGCTTAATTTAAATTAAGGATGTAGCAAGAAACCTAAACATATCTAAAGATGAAAATAAAAATAGAAATAGAAATAGAAATAAAACTGACAAAAAAGTCGAGGTACCACGTATTACTTGCGCCTTTAATGCTTTGAAAAGGAAATGTCGAGGATGTCGATAGATGTATCTTTTTGTTTTTAAGTTGGATAGATATTATTTATTCAAATAATCGAATATCGTATTTGTATGACATATATATATATATATATAGCATCTCATATGCTGATTTACGTGTACAAATTGTATACACGAATGATCCTCCTTTGAGCAGACGCTCAGCATTCCGTGTGATGATTTATATCTACAATATTTGGATAGATACTCTGTATATAATTTTATTTGTTTTATTTTATTTTTAATTTGTGGAAACTCGCAACTGTTATATTTGGATATATAATATTTGCTAGTGACCGAGGTTAATTTTTCCATGGTTTTACCTGATTTGATCTATAAAATACATATGAATAGTATAGTGAAAATAGTAACATTGAAATGAAATGTTGTGTTGTCATTCAACTAAACATTAAATGTTTGTTTGTTTTTTCTTACTTGAAAAGGGAGGAAAAGTGATAAATGCTGTGATTGTGACGATTACCTTGCTGATCAATTTTGCACATATAATCGGGTACAGTCCTGATAAATGCTGTATAAAGATATTCTTTTGATAAAATTAAAAATATTTGTGATACAATGTTTCTAATATTATACTACTAACCTTGTAGTGAGACATATGTCGACATAAATATACATGAAAAATTTTAGACCAAACCAATAATTTGCTATACGTTTTGTCATCCATTCTACGTACACTGTGTATGTGTATATATATATTAGTATAAATACATCATCAGTGGAACATAAGATTACTAACCCAACTTGTTCGTTGCATGATGATTACATGTCCTAATTAGATTACTTTAATTAATCTTGCTTAGATGATAATATTCTTGATTTAAACAATCTTTAAATTCAATGTCTTACGTACAAAAATAATATCCTTTATTCTTTAATCGTTCCATTTTGGGATAACGTGATAGGGGTCAGCATTGACAAACCATCCACTTAATCCATGATTAAAAAGTCATGATTAGCTTAAAGAAAAGCTAATTTATGCTTTGAATACGTGTAAAACCATTAATCAGTTAATTGATCATATATGTTGATGAAAAATAATTCAAATATTGGATAGCCATGAATTCAGACAGAGAATTGTGGGTTCCAATATGAGGGGTTTAAATTGAAAGGAAGATGCCCTCCAGAAATTATTCTAAATTAAAATAATTTGTTATAATTAGCAGTACCCGCTCTTTTAGGTCAATTAATCTGAATTTCAATGACTTTTTTTCTTTCTTTCTTTCTTTTCTTTTCTTTTAATTTCCTTGTGCTAAAATTCCTTTTTCGTTTTGAAGCTCTCCAAAGAGGCATTTTACTATCATTTTTACCACCTAATGCGGTTAGATTATTATTTGCAATATTAGTGTTTCATACTATTAATCTATTACTATCAATATATATATATAGTATTACAATTATGGATATGCGTCATGTGTGGTGTGGACGGCACCGTACGGTTGATGCGTACCACCATATTTCTTATGTCTATTAATTTTAATTGAAAATTATTTCGTTCTAATTTGAATCTCTAAACTTTAGAAGGAACCTAATCCCTCACAAGTGTTTTCTAGGAAAGAAAATGTATATAAACCTATGCTAGAAAACATATGCTAGAAAAATACCAAGAAAAAGAAATAAAATGTATATAAACCCAATTTGACTATACAATTTACTTAAGCTTACTGAGGGAAAGAAAAATTATATTCCCTCCAACCCACTGAAATTGTCATGTTACTATTCAATACAGAAATTCAGAATAAGGTAAAAAGATATAAAATGGGTAGGTCTCATCGCTTTTGAAAGAGTTTGAAAGGTTAAAACTTTCCTTATTTCGAAAATGACAATATAAATAAGACACCTAAATATGGAAATGATGAGAATATGAGTGGGTCGGAGGGGGTAAATTGTATTTAGATGTATCCCAAAAATAAAAGAATCATATCCCCTCATTATTTGCCTTCAGAACATTAAAAGAAGAAGAATTAGGCGAGATCAATTGTTGTCGGCAAATTCAAAAAAAAAAAAAAAAAAAAAAATTCACAAATAGCATAGATCCCCTTTTAAGTTTTAATTAATACATGAGATTTGGCCACAATCAATAAAAGGTTTTTATTGGACTACAAAATTATATCAATCAATTCTTGCAATAATAACAGTAAATTGGACCCTTTCCTGGTTTAAGAGCATATACATCCGCGGTCAACGACGAGGGTGATAGCCCGTTCGATCGTCGATCGACCGCTCGCTGCACGGGCGATGCCCGTTGGAGGAGTAGGGCGGGCGAACGGCTGAGCTCCACGGCACCCGGGCGAAGTGGTGAAGGCGAGGGACACGCGGCTCCTCCTGATATTGTCCGTTTTCTTTTTCTTTTTCTTTTTTTTTAATTTTGTAATAAAAAAATTTTAAATCAGCAGCAAACGGTCGAAATTGCAAGGGCCGAATTTTTTTCCCCTATAAATATTACATTCTTCCTCTACTCATTTCACACCTCATCTTCTCTATTCTTCATTATTTTCTTTCAATTTTCACACTATATTCAAATAGAAACATGTCTTGTAACGAACAAATCTTCGATCTCAAAGAAGAAAAGAAGCTTCGTGAGAGGGCACTCTAGCTGGGTCAACAAGCCATTGATCTCTACCGACAACACTTTGAAGATGAAGACTAGCAGAATCATTGATAAGGATTGACGGAATCGTGAGGAGGCCTCAGAACGCCTCATTCACCATTATTTTGCCGAGAATCCAATTTGGGGCGATAGTGTATTTCATCTTCTATTTCGCACGAGCAATAAGTTGTTACTACACATTTCTGCCACTTAAGTTGCTCGAGGGTCTTATTTTGAACAACTCCCGGATGCAACGGAATAATGGAGCTTCACCCATAGATCAAATGCATTGTTGCTTTGAGGTAACTCACGAACGGTGCAGCTCCCGATCAATATGATGAATATCTGCACTTGGACCGACAACGTGCACAGAATTTCTCAAGAATTTTTGTAAAGCCATCAAAACTATTTTCGGTGATGTATATTTGAGGAGGCCAAACAGCATTGATGTCGCCAGACTCGTAGCAATGCACGAGACGAGGCATAACTTTTCGAGAATGCTTGGAAGCATCGACTGCATGCGCTGGGCATGGAAGAATTATCCAACGGCTTGACGAGGTGCATACACAACCCAACGAAAAGTCCATCCCACATTAATCCTTGAAGCAGTCACCTCCCAATATTTGTGGATTTGACATGTTTTTATCGGTACTGCCGGCAGCAACAACATCAATGTGCTCAATCAGTCCGACGTCTTCACCGACGTTGTCCATGGGAAAGCTATGACAGTCACCTTCGTCGCAAATGGCCGCGAGCATTCAATGGGCTACTATCTCGCCGACGACATCTATGTGAAGTGTGAAACATTCATGAAGACAGTACGAGCTCCGACAAATCCAAGAGATGCTGATTTGCTCAGATGCAAGAAGCTACATGAAAGGACGTTGAAAGGGCTTTCGGTATCCTCCAAGCTCGTTGGGTAATTATAAAGGGCTCTACTCGCTTGCATTTTCGAGAACACTTAAGCAACATCATGTACGCTTGCATCATTATGCATAACATGATCATCAAAGATGAAGGACACCGAGCAAGTCAATTCACCCCAGAATCGAGTGCACCGGGCGACACCAATGTTAAACGGCACGAATAATTATGGGTGGAATGCGTGCATTCACATAATATAGAGAGACGAGCTCGCATTCAAGATGCAAGAGCCCACGATCGTCTTACGAACAATTTGATTGAAGAAATTTGAACGTGTTTCGGTCCGTCCAACTAGCTCTAGCTTTGTATTTCAATATTATTGTATTTTTCTAATCTGTTTTTTAAATTCAATAAAATTGTTCGGTTTTTAATTCTATATGTTTAGATATTAATTTGGCATTTTTAGTTATTGTAAATAAAAAATAAATTGAAAAACAAAATTAAATCATAGTCAATCATTAAATTACCTAGGGCTAATAACTACACTGTTAGGAATCGAGATCAGATTCACCACACTTAACTCTCAAAACTCAGAAATCAAAAAAAGATCAATGAAACAGTAACTAAGAACAAGAAATAAACCATAATCTTGCAGAAATGAAAACGAAGAATATGGCACAAGATTTACGTGGTTCGATCGTAAGATCTACATCCACGTGAGGAACACAAGAACTCTTTTCTAATCACTCGAAGGAAGGAATACAGATACAACACGAAATCAAGAAGAAGAACAATAGCTCCCAAGCTACTACAAAGCTATTGCCTTTTCACCTCTTTCTCTCTTGTATCTCTCTCTCCTCGCTATTCTACAATTACAGTTAAGTAGTAATAGCTACAACTCTCAGCAACAACTGTCCAGCTAAGATCTGATACAAGCTGTTAAAGATGGACGGTAGAGATCAACTCTCTCAGCTCACTGCCAGCTGCCAAATAACCGCTTGCCTTGAGCTTCACTCCTCTTCTTGCTAAGCAACCCTTCCACATATACATCTTGCTATCAAACCCCTTCAAGCTTCAGTTATTGCTTTCGAGTCACTACAAACCAAGCACAACAATTCTCCACCTTGACTTCAAAGTAAGATTTCCAGCATCCCTCCAAACACTCTAATTACTGAGAGTTCAAACTAATTAACTCAAGACAATGTCTGAACTTGGACACAGACAAAGCCTTAGTTAACATATCAGTTGCATTCTCTTCAGTAGCAACCTTCACCACTTTAACAACACCTTTATCAACGATGTCTTTGACAAAATGCAGCCGCACATATATGTGCTTACTCTTCTCATGAAACACTTGGTGTTTCACCAAATGTATTGCACTTTGACTATCACAAAAGATGGTGACTGACTTCTGTAACAAACCAAGCTCCTCAAGCATTCGTCGAAGCTAAATACCTTCTTTAACAGCCTCAATGACAGCCATGTATTCAGCTTCTGTGGTTGAGAGTGCCACCACAGATTGCAACACGGACTTCCAACTAACAGCAACTCCATACAATGTAAACACATATCCAGTTTGAGACTTTCTTGTATCCACATTTGCTGCATAATCAGTATCTACAAAGCCTTCCAAAGGTTCCTGACTTTCCATTATTCTCTGAAAAACCAAACCACAATCTGAAGTAGACTTCATGTACCTCAGAATATACTTCAAAGCATCCCAATGCTTCCTTCCTGGATTAGCCATAAACCTGCTAGCAATACTAATAGAATAAGCAAGGTCAGGTTTAGTACAGATCATAGTATACATGATGCTTCCAACCACATTGGCATATGGAATTATGTTCATCTCCATCTTTTCCTCTTCAGTTTCTGGCCTCTGTGCTTCAGAGAGCTTCAAATGTTGAGGAATAAGAATATTAACTCCTTTAGCTTCACTCATATTGAATTTTCTCAACACCTTACCAACATAATCAGCCTGTAGCAGCATCAGCTTCACTTCTTGCTTATTCCTGAATATATCCATTCCAAGTATCCTTCTAGCACTTCCAAGATCTTTCATATCGAATTCAGAACTCAAAGCTTGCTTAACTTTGTCAATCTCAGACCTCAGTTTACTTGCAACAAGCATATCATCAACATAAATAACATATATATCAAACTTGAATCAGCAGCTTCTTTCAGATATACACATCTATCATGTAAAGATCTTTTGAAACCAATACTTAACATGAACTCATCGAATCTCCTATTCCAATGCCTTGGACTTTGCTTTAAACCATAAAGAGATTTCTAAAGGAGACATACCTGATTTTCATAGCCTGTAACTTTAAAGCCTTCAGGTTGGTTCATGTAGATTGTTTCCTCTAAATTCCCATTAAGAAATGTTGTTTTTACATCAAGTTGATCAAGTTCCAAATCCTGTTGTGTAACAAGAGCTAGCAACAATCTGATGGAGCTGTGTTTCACAACAGGTGAGAATATCTCATTGAAATCCACACCTTCCTTTTGTGTGAAACCCCTAGCCACAAGTCTTGCTTTATATCTAATAATCTTTCTTCCACCAGATACTTCAATTTTCTTCTTATAAATCCATTTACAGCTCACACATTTCTGAGATTTAGGCTTCTCAACTAATTTCCATGTCTTGTTTTTCAGCAAAGAATCAATCTCCTCTTGCATAGCTCTGATCTATTTCTCTTTCTCTAGACCATTAACAGCTTCTTTATAAGTAGTAGGCTCTATGTATGTTATTTTTTTTGCAACAGACAAGGCATAAGCTATAACATCAGCTTGTCCAAATCTACTTGGAGGTTTTGTAATTCTCCTTTCTCTATCCCTGGCTAGTTGATAAGTACTCAGATTTCTGTCATCAGATAATTCATCTTCATGTTGTTTTTCACCAGGAGGTGCAGTTTCAGTAGAAGATGATCCCTCATTTATGATACCAACATCACTAGGAATCTCCACCTCAAACTGAGTACTCTCACTTTTCTCAGTTTCGACTTATACTTCTCAAGATATGGCATTACTCCTTCTCTAAACACCACATCTCTGCTCACAATAGCCTTGCCCTTCCCAGGTTCTATTCACCACAGCTTGTATCCTTTAACTCCAGATGGATAACCAATCATCACACACTTCATTGCCCTTGGCTCAAGCTTGTCCTGTCTAATATGTGAATACACTAAACATCCAAAACTCTTCAAGTGCTGATAACTTGCAGGCCTTCCACTCCACATTTCCTCAGGAGTTTTCATGTTCAAAACTGTAGAGGGACATCTATTGATTAGATAAGCAATTGTCACAACAGCTTCACCCTAAAACCTTGCTGGTAATCGAGATGTATACAACATACACCTCACCCTCTCAAGCAAAGTTCTATTCATTCTTTCCACCACTCCATTCTGTTGTGGTGTACCAGGAACTGTTCTATGCCTCTTAATTCCCTTCTTCTTGCAGTAGTCTTGAAATTCTTCAGAGATAAACTCAAGACCATTATCAGTTCTCAAGCATTTGACCTTACTCTCCTTCTCATTTTCTACTTCTTTACACCAATCAGTAAACTGCTTGAATGCATCTGATTTGTGCTTCAAAACATACACACAAACTTTCCTTGTGCAATCATCAATCAGAGGTAGAAAAAAGTTTCCACCACCAACGGTTGTAGTTTTTGAAGGTCCCCACAAATCTACATGTATATACTCAAGAGGAGCAGTTGAAGTATGCTTTCCAGTTGAGAATGGCAATATTTTGCTCTTTCCCAGCACACACTCTTCATGGTCACTTAGCTTGAACCCTTGATCACTCTGAATAACTCCCTGCTTTCCAAGAATCTTCAGGTCTTTCTCACTAACATGTCCAAGTCTAATGTGCCATAACATTGCTTCATGATTCAGCACACTTTCAGACTCACCAACAATGGTTTTAGCTAACAAAAAATACAACTGATTTCTGCTTAATCCTTTCAAAACTACTTCAGATCCTTTTGTAACCTCCATAAGTCCATTGTTTGATCTAAAACTGTATCCCTTTGATTCCAAAGTACCAAGAGATATGAGATTCCTTTTGAGAGAATGAATATATCTCACTTATGGTAACAACTTCACAGAACCATCATGTAGTTTCAGCTTCACATAACCAATTCCTTTTACAGCACACATCCCATCATTTCCCATGATTACAGATCCATACCCTCCAATCTGCAGATCATGAAACCAAGACTTGTTTGGGAACATATGGAAAGAACAAGCAGAATCAAGAATCCAGTTATCACCAAGCTTAGAAGCTTGAACATTCAATGACTCTGATCCCTCCGTTTCATGTATGACACTGAGAGCTTCAGCTCCCTCACACTCTTCAGCAATATCTGCAGTGTCTTCATTTTGTTTCTTCTCTGCTTGCTGAAACAATTCTTTCTTATGTGCCCAGGCTTTTGACAATAATGGCATTTTCTTGAATCTTCATCACCGCTATATTTGTCTTTATTCTGACTAGACTTCTTGAATTTCTTTCCCTGCTTATTGGATTTCTTCTTGTTGAATTTCTCTTTCACATTCAACCCTTCACCAACTGTATCCTTCTTAGATTCATTGGCTTTCTGCAATTCTTTTGCTCTCAGTGCATTCTGCACAATCTCAAGAGAAATCTTAGTTTCTCTACCAAAGATCATAGCATCCTTCATGTGATCATAGCTCTTAGGAAGTGCATTCAACAGCATAATTGCCTTGTCTTCATCTTCGATTGAGACATCAATATTCTCCAGATCATCTAGGGATTTGTTAAACTCATCCAACTGATCTTCAATTCCCTTTTCTTCAGAGAATTTGTAAGAATATAGTCGCTGTTTCATGTAAAGTCTATTTGCCAAAGACTTTGTCATGTAGAGTTTATTCAGCTTCTCCCAAACCGCTGCATCACTCTTTTCCTTTGTCACTTCACGAAGAACCTTATCACTCAGACTTAGAATGATGGTGCTATGTGCTCTCTGCAAGATCTCTTCAAGTCCAAGCTTAGAACTCGAATCAGAAGACTCCTCCTTCTTCAATTTTCCTCCAACCTTCTCTTTCTCCTTCTGCTTTGATTCTTCTTCCAATGCGATGCCAAGCCCTTGTTGAACCAGTGGAGCTCGCATCTTGATCTTCCACAATGCGAAATCATTTTTCCCATTGAATTTCTCCATCTCGAACTTAGCCGTACTCATCGTCGATGATTCTCTTCCTTCAACCTGGATAATCTTCGATCAAGATTTCCAGAAACCGTCTTAATTGATAGTGGTAGTTACGCTTTCCGCACGACGACACCACTTGTTAGGAATCGAGATCAGATTACCGCACTTAACTCTCAAAACTCAGGAATCAAAAAAAGATCAATGAAACAGTAACTAAGAACAAGAAATAAACCATAATCATGCAGAAATGAAAATGAAGAATATGGCACAAGATTTACGTGGTTCAATCGTAAGATCTACATCCACGGGAGGAACACAAAAACTCTTTACTAATCACTCGAGAAAGGAATACAGATACAACACGAAATCAAAAAGAAGAACAACAGCTCTCAAGCTACTACAAAGCTATTGCCTTTTCACCTTTTTCTCTCTTTCTCTCTTGTATCTCTCTCTCCTCGCTATTCTACAATTACAGTTAAGTAGTAATAGCTATAACTCTCAGCAACAACTGTCCACCTAAGATCTGATCCAAGCTGTTAAAGATGGGCGGTAGAGATCAACTCTCTCAGCTCACTGTTAGCTGCCAAATAATCACTTGCCTTGAGCTTCACTCCTCTTCTTGCTAAGCAACCCTTCCACACATACATCTTGCTATCAAACCCCTTCAAGCTTCAGTTATTGCTTTCGAGTCACTACAAACCAAGCACAACATACACCATTGTAGAATTTTCACCTTATGACTATCAATTATTAGGACCCCAATAACATACAATTAAATTTATCACCCCTTATGTGAATGCTCTAAACTATGGAAACTACAAAATTGATAAAACTCTTGATAAAATAATATAATATAGAGATTAAAACACTATCAAAAGTCGAAAATCACATACGATCGAGAAAGATATATATATGTTAAATTATTTTCTCTGCTTGCGACACTGATTTAAATAATATATATAAGGTTCAGTCTTTTTTTTAATGTGGAGTATTTTTATTGGTTTAAAGCATGACATTTTATGTTCTGATATGAGTTTTGCAACTTCGCATGATAGATGGAAAAAATAAATTATTTTTAATGAATGGAATGTAACTCTTCAATGGCAAAAGCTTGGTTGCGGCCAGTTAGGGGTGTAGAATGCTAGCAAGCTCGAGCTTGACTCTTTAGAAGAATTAAAGGTTCGAGCTCGACTCGGGCTCGATTTGAACTTTATGTTTAGAGTTCGAGCTCGTCTTGAGTCTTGACGTAAGAATCAAGCTTGAGATCAGTTTGAGCTCGGCCCACTAAATATTCGTTTAGACCAAGCTCGAGCTTGAGCGCTCAAGCTCAGTTCGATAAAATAAAATTAAAAATTATCTACTAAAGTAATCAATTTATCAATATATAAAAACTAAAGGTTGTTTTTAAAAATAAAAATACTAAAAGTACTAAAATATTCACTTACTTGTTCACAAACATGTTCGTTTATGAGATTCGCGAACATGTTTGCAAGCTAGTTCATTAGTATTGAATCCGAACGTGTTTGTGAGCTTCTGGAGATGATTAAAGTAAAGTTCAAGCTCGGCTTGAAAAAATGATCGAACTCAGTTTGAGGCTCTAGCTCAACTTGTTTAGTAAATTAATGAACTTCAAAAGAGCTTTTTTTTTTAAATGAGCTCTAAATAGCTCGCAAACAATTTGGCTCACATACAACCCTGTGGCCAATGGCCATAATTACTACATAATTAAGGGGTATATAACAAAGGATCAATTAAATTTTGTTAATTCTAATTAGAATTTATTAATCTTAATTAAAATTTATTGATGCATTAATAAAAAAGTGGAGTGTTCAAACTTTGTTATATGGGCCTTGAGAGTTTAAGTTGGGCTGAAGTTCTCAACATTGGTTTTGTTCAAGGAGAGAGATTTGGGCCAGGCCCAAAATTTTGGACTTTAAAAAGCCTACTATTCCCTTGATTGCTGTAAGAGTCCAAAACAAGAGGGATGGATATTCACTGAGAAATCATTGCTCACGATGGTGGGCCCACAGAAAAGAAAAAGAAAAGAAAAGGAGAAAAAAAGAGGATGAATGAAGGTAAGATACTATGATTTGATTGTTGGATCAAAGTGGGTTGAAAACCCATTAGGCACGACACATTTCCCTTCGGCCCAAAGATCTCGGACTGGCCCGATGACTTTGCCAACGTGAGTGGCCCAAAATCGGGTGGGTTGGCCCGTATTTGAGAATAAGAAGGCCTAAGTAAAGAGCAACACAGGTGGAGGCAATTAATTCAGACAGATCCAATATATGCTCTTGTATTCAATTTCAAATTCATACACACAGACAGCAGCTTATTTATTTAAGTGAATGCTGCAACACCTGTGATGCAAGCAAAGCAAAGCAAAGCAAAATATACTCTGCATTTGGCATACTCAATTCTCAAACATTCAACACATAATCAATGCTGCATGCAGATGCAGTTGAGAAATCACCAACAAAGGAATCCCATGGCAATGTTTTTATCCAACAAATCCTCATATTGGAAATCACGAATGCAGCAACACGTTCAAACTCAAACGACTATGCATTTATACTACCTATAAACAAATATCAAAGTCCATGATACGGAAATATTAAGCTACATAAATAAATGCCTTCATCAGGAAAAGCAACGAGACAGTAAGATCGATCAGCAGCATGTCTAAAGTCCAAAGGCGAAGAAGCATGGGATAAGATAGATACTTCTAATCCTAAACATCACTACTCCTATAGAATGCATTGATAGGGGAAGTGAGATTATCGCGCATTTCGAATTCACCAAATCCTAAGCTTCTAAGATTGGCTACTTTCCAACTATTAACATCTACAAGGAAGGCTTAAGGTTGTCTTAAGAGCAATGATTAAATAAATAAATTAATCTAACAGCACGAATCATATAGGAATACTGAGGAACAACAACACATCGATACAAAATTTAGTCTCTGATCATCTAATACCACTAATTCTAAAGACGTAAGAAGATTTGAACACAATAGGTAAATCAAATTCATGATAAACAAGGGAACATCCAAACACGATAAGAAGATAAAGATGATCACAGAGAACTTCTATAAAGGCTGGAAAAATTAGCAGTAGTGAAATCAAAAGAATCTAATCATTAATCAAGTCATTATTACCTTGTTTTATCCCGACTAAGCAAATAAAGTATTCCACGAACGTTGAAGACACTAAAGTATATGCTTTGAAGAAAATAGTAAGAAAAATGTATCAGGCACTAAGTTATTTGTACCTTTTTCTTAGGTATGTGACGCCAAGTATGAAAAATCATGTTATTCGATGGGAGAAGATGATACAAAGTAAGGAAAATCGAACAAAATGGGAAAATAAATAAAAAACGAAAAAGAAACTGTAATCCAGGACTATTTCAAAGAGAACATTCAATTGAATCTTGAGTAAAATCTGATAATCCTTCCTATCCTCCTCCCATTCAAAAAAAAAAAGGTAAAACTTTTGATAAATTACCCATTAGCCATGATGCAGTAGTGCATCAAGCGACCCTCCGTTTCCAAACACAAGATTCGGCATCCCAACATTGGCGTTGATCGTAAGTATTCAGCAGCCCATCACAGCACAATTATACACAAAACTGCCAGACCTCTTCCTATCAAGCAAATGCCACTGTGGCGGACCTTCACTTGGAGCCCAAGAATTCACTTCGATAAAACCTTCACCAGCATTTCTAGGACCCCCGATAACCATAAGGCAATCACCGCATGCTCTAAATGCCAAACCCCAGCCATACATAGAATCAGCACGTTCCGGCAATCTTCCTACTGTAATCCACGCCTTGTTATCTTTGTCATATTTTCGAACCTCCATAGCTGCATAGTCTGCAGCATATAATTGATTATGTACAACAGCAATCAATGGTGGCGCCTCGGATGTAGCAGGCGGTTCGTTATCCCTTGCTGCACCGGTACGCACCGGGGACATGTTAGGTATTTCGGTCCAAGTTTGCGTGTCCAGGTTAAACTCCTCTCCACACGTGAGAAGCGCGTTATCAGCTCCTCCAATTCCTCCCACCACGTAAAATTTGCCATCCATGAACACGCCAGAACACATCTTCCTCGGTTTATTCATGCTAGGGAGCGTTGTCCACGTTCTTGATTCAGAATTGTACAGCTCAGCAGAACTAAGGACGTTACCGTTTGAGTCACACCCGCCAGCCAGTATGGCGATTTCCCCGAGGCTTGCAGAACCGAACAAACAACGTGGGGCGTTCATTCTCATCCCCATAGTCCACGTGTTGCTTAACAAGCTGTAACGGTAAATCACATGGGACATGAGATCCCTCCCGAAAACAAGAAGCTCAGTTCCAACTGCAAGAGATTCCTTATCTGCAAACACGAAACAATCATTAGGGTCCATTCTTGGTAAACGCATCCACTTGCGACGAGTGGGATCGAAGGCTTCCCATTCCAAGAGCTGGCAGGACAAGTAAACCCAATGCTCCACCACACCGTTCTGCCTCCTCAATCTATACAGCTCCCCACTTCTAACGAGAGATCGAAAGCTCGGGTTCAAGGATGCAATCGCACCATAGTCAGCCCTCGAGCACTTAATGAGACAACTAATGGAGTTGTCGCGACCAATGGCAGCAATTAATGAACTCGTGTTAGAATTTTCACCTGCATGCCTACCCTCAGATTGCGCTGATTGGTTTAAAGGCGCAATTACTATTATATCACCAATTGGTGAATCAGCATCCATTTGATCGTCTGATCGCTTAGGGACCTTCCTAACACCATTTTCAATCTCTTCCCCTCCATTTATCTCCTCTAATGCTCTCTTACTCTGCTGAATCTCACCCTTCTCCAACATGAAGCTCATGTATGGCCAATTGCTTTTTTGTTCACAACTTCGCGAATAGTCCCTCGACACCAAACAAGCCCGGTCTTCCAGCATATCTCTCAATGCACACCCAAAGGCGCACCAATATCTCAGTTCAAATTTAATAGAAATTTCTTTCTTTCTTTCTTCTTTCTTCCTTAGAGACTTAGAATACAACACTACACTGTCAAATTATCAGAAAGCATAAATTTGTAATCAGAAACTGAACCAAGAACTCATAAAATACAGAGACTTCATCTACATACAGAAATCCAAAAAACAGAAATGGAGGAATAAATTTACCAGGATTTTGTTTAATTTATCCCTTCAAATTCAACCCAAAAAAAAAAAAAGTATTGCTCAAAAAAAGAATATGCGAGGTGAGAACATAACTATTTCTTCTATAACCGCCGCTAAACCATATTCAATAACAATCTTAACCACAATAAAAAATGAAAAAATAAATAAATAAACTGATCTTTGAACAATAGTTACAAAAGAACTAATCCAAATGCATAATGAAACTGAAAAATTACTCCAGAAAGAAAAAACCCATATTCAAGAACACCCCGAATACCGTAAAGATTCAAACTTTGATCGATTAAACATGCAGAAATATCGAAATCACAATTAGATCTCAAAAATCAGATCAACCAATACCCAGTTCTCTAAATTTGCAAAAAAACAAGAAAAGCTTCAATCTTGCATTGGTCTTCCTCCAGCTCTAATTAGCAATCGAATTTAGATCTATCAAACAGTCCAAGAAAAAGGGAGGAATTTTTCACCACTGTCAAAAATAACCATAACTAACAATAAAGCAGGCATATTAGATGAAGTGGGCAAAAAATAGCAACAATTGAAAATAACATAATTCATGATAGAGAGCTTACACGTGTGTTGGATAGGCAGAGAGAGAAGGAGGGCTCGACAGAAACTATGTCAAACTAGCAATTTCTTCCTCTCCCCCTTTACAGGTATCTATGCATGTCTGTAACTCTTTCTTTGTGTGTGTGTATGTGGTTTCTCCTTTTCTTTTTCTATCTGTATTCAATCTTGTGTATGAGAGAGAACTGCAGTTGAGTTCTTGTAAGAGAAATCCTTTGGATTCTCTCTGCAAATCAAAGCAAAGGCTTTGGGCTTTGGCCTTGGCTTTGGGGCATAATCTTTGAGGACCCTCTCTCTCTCTCCTCTCTCCTCTCTCCTCTTCCCCTTTATATATGATTTTTTCCGCGTTTTACACAGATAAATTTATTCAGCCAGATGGTTAAAAAATCTAATTTTTCATCTGAAACCGCTAAAAGGAGTAATTACTATCTTAGGTTGAGAGGACTTGGGCCAAAATTCCTAATCTGGTTATAGCAAACAACACATGTACGTACTACATATTATTCCCTAATAGAATATCATGATCTTTAACTATAACTGTGATGTGAAATCCAACTATCAAGTCTTTAATCGTTTCAAAATTTAACAAAAAAATTATAACTGTGCAATCAAAAATATATTTAAAAATATAATTCTACTTCATATTAAGTCTGCAAATCAGAGTTGCATATATTTTGTGATGGATATAATGATGATAGGTGTAACGTAACTAGTAGTTTGTACATTTTCCATCATTGGGACTATGGGACTGCTAGCAACACATGCAGAATTTTGCTTCTATTCTATGCAATCGAGTTTTAGATTCTTTGTTTTTTCTCCCTTTTTTCTTTCTTTTTCTTTTTCTTTCTCTTTATTTATTTATTATTTATTACTAGTTTATTATTTTTGGTTTTAATGAGGAGGTGGTGGTGTGGGACCGTTACAGCTTGGGCTACCGGAAACCGGCTATAGTCAGTTGCGACATGTGTGACGTCGACATGGTTTAGAAGGCAACGCTTCCAAAATTAGACTCCCGTTTTTCTTTACGTCGAGTCTTATTGAGTTATTACTTTATTATATAATATATGAAAGTATTGTGCAAATCCGTCGAAAAATCGATGAATAACTAAATGATGCTATTCCCTCCGTCCCACCACATTTGTTCTACTTTTTTTTAGGCGTTCCATTACACTTATATTAGGTTCTTTTGGAAAATAATTAAGGAAATAAAGGTTCAATTAATTTGGTTAATTAGGCTTATTTTCTGTATCATTTACTATTCACTCTTTTTTTAGTCACTATTTTTTATTATTTGTACTCACTTTATTTCACTATTCACTCTCTCTATCTATTTTATTTACTTTAATAACTCCACTAAATACATTTTTTCTTCCTAATTGTTTTCTCCTTAATTCTCATGTCCAAAAAGAAAAAATAGGACAAGTATGGTGGGACGGAGGGAGTATAATATATAAGTATGTAATCATAAAAATAATAGTACAATATTATTTATATGAGAGTAATAATATATTTATTGTGACCTTGTTAGTTAACATTTTTCTTACACTCCTAATGTTTTCATCCCTAAAATGTGTTATAGCGTTCATTTTTTGTAAACTCAATTTTATTATACTTCTTTTAACAAATAATTTAATATTATTATATTATTTTGCTATACGTAAGCATAAACATTAAAAATTATTTAATATTATTTTTTATCAAAAAGTGTGAAACTTTTGTTTTATTCAGGTTTCTTAAATTGCAAAAAATCAAATATTTTCTTGTTTTGTACAAACTAAACATACCTCACAATCTGTCAAAAATGTCATCGAATACGATGTTAATTGTTATGTAAGTCTGATCATCTCGTCATGAATTAATATTTTTTAGTCTCTTTCACTATTGTAGTCATGCTTAGCTTTGATCATCTCTTCCCATTTGTTGTAATACTTTTGAAAAATTATTTATTAGGTCAAAATTAACTTTTGTTAGAAACTATTGCTTCTTCTATTCAAGTTCTTCGATTAGCGATGATAATATAAATATTGATTTGGAGGATTTACAAAGGTTCTCTAATAGTGGAGTGTTATAGAAAACCGATCTGAATTTCTATATTAAAATAAGAGGCAAATTTGATAGTAGTCATTCTTTGGTTGTATTTTTAAATTTTAACCCTTCTCCTTTTTTTTTTTTAATTCTAGCCATTTTTTGAAAATTTTGACTTTTATACCCTTCTGTAAGATTGAAAATAACAACTCTATACCTTTTAATTTTCTTATTAACCATCCATTTTCTTATCCACTCATTTTACTTAGGGTAACTTTTCTCTCTTTCTTCTTCCTGCCGGCGTCGCCTCGTCGGATTTTCTTTCTTCTTTTCTCCCTTATTTCTTTCTGCAAATATAATTTCATAATCCCCATTAGAAGTTGATTCTCCACTTCTTAATTGTGAATTAACAAATATGTATTTAGGTAACTTCATATTTCTTTCAATTATCCCCAGTCGAAGTTGGTTCTCCACTTCTTATCATTGTTCCTTCTTCCCGGCGCCGCCTTGTCGGAATTTCAAAGATTTCATTCATTGTTTTTGCGAAGATAACTTAATAATCTTGTATAGAAGTTCGATCTGTTGTTGGATTTATGGTTGAGGTAAGGAAATAAGTTATTATGTAAACTGAATTTGATATTAAAATTCGATTTCCCGATTACACGAACTAGGATTCAAGTGAAAACATGGATCTGTGTAAATCGAGTGTTTTTTTAGAGATATTGTTTTCGTTTGAAAGCCCCATCGGTGTTCCGGTCACTGACAATGAATTCCGTTTTTTTTTTAGGTTGGGCATTCACGAATAAAATAGGTATCGCTAAAGTAAGTCTCGATCCGGCGAGTTTGTTGTTGTTGAACAAAACAAATATGATGGAGGAGTCAAGTCCATCTTCAGAGGAATTAGATCTACTTGTGAGTCCATTTTTACATCATCTTTTTACATGTTTAAAATCTTCAATGTTCCATTGTTGTGCTGTTATTCGTTTTGGTGCATTCACAAAAAAAATACATTTGGTGCATTCACAAAAAAAAAAACAAGGTTTGTATTGTAAGAACAAAATACTTGTTAAAAAATTGTACTCTCACAAAAAAAAAAGGAATCTGTGCATTCACAAATAAAATTGATTACCAAGCATTTTTAGTGAAAGAACAAAATGTAAATAAGTGAAGGCAAAAAAATTGTATATTAAAAATAACAAAAGTTTGGGTAGATTTTGTGATGTCACCGAAAAAAAAATTGTACATTGCAAAATAGGTGCACTCACAAAATAGGTGATCATAAAAAAAATGTGGGCGGGGAAGCATAGAAAGCATAAACTATAAATATGTGCAGGCACAAATTTTTGAAAATTTATTCTGTCACAAAAAAAAAACAATTGTGCATTAGTAAATAGGTGTAGTCACAAAATTGTTGGAGAGGAAGAAATTTGTGCATTCACATATAAATGAGTTAAAAAATATGAGTTTTCACAAAAAAAAAATTACATTTTGTGAAAATGTGAGCTGGCACAAAGTTACATTTTGTGCATTCACAAAAAAAATACAGTTTGAGCTGTCAGAAAATTAAAGTTTGAACATTACAGTTTGTGCATTCACAAAAATATAAGCTTTCAGAAGAAAAAAAAAATGACGTTTTGTGAAAGTTTGAGCTGGCACAAAGTTACATTTTATGCATTCACAAAAAAAATTCAGTTTGTGCATTCACAAGATATGAGAAGAGATTGTGAACTTATAAATAAGTGAAGGCAGAAAAAGTCTGCAACGAACTCAGAAAGTATGAGAGTTGTAATTGTAAATTTTGTTAGGGTACAAAATAATAATTTGTGTTTTTCATAAAAAAGTTATTCTGTCAAGAAACACTAATTTTGTGCATTCCCAAAAAAATAATTTGGGAATTCAAATTGTTAGGCACCTAAATTGTGTGGTCCTTAAGCAAAGTAGTCATAACAGTGCACATTTTTTGAAAATGCGGGATGGATGGAGTTGGAAGAAGAAGAATCTCAAAGGCCAAACAGTCGAACCTTCGGAAGAATTGAATAATGAGATCTGGCTATGTGCGTAACAGAATTAGAAGCAAAACGGTTTATGTCTGGAGCCCTAAAAAATTGAAGCGAGAGGAAGGACGGAATAAGTAATAATGCTATATTTCTCTACTAAAGGATTTATGGTATAAAAGTAAGAGACTGAATGCGAATCGTTTTACACCCTCATTTTCATTTTAGAAACAATTATGTACTAAATTTTGTGCTAGCACTATTTATTTGTGATCATTGATCAGACGAAACCAAAAAAAGGAAAGAATTTCATATATATTTATAGTTTTGTTCATTCACGAATTTTGTCTTGGGATACTTGCCAATCTAAAACCTGAAACTAATCAATTTGGTGTAAGTCGTTGTCGGTGGTCACAAATTTTTTTTTTTGTAACTCATAAAAAAAATCTAAGTGGTAGTTGTCAGGTATTCGTTTTTTGGGAGTCCAGTTCACTCGCAGCGCTTCAGGCTGGAGTCCAGCAGAGCTCTGCTGGCCCGTTCGGCGGAGCAAAATAAAATCGTATCAATCGCAGCCGGTGGTCACAAATTTTTTTTGTGACTAAACAAAAAAATAACTCGTATCAACTCGTAACAAAAAAATGTTTGGTCAGTAACAAAATTTTGATCACTAACACACAAAAGTTTGATCAATAACACACAAAATTTTGATCAGAAAAAATAAAAATTTGATCGATAACAAAAATTTAATTGTGAAAAAACAAAAAAAAATTACAGATCTATGATGTTGGTGACGGCGCGTCTGGTTTTTCAAAAATTTCGGCGCCATTATTGTGAATCGAGGTTCGGGGATTATACGGTTCACTTCCTCTCATCGTCGCGCTTCTCTTGGTGGTGGTGGATAGGGTCAATTCGTTGTCGGAGTGATCGTCGTTCTTCCGTCTCACCGCCATTGGTGGTGGAAAACCAGGATTGACGAAGAACTCTTATAATCAAAGATATCGGTAGTACAGATCAGCCGGAAGTGAAAAAATTACAGTAAAAGAGATATATTCAGCGGCACAAGAGATCTAGACAAAATACCCACCGGAAAATAGGAATTGAAAAAGAAACGAAAAGTAAAATAATTACAAAATAAACGAAAAAAGAAAAATATTACCTGAAAGGATGGACGATTCGAAGAAACAGTCGTCGGAAAAAATGGATAATTTGAACAAACAGTCGTCGCTCAAAAATGAAGCTCGAGGAGAGAGAATATGGTGGCCGGAAAAAAAACGATGAAGAACAAAAAGACAATGAAAAGAAGAAAAAAAGTATGAAAAAAGTAGTGAGAGAAGAGAGATACAAAAATAGAAGAACGAAAAAAATAGATAGGAATATGAGAGTGAAGGGTAAAAAAATCTAAAATTTGAAAAAAATGGCTAAAATTTAAAATGACAAGGGAAGAATGGCTAATAATGTGGTATTTCTCTTAAATAATATAAATATGAATGAATAATGCATAAAGTATAGATTTGAGATAAAAAAAAAATAGAAAATGCATAAGGTTATAAGTTGAAATCTTGTTATTTTGTAACAAAATATAATGTTATTATGTTTATTTGGACAAGACTAATTAATTATTATTTGGTAAAAATAAATAAGAGACTATTTAATTGGGAAATACATTTCATGTCTAATTCTTTCATATAAAGAAGAAAATTAATTTTCTCAACTCCTATTTATCTAAAAGTTTACTTCTCATATCGTACTTTGCTCTTTAAGAAACTATAAATACTTAAAATCAATACATATTTTTCTATATATTTACACCAATTTTATAATTTGTCAAATTAATTAATTAATTAATTAAAATAAACTATATCTTTGGCCAACTAATTAATGGTACGTTTTAATTGATTTTGTAAACAATTACAAGTTGCAAAATACACATGCCAAAAATAGATTCAATAAATTAATATTGACATCTCAAAAATTGGTCAAATTAAAACTTTATATATATATATATATATATATATATATATATATATATATATTAATTTAACCAATTAATTAGGCCAAATTAAATTTGTGATTCAAAACAATGCAGGATGAGAAAATGCATATTGATATGAAGTGTTTATATAGGTTTTCGAATGGTGAAATCTTATTAAAAAGCGATATGAGATAATACATTTTTTGATAATATAAGAGAATATCAAAATAAAAAATTGTCTAAAATATTCTTGACATATAAAAGTTTAACATATTACATTACATACTAATGCATTAGAAAACTTATTAACGTATCAAAATCTCATAGTTTTGGAATTTCATTCCGTATATGATTACGGATGTTTCGAAAATATTAAACAATATATCAAATACTAGAATTTATGAATTAAAAGTGCATAAAGATTTAAGATAAATAAGAATATTGAATGGAGCTCTCTATTATATTTTTGGAATATTTTAATTCTATATATATTTATATGAAAGTTTTGAGTATATTAAATAATACATTATATGAATAAAAAATATAATAATAAATATAGGCCTTATTGGTATGGTATCTCTATCCATTTCTTTCCGATACCTATTAATTATTATATATAATAATAAAATTTATGAATTAAAAATGTTTAAAATGATGATTTAAGATAAATAAGAATAGTGAATGGTGGTTGCATCACATAGGAACTAAAATTAAGAGGAGAACTTGAATGTGTAATGATTTTAATAATCTATAGATACTAATAAATATTCCTTCCTCCACAAAGGTTATTTCATACTTTCTTTTTTAATATGTCTCAAAGAATATTTATGTTCTAATTTTTTGTACACTATCCCATCATAATTTATTTTTTTGAAAGGTAAAAATGTATTGATTTAATTACGAAACATCAGAAATAACAATCTCTCTCAGCCGAGCCGAGAAGTCTTTAGTCCAAATAAATGGATTACAAATGAGCTGCTTTAATTGCAGATCTATAAGCATGATTATAGGGCTAAGAATTCGGTTAACCACGGTTAACCTTAACTTAAAGTTTGATTAACCTAAATCTAAAAAATACGAAAATCATTAACCATGACCTAACCATGGTCGGTTTTCGGTTGACCAATAACCGTGTCGGATATTTTTCGGTTAACCGAGAACCAACAAAATAATCAAAATTTAACATATACTAGAATCATCATAAGTCCAAGATCAAGTCTCAAACTAAAAATTATAATTAATGAAGAGTATAATGCAAATAGAAAACTAAAATCAACAACAACGATTCTAATACATGTCAAGTTCAATAATATTCAAACAAACACTCATATCATATTAAGTAACTTTAATTAGGGTTACGGGAAGAGAAAATCCCCCAAACTAGCACTTTTCTTATAGTTTTTTTAAATTTTAGCACCTTTTATAATTCTTTAAAAATTTAGCACTTTCTCTCTTTTTTACCCTCACTTTAATTTTCTATTTTCCATCTTATCCCATCTTCTTCTCTTTATTTCCTCTCTTTCTCTCTCTTTCTCTCTGTCAAAATCCCGCCTCCATCTCCTCGCCGCCGCCGCCGCACCTTCGTCGCTGCCACCTCCAGTGGCTCTTCTCTCTCTCTCCGCCATCTCCAATCTTCTTTCTCTCTATCTCTCTTTTTCTCTCTCCCCGCCATCTCCAGTCTTCTTTCATTACGTCAGATTTCAGTCTTCCTTCATCATCTCTTTAATCAATTTTTCCCTATTTCATTCGAATTCTTTTTCAATCTGATCCAAATCCATAAACAGCATACTCAAGGAGGAATAAAAACGGGAAGAATTACTTCACCCCCTTTCCGCCGATGATAAATTGCAAGCTCTAACCCTCAACAACGATGGCGAAGACAACTTCGAGGCGAAGACAACTTCGAGGCGAAGTCTCCCTCCGTCGTCGGTCGCCACCACTCTCGTCGTCTCGGATTCCCCTTCTATCCCCCCCTCCGACGAGGAGGCATGGCCGGTCGGGTACTGTAAGAAGTAGCCTGCACGTCATCGTAGCGGGAGTGGCGAAATAAAGAAATCGGAGCTCACTCTTAAGGGTTGGTCGGCTGGCTTAAGGTTTAAGGGTTTCAAACCAGTATTTATGGAGAGAGAGGTGGTTGGAGAAGGCAATGGTGGGTAATTTGGAGATGAAGATGTGAGTTTCTTCACATGTTTGAGTTTAGGGTTGGGGCGGCAGAGCGTGGGCGGAGAGATTTGAGGAAGAGGAAGAGGAGAAAGTTTAAGAACAAATACGCGGGGGGGGGGGGGGGGGGTAATTTTGTGAAAGAATAAAAAAATTCCATTTTTTTGTGACTTCACACGTATTTTCAATTTTTTGGTGACTTCACAAAATTTTCCCCTTTTTTTGGTGACTTCACAAATTTTTTCATTTTTTTTGTGACCTCACAAATGTTTCCTTTTTTTTTCTGACTTCACAAAAAATTTGTGGCCGCCGTCGACAGTGGCGGCGGCGGAATTTTTCTGAGTCTCTAATTTTTTTTGTGACCACAGGCGACAGTGGCGGCGGCGGCGGCGGCAGAAAAGTGGTGGTTGAATTTTTTTTTGTTCAGTCACAAATTTTTAGTTGTGACCGCCGGCGACAGTGGTGGCGGCACGACAGCAGTGGTGGTGGCACGGCGGCGGGGTTGTGGTGGTGGAATATTTTTTTTTTTGTTATCAGATAGGTGATGGAAGGATAAAAATGTCAAAAAGTGCTAAAATTTAAAGGATTTATAAGAAGTGCTAAAATTTAAAAAAAACTATAAGAAAAGTGCTACTTCTAAAATCCTCTCTTACAAGATTGAGGGGTGGCGGCTTAACTTTAAATTATTTTGATATTTTGTATTTTCTTTAATTTTTTCTATATTATATTTTTCTTAATATAAAGTTTATATTATGTTTTAATTTTAATCGGTTAGTTTGATTAACCGGCACGGTTATTCGGTTAATCAACAACCATCAATTTTTTAGAGTCACTAACCATTTACCATGTATTATCCATTTTATTCGGTTAGTGATTAACCATTTACGACGGTTAATGGTTAACCATCGATTTAACCAATTTACCACGGTTATTTCTCCAGCCCTAAGCATGAAAAACTCACATAACCAACACATCACGAGTGATTTCCATTTTATCTTTTATTTCTTCAGGCAGAAGCTCATTGGCCTCGTCCGAATCATTAAGAACCCTTTTCACCATAAAGAAATCTGTGAAAATTTCAATAGACCCCAATTACACTGTAATACACGATGCAATGGCAGGAACCAGAGCTTTAAGTTCACAACATTGCACAACATTAAACGTACATAGAGAAAGTATTGATTATTTTTATGAATATTTTTGAAAATTGAGCATGTCGTCTTCTATCAATGTAGTAAAAAATGGCTCAACTATTTTCTTCTCTTTTTCTTTGGAATAAGATTTCTATTTATATGGACATTATATGTATGCTGATTTGATTAACCACCCTTATCTGTATTCGATTATACTATCAGTGTTTCCGAATAAACATCTCGTATCATATCATCAAATATTGTTTGTTAAGGAAGTTGATAAATTTATTTTTGTTATTCTTAATTATTACGCATAAAAATCGAATGATGAAAAGATTTTCATTGATTGTAAAAATAAAATTAGAAGATTGACATCATTTTTATGTAGAATTTTGTAATTGAATATTTATTATGGAACAAATTATATAATAGTTAAATAAGAGACATTTATTCGAGAATGTATGGAGTAAGTCCATAGAGTCTTAGAGTATACCAAATCTTGTTATGATTATTACACGAGATTTGTCGATGAAGTATAGCCCAAGTGGTAAAGCTTAGGCCCATAAGATTCTCCTTTAGTCAAGAGATTTATGGTTCAAGTCTCACTAGTATGGATTGTATTTTCATTTTATGGTATTTGTCTAGTTTATACCAGTTTGTTGGTATATTGATGATATTGTGCTTCTATAGAATTATTTGTAATATCATGAATTGTAATTTGATGACTTAAACGTATACAAAAATATATATATATACATTACACGAGATTTGATTTTTTTATAGCATATTAATTTTGGTTACTTTTATTTTAAATTATTTTAGGAAGTGAAACATATTAATTAACAATCTGATGTCGCAGACTCGCAAAAATGCTACCATTTTCATGAAAAATTGTTCGAACGTTATAAGCGACAACGTGCTTGTCACGTGTCTCAAAATAACATTTGGTATCTCTTAGAAGAAATACTAATAATTAAAAGATTTGGCGGAGTATGACTAAATGAAGAAATAGGAGCTCCGTCACATGAAACTTGCAAATTGAAGAAAAATGGTAATTCATGGAGTATTATACTAACGATTAATGCTATTTGGAGACATTGTGGTCAATCACATTAACTAAAAAAAGTAACATAGATTTTGAAAAAAGATACACCCTAAAGAGAAATGTGATTAATTTTTATAATTAATTTCATTTTTTTTTTCTGCGTGTGGCCGAGTACAGTGTATCCAGATAGAATTATTGTATATTAATATCAAACAATTCGAATATATAAAATATACTCCCTCCGTCCAAATTTAGTATATCCATTTGGGTGCTGGTACGGGTTTTAAGAAAAGGTGAAAAAGTGAAGTTGGTGGGATAAAGGTATATTTGAGGGGTAGTGATAAAGTAGTAGTTGGTGGAATAAAGGTTGTTAGTGGTGGGTCATAGTGAAAAAAGGTAATGATAAAGTGGTAGTTGGTGGAATAAAAGTGTGGGTCCAAGTGACAAATGGTAGAAAATAACATGAATTAATAAGGGTAGATGGATACTTTTATACAAATGGGTACACTAAATTTGAACTCTTTAAATAGGGTAAGTGAGTATATTAAATTTGAACGGATGGAGTATATTAATATTAACATCGGATATAATCTTAAGAGGCAGGTGTAGTTAGGCAGATGTATGTGGTTGGACCATGATCAAGTCTAATTTAATCATCCACACTTGACTCGGTCAACACAATGAATTCACTGTTTCAAAAAAACATAAAAAAAAATACTCTTTCCGAACATTGATATTGTCATTATTTACTTTTTTAGGTGTCTCATTCATATTGTAATATTTTAAGGAAAGTTTTAATTCTTTAAAATCCCTTAAAAGTGATGACACCCACCAACTTTTTATTTTTTTACCATTATTATTAATCTCTGTGTCGAATAGTAATATGACAATTCAAATTTTCAATGGGTAAGAGAGAGTATTTTTTATTAAAAAAATAAACCTAATGAGAAATTAATAAATTCTAATTAAAAATAATAAATCATAGGATACTAATATAAACTCTTATTGAAGATTATAAACTCTAACTATTACATTTATAGAGAATTAATATGAAATTTAATTAAAAATTAATAATTTTAGTGTGGCAGTGTTGTACTCATAGATTCTAATTTAGAATTGATAAAACGGAAAAAAAAAAAAAAGATTGAAATAAAGAAAGATGGATTCGTGCAGGTGCAGTGCACAAAGACTGTGCATTTTTTGTACGCACTGGCCAGGACGCGGATCAAATAGATTGGGGTTAGACCCAACCACACGGTACTGGTGTGGAAAATCATAGTACAAGACTTTTTTTTTTAATTGTAATTTTTTTTTTCTTTAACTATATTTTAATGGGTAATGACATTCGGTCACACTGTGGCCAGTCACACGCGTAAATAGTGTGGCCAGCCACACGCGTAAAAAAAGAAAAGTTGATTGTAAAATGGAAATAATCACATTTCTCCCTTAGGGTTTATGCTTCCCCATTAAAGTATATTTCCATTTTCAAAACATATATTACCTTTTTTAGCTTGTGTGGTCGGCCGAATTTCATTACCCATTTTTTATATTGTGAAAAGTCGTAACTCTTTTTCTTCTTTAACTATATTTTTTATATTGTGAAACGTCGTAAGAGCTATTTAAATCATATTTAAAGATGTAACAAGATCAAAGCGGCATCGATAAGATTTAAACTTGAGACGTTTTTGAGTTTGGTATTAAGAATAATATATGGTGCACAAATAACCAGTGGTTTTAGAGCAATTACTGCGGGAGTCGAAGGGGGGGGGGTGTCGAAGGTGGTGTCGAGGGATCGACACACCCCCCACTCGACACACCCCTATGTCGAGCTATAGTGGGCGCTCGACACACCCCTATGTCGAGGGGTGTGTCGATGGCGGGTTCGAATTTTCGACACTCCACTCGACTCCATGATGATGTAATATGGGGACACTTGTCGTGTCCCCATTGGTCCAGTCCATTTTTTTTTTAATAAAAAATTAATAAAAATCAACGGTTATATTTTTTCGTCTACAACGTATATTTTGCTACCATCAACGGCTATTCCCATTTTTTTCCCTATATATATCCCACCACACCACTACATCAATTCATCCATACCACACCACCACATCAATTCATTCAATTCATTCATCATACAATTCACTCGTTTTTTCAACAAAAAAAAAAAATTATGAGTTGGCCGGGTGCGAGCTACAATCTTGAAGAGGCGGAGGCGCGCCGCCGCCAACGTATGCAGCGAGCCAGGGAGCTTTACCAAATAGTGGTTGAGTCTGATTCGTCAGACAACGACGAGGAGGATACGAGGACGTACCTGTACCGGAATCGTGAGGAGGCCGAACAACGCCTCCGACGAGATTATTTTGTCGACCACCATATATGGGGTGATGCTGTCTTCCGCCGACGGTTTCGAATGAGCAAGCGCCTATTCTTGAGAATTGCTCAAACTCTTGAGGATCGGGAGCATTTTTTTCAGCAACACCCGGATGCCACTGGAAGATTGGGGTTCCACCCCTGGGTCAAGTGCACCATTGCTCTGAGGCAACTAGCCAATGGTGGAGCAGCCGATCAGTACGACGAATATCTGCACTGTGGCAATACAACGGGAAATAACATCCTCAAGAATTTCTGTCGGGCCATCAGATCTGCTTTCGGCGACGTATATTTGAGGCGGCCAAATGAGGCTGACATCGCTCGGATCGCTGCATTGCACGAGAGGACGCACGGCTTTCCCGGAATGCTTGGAAGCATCGACTGTATGCACTGGCAATGGAAGAATTGTCCAACTGCTTGGAGAGGAATGTACACTGGACGAAATAAATCTCCAACCCTCGTCCTTGAAGCTGTCGCCTCCCAAAATTTGTGGATTTGGCATGCTTTTTTCGGTGTCGCCGGCTCTCTGAACGACATCAACGTGCTCAATCAGTTCTCTGTCTTCGCCGACGTCATCAATGGTAGAGCGCCGTCAACCGCTTTCACTGCAAACGGCCGCCCGCACCGTATGGGATATTATCTCGCCGACGGCATCTATCCGAAGTGGACCTCTTTCGTGAAGACGCTCCATGCGCCAACAGATCCGAAGAGACAGCGATTCGCTCGGATGCAAGAAGCTGTGCGTAAAGACGTTGAAAGGGCTTTCGGCGTCCTGCAAGCTCATTGGGCAATCATAAAGGGCCCTGCTCGCATGTTCTTTCGGGAGCATTTATGTGATGTCATATATGCCTGCATCATTCTGCATAACATGATTATTGAAGATGAAGGACCGAGGGCAACTGAATTCCATGCTGAATCGAGCGCAAGAGGCGATGCAAAACGTGAACAGGGCACCAGTCCAACAAGGGGCGCCAGTGCCACTCCGCCAAGTTATTGAGAGACAAGCTCAAATTCAGGATGCACGTGCCCACGACCGCCTTATGGAGGATATGATTGAAGAGATTTGGGTACCTTTTGGTCCACTCCGCAAGTAGTTGTGTTTTTATTTATTTCCTAATTATTGTATTTTTTTTAGTTATTGTCTTTTTTTAAAATTCAATAAAATTGTCATTTATTAATTTCTGAATTTAATTAAGTTATTTTTAATAATATTTATTACAAATAAAAAAAACAATAAAATAAAATCTATTCAATCATTAAAATCACGCTTCCCAGTGCTTAGACCTAGGTCTTACTCAACCCCATTGTAGTGGGAAAATCAACCTATGTCTAACTAAATACCACCAATCATTAAAATTACGCTTCTCAGTGCTTCAACCTACGTCTAACTAAATACCCGTAGTAAATGCTCTTAGAGGTATTCTTCTACTTCATTTTTTTTAGTGTGTGTGGTGAGTCTATATTTTCTTCATTACTAGTCATATTTCATTCAACCTACCTATTTCAAACCGTTGAATATTTCAAAATATATAACAAATATGTTTGAACAGATAAATACCATGTATACTAAGATTAGTGAAAAAGAGAGAGAGAGAGAGAGCAGCACATAATTTTGACCACTCATTATCCAAGGAAACAAATCCAAGACGTTGCTTAGCTAGTCAATGCTATAAAGTTGTTAAACACACATAAGAAAAATATGAATTCAAACTATTACTCCCTTTGTGTCAATAGTAAGATCAAACTTTCTTTTTTCATATGGCTTATTAGCATTCCAAAAATGAAAATAATTACTAACTCTTAATAGAACTTACTATTTTTTATATTTTTACTCTTTTTTCTTAATAATTTGTATCCAAACAAGTGAGACTTTGTTATTGAGACGTAAAAAATAATATTCTAGAACAAAAATTAAAAGACCAATAAATTCAAGATTTTTGTTTATGATGGCTGCGTTAATTATTTTATTGTATTATTAAGCATTTCTTGGTTACTGTTTTAACGTAAAAAGCAGTGCGATAATCCAATAAAAATAGTGAATTGAGAATTTCTAAATAAATGGAGATAGGATAATGAGATGTTTGATTAATTAAGTGATAGATGCATGTATTTTATTTTTTAGTGTGAAAATCCACAGACATTATCTTTCGGTATGCATTGAGTAAATTGCAATCCGTATGTAATAGTTTACAAACCACACATAATAGGTTAAATACACTTTATAAATATAGATGTAATAGACTAGCTCGTTTTCTTTGATATGTATATATTATCTATATGAATGTAGAAGGATTCTCAATCAATCATTTCAATGTTATTATCATACAAGATGTAGCTATACATATAAGCGATCTACATGATATACTGTTTAAATTGAATGTGATAGTTTGATAGTAAATATAAATATACGTAACCAAGATAGAGTGCAACTGAAAAGGATAACTTCGCTCGAACTTTTGTACTTTTCGCTATTAAAAAAAGAAAATATCGCATCTGCCTAATTTTATAATGAAGAAAATACTTTAATGGACCACATAATCTATATTGGTCTTTTCAAATTAGATGCGCTCACTTTGATTTTTCTCAACATATCTATCCGACTCGTACACAATGGGAAAACTTAAGAATGTACTGTGACTTTACAAACTCAATTCACGGGTTAAAAACTTTTTATGGTACAAAATTGACCCACCGTAACATATTATAAATTTTTAATGGACCTCGAAGTATATATATTGGTCTATTAAAATTAGATGCACTCATTTTGATTTTTCACAAGATAAATGGTGAAAATCATTTTCACCTCTATAGTTTAATTTGATAATCATAAATGTTATAGGTGCATTTTCTTTTGAAGTGAAGGACTGATATAGCAAAATCCCTACTTATATTACAATGTTTGGCAGGGAACATAATATGGTAAAGTTTATATACCATTTCATTATTTTCTCCCACCTATTTCATTTCAGGTCAGTTTTTCTCTCTCTCTAAAACTTCTCACACCATTTTCCTCCCCCATTTCACGTCATTCACAGAGAACCTTACCTCCTCCTCCTCCACCATTTTCTCCTACCGCTTCCTCCACCATTTCCTCCCCCACCACCTCCATCATGGCTTCGAACAGTGAGATCGAGGAAGAAACCATAGTATCTGAAGAAGAAGCCACCCAAATCGGCGGAGAAGAAGCCGCCGCCGTTGATTTGGGCGACGATATACAGTTGGATTCCGGCGACCAAGCAAGACGAGAGAGGAAGAAAAAGAGAAAAGAAGATATACTCGGCGAAGCCCAACCGTCGAAGAAGAAAAAAACGGAAAAAAAGAGAAAAGGGAAGAAAAAGGAAGGAGAAGAAGAAGAAGAGAAAGACAGTCGCGCCACCGCCAATAGCGAAACCAGCGACAACGGCGTCGGCGGCGCAGACGGCGGCGACGAGGAATCTGCCTTCTCCTACGAGAAAGGAGAGGTAAAATTTGAATTTCTCATATCCCGGGCTTGATGCGAATTGATAATTTCTTACGATTTGTGTTTAGAACTTGTTTGAATGTCCAGATCTGATTTTTAGATTCTCATATCTGGTTAGAACCCTAATTCGTAACATGTTTTTGTAATTTCGGTTATAACATGTTACAAAATTATAATTTCGTAACATGTTTGTGGCTATTTCGTTTTTGGAATTTCGGTTATAACATGTTGCAAATTTCATAATTCGCAACATAATATACAAATTTCGTATATAGTGTGAAATTCGTAACTGACTGTGCATTTTGATTCGTTTAGTTGAAGTTACGAAAGTAGAATTTCGTAACATGTTTGTGACAATTGGAAAATTTCGAAATGAATCATTTTATGTTACGAAATTAGCATTTGTATTGAATAATCTGTTGCTAATTCATATTTTCGTATCACGTTTTTGGAATTTCAGTTATACCATGTTACGAAATTACAATTTCGTAACATGTTTGTAGCTATTGAAAAATTTCGAAATGAATCATTTTATGTTACGAAATTAGCATTCGTATTGAATAATCTGTTGCTAATTCATATTTCCGTATCACGTTTTTGGAATTTCAGTTAAAACGTGTTACGAAATTACAATTTCGTAACATGTTTGTGGCTATTTGAAGGTTTCGAAACTGGAATTTTTAAGTATATAATGTTGCATAAGATACGAATTTCGTATATAGTGTTACGGTAACTAACTTTGCATTTTGATTCGTTTAGATGAAGTTACGAAATCACAATTTCGTAACATGTTTGTGACAATTGGAAAATTTCGAAATGAATCATTTTATGTTACGAAATTAGAATTCGTATTGAATAATCTGTTGCTAATTCATATTTTCGTATCACGTTGTTGGAATTTCAGTTATAACATGTTACGAAATTACAATTTCGTAACATGTTTGTGGCTATTTGAAGGTTTCGAAACTGAAATTGTTAAGTATATGATGTTGCGAATTTTGAAATTCGCAACATCATATACGAATTTTGTATATAGTGTTAAATTCGTAACTAACTTTGCATCTTCATATGTTATTTGAAGTTACGAAATTATAATTTCGTAACATGTGTTACATGTTCTGAATTACTGAATTGGTTTAATTGTTTGTTTATTGCAGATCGAATAGACATTCAAGATGAAGAATCTTGCAGCCAAGCATCACCGGATCATGCTAACCGGAGGTTAATGCACAGTGAAGGATATTAGGTGTGTGCTTGAATCCTTCGGCCAAAAATCTATCCACACGTTGAAGCAATCAGCAATAGGGGCATTCATGAAGCTCCCCGATCTTGTGTCCAGATCCGGCAAAGCTCTACAAACAATGATGTTTTATCTCTTTTTTTCTTTAATTTATGGACAAATTGGTGTAATAACGGTTTAAACAATTTGCACGATTGATACAAATTTAATAATTCGTATCATCGTTGTAGTATTATTATGTATTCGTATCATTATTATGTATTCGTATCGTTACGAAACTTATAATTCGTAACAGATATTCATTTGTTGTTGCTACAATATTATACAAGTACGAATGGTACGATATTTATAATTCGTACCATATTTATATTATTATTATTATACGAATTATAGTAGTGCGTACCATTCGTACATAAAATAGTAGTAACTTCACAATGTACCGTTGATACGAATTTGATAAATCGTAACATCGTAAATTCTAACTAAATGAATCAATTTGTAACTTTATATCCAACTCACGTTACGAAATTCATAATTCGTAACAATCGTGTAATCATATCGTGTTACGAATTTATAATTTCATTACAAACATAATATCGTCTTGTGTTACGAATTTATAATTTCGCAACACACATGTAATCATCTCGTGTTACGAATGTATTAATTCATAACGTATTTACAAATCTCCCAAGCACATGCTGAAGCGAGTCAGCTGCTCGAACCATCGGACACGCAGATAAATGCCATCTTCGATGAACTAGATTATATAACACCAAAATACGAGGTTGTGCCCCCTCCAACAGAAATTCATCCAATGGTGTGCAAGTCGAAACCGTCGAGTCAAGCTCCTTCAACATTGCCCGCTCCTACGGTTAAGGAGTAATCTGCATAACAATTAAGCATGATGGACTCATCTGCATAAAAGGAGTAAGATTTAAATTTGTTACAGTGTTACGAAATGAACAAATCCTAACACAAAACCAAAATTGTAAAAACTCATTCTGTTACGAAATAAGTAAATCGTAACAAAAAAATCGTAAACATTCGTTTCGTTACGAAATTAAAGAATCGTAACAAACTAAATTGTACGAAACGTTAAATTCGTAACATATTAATCAAATCTTAACAATTACAAAATCGTAACACCATACTACATGATTCGTAACATTATATGTTACGAATGCTAATTTCGTAACATTTACTAAATCTTAACACTTACAAAATTTTAACATATTACGAATGCTAATTTCGTAACATAACATGATTCATTTCGAAAATTTCCAATTGCCACAAATATGTTACGAAATCTACTTTCGTAACTTCAAATAAACTTATGAAAAATGCACAGTTAGTTACGAATTTCACAATTCGCAACATAATATACGAAATTCGTATATAGTGTTGCGAATTATGAAATTCGTAACATGTATACTTCAAAAATTCAGTTTCTAAACCTTCAAATAGCCACAAACATGTTACGAAATTCTACTTTCGTAACTTCAAATAAACCTTTTAAAAGGAAAAGTTAGTTACGAATTTCATAATTCGCAACACATATACGAAATTCGTATATTATGTTGCGAATTGTGAAATTCATAACATGTATACTTCAAAAATTCAGTTTCTAAACCTTCAAATAGCCACAAACATGTTACGAAATTTTACTTTCGTAATTTCAAATAAACTTATAAACATGCAAAGTTAGTTACGAATTTCATAATTCGCAACACTATATACGAAATTCGTATATTATGTTGCGAATTGTGAAATTCGTAACATGTATACTTAAAAAATTCAGTTTCTAAACCTTCAAATAGCCACAAACATGTTACGAAATTCTACTTTCGTAACTTCAAATAAACTTATGAAAATGCAAAGTTAGTTACGAATTTCATAATTCGAAACATAATATACGAATTACATGCTAAAACTGTTACGAAAAAAACAAGTCGTAACACCAAAGCAAAATCATAACAACAAAGCAAAATCATAACAAATCCTTTCGTTACGAAATTCACAGATAGTAATAAAACACTTACGAAAACAACAAATCACAACATAAAAAAACAGCATACCAGCATGCAACCGAACAAGCTCCTTCAATCAAATTCAAAATCGAAAAATATAGTCAATCAACACCAATCAAAAAGAAAACAAAATGAAAATATAGATACAACACACAGCTAACAACAAAAATCAACAACCAAATCAAACAATCAAAATTAATAAGAAACAAAATACAAATTAATACCTCAAAATGTAATAGATTCACATTAGCTACGACGGCGACGAGAGGCTACAACAGATCGACGGCGGCGACGACAAAACAGCTCAACGGCGGAGCCAAAAGAGCAGCTCGAGGGCGGCGGCGATGGGAGGGGCGACGGCGACAACGACATCAGATCTAGGGCGGCGGCGACGACGAGTTCAGCTCCAAGGCAGCGACAACGGGAGGGGTGACGGTGGCAATGGGAAGAAGAGAAGAAAAAAAAATGAAGAAGAAAAGTAGGAGGAGAACAAAAAAACGCGATGGTAAAGAGAGAAAGAAGAAAAAAAGAGAAGAAAGAGAAATAGGAAAAGAGATAAAGACGAGGAAGAAAATGAGAAAAAATAAAAAGTAAGGATATTTTTGTTCAAAAAACACATCTTTAGCTAGAATTTAACCATATTAAGTTCCTTGACATAAATTATAGTCAATCTAGTCAAAATGGCTATATGGATGGATTACCTCTTTCTTTTACTTCTTTATTCTTCATTTTTCTTCCATCAATTTAATTACATATCGTGGAAATTAACACAATTAAAATGCTCTAAATTATAAGGAACCACATCTACAAACAAAAGCAATAATACTAGAAAATAAAATATATTTTTCTAAATGTGAACTTCGGTATTTTATCAATTGACCATTATTAAATGCATATGATTTCTTATAGTTGCAAAACAATATCAATTTTTTACCATCATAATTTTTGGTCATGATCTCGGATCATTAAGTTTGTCTTCTTGATGTTCACATTCTTCTTTTGTATTCTCTCCATCCCGTCATAGATGGCTCATTTTCCATATCGGGGTGTTTTATAACAAGTAATTCTTTCTAAATAAGAAAATAATTATCTCTTAAAAAATTATGTGTCATATAACTTTAATCAATTTTTTCTCTTCATCTTAATACTCATGTCTAAACAAAATTAGTCACATGTTCCTCGACGAAAAGAGTACTATTAAGCGGGAAACAATTCACCAAAGAAAAAGCAAAGCTAATAAATACTAGTATAATATTTTAATAAAAATTATTATAAACAACTTATGCCCATTAATCAATCAATTCCACAAACTGCATGGAATAAATACGAAAGTCCCTTGACAGCGGCGTCGCCGCGTAGTGTTAGAGTAAGTGAGATACTCATAGATATGATTTGTTTTAGTGCGTTTATTGATTTTATATGAAACATAAAAAAAAAATAAAAAAAAATTGAGCATGATGCATATATAAATTTCGTTATCGTCATCAGTGACTTGAACAAAATGTTAATTAATCGACATTTGAATAATTTAAATTGTGGGAAATAGATAACGGTGTGTAACAAACTGCAGAATCGTGATAAATAAATTAATATTGGTGACTTTATAGACAGCTGTTAGAATTTAAGAATATAATAAGTATGTGATTTGTGTATATCATGATAATCTGACTGTAAAAGTTGCTATTATCCAACTTTAATAAGTACAATATTATACCTATAAGCGAACAATAAAAGATAGAAACGATTTGTATGGTTGTGAATGTAGTTCCAAGCTATCTTTTTTTTTTCTTAAGGTCCTACCAATTTAGATTATCAATTTATATATTAATAAATTATAATTAGTCTCGTATTTATTAATACTGTATAAAATACCCACAAGTGATAAATCACTGATCAACTATTGTTGGCTTCTTTCTTAAAAGGAAAAAAAATAAACTATTGTTAGCTTCTTACACACACGCAAAAAAAGACCGCTGTTAGATGCCTAATTCAAGTGATTAGTTGAGACATCATAAAAAAATTTCATAATAAGAAGTTTTGGGTTCAATCTCAATTACGTGCAGTAGAATTTTCCCACCATATTGGTGGTGTAGTGGTCCGTCTGCCTATGATGTAACGGTCTCATCTTTGTATAGTGTAGAAATCTCATCTATATAGTGACACAATAATTTATTATACCTCATATAATTCCCTAAAAAAAATTGACACGTTCCAATACTGTTTTGGTAACTTGGTTGAAATGAAATGTATACACTTAACGATTAATCCATCTAAATAATGAGGTTTCTTTTCAAAAATAAATAAATATTTAATTCATGTTTTTTTTTTCTAATTTAAAGATGTCTTTGTCTTTAAGGAGACTAAGCTGTGCGGCTTTAGTTTATAGTAGTGAGGTCTATGGTTGGACCCCATCACTCCCTTCTCTCTCCCCTATAAAAAAAAATTGTCTTTCTTTTAAACTAAATGACCAGCAAAGGGATTAGGACACGAATATTATTTCCTTAAACTTGTTATACTTGTTATATTTTGGAAGCTATATTGATTTAAAAGAAATATCTTGACACTCTTTTCTTGAATTTTCATCAATTGTGGACCATTTTTGCATAAAACATTTTTGGATTAATATATATCTAGTATTATTATCTTTAGCGTATGCTTTGAACATATTCTGATATTGTTAACCATTAGTATATATGCCAATGTTATATACTAATGTTCGCAGTAAATCGTCTAGGACAAAATAGTGGAGTTTTTATACTGAAAATTTTCTACTCCAATAGTTTGCAACGATGTTCGAACTGTGCCATCAAAATATTAACACAATTATTTTGGTGCATCGGTTTTATACTATACACCCACTTTTATCTTATTATAGCATACTATCTTTGATTTTTCAACCAATATATTTACACCCCTGGATTCACTGTTCACTGTTCATTTTTTTTTTTTTCCAGTTTTTTTTTCTTTTTTTTTATTTCCATATTTCTTTTTCTTTTTTTCTGTTTTCTTTTTTATTTATTTTCTTTTTTTATTTTCCTTTTTACCCTTTTTTTAAAAATTTCCAGATTTTGTTTCTTTTTTTCCCAGATTTTATTTTCTTTTTTTTTTTGTTATTTTCCAGATTTTATTTTCTTTTTTTGTTATTTTCAACATTGTCGTGACGAAATGTAATGATTTTGAAACTTTACATTTCTTAGTGATAAAAGTTTACTTTTTTCAACGACAATAATTACTTTAACGTTCGACTAAAAGTAGAACTTGTTGTATTAAAAAGTAGACATTGTCGTGACGAAATGTAATGATTATTAAACATTAGTTTCTTAATGAAAAAGTTTACTTTTTCCAACGACAATAATTACTTTAACGTTTGATTAAAAGTAGAACTTGTCGTATTAAAAAGTAGACATTGTCGTGACGAAATGTAATGATTGTGAAACATTACGTTTTTTTGTGAAAAAGTTTACTTTTTCCAACGACAATAATTACTATAATGTTCGACTAAAAAGTAGAACTTATAGTCGATTAAAAATATTAAAGGAAGGAAAAAAAATCTGATGAAATAAAATATGTAGAACTTGTTAGTTCGACTAAGGAAGGATTAAAAATTGAAAAATATTAACGAAACTGAAAAATAAAATATGTAATTAAAAAAAAGTCTGTTTAAACAGTAACAGTAAAGGAAGGAAAAAAAATCGAATGAACAAAAAAAAAAATGGATGAACAGTGTCGCACGTGAACAGTACGCGCGCGTGGCATGAACAATAATTATGTGATATTTTTTGTGTTGAAAAGTAAAAAATGGTGTGTTATAATAGGACAAAAAGTGGTTGCATACTATATAACCGACTCACCAGAACACACCTCAAATACTAACGTGACATTCCGGATTCGACGAGAAAAATATATAGCTCAATATTTCAAGTTCGTAAAATACACAATATGAGAAGTTCCCGACGGTATAATGAAATAGATAAACATAAAATCTTATTTTCGTCGTTTTTAATGATATGATAAGATTTCGGCACTTGAATCTAATTGAAAAATTATCGGTTATTTCTTCTAGAAGCTACATAAGCTGCCAGTGCCACTCTTAAATTAAATGCATGAATTCTATTAGTGTTAGTAGTGTTATGATCAAAACTTAAACATAATAAAAATGATCGATTTTGCGTGTAAGAGTGGACGGCGTCGTGTAGCGACCAAAATGCTTTCTCGTGCGGCGCACGTGATTGGCGAGAGCCTTCCGCTTTTCAATATTCGATCTAATCTAATCCACACGTGCCGAGCGCTGGATTTTAGAGCAAACCAAAAACACACTAACCTTCCTCGTTGTTTGCGCCACGTGTCGGCGCACGTGCTCGCCTCTCTTCACCAACACCTGCGCCTAAAAGCACCCGATCTTTTCCTTTTCATTTTCTAACGGTTGCTACGTTAACTTGCTAATTAATTTTTGGGTAATATCGGGAAAATACACGAAATTTAGACTAATTTTCATTTTTACCCACGAATTTCAGGTTAATTTTTATTTATCCCACGAGTTTTCAATTTTTATGATAATACACGAACTTTAGATCAACTTTAATTTTTTCCATGAACTTTTACTTTTTTTATGATAATACATGAACTTTATTTGACAATCAAGAGCATGCAATTTTTCATCAAGCTACTAAATCAAACTATTCTATTTTTGAATCTTCACCCGTCGTAGTTTAATCTTAAAACTAACATACCTAAGAGTTTATGGGTAAGAAGATTAATGTCGAATTCGAGAAGTTAAGAAAAAAATGTGAAGAAATTTTGAAAGAGATAACACTCTTATCTTTATTGGAGAAATATAGACAATTTTTTGCCGCAATATCACCATAAATTCTAGCAAGATAATTAAATATGTTTTTCAATTTTTATATTAAACGACGGCGTATGGAGATTAAGAAATGGGATTCTTTAATTTAACCGTACATTCTCGATTGCCACATAATACAAGTCAATTCTAATTTCGGCGAAAATGATTGTTGGAAAATTTAAATTGAACCAAAAGTTATATATTATTACAAAAAATTGATGTTCGTAGGAAAAATGAAAGACGATCTAAAATTCGTATATTAATACAAAAAATTAAAAGTTCAAAAAAAAGGAAAAGAAAAATTGATTCAGAGTTCATATATTTTCACGATATTAACCTTTTAACTTTCATACTGCTAGATTCCAACCCCCTCAAATCTATTTGTTTACAGCAAACAAAAACGTCAAATACTTGTATAAAAAATATATATAAAAATTTACCATTTAAATCCTAAACTTCTCTCCCGCTTATAAAAAAATTATCTTAATTATAAATGTAATTATATATGTTTTTATTTAAGTCCTAAGCTATTTTTATTATATTTTTCTATATAAGTCCTAAGCTATTTTTCTATAATGTTTTCTACTTATTGGCACAATGATTAAAAGGTTACTAGAAAGAAAGTTGTAGATCCCACTATTATCGAATAGTTAATTGTTTCAATTATCAAAAGTCGATATTATTAATGAGACGGATGAGAAATGAAAGTGGGACATCATCAATGAATCAGAGGGAGTAAGATATTTTTTTTAAGTAAAATTCAATTCATCACGCACGAGGGATATCCAAAACGGGTACAATTTTCAAGAAAAAAAACAAACTAAAGCTACATTAATTTAACAAATCAAAGCGTTCAGATGGATTGCAAATCCAATCACAAAATTACAGCATGAATGATTGGAAAAGCGATGCGAGATCAAAAACCAAAATGTGATCTTTATTAACTCGATCACATCATCACTGATGTTTGTCCTATCTTTGAATATCTTCTCATTTATGTGATTCAAAATATTCCATACTATACAAATTCACTTTTCTTTCTTACAATTTCCATGTGCTGCTCAAAATGAGAAATTGAATTCATACATAAGAGCATCCACAATGGTTAAGACACTTTGGTGTCTCAATCTCCTGTGTGCTCCGAATAGAAATAACTACCTCCGGTGATGATATCTCTACGAAAATGCTCTTTTCCGTAAATTTTGTACCTTCTCTCTCTCGTGGAAATAAACAAACATGAAGATTTTTCTTTGTAGTTGTTCCGTTCCCAAAAAATACAGAAATTGATCGCCGATGATTTTGTTTGGCTTTTGAAGCTTCGATTTTTTCCTCTAGTCAAAACATCCCAAATTTTCAATTAAATTATAATAATTCAATGCTTAATTAAGCATATGGATATGCTTATCATTTAACGATTCAACGCTTAAATAAGTATATAAACATGCTTATTGTATAAAGATTTAATTTAATGTTTAAATACTCTTCTAATTATCCTTATTTTATAATGAATTAATACTTAAATAGACATATAGAATTGCTTATCATATAATAATTCAATGCTTAAATAGGCGTAATGAGGAAAATAAAAGAGTAAACATTTTTCGAGTTAGGATTCGGTTCGATCCATCATTTACAAATTACAAACAGATTAATCTTTTTTTTTAAATTTTTTCGATTTTGAATTAGCTTTGATTCGAATTGTCCAAATGCCTCTGTCCTACATGTATGTAATCTGATTTAATTATTCACTGTAAAATAATTAAATCAAGAAGCGGCTCTAATCTTAATCTTAATTTACTTTTGCACAATCAAACATAGTAAATTAATCAATCAAATAGAACAACACAGGTGTTAGAATGTCCGTCTGAGCCGGCTTTAATTCCTATCTAAGTATAAATTATTATTTTAAGTATTCGATTATTATATTATTTAATTTAATACTTTAACTTTAGCTAATTACACTATCATGTGATAATAGGCACTCTGGGAGTGACATTATTTGTTAAACACGTCTCTTTTTTTTAGCATCATTACATTGACCTTATATCAGTAATTAAATTAATTTCTCTAATCGTATTTTTAAAGCCAAAGATTAATCTAATTAAAGTGCTAATTTTTGTACATATATATAAGTAATGTATTTCTAACGGAATACGAAATGCATTAATTAATATCACTATTCATTTCGTTATATATAGTTGGATTATGGGGCTCATTATGGAGTTTAATAGTGTTATACTATTACTTTTGAATTTATTAGGTAAAACTTTCTTCTTCTAACCTATAATTAAAGTTTGGTTTCTTTCAACATATTACTTTATTTCTAGGAAAATTAGTTCATACGTAGGATAGTCATTATGAGCTTGAGAATGCAGATGATCAAATCATATTGGTGTGCAGATCATATTGGAGTCAAAGTTATCAAAGCTATTCACACAATATGCAGGTGTTCCTTTGGACGGGGAAAACTGAAACTTCCAAGAGAGCTTTAATAGCTTGGAATAAGATTTGTCTCCCCAAGAGTGCTGGTGGATTGAATATCACTAATCTCCAATGGTGGAACAAAGCAGCCATTTGCAAACATTTTTGGAGTATAGTGCAGAAGAAGGATCAGATATGAATTCAATGGATGCATGACTGTTATATAAAAAATCAGAATATCACATCCATGGGCATACCCCATCAGGCCTCATGGATTGTGAGAAAGATTCTTGAAGCTAGAGAAGTGTTTGCAGTATCGAATGTGAGGAGAGACATGCTTACTCATCATCAGTTCTCCATAAGAAGACTATATATGGAACTGAGAGGACCAGTGCAAAGAGGGGAGTGGAAAAGGATGATTAGCTGTAATTTGGCACCACCAAAATGTATCTTCAACACGTGACTTGCTCTGTGGAATAAGCTGACTACCAGTGACTACTTGAACTCTATTGGAATTCAAGTGGAACCTATTTGCAGCTTATGTGAGAATGCGAATGAAACTATCAACCATTTGTTCTTTGAGTGGAGTTATTCAGCTACTGTTTGGAGAGAAATCATTGCATGGGGAGGGATTCCTAGAACCCCATGTACATGGGAAAAAGAAAGGAGATATATGGTGACTCAATGCGGCACAAAAAATAGGAGGCAAAAACTTTATCGAACGATGCTAGCAACTGTGTTATACCTGCTTTGACAAGAGAGAAATGGCCGAAGATTTAAAAGTGAAGTTCATGATACTCATCATATAGTCAAGCACTGTCCATTTCTTGTTGCTCTTAGATGTCAAAAGAATAAGAAAATTAGGCAGTTGTTGAGGTCGTAGGCTTTAGTTATTCAAGGGTATTTGAGCTGTTTGTTAGCTTTGTTGATTTGTGCTTTCCTTGCATCACTTGATGAATTAATAAATAAATTCATTTACCAGAAAAAAATAATAATCTCAAACCAAGTAATAAAAGGTAGGTGTTTCTTTCATGTCTGTTTTTGCTGAATAAGTTGAAATGACGTCATCTGACAATATTTTAATATTTAAATATAAGTCGTCCTGTATCTATATATATTATTAATACCAATGCTGACCTTAAATTTACGTCTTACGTTTCATTCAGTATTCCTAAGAAATCTCATATTTTGAAAGATATCTATCGCAAATTTAAATAAGACATATCTCTATTATTATTATTATTAAATTTTAGAACGTGTATAGATTTTACTTTCTAAAAACGTGTATATATTTTCATACCATTTGTATGATTTATTATATAAATAATAGTATATATGTTAGCATTATTTTATATTCTAAATTTTTTAATTTGTGTCTTCTCATTATATTTTTATTGCACATCGCTTTTCAATAAAAAATTTGCCTTTTTGAACTTGTCTAAATACACAAAATCAATATGTATTTTCTTATTTCATAATTATTTTGCACAATCAATTTAATTTGACCGATTAATTAATTGGTCGAATATATAGATCTATTTTGATTATAAGATATTATTTTGCACAACCAATTTAATTTGACAGATTAATGAATTGGCTGAATATATATAATTCTATTTTGATTATAAAAATTAATTTGCTCAATTATTATATTTTTTAATATTAAATTGTCAAATTAATTGGCTAAATATTTCTTGCTATTTATCTATAATTTTCAATCCAACATCACTTTTTAATAAAACTCAACTCTTTAAAACATTCTATATAAATAATCAAAATCAATGTGTATTTTTCATTAGGCAACTATTTTACACGATCAATTTAATTTGATCAATTGATCAAATAAATAATTTTATGTATATTGAAAATATAATTTAATTTAACCAATTAATTAATTGGTCATATAAATAGTTTAATTTTTATTGAAAAACTAATTTATAGTTTTATTAGAAATATTTTTGTTAAGGTGCAACCTCCATTTAGTATTTCTATTTATTTTAAATCCTCATTTTGTGCATTTTTTATTTCATATATATTAGTATATTACAACATTCTATATTTTTAAAACTTACATAATTAAATATGGAATGAATTTTTTACCCATGAAAATAAATTTCTAATATGCCACGCATTGTTATACAATTTGATTTTTTTTATTATTATTATTCTTATTGGGAAATTTATAATGATATCAACAAGTCTTTATTTTTTCAAACTTTTTTAAAAAAATTTGCGGCTAATATTATAATAATATGTGGATTAAAATTAAATTAAAAATGATAAAAAAATAAAAAAAATTAGTAAATGAAGACTGGAGAAATCGCAGAACATTTTTGTTATATCTTACTAAAGAATATGAATTAAATTGAACTAAAAAGATTATAAATAGTAAATGAAGAAGGGAGAATCGTAAAACGGTTTTCTTGAATTTAATTAGATTATAAAGATCTTCACTTTCAAAATAAATCTTTATAACTACCAATCAAATTGCACCGAATATTTAAATAATATGTGGATTAAAATTAAACAAAAAAGGATAAAAAAATAGTAAATGAAGACAGGAGAATCACTGAACAATTTTCTTGAATCTTACTGAAGAATGTTGATTAAATTGAACTGAAAAGTTCAAAAATAGTAAATGAAGATGGTATAATCATAAAATATTTTTTTCTGATTTAATTACATACTAAAGACTCTCACTTTCAAAACAAATTTTTAAAACTACTAATATTTTTAATAATCGTAATAATGTATTTGGATTAAAATTAAACTAAAAAAGAAGAAAATAGTAAATGACGGGAGTATCGGTAACTATAAAAATTAAATTGAGGCAAATTATAGTACAAAAGAAATTAAACGATAAGTTATCTTTCTATCTCTTCTAATCTTAAAGATGTAGAAATGATGAATCAAATGGATTAAAATTGAACAAAAAATAACAAAAATAATAAATAAAAACGGAAGAATCGTAAAATAATTTTATTGAATTTAATTGGATAACTAAATATTTTCACCCTTAAAATAATTTTTTTATAACTATCAAATAAATTGCGTTTAATAATATACGGTTGATTTTCAACGGGTTGTACATTAGTTTAAGTATTAAATATTTGCATAACGAACCTATCCAAATAAATTTCAGAATATGAGTCTTGTTTGTGTTATTGAAATCTCTCATGATAATAACTTGCAATTTCAGCTCAGTCATGATCCACGTGGAAAACGGGCTAGGTTCCAAATTGACAGTTTTGTTAAAATTAAGGTACTATTGCTGCCTTTGTCACCATCATTCATTCACTTCGTCAAATTAAAATTGAACGGCATTTATCAATCAATATAAAGAATTCTAAATAGCTATGTAATCGTGCTTAAAAGCTAATGTAACACAAATAATCGATAAATTTTAATACATTTATTGTGATAATTAGGACTAAATAGTACTCCCTCCGTCCACGAAATGATTGTCACTTTTACTACTTAAGTTTGTCCATGAAATGGTTGCAACTTTTGCTACTCCACTTACATTTATTGTGGGACCCTTACTGCACTCACAACAATATTCACTATAATTCATTACTATCTATCATTTTCTTAAAATCCGGGTCGTTTAAAATGTGACAACCATTTCGTGGACGGTAGGAGTATTATGAAATAGGGTCACGTGCACAGACAACTTTGTTGGAGGCATAGAATAATAGCACCAAAATATTGCGGTTATTACCTATAAAAGTGCGAGAAAAGAAATTAAAAAAGAAAAGGAAAAAAAATAAACTTAGAAATTAAGCAAATTACCACTCATGTAGGAGTAATTTAGATGTATTTTCAAAATTTTCAACCCACACTAAGATTCTGGCGTGCACTAACTATTTAACAATTAATCTCGAGGTTCCACCCCGCCAATGACGTCCCCCCACGTGGCGACAACTTGCTCAGGACTCGTGCTCATGTGACTAATTATTGGGTGGCGCGAAAAAGTTTTATTGGACCCATTACAGAAATTCACACTAATTAAAACAGGAAAAAAGTCAAATAAGTCCTTAATGTTTATGGTAGAGTACAAATAATCCGTCATATTTTCTTAGGTACAAATATACCTATAATGATATTTTTTGGTACAAATATATCCTTAATTAAATTTTTATATTTATAAATGTATGTGTATAATTAGTTGACTAAGTTTCATTTAAAAATCATTTCCAATTGAATTGATGTTATAAAAAATAGAACAAAGCAAGCAACATAATTATAAATAAATATTATATTAATATCACAATATTTAATTAAAGAAAATTAAATATTAACTTGATTATGGTTAGAAGGGAATGAATATCAATTTTAATTAATAATAAGTGTGTATTTGTACCCCAAAAATCAATATTAAAGGTGTATTTATACCTAAAAAAAGTGAAGGACTTATTTGTTACTTTATGGTAAATATCAAGGATTTTTTTGATCATTTTCCCATTAAAACATTCAATTTCGCTACTGAAAAATAAAAAAGAAAGAAAGGAAAAAACAAAATAAAAGACTAAAGAAAAGAAAATAAAGTGTTGAAAAAAAAGGTGAAACTACACACGCTATTTCCGTCACGACTTTTACTAACTATTAATTCCAGACAAGATGCAGCTAACGAAAGATGTCACAACTCACAACTCACAACTCTCTCTCTCTCTCTGGTTATATTCCATTGACGACTATGAGAAAGTAACGGAAGAATGGATTATCTATTCACATAGGCTTTCTTTTACCACCACGCACCGGCTTTGACTTTTTTTTCACAAACGCACATCACACACACACTTTATATACTTTAATTTAATATATATATGTAACGGGTAGTGCTATTTGATCACACGGTGGCCGACCACACAAAATAAAAATAGTAACATAGATTTTGAAAATGGAAATATTTGAGAAGCATAAATCCTAAGAAAAATGTGATTATTTTCATTTTTACAGTCAACTTTCCTTTTTTTACGTGTGTGGCTGGCTATCGTATGATCAAATATCATTATCCAAATCTAATATATATATAAATTTAGTGTGTGTGTGTGAGAGATCTAATACAATATATCTCAGCGATAATATATTCTTTTGTTAAGTAACTATATTTAATATGATTCGGTTACGGTGATATATAATATTTTGGTTCATATATGTAGCTCGTGATACTTGCTGTCGACGTCTGTTACAGCCCAAAAATATATATTCATCATTTATTTAGGTATTGTGATAATTTTATTTTGTTATAATAAATAGAAAGATGTGGGGCTTAACGCATGTGGCATGTATATGCTTCTTTACTTGCCATGTTAGACTGCCAAAGGTCACATTTCAACATACTATAAAGTAAGTTTAAGGCCAATATTTTATTTTCAAAAAAGAAAAGGGAAAAACAAAAATGATGCCCCACAGGCCACATCTTAGATCAAAACATCATCCATTCATTTGCCTACAAAAAAGATTGATTCTTTTCATAAATTAGATGTCTATGAGAAATGAGTTACTCCCTCCGTCCATGATTTAAGTCCCCATTTGCCCTCTTTTTTTTGTCCACAAAGTCTCTGTTTTACTTTTTGTACATTTATACCCTTCACCTTTACCTACAATTACTACCCTTTCTATTATTACACCCTTAATCTTAAATCTTAATTACAACTAATTATCCAATTACCCCACCCCATCCCAAAAACCTAATTTCTACTCTCTGCGCCGCTCCACTCTCTTTCCCCTCTCATTCCTGAAATTTCTTCATCCCCCTTTCCCTTCCACTCGATCTGCAATCCCTAATTCTTACCTCTGCAATCCTCTCTATCTGCTCGATTGAACATTTAATCTCTCTCTCTGCAATCCTCTCTCTCGCATAGTCTTCCTAAAAATCCCTAATTTCTCCACATACTCGATATCTCATGGTCGAGCTGCAATCCCTAATTTCTCCCTTATGCAATCCTCTCTCTGCGCTCGATACTCTCTGCAATCCTCTCGCTCGATCTGCAATCCTCTCTCGCTGACCCACTAAAAATCCCTAATTTGTGGACATACTCGATCTTGTTCTCTCGCTCGATCTGCAATCCTCTCTCTCTGCATATGTATAATTCAAGTGAGGTTGAGTCGACGGTGGCGCCGCTCGACGCGATGGTGGCGCCGCTCGACTCGATGCTGGCGCCGCCCGACTCCGGCGCTCAGTCGGAGAAGGTTGTGGTGCCGTTCTCGCCAGCCGCCGCTCGGTCGGAGAAGGTGCCGAGGACTGACTGCTCCGCTGCCTTGAAGAGTGTGCCTTTGTCTGCCTCTCAATCTCAGTCGGAGATGGTGCCGGAGACCCCCGTTTCTCAGTCCGACTTGGTGCCGGAGACTGACTTGTACGCTTCCTCGCCGAGCGTGCCGATGTCTGACATTTCTTCTCAGTCGACGGTGGTGCCGGAGACTCAGTTGCCGTGGTTCGATGATGAGAATGATGTCTACCTCACCTACAACGATTGGAAGGCCAAATACATTGCTGTCGGTCTGCTGCATCCCTTTAAAAAAGCATCCAAACACTAGGTGAATGTGTTCTAATCTCTATCTTGGTGATGGTGGGGCTGGTGATGCCAATTATATGAAGATTATATCTGATTGCATTGATGTCATTTGTATGTGATATTGGTGGCTTGTGATGCTCTGTTTACATTGGTGGCTTTGTGCTGAGATCAGTGTGATTGATAATGTGTATGATGCGAACTTGCTGCCTATGATGAAACTGATGCATTTTTTGCTGCCTACAATGTGAATGCACATGATGAAACTGATGCATTTTTTGCTGCCTCTAACGTGAATGATGCAAACTTGTTGCTATGATAAACTTGCTGCCTATAATGTGAATGATACTACACTTGATGGCCCCTCAAATCTGCCACCACTAGGTAATTCGTTATCTAGTTTAGGAGGTTGATTTGAGGATGCCAAGTAGCAGATGATGAAATCATATACTGCAATTTCTGATGCAAAATTGCTGCCACCAACTGAAATCTGAAATCAAATACTCTAATGAACTGAAATCTGGAAACAAAATTAAGCTGAGACAAAAGTTGAACTTTACATTATGAAATAAGCCCTATTTACATTCCAAACAACCACAAAAACCATGACTCGTTGTTTGTTCTTGTAAACCACCAACTGCAAACACAACTAAGATGAGCTAATTCTCTAAAACAATCTGATTTAGTCCCTCAACTACGCTGTCAATGTTGTAGAACATGTCTTCAATTGATGTCCCCTGGTTTAGAAAGTCTAAGTTTTCCCTAACTAGTGCCTCATCAACTTCTAGGACTTCCGGTAGCTCTCCCAGCCTTTCAAGATGAATTTTTCCCATATGTGGAATATTGTAATTGTTGTCCTCTTTGCTTTTAATGATTTCTCTGTAGCAACCTTGCAAGGTGAGGAAAACTCTATTTAACTTAACTGCTTCATAGTTGTCATATACTTCTTTGACATTGTGAACTAGCTCTTGCAAATCCTTTGCTGGTTTCTGATCTTTGATGCCCTGTATTGCTCTGAAAAATCCTAAATCGTTTACATTTGTATCTGGTGAGTTAGGAGGTTGTTGGATCAGTGTGATAGTGAATCCATCTGAATTTGCAGCCCTTAGGAAATCTGGATCATCTCCCTTGATGTGTGGTTTAGCATTGTCTTGTTGGATGAATATTTTCTTGCTTAGACAGCTTGGCCACTTGGCTTTTATAACAGGCAACATCTGTAAAGATAAGAATCAGATATCACACTTTAGTCCATTATGCAAACTGAAAACTAATTTTCTGATGTAAACTTGTTGCCTTTGATGCATATACTATGCATTTTCTGATGTGACATTGTTGCCTTTGATGCACTGAAAATGCATTCTCTGATGTGACATTGTTGCCTTTGATGCATATATTATGCATTTTCTGATGTGACATTGTTGCCTTTGATGCATATACTATGCATTTTCTGGTGTGACATTGTTCTTTTTGATGCATTTCATATGCATTTTCTGATGCAAATAATGAAACTGTAGGCCTTTGCATTTTCTGATGCATATTTGCTGCCATTATGCAAACTGAAAATGCATTTGCTGATGTTACATTGTTGCCTTTGATGCACTAAAAATGCATTTTCTGATGCACATGATGAAACTGTAGGAGGTTGCATTTTCTGATGCATATTTGCTGCCATGATGCAAACTGAAAATGATGCATTTGCATGACCTCATTGATTAAGGAACTCTTCTGAATTGGCCTTGTGACTGATGTGATAGCATGCATCTCCATGGTGCCTTTGACTCTGTTTTTTGAATTTCGTTGTGCTGGTTCTTCTGTGACAAAAGGAAAGATACCAAACTTTCCATCAAAGATGACAATACCCTCCTTGTCTATAATTGGTCTGGACACAACACAATTGAACATGATTTTGTGGATATGTACCTTTGATTTGCATACTCTATGTGGAGGAATCTCCCCTTACACCAAATAGTATCTGTCCTTTGTTTTGGTGAGGTAGAACCACTTTTTGTCCACATGTACTGTGTTGTACATGGTCTGAAACTGCACTTTGCCATTCTCAATCGTGGAAGCAAGCTGACCAAGGCTCCAATTGAGTCGGGTCAGCTTGTTTTCTGGGGTAAGGAAGGGTTTAATGGCTGATGTATGTGGCACAAGCTGTTTTTTTTTCACCCATACTTGTATGAGGCTTTTACTCACTCCTATGTTCTCTGCCATTACTCTCAATGAGGATCTCTGCTGGACTGAGAGAGATTTTATTTTTGCTTCATCTATAGTTTTCCTATTTGCATATATTGACCCTTTTCTCAATGATTTTACATGGACAGGAATACCTTGTTGTTGTTGAGTTGCTGCAGCCTTCCAAATCTTATATATGGTCTTCAAATCGACTCCAAACTTTTGTGCCGCCTCAGTTTTTGCTCCGTGGACCAACTTGGAATTAGTGCTTCGTTGAAGCAACCACTGTGCGATGTATTTTTCTGGTCATCACGCAGTTTTGGAACCATATTTTCTGTTTTTGTAGTGAATGTTGTTGGGTAGGTGTAGTGATTTTAATGAGGCTGTTTTCCTGTATTTATAGTTGTGATAGAAGTTTTTAAATTCCCTCCATTGTACTTTATCACTTTGGCTCCAAAATTTCAATGAAAATTCAGTTTTCCCTCTAAAAAATCTGTGCAGTGTATGCTTCACTTTCCTGACTGCTTCTTCATTTTTTTGAATTTCTTCATTAATTATTTCCCTTTACCTCTCAATATTAATGCTTACTGATTAATTAAGATAAGGATTACTGTTTCAGGCCAAGTATTAATGATTAGTGATTAATGAAGATTAATGATTAATGTTACTGTTTAAATACATAAAATTAAATGACACATGCAAATACAAAAGTTAAATAACAACACGCACACACACATTGTTAATTAACTCACACACGCACACATTAAAACCACACACGCACACACACATTTAAATCACACACACAAACATTATGCAATTTAATTAAACTCGTATGACTTGATAAATTAAATGAAAGCAAAAATATAATGAATCCAATAAAATAAAAAGAATCCACTCCCACAATGTAAATAATAAAAAAAGGTACAAAGATTAGTAAAAGTAAGTAAACAATTAACACTACCCCTACATGTCTTTTTACACCTACTCACAATCACTTTTCAGCTTTTCTTAAACTCCGTGCCGCACCCCAAATGGGGACTTAATTTGCGGACGGAGGGAGTAGAATTTAATTAGAGTTGAAATTCGAAATACCCATTATGGGTATAACATGTACTCCATATACCTATTAAGATAACTATGTATTTTATATATTTATTTGGTCCATAAAGTGTACTTTTCAGCAGCTATTTCTCTCTCTTTGACCGAGAGATTCTCGAAAGGGTCTCATTATTTGTCTTATTATTTTTGAAAATTGAAACCCTAAGCCCAAAGCCATGCATATCTCTTGTAACATATGAATATATCTCTTTACCGATTTTTCAGGGTGATTTAATCCCCACCTACCTCCTGCCAGATTCTTCAATGAGAATCAATTCCCTCACGTTAAAAATAAACGGTAAAAAACAAATTTATGCACCAATAAAATCTGAGTTCCAATACAAAATCTATACAGATGAATTCATATACAGATTACTCCTCAAAATTTCTCTCCAGCCTTCTTCTCCACAATTCTTATTCCTTCCCTGTACTAAATTTTTAACACTAAACCCCTAATCCATGGCTAGGGGTGAAAGTATGGAAAGCAGGTTTCCGGGTTACCCATACCCTACCAGTACCCGGCCGGGTATTGGGTACCCAATACCCGTAATTTGCGGGTATTGAATGGGTATGGGTATGAGATTTTTAGAAAATACCCTAACGGGTATACCCGTTAGGGTATTGTGTACCCGGTCAAACACCCGGTCAACAATATACAATTATTTATTATATATAATTACTAATTTTATACTATAAATTATAAAAATATTCATAATATATATTCATTTTTTAGCTAAAACCTAAACCTAAACCTAACTCTAAACATAACATATGAATAATATATATTCATAGTATTTTATTTGTTGAACTTAAATGTTTAAACTACGTTTAGTATTGATTTGTTGTTGTCGTCTAGTTGTTGCTACATAGTTGGCTATTAATTTATCGTTGAAAATTATTGAAAAATCGAGCGGGTGAAAAATTACAATAATTTTGTCTTTTTTTTTAAACGGGTACACCGGGTACCCTATACTCGGATCGGGTATACCCGGCCGGGTATTGGGTACCCGTTCGTCTAAAATAGAAAGGGTATGAGTATTCATATTTTGCTTATTTGGGTACGAGTACCTGCAAATGCGGGTATGAGTATCCACGGGTACCCGTTTATTCACCCCTATCCATGGTGTCAACATCGGGTTCAAAAGGAAAAGTTAAAGGAAAAAAATCAAAGATTGATGAGGAAGATTTAACTGAAGCCCAGAAACAACATTTACAAGAGGTAAATTTCTTACAGTTCGAGTAAATATCATACAAGTCGATAGAATGATTTTTTAAATTTAATACGGCCTGTATATTTTTTCTCGATCTTTATAGTTTTTGTTAACACGAATATTATTATAATTAATTTAGACACATAATAGACTAGTTTTTTAGATATCTCTGTGCTTTATGATTTTTATTATGCTAATTTGTTGTATGTTGATATAATTAGTTAGTTTAATGTTAATTAATCGAATAATTAATATACTTTCTCTAGTTTAATACCATAAGTAATGTTAATCATAATAAAGGAAGAATTTAGATCGAAAGCCTTTATAAAAAAAAGTATACAGGTCGGTTAAAAAGCTTACAGGTCGGGTATTTTTTTTCCTGCCTGTATACTTTTTTGTCGATCTTTATAGTTTTTTTTAACACAAATATTATTATAATTAATTTAGACACATAATAGATTTGTATTTTAGATATCCCTGTGCCTTTATGATTTTTATTATGGTAATTTGTTGCATGTTGATATAGTTAGTTAGTTTAATGTTAATTAATCGAATAATTAATATATTATCTCTAGTTTAATACCATAAATCATGTTAATCATAATATAGGAAAACTTAGATCGAAAACCTTTATAAACAAAATTATACAGGTCGTAAAAAAGCATACAAGTCGTGTATTATTTTTCCCGACCTGTATACTTTTCTCACGACCTATATAGTTTCTGCTATAATTATGATGACATATTTAATTTTATTTAATTAATTTCTCAAGTTTATTAAATATGCATGCATAATTAGATTTTTAAAGCATTGTTATGTAACTCGATAATTTGATTTGTTAATTTATACTGTCATTATATTAAAAAATAAAATAATATATGATAATAATATGAAATAAACTGTACAACCCGTGTATATTCTGTACATGTGGATTGTTTTTTATATACGGGCTGTACAGAATATATGCGATCTGTATATAATTTGTTTTTAATTATGTTTTTTAATTTTTTTTAGTTCTGTTTTGTAATTGATAATTGATTTTATTTGTGTTTCAGCATGGTTGGTGTTGGGTACGTAAAACATTTCAAGAAGTGACCTGTACAGTGAACACGTACAACAAGCTCAACATGTTGGCATTGATAGAGAAACGACTGTTAGAAGTTGGGGGTGCAGAGCTTGTTCAAACATTCTCTGTGGGTGCTTATAGGCATTTTTTTAGAATGTATCAGGGTAAAGCGTGTGCGAAAGCGCTTCATATGGTCGTGGCTAGAGAGGTGAAAGTGGCCGGTGCTGATCCGATGGATCTATGATTCCGTATTGGTGATAGAAAGTTGAGGTTTTCACCCCGTGAGTACGCTCTTATTTCGGGACTTATGTTTGGAGCGTCTTCATTTGATCCACACGGTGCAGATTTATCGACGGAGAATGTGGAAGCATGTCGGGCCTTTTCTGGTGACGTTCGATTATTCAAGGACGTGTTGTAGGATTTTTTGAAAGTGGATGGTCTAGAAGCACATTTGTATCTTCGAGTAGCCCATGTGCTCGTCGCACAAGCAGTATTATTAGGTTGCGGCGTTAGAGGCAAGATACAGTCGTGGCTTTGGGTATTATCGGATGATCTCAACCGATGGAACCAATTTCCTTGGGGCGGATATTCATACAAAGTGTTGAAGAACTATGTCTCGGCGGCACCGCGCCACAAATCTGTTTTTGGAAACAATTTGAGGTATAATATTTACGGGCCGGTTTGGGCACTGCAGATGTAGATTAACGAGGCTATACCTTATTTGTCTGCGATTACTGCCAAGAAAGTGGACGAATATGCTCTTCCTCGTTGTCTGAGATGGACGCTGGATCAGGCTTTGCAGCGCAATTTGGATGGGGCTTTTGTCGACAGGGTGAATTGGAGAGATTCCCTGCACCCTGAAGAACAAGAAGAAGGGATGTGGTACTGGTTCTCTTTGGTTAATGATGAAAATCCGCTCGCAGTGAATTATGTGAAGCCCGTTAACTTGCTATCCGAGGGTGAACAGCCTGAACGTCGTATCCCAGTTCAGCGGCTTTTGAATGACCCTCCGTGTCAGAGCCTAGCGTCGAGCCCAGTGTATATGATCTGAGAGGCAGACCCCCACCTAAAGATATGACGAAAGCTAAGAAGAGTAAAGGAAAACGTGCTCGCCTAGTGCAGTTGTCATCATCGAGCAGCGGCACAGAAACCGGCAGTCGGAGAGAGGGGAGAAGAAACAAGTTCATGGAGGAATTGCGAGGCCTCCTGAGAAGTGAATTGACTACACAGTGGAGAGAGGTGTTTTTTCCGGAGATCAAGTCTTTTTTCACAGACTTGTTTAAGAAGAAGAGTAGCCGACGTTCTAGCCCGAGTGGACCTGTACCACCACCGCCCAGTGCCTCAGCCCGCGGGAGTCCAGTTCACCAACAACAACCCTTTGTGCCAGCCCGTCATTCAGCGCCGCCGCTTCAGTGCACAATCCCCGAATGGCTTAGAAAGGGTGGCGTTGAGTATGCTTATGAACCAGATGATCCTCAGCCCATTCCGGCGCCACCCGTAGCTGCTAGGTTTCCTGATGAGAACCCTCAGGATGTGTTGTACAATCCCACTGCATATGCTGATTTTGCTAAGAAGTCGCTCGCGCAGACACGACTGGATGAGCCAGGAACAGGGAAGAGTATTACCGATGGCGAAAGTCCACGCCGAGACACGAGTCTACTTCAGCAAGTACAGGAAATTCCTCCTGTCGATCTTGACGACGAAGACAAATGGTACATATATGACCTGTTTTTAAAAAACGAGGCTCGTGCGTGTATGTGGGAGCAATGACATGCACAGATAACTACTTTCGCCGGATTGAAAATCCAAATGCTGACACGGATCATCCAGTAAGTTTCTAAATTTTAAACTTGTTATCATTAGTTTTACGCTGGTTTAATAAATATATCTTTTTTGTGTTTCTTCTCAAGTTTTCGTCTTTGCAGTCCAGTTATTGCAACAACGTTTGAGGGAACGCGTGCACATCATGAACCACATTACTGACACCAACACTGTCCTTTTGAATGTCGACTTCTTCGTGAGCAACCTTTTATTTTAAATTTATTATTATTATTTGTAATCCATTACATCTACTAATATTTTTCGTGTTTAGACGACATTCATGCACAAACTTAACAAAATGGAGAGGACAAAAATTGGCGGCAAGCTGGCACGGTAAAAAATCACTGCATACTAAAATTGAAGTTATCATTTAAATTGTTTTTAATATTCTGATTATTTCTTACAGATAATAATTCCAGTCATCCTCGGTCAGCATTTTTTTGTTCTCCGCATCAACATGGGTCAGTGGGTGATGGAGGTGTGGGACTCAAAGTCGCACTTAGAAGATGCTCGGACATATCGAGTAGACTCATTAAAACCGTTTGCTCGTAAGTTCTGGACAATCCTGGACAGTGGAGGCTATTGGCTGACCCCGAAAAAACCGAAGGCAAAAAACAGGAGTGACGGTCTGGCTATACTTGTTCCGTCTAGGGCTACTGAGCGTGACCCTGTCACACAATTAGACAAGACGACAGTCACAGTTGCGGTCCATTTGCGCTCACGGCCATTGAAAGAATGATCAGCAGAGCCTCGAGTATCGCATGGGGTAACCGACCTGGGAATGTCGCACTTTATAGAAAAAAAATTGCTCGTGACATTCTGTGCAACGCTGGCCAAGACCGTGTTTAATATTATTATATGTTGTATTGTACGTTTTTCCTGAAGACATTGTTTAGGGCATTTTATATTTTGACCTAATAATATTAATAATTATCATATTTTAATTGTTGCTCGTATTTTTGCTCGTCACATTTAAATTTAATTGAGCTAATAATATTAATAATCATCGTACTATTAATAATACAGAATAATACTACTAATAATATAATACTAATACCAGTACTAAAAATATACTACTAATATTAATACTAATAACGATTTAAAAAAAAACGTAAAGATCGTCTGAATTTTGTACAGGACGGTGACATTGTACAACTGACATGTACAGAATTTCACCCGATCTATACATTTTATTTTAAATTTTCCTACTTATTATAATATTATTCTCTATTATTATTAATATTATTATTATTATTAAAATTATTCTCTACTATTACTACGACTACTACATTTTATTTTAAATCTTCCTTCTTTGATTGCATATTATTCTCTATTATTATTAATATTATTATTATTATTATTCTCTAATAATAATAATAATAATAATAATAATAATAATAATAATAATATGCATACGCAGCTAGCAAATAATATTAATAATACACATTTAGCAAATTTTATAAAAAATAAACCCTCATTTGTATGGACATTTATTTTTCGAGTGACCACTCTCGTGACATATAGAGCATTTTTTAGGCGCTCGTTTTTTACTGCTTGAGGCACCATCGTCTGTGGGCTGACGTCTTCTTGCAGTCAAGTTATCCAGGAACGAACGTCGACGAGTCTTGCTTGGGCGACCCGCTTGCCTAACCGGAAGCATAGGCAACATTTCCACAGCAGTAACTTGGGGAGGAATAAACCACTCATCTCTGGGATGGACATGACTGACCTCTAATGAGTAAATCTGCAGTTGGGTATTTCTCATGTAGTAATCCGCCACATAATTGTATGAGTGCTGGCCATTTCGTCTGCAAATAATGAAACAGTTAATACACGGAATAAGTTATACAAAAATGTACAAATAAGAAAACAAAACTCTAATTATCCTTACTGAATTGTTGCAACGACGTGAGAACACGGTATCAAGTCCAAATCCCACACTCGACATGGATAGCTCCTCGCGTTGATATCGGCATTGAGAGTCTGATTTCCGTCGTGGACTTTGAATACACCATCTCTAAAGGGAATGACAGTGTACGTTCTTGACAGTTCAACCTCAGCTGCAAGTTTAGCATCTGTCGTGCTCGTGACAAACGCAGTACTAGATGCGTATAATTGTCGTTTTTCATCAAACCACCTCTCGACGGTCATTCTAAGGGTCTCCAAACACGAACAAATTGGTATACATCTAGCAAATTTCAAAACTTTATTGAATTGCTCTGCGGCATTCGACGTCAGGTTACTATATCGTCTGCCTGGACACATACATCGAGCCCACTTCTCCGGACCAATGGATATCAACTTAGCATGCGCTTCGGGTTTTGCCAACATTTCATCACTTTCTCGTAGGCTGCTCTCCTGTACGTAAATGCTGCTTTATGATACAACTTGGTGATAGATATGCCAGGATAGATGTCCCGAATGCCATTCGCAATACTAAGATGGGCGTTTGAGATGAACACAAAATCAGGGCGAGGAGGATATGCCAGCTTCAGACGACTTACAAACCATGTCCACGAGATGTCATTCTCAATTGGACCGATCCCCCATGCCAGCGGTATAAGTTGCTCGTTCCCGTCCTTTCCCATCACAACGAACATAACTCCCTTATTCTTTCCCTTTAAGTGCGTTGCATCCAATATAATCACCGGCCTAAGACAGTACTTGAATGCAACGATACAAGCTGACAACGTTACAAAACAGTGTTCGAATTGGAAATCATCAGGGCTAAAACTGTAGTCAACAATCGAACCTGTATTCTCTTTCTGGAGCATGTAGAGATACTGAGGAACCATCTTAAACGAATTGATATATCCACCATACAACATCTCTAGGGCCTTGTTCCATGCTCGCAGACACACATTGTAATTTGCAGCCACGCCATATTCCCGCATAAGAGTTGCCATAATCATCTTCGGTGTGATGATTTCTTTCTGATTTTTCATACCTTTCGCAAAATGAGCTGCAATCACACTAGATTCGACCTTCCTCTCCATTAGAGGATGGTTCATATTGGTTGTGCAAGTATGCGTCGGGTTGAACAGGTGAATATATCAATAGTTGCCCTCTCTCATTCCGCGCAATTCGAAAGGACACACATCTCGAAACTTGCATTTGTAAGTAACACGCCTTGAATCTGATCGATCTGTACAAAACTCAGCTTGTTGTTCCAAGTACCACAACCCAACTGCAAGCCTCAACTGCTCTTTGTCTTTAAATAGAGAGCTCATACTCAAAGGACCCTCAGGCATATTATCTAGAACAGTTTCAACAAGCGAAGTAGCAGGTTCCAATGGAATCATGGGAACTAACCAGTTTTGTAGGTCGGCCGCTTCAGTGGCGAGCTCCGTCTCCTCGTCAACAAGGGGTGTACGACTTTTCTGCATCAGCATTGCCAGGAGCTTGTTCACACCGCCTTGAGTATGCACCCAATTAACAAATTCAGCCAGAGTTCCAATTTGCAGAGTGGCTGTCTGTTCCTCTTCGTCATCAGTGTCGTCAGACTCAGATTACGCAGAATATTCATCATCATCATCATCATCATCATCATCATCATCATCATCATCATCATCATCTACGACAGTGGCATAGGATTGCACAGGCTGTGGCTGCAGCTCCGGTGCTTGTGATTGCCCCTGAGCAATAACAATCGCTGCACTTTGAGAACCCATTTGGGTCTCGCCAAGCCAATTGCATGAAGCCATACGTGCGAGGGAATCGTCGTTCTGCGAGTACTGAGACCGATACACATCATCATAGACAAATTGCGAAGAAGCATTCAAATCAAAGCTAGGTCTATACACTGAATCACTGATAAACAACGTAGGCTCAGACTCAGTACCACACAATCGACGAAGTTGATCATCATTACTCAATTTAAATTTTTCGACGCCGAATTGAGACGTTGAAAAATAGAATATTTCAAAATTCTTACTTAACGATCTAGACATCATTCTGAAATTTATTTGTTCCTTAATGTTGGAAAAACTTATCATATCCAACGGAAGATAGAATGTGCGCTCTTCTCCGCCATTATAAACAAAATCGTTCCAAACGCCGTTGAATTTAACGCGGAACATCTTGCATTCCATCTGCCAAAACAAAACCAAAATTTAATAATTAAATATACGTAAATAAAATAAAATTAATTTATTATAAAATTCAATTTTGTACAGATCTAAAATATACTGTACAGGTCACACAAAATAAATCCGGACCTGTATAGTTTTTGTTACATCTGTACAATTATTTATTTTTTACAAAATTTCAATTAATGTTTTAAACACTCAAATTTGTCAATTGGAAATGAAAAAACACAGTTTATTTGGATTTACCCGCATTTGAAGAAATGCCTATATATGGGATTTCGAATTTAGATTGTATTTCTTCAAAATACATATATTAATGCTATAAAAACACATAAACATTTAAATAAATAATCTAATTAAAAAACAAATTATACAGATCTTATAAATAGTATACAGGTCGGGTATGATTTCCACCGACCTTTACAGTTTTTTTAGGATCTGTACAGTTTTAAATTGTTTAGAAAAATAATTTAAATTTTTAAGACTTACATTTGGAGATTAAATTTGCAAAAACAATGTTAATTTGCTTCTAGCTTCGATTAAGGAGGTTTGAAAGATGCCTGGTTCAATTTTCTGTAAAATACAAACAATAATGTTAGAAAAATAATATAAGTTAAGCTTGTAATAGTTACTACAATTTTCGATAAAAAAAAACTATAAAGATCGACTCATTTCTGTACATGTGATGGATATATTTCTGTCCACCTGTACAGAATATGAGTGATCTGTATATATATATATATATATATATATATATATACTTTTACAAAATAATAATTTTTTTTTATTATGCTCACCTCTATGTAAACAATAGTAATGACTACCATAACTCTTCGTTCTAATATTCGCTCATGGTTTCTCTCTATTTTTTTCCTTTTTATGTTTGCATACAAAATGCTTCAAACTATGAATCTTATATAGGTTGAAGAATTCCAATTCAATAATGCATTCAAGTTTCTACATTCAATATAGAATCTACCCGTATGCAAAATTACTGTTAAAATTGGTACAATTTTTGCATGCATGCCAATTTTAATAGGCTTTATTCACGTGAAACTTACTCATTTGTCATCTCACTCAAATACATTTTCGTCTTATTCAAAAAGCTAGTCAACTGATGATGATTCAATCATGTCCTGTAGATTGGCATGCATGATTGTATAGATAATTAAATAAAAAACCTTAACAAATGGTGAAAAGTACACTTTGTAGGCCAAGTGGGTATATGGGATAGTAAATTATCTTAGTAGGTATTGAGAGTACATGTTATCCCCATAGTGGGTATACATGATAATTTTCTCATTTAATTAATTACTAGTATAAAACTTCATCTTTTGAGCTGTTATCAAAAGGACCATATATTCCTTAATTTTTTTTTATTGGAAATTCATAGAAATTGTGATCCAATACGCAATCTTTTATGCAGTTGTGATTTGACTAGATTAATACATTAGACTTGCAAGAGGAAGAGAGAGCTACAAGAATTGCACATGCAACTATTGAACCAATTATAATAATCTACTACTAATAGTTATATGTACACGAACAATTATAGGTGTATTTTGATTATTTAATTATATATTATGCACCATTTTGCATTAGAGATTCTTTAGGTGAGGAAAAAGTCAATTTGCCTGAAAAGCAAAGTGACATGGTCAGCGGAAGAGACGTATTAATTTCTTGTAATCTTTCTTTTTGTTCCTATATATAAGAGCGTTGATCTGTTAGAGCATCCACAGCAGGATGTCAAACGCCGGGTTGACGGTGGTATCGAGCGCCGCTCGACATAGGCGGTGTCAACACCGTTGTGGAGTGCTCGACTCCAGGTGGGTCGAAGGCTAAATCGACACCGCCTTCGACTTCGACGAGGCAGCAACATTGGACACGCCATGCAATTTTTTTTTCTGATTAAAAAAAATTAAAAAAACGTGTGCAACAACTATATAAACTGGTATATCAACGGCTACATCGCACAAATTCACTATATATATACCCCTTCATCCAATTCACACACCACACCAAATTCTAATATTCATCCATTTATTCTACACCTTCAAAATTCATTCATACAAGTCAAAAAAAAAAAAAAAAAATCACTCTTTTCTTTCTAAAAATGAAATAATGAGCTGGCCGAGTGCGAACTTCATTCATGAAGAGGAGGAGGAGCGCCGCTGCCGACGTATCAAGTTGGGTCAACGAGCCATGGAGCTTCAACGAGCCATGGAGCTTTATCAACAAGCATACGAGTTTGATTCGTCGGATGACGAACTGGATACGAGGACGTACCTCCACTCCGCTAGTAGTTCTTGTGTTTTTTTTTATTTCTTAATTGTTGTATCTTTTTTTTTCCTCTTTGTATTTTTTTCTTAGTTATTGTATTTTTTAAAATTCAATAAAATTGTGATTTATTATTTTTTTAATTTAATTAAGTATTTTTTATGTTATGTATTACAAATAAAAAAATAACATAATAAAATTTATTCAATCATTGTCAATGATTATAGACCCGGGGTCCTACTCAACCCCATCACTGTAGAAAATAGACTCATGGTTTTACTCAACACCACCAATCATTAATGTTTATAGATCCCATAGAGATAAAAACAATAAAGTTGTACCCCAATTTTATTTACAATAAAAGAGGCCAAATTTCACATGATGAGACAAAAATACCCTTAATTATCACCAACTACCCACTTTTCTCTCTCCTACTTTATTTCTCTCTCATAAACCCACAACTCTTTTTCTCTCTCTTCTTCTCTGCTTTTTTTCTCTTTCATTTCCATTTGTTGCTGCTGCGTTTTTTTCCAGCTTCCTCCATGTTTGTTGCTGCGTTTTTTTTTTAATCTCGTTTAAATTCTTGCTGCGTTTTTCCTCTGCATTTCATTCGTCGTTCGTTCTTCTGAACCTTAAACGGTGCTTCTTCTCTCTCTCTTTTCTCTCTCTTATTTTCTGGTTTTTTTCCTTCGCCGTTAATTTTTCTCTCTTTTATTCGATTTTCGCCATCGCCGGCTGTATCACTTTTTTGTCCGGTGGAGACGACGATGGAGGTACTGAATACTCTTCCTGTTGTTTTTTTTGTTATTTGATGATGGATTTTGCTTAGATATGATGTTTTAGATCGTAGAAATTGTTGTTCGTCGCAGTTGTATTATTTACAGTCATGTCTGATCTGATTTTTATTTAAGTCGTACAGTCGTAGCATGAGTCTATGCATGATACGATATATATATATATATATATATATATATATATATATATATATATATCGTAACATGATAGCACCATTTTCTTTTGCGAGATTAGCACGTTTTTGGATCGCATGTTACGATATATAGAAATCTCCTATGAATAGCGTGGCTATAATGATTTCATAAGTGATTATATATGTACGATATATGTATATCGTAACATGTTATCACCATTTTCTTTACTAGGTTAGCACGTTTTAGCGTATGATGTTACGATATATATGAATCTCCTAGGAATAGCGTGACTACAATGATTTCATAAGTGATTACGTTTGATACGATATATATATATATCGTAACATGTTATCACCATTTTCTTTACGAGATTAGCAAGTTTTATCGAATGATGTTATGATATATGAATATCGTAGCAATAGCGTGGCTACAATTAGTTCATAAGTGATTATGTATTTTATGTTTCATTGTACGAGTTTTGTATGTCGTAACTGATTTGTGTTACGATATATATATATATATATATATATCGTAACTTATATTTCATGCAGAAGAGGCATTCTTGTTTCATTGTTGCTCATGGTGGCGTATGGAATGACAATCATCCTTGTCTTACGTGGACCCCTTGTATAGCACTCAGACGTGGCGAGATGTGTATGCTGGTGAGGTGATGCCTGTTCCTGATAAAGAAGATTGGCAAGTCCCGTCTGAGGTCGAAGAAAGGGTAATCTTAACGCCGGGAAATCCAAGGCAAGCTGGACGTCCACGTACTAGAAGAATACCGTCCGGAGCTAGCAAATTAGGGAAAATGGTGTGTTCGAGATGTCATCAGAAGGGTCACTACATGAATACGTGCAAAACTCTTTTGGAAAGCATTGTAGAAGAAGAAGTGAATAGCGGCAAAACAAGTGCGAAGAAACCTCAGAAAGAGAAGAAATGCGGCATTTGTGGTGTACCTGGCCACACTCGTGCAACATGCAAGGATCCAAATAGGTTTGAATGATGATGTTCGCTCTTATTGTTGTATGTAGTTTGTTGACAGTCTTAAACTCGTACAAACAATTATATTTTGTATGTGCTTAGGTTGATACGATATTCATAACATCGTACTTGAAGTATTTTGATTTTTGTTAAATCGTACATGATTGCAGAATCGTAATCATTTTGATTGAATTCTACATGTGTATCTTGTTACTGATGGTCCCAATACGAGATCTGGTGTATGGGAGGGGGGGGGGGGGGGGAATACACCAGTTAAGAATTTTAAAAGCAACCCCCTGAAAATTATCACAACCGAGTAAGTCTACTCAGCTGGAAACACAACTGAGTAAGAATACTCAGCTGGAAGAGTGGTGCTGTGCGGAATGTGGTGGAAACAAAAAACTAACTCGTATAAAATAACTCACGCTCAGATGCAAGGTTGGTCAATAACCAAAATAATTGAGAATGTAAAGATGCAGTTTTGAGTGCTGGTTAGTAGGTCAGTTGGATATGCAAGAAATAACTGAACTGAAAACTCAAACACACAAAGGATTTACGTGGTTCGGAGAGAACTCCTACGTCCACAAAGCTTACGCGGGCTTTGCAACCGTTAAGATAAGTTTACGGGTACTTATCAACCTTACAGATAAGTTTACGGGTACTTATCAACCTATCTACTCAATTTCGGGAAGAGTAGGGTCCTAACAACCCTTTTTAGGGAATGTGAATAAGGGTGGGTTTTTCCAACTGCTAGCTCGAACAAAGAAGTGAGCTAGGATCTAAGCATGAACAAATGAAGACTCAAACTAAGATCTAAAAACACCAAGACAAAATCTAACACTCTATGAACTCTCAACTAGTGATGTTCTTAGAGATTAAGTCCAGTTTAGCTTGTATGCAGATTTTCGTTCTTTCGCTAGTTTATCTCTTGTCTGTCTTCTCTACTTGATGAATGAATGAAGGCCTCTATTTATAGGCGGAGAGAATCAACTAGCCGTTGGAGGAGCTGTTGATCTATGTTCTGTGAAAGCGATGGCTTGTCTCTCATCTCTGCAGACTTTCCCGATTTGGCAACTGTGAACTTCTGCTTTCCGTCTGAGACAGCCTTGTGTTGGGCCAAATGAGGTAATGACAGAACGTCAAACCTTCACGTGACTTCCTTTTTGAATTTCAATTTCAACCTTAGTCTTTCAACCTTGTTTAATCGGTTGAGAAGTTTTGGTCTTCATCCGAGTGGTCTTCAGCTGATGTTCCATCTGATCGATATCTTCATCTGACCTTCTGTCTGAATAGGAACAGTTGAACTCTCAGCTGTCTTGAACTTCATGTTGTTGATCTAACAGATTGAGTCTTGTAACTGATGTTCCGTCTGAACAGTTGACTTGAACGCTCAGTTATTTTTCTCACATCTGATGTTCTCTTACATCTTCCCCCTTGAACGCTCAGTTGTATTTCTTACAACTGATGTTCTATCCGAGTGTAGTCATGATGCCATCTTCAGCTGAAGACCTGTAAAGATAAAATGTCAACATTGCTCAAACAGCGAGCCTAAATACTAACATTAGGATCTGGCAACATCTACTCGGTTGGGGTCAGTTGGTTTTGGAATCAATCAAAACTTTATTAAATTTCCCAACAATTTCCCCCTTTTTGATGATGCCAAAACCATTGATCTAAACCCTACTGACCTATCTGAAATCTCAGCTGAAATTCTAGACAATTTATAAGATTAAAACATCAAAGGGTTAGCACAATTATAACATGGTATTGAAATAACTTTGCGATTCAGAGCTTGGACAACTAGAGATTGTACGTCAAGGTGAATCGGATAACTGATGAAAGTTTTCATTACAACTGATGATTACACAGATAAGCATAGAAATCAAAATACACCAGTTGCTCAAAAACTCTAATATGGCTAATACTTCAGCCCATACTTTCCAAAAATTCTAACAAAGATTTCTCTCTTGGCTTCTGACTCCTTCGAAATGTCAACTCCATGTTCTTGGCAAACTTTCCTTGCTTCAGCTGCTATCTTTTTTCGGTTGGGATTTCTTGAGTTTGGAAGGAATGGAGGAAGGTATGTGACTTTCTGAGGGACGGGGACAATGTTCATATCCAGTTTCGCATCAATCATTGCTCGCCTGAACTGGCTGAACATGCCTGGATCAACAGAGTGTAGCTCGGTCAGGCTTCCTTGAAGGCTCTCCTCGAATCCTCAGTTGAGTAAACCTTCCTATAATAAAAATCATTCACAAACTCCTGCTTGAATGATTCCCAATCCTCATTCCATTCAGCTGGCATCCATTTGTCAACATGCCTGAAGCGACTTTGAAGCTTGATCTTCCCAGGCAGTCTCTGTTGTTTCAACCGTGCTTCAGCCTTTACCTGATGTTTTTCAATTCGTCGTCGGCTGCGGGAGGCAACATTCCTGTCCAAGTTGTTGGTAACCTTGGCAAGCTCCTCATCAAACTGGTTGACTCTCGTTTCTTGGCTGGCTGCAAACTTCTTTATCCAGTCAGGATTCATGTAGTCTTTCTCTGGAACATCCATAGCCTTAGCAGCAGCATCACACTCTTCGGTTGTGATACCGTCGAGTTCAGCATCAAGCTCGACTGCAATCTCGGCTATGGAGTTGTAGGAAACTCCATACTCATCTGTCTGCTCCATGTCCTTCGCCATTTCATCTCCGCCGACAACAATGGATTTGAGCTGTTGTTGTTTCTTGTCGGTTAGCTTCGGAGCGGACTTCTTCTTTTGAGCTTTCTTCTTCGACTGGGCCTTCTTCAGCTGAGATTCTTCGGCTGGTGTCACATCTTCCCTGATCTCATCTTGCTGCATCACATCTTCCCCCTTTTTGGCATCAACAACAAGGCTTGCGACTGAGCCATCCAGAGAGGTGAGTTGCTGTTCAGCTTGCTGAATCCGGTTGAAGAGTTCATCGACAGCGCATTCCACTTCAACCTTTTTTGCCAGTTCCTTATCATGGCACTCTTCATCAGCTTTCTTGATGGCGGCGAAGGTTTCAGTGATCTCAGTTTGGAAGGCGACAAACTCAGCCCATCTGGATTCGAACCGAGAATCCCATTCTTCATCCTGCGTCTGTTGAGATTTCGCCAGGTTGGAGTCTGAGATAGACTTGAAGACGTTCAGATTTGATCAGATTCCATGAACGGTTGTCTTCAGTGCATTGATGTCTTGGCTGGTGGATGTTGAGAATTCATCCAGCTTCATCTTCAACTCATCATGCTCTTCCTGCAACTTCCTGTGCTTCTCCGCCTGAGCTTCCATCATCCTCAGCTGATCTTCTTTGTTGAGCTGGATGTTGGCAAGCATCTCCTTTCTGAGTTGGTTGACCCTCTCAGCGATCAGCTCGCAAATTTCGTCTGTTGAGGGTGCTGGCTGATCAGCTGGAGCTGGTTGGTCAGAAAGTGCTGGCTGTTCAACAGTGACCATGGCTTGCCGATTGGCTAGGTACTGTTGAAGCCCTTCCTCTTCCTGTTTGGCTGCTGCAGCAGCTGCATCAAGATCATCTATAAAATCAGCAGATTTGGTTAGCATATTATCCAGGAAATTGACACAGTCTTGTTCTGCTGTTTCCCTCGTGTCTCTTCCTTCCGCCTTGCTGATGTCCAGACGACGAGTCAGCAGTGCGATTTTATTGTTGTATGCAACCTCCAGGTTGGTGTAGTTGAAGTAATCCCTGATACGCGACTCATCGGCCTTGAGCTGGTTCCAGCTGTGTATGCGGATGGTATCTTTCTTCACATACCAGTGGCTGAAGATAATATTGAACTGATACAGCAGCTCGGTTCCGAGTGGCAAAAGTAGGCATGTCGCGTGCTTCAGGGAACATTCCGATGAGCTTCTGGAAGCAATAGGCCAACTTGCTTTCATGTTCCAGTGCGACTGCTTGACGGTCAGCCTCTTCGTCGATGGGGGAGGGAGAGAGATTTTCATAAGGGATCGGTTGAAGGGTTTCCTCAACGTTGGCCAAAGAACTGGTCTCAACGTTGGCATCGAGCGGGGAGCTCGGAATGTCTGATTGAGTGGGGATGATGCTATTAAGAGGTTTCTCAACATTGGCCGAAGAGATGGTCTCAATGTTGGCATCGAGCGGAGAGCTCGGAATTTCTAGCTGTGTGTCGGTTGGGATGACCTGTTCGGGCTGTACGGCATCAGCTCCTGCCGTGGGGGAGGTTAGAATATCTTCGGTTTCCTCAGATGAAGAAGATGCATCCGAGGAGATAGTCGGCTCAACTTTCGGGTCGGTTTCCATCCCTTCAATCTCATCTGTTCCAGCTGCGCGAGGAACAATCTCGAATGCATCCTTGTCAACTGAGTGACTCGACTCAGATGGCTCCTCAGCTGGTGTCTCCTCAGCTGGTATCTCCTCAGCTGGTACCTCCTCAGCTGGTTTGGCAACTGACTTCTTGAGGCGAAGCCTCAACTTCTTCTTAGCTGGTTCTTCCTCTTTCTCATTCTCCGACTCAGCTCTGTGTCGGCGTGCAAACAGTTGTCGATTTTGATGGGCGGCCGGCAGCTGGAGGCAGCTCCTCAGCTGTATCTTTTTCCTCGGCTGACTTCACAGCTTCTCTTTTATCCTTGGGAGTGTAAACACTCTTGATCACATCCTGAGCTTTCTTAGCTATTGGGAACAACATCTGCCTCTTCACAGGGGTCTCCTCACAATCTTCCCAGACCATGTTCTGATCCTTTGTTGCGAGAAAGATCAGAGCAGAGATTTTGGCTTTGAAGTTGAGAGTTCCCTTAACACTCAACAACTTCTCTCCAGAGTCAGTTGTGGTTTCTGTAATTTTCTGCCTCTTCAGTGTCAACTGGTGTTCGAAATAACTGAACCAGTTGATGTCGTGCTTGTGCTTGTGCTCCAAAGCAATCAGCTGCTTGAGCTTCGGTCTGCTGATGTCTCCAAAGGCTCCGCTGTATCCGAAGATAACCTTGGATACTATATCGAACAGAAGTCGATGCTCTGGCTTCATCTTCGTTCGCTGCATAGTACTCCTCAATTTTTCTGGGGTGATGAGAGCACTCTCCAGAAATTGATCGGCTTCCGCATCGGTGATGTTCTCAACTGTGTCTGTGGCGGTCAGGTTTGGTAGGATGATGGAGCGTAGCAAATCAGAAACTGGAATGGGGATGGTGACACGGCGAATCGTTCTGGCAGGAACGTCGCGTTGACGACAAGAGATCTCTGTAACAAGGCCATCTCTGCTGTCGATTGGAGATTGCAGGTTTAGGTAGAATTCCCTGACCTGTCGCCTGAGAAGGTGGGTGGGGAAGAGCGTCGCCCAGTCCAGAAGGCCGTTCTCTCTGAGTAGATTGGCGAGGGGAGATAACACCGGCGAGTCTAGTGCTTCGTCCGACAGAATCTGCTCAAAATGAATCTTGGATAGCATCATATCAAAGGATTCCTCGTATGATGAAGGGACTAGAGAAGGTCCTGAAGAAGCCATCTTCCTTCCTTGTGAAGCTTTAGGTGCCATTTAGTGTTCTGTAAAGATTATATAGAGAGAAGGAAACACGAACTTGCAGAAAATGGTGAGACAAAATCAGAGACAAAAATGAACAGTTACTGCAGATAAACACAAATGTAGAAGGTAAGAGATCACTTCCTGATTTTCCGCCTTTTATAGGTTATTGGGTCGTTTGAAATCGACGGTCAGGGTTGAATGGCGCGAGTCCATCAACGGCTGAGATTTCGCGACTGTTGACTAGCTTTGACTTGACGTTGAATTCTGAGTTCCAATACCCGCGCGTGAGAAGGTGAACTGTTTTCATGTCAGCCCAGTCGCACTATAAAGTAGGCTATTGATGTTCAGCCGTACTTTACATTAAATGCGCTATGAAGGCTATTTTAGTCTAATTGACATGCTCAGGAATGTTTGAATTTATTTCAAACATTCTCATTTAAGACACAAACACCTTCAGCCATAAATGTTACCTGCCAGCTGATGTCGGAATCAGCTGTGTAATACCTGCCAGCTGATGTCGGAATCAGCTGTGTTCCAATGTTGCGGCATACCATCAGCTGACTCGAGTTCGTCTGTTCATCTGATGTCTGATGTCTTCAGTTGGCAATCCGCATCTGAGATTCCCCCTTCATCTGAGCTTCCCCCTTAGATGGATATCTATCTCTTCACCTCAGCTGACTCCTCATCTGATGAATCCAACAATCCAAGGAGATCACACAACATCTTGAACCGTGCTTCGGCTAGAGGTTTGGTGAAGATATCTGCTCTCTGAATCTCAGTTGGAATCTTTTCCACAGATACGTCCTTCTTCTCAAAATGATCTCGGATAAAGTGATGTCGGATGTCTATGTGCTTCATCCGAGAATGGTGAACAGGATTCAAAGAGATAACAATGACACTTCAGCTATCACAATGAATGGGAACCTGTCCAGTTGCGACTTCATAATCTCTCAGCTGTTGCTTGAGCCACAACACTTGCATGCAACAACTACCGGCAGCCATATATTCTGACTCGGTTGTAGAAGTGGCAACACATGCTTGTTTCTTGGAGAACCATGAGACTAACTTGCTTCCCATGAACTGACAGTGTCCAGATGTGGACTTCCTGTCCAACCGATCTCCGGCTAGATCCGCATCTGAGTATCCGGACAGTTGGATATTGTCGTCAGTTGGATACCACAAACCAACATTAACAGTGCCCTTCAGATACTTAATAATGTTCTTTGCTGCCAACATGTGTGCTTCCCTTGGCTGAACATGGAACCGAGCACACACTCCAACCGCGTAAGATATATCTGGCCGACTGGCGGTTAGATATAGCAAAGAACCAATAATCCCTCTATACTTACTGGCATCCATGAGTTTTCCCTCAGATCCGGGTTCAATCTTCCAGTTAGTATTCATCGGGATTCTTGTGGTTTTACTTGACTGCAAACCGAACTTTGTGATGAGCTCATTTGTATATTTGGACTGATTAATAAAAATCCCTTTTGGTGACTGATTCACCTGTAGCCCAAGAAAGTAATTCATCTCCCCCATCATCGACATCTCGAATTTCTCCTTCATGAGAGTTGAGAATTTCTCGCACAGCTCCTCCGACTTGGAACCGAATATGATGTCGTCAACATAGATTTGCACAGCAAGTATGTCTTCTCCAACTTTTATGGTGAACAGTGTTTTGTCAACTGACCCTCGTTTGAACCCCGAGTTCAGAAGAAAACCACATAGAGTGTCATACCAAGCCCTGGGTGCTTGCTTCAATCCATAGATTGCTTTCTTCAACTTATACACTCTTCCATCTCCAGTCTCAAAACCGGGAGGCTGTTCAACATAAACATCTTCCTTGATATCACCGTTGAGGAAGGCACACTTCACATCCATCTGATAAACCTTGAATTTGTGAAATGCGGCATAGGCTAGAAATATTCTGATGGCTTCCAACCTTGCAACTGGCGCGAAGGAATCCTCGAAATCAATTCCTTCTTGTTGGCAATATCCCTGAGCTACCAACCTTGCCTTATTCCTCACGATGAATCCAATGGCGTCTCTCTTGTTCTTGAAAATCCATTTTAATCCAATGACTTTAACACCATTTGATCTTTCTACCAACTCTCATACACAGTTGCGTAGAAATTCATTCAGCTCTTCTTGCATGGCTGTTGTCCAATGAACACAGTTGAGAGCTTCCATAACATTTTTCGGTTCTGGCACATCAGCTACGAAACATAAAATCATGGCAACATCTCCGGCTTGTTCGAATTCTTTAAGAACTGCCAACTCCTCAGCATATTGGGCGTAAGTGTTGGAATCTTTCTCAGCTGAGTCTGGATTTGCAACTCTGCTCCTAGTACTCACACCTTTGGCTGGATCTCCAATGATGCTGTCCTTGGAATGATCTTCATACCGTCTCTTGTTGTGTCTTCCTTCTTCTTCCAACAGTGGCTGTTCCGTGATCTGAGCTGTGGGAGATGTTGGGATCTTCAGAACTGGTGATTTATCAGTTGTGGAGTCTGGATCCTCAACATGGACAATATTTTGAACCGGGCTCGGTTGGGCTTTGGATGCTGATGCAGTTGGAGTGCATCAGCTGAAGTTCCCCCTTGAGATGAGTCGGGGTCCTCACATTCATCTTCAGAGGAACAAGGATCATCATCCTCAGTTGCCCATACCAATGGTTCAGCTAGATTCTTCTGCCTTAGGACCTGCGATCTGGTGAGAGCTGGTGGAACATGTGGATCAACTTGTTGTCCTTTAGCCTGTTCCGTGCACTCAAAAGTAGATTCATCAAAACTAACATGAGGTCTTATCTCCACAACACGAGAGCTGTTATTGAAAACTCTATAAGCCTTGATTCGAGCGGCATATCCAAGAAATATGCCCTTCGAAGCCTTGGCGTCAAAAGTTTTCAACTGAGTCTTCCCATTGTTGTGAATATAACACTTAGAACCAAAAACACGAAAATATGAAATATCAGGCTTTCTGCGTCTCCATAGCTCATATGGAGTCTTTCCCAACCGCTTGGTTAGAAGAGACCGGTTCTGGGTGTAGCAAGCTGTGTTGATTGCCTCAGCCCAAAATCTCTTTGGCAGAGCTGAGCTTGTCAACATGGATGTAGCCGCATCCTTCAGTGTTCGGTTCCTTCACTCGGCTACTCCATTCTGTTGTGGAGTGCGTGCAGCCGATGTTTGATGAGTGATTCCGTGCTTCTCATAGTATTCGATGATGGTTTTATTTAGAAACTCGGTTCCACGGTCTGATCGGATGGAAATAATTTTCATCTCTTGTTGGTTAGATATCCGATCCATCAGCTTGGGTAGCTCATCTCGGGTTTCACTCTTGTGTCGCATGAAAATGGTCCACGTGTACCTAGAAAAATCATCAGTAACAACAAGTGTATACTCGTTACCATTCATGCTCTTGGGTGTAACTGGCCCAAAGAGATCCATATGGATCAGCTGCAATACTCGGTCGGTTGAGGGAATCGTTTTCAACCGAAAGGAGGATCTAGCGAGCTTTCCCAACTGACATGTAATGCAGATATGTGTTGTTGAAAACACTCGGTTAGGAATACCCTTTGCATGTTCCTGTCTCGCAAGTCGGTTCATTGTCTTGAAATTCAGATGGTTGAGCCTTTTGTGCCATAGCCAGCTCACATCTGAACTGCTCTTCGATAACAGACAGGTTTCAGGAGGACTACTGTTCCAATATGCAGTAGACATTCCCGGTTGGGGATCAATTTCCCAACAATATGACTTGCTTTGTTTCAACATTTTTAACCGTACAGCCCTGCGCATCAAACTTGACAGAGAAACCATTATCACAGAATTGGCTGATGGAGAGCAAGTTATGCTTCAATCCATCAACATATGAAACATTGGAAATCGACACGTGATTGGTTTCAAGGGTACCGTAGCCTTTGGTGTGACCTTTTGAGTTGTCACCAAAGGTAACTGATGGTCCTTCCTTCTCCACGAAACTTCCAAGCAAATCCTTCAGATTTGTCATGTGTTTCGAGCATCCACTATCCATCACCCACATGGTTTGTGATGCTTTATTCTTCCTCAGCTGTTCCTCCTGCTCCTGCACAGAGAAACACGCTTAGGTCCCCAATTTTAGTTGGGTCCTGGAGGGTTAGAACCAGTTCCCCCTTGAACTGTGAGTCGCTTTTCCCTGTAGATTCGGATAGATTTATCATTCTAAATTATCTTTCCTTCTCCGTCAACTATAACAACACCTCGGTCATCCTTAGGCTTGTTGTTAGTATTGATGTTCTGTTTCTTGGGAGGAGATGGATTTCTCCCATTGTGAGCTTTAGGAGGAGAGGCATTCCCCCTGTTTTGTTGGCGTTTCTGACCCTGTTGCTTTCGCCGATGAGGTCGGATGCCGTTTTGGAATCTGTGTGGCTGAGTCTGATTCCATTTTCCTGACTGTCGACTCCAGCTGTTCATGCCCTGTTGTTGATTTATGTTCTGGCATGAATATCTCCAGCTGTTGGAATTGTTCCACATAGGTTGATTCTGATGGAACCTCTGGTTGTTCTGATGATGAAACCGATGTTGATTCTGATGGTTGAAACCCTGTTGGTTCGGTTGATTCCATCTCTTCTGAAGTCGGTTTAGAGGTTGGTTCAGAGGTCGGTTCTGTGGTCGGTTCTAATTGTTTTTCCGACATCTCTGATTCCTCTTCTGAGTCCTGGAACATTCCCCTTCGGTTTTTATCCCAACCGATGGATTCTTCAGTTCTTCAACCACAACTCCTTTTCCTTTCTCAGCTCCAGTTTCCTTAGCTGGTTGTGCTTGCTGTGATGTGGAGGTTGGATTAAGTTGGGGAGTTGTAGACTCAACCGTATCTGGTTTGGCAACCGTAACATCCACAGCCTTGACAAAGGTTGCGGGTGGAATTCCAGTATCCTTGACCATGTCGTAACCGAGTCCAGACACGTCATCCATTTGTCTTTGATAACTGATGAGATTCTCGATGATTTTGGATGATTGATATAGCTTTATCAGGTTGTCCTTCTCAGTTTGTAAATCCTTGAGAAGAACAACTATATGCTCGGTCTGTGCGTCTAACTTCTTCATCAGCTGATCGATCTGTGTCTCTTGCTTGTTCAACTGATCTTGCTGCTCCTTGATCTGCTCCGTCAACTCCTCGTCGGTTGGAGCTTTAGTTTGATTGGCTTCATTCAGTTGACTTTTGAGATTATCAATCTCTTCGGTTTGATTTTTGATCAGATCATCCTTTTCGGTTAAGGATTCTTCAAGTCTGGCAAACTATTCTTGAAGATTCTTAAACTCAACCGATTGCTGATGCAATTCCTCACTTAGTTCCAGGAAGTCACTCCAAGAGGGTTCCAACTCTTCCTCTATTGTTTCCTGCATGTTAGTAGCATTAGAAGAATTTAAATTAACTGAGCTAGAGTGTACCTCAGTATCATCCTGGTCGGTTCCAAATGCCATGAGACATTGATCCTGTCCGATAGCGTTGTTGGTGGTAGTCAGCTCATCCTCATCTTCGGTGTCTGTGAAGATGTCCATGTCATCAGCTGCTTCTTCTGCAACCATGGCCTTGTTCTTTGCATTTTGCTTGGCCCTCAACGCTTCTCTATCTTTCTTCGAAAGATCTGAGCAATCAGCTTTAAAATGTCCCTCTTTGCCGCATTCAAAGCAACTGTTAGTCACAGGCTTTGAGTTATCTCGAGTTCGGTTGGATTTATAGAACCGTTTGTATTTTCCGAACTGAGTATCCATGTCAGCTAGCTTCTTTGACAAGGCGGCTATACTCTGTTGCAGCTCTTCTCTGCTTGGCTCCTTTGAAGCCGTGTCCGCAGATTTTGTTGCCCTTGATGTCCGCGGTTTGGAATAGTCAGCTCGAAGTGCTACTATCTTTGTTGCTGAACCAACATCCTCGTGTCGACTCGTCTGCACCGAGGACTGAGTTGATCTTCGTCGGTTCACCTTGTATTCATTTTCTTTCAGGATTGAGAACAGCCTGTCAGTTCCCATCTCTCCAAGATCAGCTCGGCTTTCATGAATGTTGGTGAAGGTGTCCCATTCAGCTGGTAGAGCTTGTAATACTTTGAGGTTGATCTCTCTCAAAGTATATTTCCCTCGTCGGATAGACTGAATCCTTCGGATGATATCCATGAACCGAAGCTCCAACTGATCAATGGTTTCATCAACTTTTAGACGGAAGTTGACAAAATCTTGACAAGCATGGGAGAACTTGTTCTCCTTAGTTTCATCACTCCCTTCACTAAGAGATGCCAAAATGTCCCACATCTCCTTAGCAGTGTTGCACTCTTCTATCCATGGAAGATAGTCTTGTCCAACTGTGGACATGATTGTGCTCTGAGCCCAGATATCCAGCTGGCTCACTTTCGCTTCCTCAGGAGTGAAGTCTTCTGGCTTTTTCTCAACCATCACCTCAGTTGTATCCCCATCATTAGGATTTGTAGGAGTGCGGATAACCTTTTCCATGATGGTGATTGGTCCAGATGTAATCACTTGTTGTATTCGATGATGCTTGGACAGCAGAATCTTCTTCATCCGAGTTTTCCAGGATGTATAGTTCACAACCGAGAACATGACAACAATCTTGTCTTTAACATCCATCTGCACACAACAAACAGAAAAGAGATGCAAGCAGATATGCACTAGCGTGAAAAAGATCTATTCAGTTGACCACTGAAGAAAAACACCTCGATTCACACCTCGTGAAACAGAGACAACAGTCTTTTGAACCACTGCTCTGATACCACTTGATGGTCCCGATACGAGATCTGGTGTATGGGGGGAGGAATACACCAGTTAAGAATTTTAAAAGCAACCCCCTGAAAATTATCACAACCGAGTAAGACTACTCAGCTGAAAACACAACTGAGTAAGAATACTCAGCTGGAAGAGTGGTGCTGTGCGGAATGTGGTGGAAACAAAAAACTAACTAGTATAAAATAACTCACGCTCAGATGCAAGGTTGGTCAATAACCGAAACAGTTGAGAATGCAAAGATGCAGTTTTGAGTGTTGGTTAGTAGGTCAGTTGGATATGCAAGAAATAACTAAACTGAAAACTCAAACACACAAAAGATTTACGTGGTTCGGAGAGAACTCCTACGTCCACGGGGAGTTGTGAGTCCACACAACTCAGTCCAAATTCTTTAGGACTGCAACCACAAAGTTTACGCGGGCTTTGCAACCGTTAAGATAAGTTTACGGGTACTTATCAACCTATCTACTCAATTTCGGGAAGAGTAGGGTCCTAACAATCCTTTTTAGGGAATGTGAATAAGGGTGGATTTTTCCAACTGCTAGCTCGAACAAAGAAATGAGTTAGGATCTAAGCTTGAACAAATGAAGACTCAAACTAAGATCTAAAAACACCAAGACACAATCTAACACTCTATGAACTCTCAACTAGTGATATTCTTAGAGATTAAGTCCAGTTTAGCTTGTATGCAGATTTTCGTTCTTTCGCTCGTTTATCTCTTGTCTGTCTTCTCTATCTTGATGAATGAATGAAGACCTCTATTTATAGGCGGAGAGAATCAACTAGCCGTTGGAGGAGCTGTTGATCTCTGTTCTGTGAAAGCGATGGCTTGTCTCTCATCTCTGCAGACTTTCCCTATTTGGCAACTGTGAACTTCTGCTTTCCATCTGAGATAACCTTGTGTTGGGCCAAATGAGGTAATGACAGAACGTCAAACCTTCACGTGATTTCCTTTTTGAATTTCAAATTTCAACCTTAGTCATTCAACCTTGTTTAGTCGGTTGAGAAGTTTTGGTCTTCATCCGAGTGGTCTTCAGCTGATGTTCCATCTGATCGATATCTTCATTTGACCTTCTGTCTGAATAGGAACATTTGAACTCTTAGCTGTCTTGAACTTCATGTTGTTGATCTCACAGATTGAGTCTTGTAACTGATGTTCCATCTGAACAGTTGACTTGAACGCTCAGTTGTTTTTCTCACATCTGATGTTCTCTTACATCTTCCCCCTTGAACGCTCAGTTGTATTTCTTACAACTGATGTTCTATCCGAGTGTAGTCATGATGCCATCTTCAGCTGGAGACCTGTAAAGATAAAATCTCAACATTGCTCAAACAGCGAGCCTAAATACTAATATTAGGATCTGGCAACATCTACTCGGTTGGGGTCAGTTGGTTTTGGAATCAATCAAAACTTTATTAAATTTCCCAACAGTTACGATATTCTGAAAATCGTACATGATTCGCTACGATATTATCTAATATTGAACAATTATATACGAGATTAAGTAATATCGTTCAAGTCGTAGCAAAAATAACTGATGATTTAAAGAAAAGTCGTAGCAATCATACTTACAAAATGCAGGATATATCATACTACCAGGTATTTTTTACAAAATGCAAGGATCCAAATATGTTTGAATGATTATGTTCGTACTTATTTTTTAGGATCGTTGTATGTAGTTTGTTACGATATTGTTAAAATCGTACAAACAATTATATTTCGTATGTGTTTAAGTTGATACGATATTCATAACATCGTACTTGATGTGTTATGATTTTGATTAAATGGTACATGATTGCAGAATCGTACTCATTTTGATTGAGTTATACAAGTGTATCTTCTTGCGATATTCCTAAAAACGTACATGATTTGTTACGATATTATCAAATCGTACATAATTTGCTACGATATTCCTAAAATCGTACAAGTCGTAGCAAAAATAAGTGATATGATTTGAAGAAAAGTCATAGCAATCATACTTACAAAACGCAGGATCTACATACTACCAGGTATTTTTTACAAAATGTGTACATAATATAGTATTCTTGGTTAAAGTAGTAGCAAAATATACAAAATAAACCAAGTGTTCAATATGGCAATATAGACAAAATAAGATAACAAGTGTTCACGCCAAGTCGATATCTATCGGGAGTGTGTCTTCATCGGTGCTGTTTGTATAGATGGTCTTTGCAATGTGGTGGCGATATGATTTTTGCTCGGCTGGATTCCTAAGACACTTTGGTTGCTTCTTCTTTGATATAAATCGCTCCACATACTTCAATAAATATAGACCACAACCGACGCCATCCTCGTGCTCTTGCTTGAAGATACCCTTTGCGTTTGCTCTTGGGAAACACAACGACCACTGCATGTAGTTTGGATTAGCTATTCCATGTTTTTCACAATAGCCAATTTTCTTCATTAGTTGTGGTAGCAACCTGGCCATTGGCAGGAAGTGCTGCAATCTATTGTCCTTGTGGTGCTTCTCAAATTCCCACGACTTGGGGTCGTATAGCCACAACTGCTGTGCTGCGAGATCCATGACAATCGTTTCCCAGTGCTCGCTTAAATAAGCAAGCATGATAACCTAGAAGTGGATGCGATATAGAAATTCAAAAATAACATGAGTATTCGGGAAAAAGAAAGTACGAAATATGACAAATCGTACCACACATTACGTTATGACTGTATGAGATTAAGTAAATCGTAACAACATCATGCAGAATTAGTTTTTGTTACCTTTTCGCAATTGATCCATGACTTCATGTTCGGCCCCCAACGTGGTATTCTTGCCTCTGCAAAGTGGACCAACCTTTTCATTTCGTCTTCCGGAACAACCTCTTCTCTATCAACATTAAATAAAGAAGGCTCGTATGGGTCCAATCCTACCCTCTTTGCCTTATGCATTGAATCAAATACGTTCTTCAGAGCATCCTAAGAATTAAACGTCAAGATGATACAATATACGGAAAGTCGTAACAACTCTTCAAGATGATACGATGTACGATACTGCGAATATCTTAATATCGTACATTGATAACAGACACGATGTTGCAAATCTCATAGTACGATGTTACGATTTATAAGAATCTCATAACATCATACTCAGCCATAAAAGTTAAAAGCATGTACGATATTAGTATAATCGTAACATACCATGAAATCAGTGGATGTAATGGTAACGTTGTCGTGAAGTTCTCCCAAGCTGGCGAAGGTTGGATTGGTGACCATAACAGATGTGTAGCAGTTTATGTGGTCGTTGTACAACATTTCTGATGGATCTAATAAGCTCTCGAAGAATTCAGTGTCGACTGCCCATAGCAATCCGACATTCCTCCTATTATATTTAGCAATGCATACCAATCAACTCTTGTAAGACAAGCAGACTTGTTACGATTTATGTGAATATCGTAATACGATACGAAAATCGTAGCAAGATTGGTTATCTTCCATGCCATGATGACTAATTTGTGCTACGATATTCATGGAAGTTGTAACCATATTAGAGGACTTTTGTTACGAAATTTAGGAAAATCGTAGCAAGATCGGTCTTCTTGTTATGATTTTATATGAATATCATGACAAAAGTTGCCATTCTTGATACGAGATATATGAATCTCGTTGCAAGAATGACAACGGATATCAATGATCATGTTACGAAATTCATAAAACATGTAAATTTAAAATTACTTTTCAGTCTTAGCTTTCAAGAATGCTTCGAACCCATCACGCCTTGGGCGTACATCATCGACTAGGAATGGACTCCGACAAGCTGCTGACGGGTATCTCTGGCGAATGGGTCTCTCATTCAAATTTCATGCCTGCACTTGTGGAGGTTGAATCGAGCCCCCAGATGTGGTCGCCGACCCCCATGGCCGAAGAATTTGAGCCGTCACTGTTGTTGGAGTCACAGTATGCAGCGAAGGTGCAGATGTGGTCGCCAACAAGGAGTCGTATGCAACATTCATTTGTATGTCACTGACATCTTGTTGGGTAGCAGGCTGTGTAGGGTCCTATTTATAAAACATACCATAATACGTTATACTCTAATATTTCTATAATTTTATGCAACTCGTATGCTACGATTTTATGTAAGTCGTACCAAGTGTAGATCAAAGCTCGGACCATCGTCCGGAATATCCATTGCTGCGGCTTCTGATGCTTCTGCTATGTGTGGTATGTTCTCATCATTTGTCTGAGGAAGTTGTTCTTGGCAGGTAGATCTCTGGGAAAGATGTAGCAATGCAGATCAATGGCATTATTAGTTGATTCAGATGATACGATTTATATGAATATCGTAACATGAAACAAGCAAACTTGTTACGATTTATTGGAATATCGTAACACAGTACGAATATCGTAGCAAGATTGCATGTCCGCTGTCCGCCATGCCATGATGAATAATTTGTGCTACGATATTCATTGAAGTTGTAACAATACCAGAGGACTTTTGTTACGAGATTCGTGAAAATCGTAGCGATCGCTTGTTTTGTAACGAAATGATTTCGCGTGTTACGATTTAATATGAATATCATTACAAAAGTTGCCATTCTTGCAACGAGTTTTATGAATCTCGTTGCAAGAATGACAACGGATATCAATGATCATGTTACGAAATACATGAAAGTCGTACTAATATTTGTACGAAATAGCATGATTCGAACCGCAAATTACACAAATTTTAAACTAAATGCTGATTATCCATTGTTTAAGTGAGAAAAAAAAACAGAATTAAGTAAAATTATTTTTCACCATCACACACGGAGAAGATACATGTTTATGCATTGTCTATGTCTTGACATGCATTTCCTTTACCTGTTCAGTGTTTGGCTCAGCTTCAATCTCGGCATCCACGACATCCTCCAGTGCATCCTCAGCTTGCTCGGCATCCTCGACATCCCCCGCTTGCTCGGCATCCTCAGCATGCTCGACATGTTCATCCTGTTCTGCTGCTGCATGCTTCGAAGCCTCATCCACCGGTGGCTCATGTTCCTCTACTGAGGGGGGATGGCTGCTGCTGATTTCTTTGATCAGAGTGTGGGGAGGGGTGCTACTGATCATGCTGGTGTGGTGCGGGGGTTCTGTGCTGGAACGGCTAGCTCATCCTCGCCGTGAAGTCTTGGTCCGTAGGAGGACCACATGCTTCAAGCATCTTCTGGAAAACATACTCTCCAACACCAACAATCATCTTGTAATACCCCGAACTTTCGTAAGCCCTTGAGTGCGTTCTAAATAAATTTTATAAGCTTAATTAACGAGTCTTGAGAAATAAAAATCTACCTAAGTTAAAAGAAATGATTAAAAAAGACCAAAATGCCCCTGTGTGCTTTGACGTGAGTTTATTTGCTTTTATTACTTGAGTTGAGGATGTGATGCATTGATTGAGTTTATTTATGTGAGTTTAAGCATGAGTTTGATTTTCAGAGAATTCGGAGAATTTTTACTTTTGAGTGAATAGTATCAATAACCGAAAAAATACTATTCACCTTTGAACTTTGAAATTGACCTAATTAGTATCTTTTGAACCTAGAATTAATTCTAAGGTCATTGAGATATGTTAGAAGCTCATCCGAGATCACTTGAGAGAGTTATAAGAATTTAATCCTTAACGGATTAATTAGCCGACTAATTTTTAGGTTTTCTTCGTTATTTGGAATTTAGACCTAAAAATTAGATAATAGGAATTCTTGATTTATTTAGTGGGACATGAGATAGGTTTGAGATGTTTTTAGTGTCGGAAACGAGACGAGGATAGATTAGAGCCGTTTTCAGCATAAATGAAATAATACGAACTTTTTATCCGAAAAACTTTTTCAACCGGGTAACGTTTTATCTGTAATAAAATAAGATAGAAACCTCTCTCATCTCTCTCCCCTCACCCACCAACTTCACACTCTCTCCCACCCTAAAATCTCTCTCAAACCCCTATTGTCAACACCTATTATAGAATATAATGATTATATTTTTAATTATTTTCAATATCTTACTTTGGAAGCTTTGAAAATACATTGTATTCATCTCATTTCTCTTAAACTTTCCATCTCTCTCTCGTAACTTCTCTTGGAAGAGAAAGAAAAAGAAATCCTCTCCATTCTCTCTCTCCCATTGCCGAGAACACACACACCACACACACACTTGATGATTTTTTATTGAAGCTCAAGATCCAAGCTTCCAAACCTCCAAGTTCCAAAGAAGATCTCCATTACCTCTTCTAGTTCTTTCATACCCTAAAGAGAAAGGTAATAATCCTTCAAGTTTTTGAGTTTAAAATCAAAATAATCATCCCTCTATTTCTATAAATTTCGGCACTTAAGCCCTAGAATGGATGATTTATTTAGTTTCATTTTTCTTGAGAAATTTAAGAAGAAACCTACCATGAAGATCAAAGCTAGGGTTTGAACCTCCCAAGCTATCATTTTCGGCCAAGAGAGAGATCAAGAGGAAAATTTCCATTTAATTTTCTAAAAAAGTATGTTTATTTTATTTGATTATTTGTAGTCATGTAATCCCTATTATCTCTAAAGAAATAAAAGGATGCATGCATGATATTTAAATTATGTTTAGGCAAAACTAGGGTTTTTGATGCAAGGATCGAGCGAGGAGAAATCGATAAGAGAATTAAACCCTAGAATTTAATCTATGCTTAAAAGAGAAAGAAAAACTAAAAAAAAAAAACCCTAAAATTTGGTGAGTACCCGAAAATTAAGAGGAAAATAGGAGAAATATGATTTTCTTGAGTATTTGTTAATTTGATGCTTGATATATGATTTTGATTATATTGTAAATGAGTATATGTGCATGAAAAATTGAGAAATAAATTGCCCTTAAATGTTGATCAATGCCGTGAGTTAGGGCATAAAGAGGAGAAATTATTTTGAAAATTTTGTTGATGATTCATTGATGTTTTGAGCATGAGATTATTATGAGTATGTGATGAATTAATCCTTATGTTTTTAATTGTGAGAAAATCGAGTTATGCATGAGATTTTGGAGAAAAGTAATTTTTATAAAGTTATGAAGATTATGATGATTTTTGATAGTATGATGATTAAATGCATGTTGTGTTTGTGAATTTTAAATCCTAGATTGATAATAGGATTTAATGAGATGAAAAGAATGAAGTTTTAAGCTTAAAAATGAGTAAAAATCGAAAAATATGAAAAAGGATACCTAGTAGGTGTTCTAGGTGTTCTTGGTGAAAAGTTTGAAGATTTGAATTTCATTAAAATTAACAAAAATAAAATTTGTTATTAAAATAATAAAATATTCAAGATAATTGTTAGAAAAAAAAATTAAATAGAAAATGAAAAGAGAAAAATTATAAATTGAGTAATGAGTTATAAATTAGAAAAAAATAAAGGAAAAGTAATTTCCTTAGTTAAATAATTAGAGTCAAGAAAAGAGTTAATCGAGTTAAATAAATCGAGATTAGAGAAATTGGTAATTGAGAATTAGATAGAGGAAAATTAGAAGTTATAATAAACGAGAAATAGAAGTTGAAATAAAACTCGAGAAAGAGAGTAATAAAACGAGCATGAAATTTTAATTGGGTCATTAAGAGTTTAGTCGTTCAAGTGAACGAGAAATGATAAAAAAGATAATGAGTAATATATTAAAAATTTAGTCTTGAGTTGAGAATTCGAGTCGAGCCAAAAATAGAAGACGAATTTCTATTTATTTAAGAGGTTTTATAAAATTAAAAGAGAATTAATAATAATGATTGAGTAAGAATAAATAATGCGTATGTGAATACGTATATGTGTAGTTGAGAAAAGACGACGTGCTTTGAGATAGTCTTATATATCGAGTCGAGAAATATAAAGTTATTATTTAAGTTTTAATTAAAAAGAATTCTTATTATTGAATTTATTTGAAAAGAAAAAGAATTTATATTCGAGAATTGAAGTAAGTATCTTTCTAAAATAAAAATCGAGTAGTTGTTAATGTGTCTTGAAGTGTGAAATCGAATATGTGACAAAATGTTTGATTTATTTTGAGTTACTATATGATTGAATCGATATGCTTGAGTGAAACGTTATAATTCGATAATGACATGAACAATTGTTGAGTATGCCTTTGTATGCAAAATGATTGAGCTAATGTATCGTTAATCAAACCAACAATTGATTGAGAATGCAAGAAAGAATTCGAGTAATAGAGTCTAGGTAGATGATGTTTCCTAAAGTAAAGAGAAATGCGGAAGCGATGACGAGTAACATTAATGTTTTGACGCGAGAGTAAGAGATAAATCATTTAGTAATTGAGAGTCGAGAACGAGAATCGAGAAATGAGATTTATTTAGAAGAGATTAAAATAGAGAGAGACGAGTCAAGTAGAAATCCTTCAGTCGAGACAAACGTCTACTTTTCGTCTTGCGTCGTATCTTAATTTTCTTAATCGATGTCAAACTGTGAAGGATCAAGCGGGACGGAGAAGTAGCGAGGACAAATAGCAAGTAAGCCGCCTAGCTAATCGTCGGAGGGCAGGTGGGCTTTTCTAAAACCAAAACTATCGATGAATGCTATATTATTGAGTACTATGATGTGGAATTTTAAATGCAATTGACTTGCCGTTTTACATGAGTTTTAGTATGTGTTATCATCTGTTTGCTTGAGATATTATTGTCCTGTCAAAGGCAGGAAACCCACGTGTGGTATGTTAATTGTTTGAGGTGACTGTGAGCCTTGCTTCGATTGGGCCGGTCATAGTGTTCGAGAATGAGGCCTACTTCTCAGCACAGAGAGAGAAATTATGACAGATGATGCATACTGTTGAGTATATATTTTGACTGCGCAGTCTATCCAAAAGAAAATATTTTTGCATTCACAAGTAAAACCGTTTTAAATTGCATTAATACTTGTGATGCTTCGGCAAGGCAAGTTCAGTTGTTATAGCTCTAAGAGCAATTTTTCAAATGTTTTCGGCATATGTTCACTGAGTAGGAAGTACTCAGCCCTGCATGTATTTCTAAACATGCAGGTTAGCAGGATGGTGACGACAAGGACGGCTTGGTGGTGTGGTGTTTTTGTTGAGTCGAGTTGAACGTCGGACTTGCAATTGCATGTCTTCATACATGTGATTGTTGGTATTGAGTCGAGTTATCCGCTGCGACTTTTTGAATTGAAAGTCTATTAATCTATACTCTGATACTTGATTAAAATTCTGAGCGATGTGCTCAATACATTATTATCGCTTTTGATGAATCCTATTTCTCATTGACTTGAAATACTTATCTTATTCGAATTGATATGTAAATTATTCATGCTCGATTGTTATTTTGTTATATCTCTAAAAGCCAGTTTTGAATGTTATTGCTTTCCGTTGTTTTTCTCTCATTTCCCCGAGCATGTTTCCCCATATTTGAGTTGATTGATGGATGGTTGAGTAGTGATAGTGTCATACGTCGCACCTCGGGAGTCGGGGTGTGACAGGTTGGTATCAGAGCAGGTTTGACTGCTCTGAAGTCTGATATTCTTTGATGAGTCGAGTCTAGATTTATTTCCTAGACTTACTTGAGTCAGTAAAACACACTAAGCAATCCTCCATCTCATCCGGCAACCAGGTACGTCTTATTTTCTAAAAGCTTTTTGAGTTTAAAGTGAGAAATGAGTTATCAAGTTATTGAGATTTTGAGTTATTTATGATTTATGATGTCTAGAAATAAAAGCTTATTAAGTTGATTGAATAATTAGATTTCTATAGAATGTCCTCCCTAATGCGTGTTTTGTGTGGAAAAAAAAATCGGAAAGGATGAAACATTTGTGCAAGAGGTTACGTGAATTGGAATTGCCCGATACCATGAGCAAAATTACCTCTATGGAAAGCAAAAATGAGTATGTGGTGGTTGGAAATTCTAGTATGCCTGTTTAACTGTTTAAGTGTGCTTAATTCGTTTAAAATTCGTATAAGATGGACGACAGCGATTGGATGCAGGAATACCTGCATGTGAGGAAAATGAATAACGAATCTTTAGCTGAATTTCTGGCACGCTACCACAAGATATGGGAAAAAGTCCAGTACATGGACGTTGGGCCATTAGAAGGAATTATCCATCTAATTCAGGCATTGCCTCGCGAATGGAAAGACTGGGCAGCATCTCTTGTCCATCAATTCCTAGGTTACCGATATCTTGACGTAACCCTTTACGGAGATGTTAATGCGTTTATCTCCACAATCTCCGGTCGGTACATGCAATACGGTGCCCCTCCGCCAGAGCCGTACGAGGACGATTTTCCTGTTGTGCAAAACGGATTTGTCCGCAGTCCCCCACCAATTCTTCAGGATGGTCCCGTTTCCCCCCGTGTTCCTTCGCCGCCGCGAGTTGAACCCGAACCTCGAGCTCCTTATCAAGATTATCGGTATGTGAATGGTGTGCTTCTAATCCGAGCTTTTGACCCCTCTACCTTGTCTAGCTCACCAACTATGCAGCCAATCGGATACCATGACCCTAATGGAATTCCGTCGCCTCTAGATGATCTGTTCGCAGCGTATATGCGACGTAATCAAGCATCTCCTCCAGTTCAGACCGAAGCAGAGTCTTCTAGGCCAGCCCGTTCTGGTAACGGCAATGATGATGAGAACGAGGATGAGCTGACAGCTGCAGCGACTGTGGGAAGAGGATATCTTCAAGCTCTACCCAATGATTTCTTTCCTGCTCCCTATACCTTCGCCCCTACTCCTGTAGTGAAGCCCAACGATGGGTGTGAATCCCAGTTTGGTGCTCCTGCCGATATAGCATCTTATCTTCGTTGTGAGGAAAATCCCGACACCCCGTCTTGGGTTGAATCCGAATTAGATGCACTTAACTATACCCTCCAGGATTACGAGGAAGAAACGAGAGCAGCAGAACTTGAGCGTTTTAACGCCATGAACGATATTGAGGGAGGAGGACAGCCTGCAGTAAATGCAGTAGAGGAAGAGGAAGAGGAAGAAGAAGAAGAGGATCCTGAGGAGGATCCCGAAGAAGAGGAGGACCCCGAGGAGAATGTCGTAGGAGATTCCGATGTGGAATAGTACGATGATAATGGTCCGAATGAAGACGATTCTAATGTGTAGAATCAGTTCAAGGAAGCCGTGGAATTCGAATAGTATTATCATTTTGTGTTGAGAGTTGAACTCTAGTTATCTTATGCAGTGATGTAAATATTCGTGGAATGATGTGGAGTTAGTTAAGTAAGGATCGAACGCGAAGTGAGAACTCGTGTAGTTCGATTAGAATGCTAGTTATCGAGTAGGAATAGGGAAATTTTCTGTGTAAATGCCTAATCCCTATAGTGTTTAAAGTCCTTAGAAGAGGCCGCTATTGAGTGAAGATAAAAAGATGAGCCATTAGGTCATCAAAATCAACTTTGAGTCTCCCGAGTAATTAAATCGAACCGAGTATACGAGAACTTTAACTAATGATTGAGATGGAAATGAGTTAATCAAATAACTTATGTTTGAGAAATTAAAATTTAGAGAATGAGTTATATATGAGTTGAAATTATATTATGTGAGTACATGAATGCCTTGAGTATTGAGAAAGCCTTATTTTGAGAACATGTGAATATTGATGTGATGATGTTAATGCCTGTTGATTATTTGACAAATTTCGTTTCAATCCCCTGGAGAAGAGCCAACCATAGTTTTCAGAGTTGAGAAGAGAGTGAGGAAGAGTATGCCAATAATTTCGGCTATGAAGGCGCAGAAGTTAATGAGGAGGAGAGATACACAAGTGTATCTAGTTTATTTGAATAAAGATGAGAACCAAGAGTTGAGTGTCGATGATGTGCCTATCGTGAGAGAATTCAAGGACGTGTTTCCAGAAGTATTGCCAGGATTACCCCCTGATCGACAATTGGAGTTTACGATTGATTTGGAACCAGGATCAGCCCCGATATCAAAAGCTCCGTACAGAATGGCTCTAAAGGAACTCCAAGAATTGAAGATCCAGTTGCAAGAATTGTTAGATTTGGGTTTTATCCGACCAAGTGTTTCGCCTTGGGGAGCTCCGATTCTATTTGTGAAGAAGAAGGACGGTAGTTTAAGAATGTGCATAGACTACCGAGAACTTAACAAGATTATGCTTAAGAACAAGTATCCTTTGCCAAGAATAGATGGTTTGTTCGACCAGCTAAAAGGAGCCGGTGTTTTCTCCAAGATTGACTTAAGATCTGGATATCATCAATTGAGGATCAAACAAGAAGATATTCCAAAGACTGTGTTCAGGACGAGATATGGACATTACGAATTCATAGTAATGCCATTTGGATTGACAAATGCTCCAGCGGTATTCATGGATTTGATGAATAAAGTTTTTCATGAATATTTGGATAAATTTGTGATTGTCTTCATTGACGACATTCTGGTATATTCGAGAGATGAAGCCGAGCATGAGAAGCATTTGAGAATCATGTTGGAAAAGCTAAGATCCGAGAAATTGTATGCCAAATTCAGTAAGTGTGAATTTTGGTTGAAGGAAGTAAATTTCTTAGGACACGTTATTTCGTTCGAAGGAATTAAAGTGGATCTGGAAAAGGTGAAAGCTGTGCAAGATTGGAAATCCCCGACGTCAGTGCATGAAATCCGTAGTTTTCTTGGTTTAGCAGGTTACTATCGGAGATTTATAGAAGGATTTTCCAAAATTGCAAAGCCAATGATGAACTTGTTGAAGAAAGAAACAAAATTCGAATGGACAGAAGAATGTGAAAGAAGTTTCCAAGAGCTCAAGACAAGATTAACTACAGCTCCAGTATTAGCCCTTCTTGAGCCAGAAAAAGATTATGTCATTTATACTGATGCATCAGCCCAAGGATTAGGATGTGTTCTAATGCAAGATGGAAGAGTGATTGCATATGCTTCAAGACAACTCAAACCCTATGAAGAGAAGTATCCAACTCATGACATGGAATTAGCACCCGTCGTGCATGCTTTGAAGATTTGGCGACATTATCTTTATGGAGCCAAGTGTGAAATATTTTCAGGTCATAAAAGTTTGAAGTACTTCTTCGAGCAGAAGGAGTTGAATATGAGACAGAGAAGATGGCTCGAGTTGGTAAAAGATTACGATTGCAAGATATCTTACCATCTCGGTAAAGCTAATGTTGTAGCTGATGCGCTAAGTCGAAAAAGAAAGGAGGAAAATTCGGAAGAAACCGAATTAGGATTCTTGCTAAGTGATGAAGTCAAGTTGATTGAAGATTTTGGAAAGATGAGAATTGAAGTGATTGTACCTCCAGTGACAGTAGAGCAAGTGATTGCTACTTTAGTAGTAATGCCAGATTTGAGAACTCGTATCATAGAAGGTCAGAGAAGAGATGAAGATTTGGAAAAGTTGAGGATGAAAGTGAGGGGTGAAGGAGTTAAAGATTTTTCAGAATCGAGCGATAATGCCTTATTGTATCAAGAAAGAATTTGTGTGCCTAACGATGAAAAGATAAGAAACGAGATAATGAGTGAAGCTCATGAAACCCTGTACATAGCCCATCCCGGCAGCACGAAGATGTACCAAGACTTAAAGCAACAGTTTTGGTGGAATGGAATGAAAATGGATGTGGCATTGTTCGTTGAAAGATGTTTAGCTTGCCAGCAAGTGAAGTCCTTACATCAAAGACCGTATGGACCGTTGCAGCCACTATCTGTTCCCGAGTGGAAGTGGGATGGAATCACGATGGATTTCGTGACAGGATTACCAAAGTCGAGAAAAGGAAACACAGTTGTATGGGTGATCGTGGATAGATTAACAAAGTCTGCTCATTTCATACCTATTCCACACACCTATGGATCAGACAAGTTAGCTCAGATTTATGTTAAGGAAATCGTAAGATTGCATGGAGTGCCGAGTACGATTACCTCTGATCGAGATTCGAAGTTCACCGCCCATTTTTGGGAAAGTTTCCACAAAGAGTTGGGAACACAGTTGCAGTTTAGCACTGCTTATCATCCCCAGACCGATGGTCAATCCGAGCGAACGATTCAAATTCTCGAGGATATGTTGAGAGTTGTTTTATTAGACAAAGGAAATGAGTGGGAGAATGTCACAGCCCCAATTCCGAGGGACGGCAAAGTCGGGGTGCGACTAGGGATTTGATTAAAGAAGCGAAGAAGAAAGGGAACGTATACATAAACATGACATTAATACACATTATCTTCTATGAACAAGACCTCATTATATATATTTAAATTAAAGAGTTTGATCTGGAAAGATCACTCGACAAGGGTTCAAAATGAAGACTAAGTTATTTACAGAACTTAAATCAAAAAGTGATTTACATCAACAAAAGATGAGTCTAGAGTTTAACAGCGGAAATGCAACTACATATATAGTCTTCTCCTAATGACAACATTAACTCCTAACTCAACCGTCACCACTTCCGTCGCTTCAACCTGTACATTTAGAAAACATATGCAGGGCTAAGTACAAAAGTACTTAGTGGGCACATTGCCGAAAACATAATCATAAGTATAGATAAAAACAGGCATTTCATATCTGTAGCGCACTGGGATTTTTCTTTTTAAGAGCCCGTGCCTACTAAACATTTTCTTTCTCATTTTCATAAAGGTTAGCTCTGCAGAGCTTTTTCATAGATGTTACGTTCAAATCTTGACCAGTCATAATTCACCGTGGCTGGCTACCCCTCAACAGGATACCACATACACCACAGGCTACAAAGTGCACTAACTTTGGATAGCTAGTCTCAAAGTCCGATCGTTTAGTTAACACCTAATGGTTAACTCATAATTCTGGAAAGCACGATGGCTAACTCAGAAAGGTACAAGAGAACTCACATAAAACACAAAAAAGTTTATTCCTGATTATCCCTTTGAAATCACAGTAATCAAAGCTCATAAAGAATAACTTTCGATTTGTGGAAAAAAACCCACATTTTATTTGTTATATAATAGAAAGCCCACCTTAAAGATTATAGAACTTCTAATCGAGCTTCCGTTCTTCAATCTTCCGTCCTATCCTTATGCTGACTTCCTCCTTCATCGTACATAATCATACTTTGATAAGTCGTCGATACGATAAAAGAAAATGGAAATTGAAAACGAAATCGAATTAGTCTTTTAAGCTTTTTAGGCATTTGCACCCTAAACTAGATTCTTTTAGTTAAAACGGGAATGAGGCTCGAACACATCTCATTTAGAACTCATCTGGTTCCTTACTCGACACTTATGTCGGTAAAAACTAAAGTCGATAGCTTACAACGACTTATAAGATCAAAAGGAAACAAGTTGAAAAGAATTCAACTTAAGAATCTATGTTTTGGAAATTACTGTTCAGATCAGTAGGTTTGTACAGAACAGAGGATTGCAAAACAGGGGACGAATCGTATACCAAAAGAAAGGTATGGGTGTCTAGTTTACTCTCCAATTTATGGATCTCAATTCCGATAAATGAGCTAAAAGATATGACAGTTTCCGTGAAGGGTCGCAAAAACTGCCGAGTGGAACCCTAATGCTCGATAAAATCGACGCACGGTTTTCTAGGTTCATTTTATGCTATCGTACTTAAATTCTCACGAAATTTATACATCAAGGCAGTCAACACGCACTAACATACGTGAAGAACTCCTTTTCATTCCTCGTCTATAAGCACGACGTTTAAAACCTCGTCTCTTCAACTATGCAATTACTATACCAAAAGAATTCCAACTTCTCGTTTCTACTTCTCGTTCATAACTATAACTTATCATTTCATAACTCGGATGAACAAGTCGTTAACTACAAACTCATTCATTTAACAATAACGATCATTAATATCCAATTATTTTCCTTATTCGTCTTTTCAAACGATACTTAGGTTCGATTCTTCGTCTCTTATGAAAAATCCAACGTTATTAGAATTCGTTCTAACTTTCCAAAATCGATCATCATCTATCACGATTCATTAATACATAATTCACATCCTCATATCATCATCTATTCTCGACTTATCGTCGATCGTTCGTCTCTTAACGAAAATTCTACGTTCTCCGTTTTCGTTCAAATTTTACGACAATGATTATCATCTAACGAGCATTAGTAACATGCGAATCATATTATCAAAACATTAACGAGCTCTAACTTATCGACACGTCTTCGTCTCTTACATTTTTCGTTTTATTTTTAGAAAAATCTCAATTAAATATATAATCATCCTCATGCATCGTATATCTCATTTCCATTAAACAATCGAGCATATCATAATATTTAGTATCCTAAATCGACCCTTCTTCGTCTCTTAGGTTTCAAATTTTATTTTTAGAAAATTCTAAAACAATTCATAGAGTCAATTAATATCATGAAGAACACTAATCTATCGATCAATTGTTAAAAAAAACGAGCTATGATCAAAATCCCTAAAATTCATAAAATTTCGGTAAGAACCCTAGGACAAGGAGGTGTGATTTTCTTCATGATTCAATCCGTAGAACTCAATTCTAAACATCCTAGAACATGATTCGATTACTAGACAACATGCTTCTTACTCTCTTCATTTTCGAAAAAATAAAAATAAAAATGATGGAACAAGGATTTGTTCGGTTCAAATGGTAGATGAAGTTCTTACCTTTCGTAATATGGATTCGGAATTGGAAATGATCGGTAGATGCAAGAGTTAAGCACTTGAGGAAAGCTTGGAGTTGAAGCTTTAATGGTGGAAGATGAGAGAAAAATGAGAGAGAAAGAGATAGTGTGGTTGGCGGTATTGAGGGAGAAGAAGAGAGGGATGGTGAGTCATTGATGTTAGTCATAAAGTAAAGAAATATCCTACAAAGGTGTAGTGACTCGCTAAGACATGTTTGGCGAGGAACTATTTGACGAAAAATCTCGTTTTCGGCTCTTAAACATCGATTTACAAGTCGAGAAATACTTTCCTAGATAGTTATGGATTCGACGAAATCTAATTCGTCCGTTAGATTGGAAATAATTTACGTACTCGAAAAACCTAATTTGTTTTTCAAAATCCGAGAAAAAGTCGGGACATCACAGTCCAAAATTTCGCCCGGAAAATCATAAAAATTAACTTTCTCCGGTGAACTCGTATCGAAGAAAAAGTGAATGTAAATTCTGACGGAATTTAATTCTGAGCTTTCAGACGCGAAAACCCTAATACAGTAGTAGTTCGTCCGATTTTTGGAAATTATTTTCGGAAACGGATTTCACCGAAAATCTTATAATTTAGTTTTATGATCTTAGGCGTGCAAAGCCATAATTATTAATAACTTTTATTTTTAAAGACAGTAGAAATTATCGGGGTATTACAGAGAAAATCTTACCTCTTATCGAATTTGCCTATAATAATAGTTATCAGAATACGATAGGAATGACCCCTTACGAAGCTCTTTACGGGAAAAAGTGTAGATCGCCGCTTTATTGGGACGAAGTAGGCGAGAGAAAAGTGATAGGGCCAGAAGCGATCGAGGAGATGATAGAATCTGTGCGTCAGATTCACGAGAAGATTAAGGAAGCTCAGAGCCGACAAAAGTCGTATGCCAATAACCGAAGATCCAAGTTAGAGTTCGAAGTAGGAAGTAAAGTGTTCTTGAAGGTGTCGCCTTCGAGAGGAGTGTATCGTTTTGGAGTTAAAGGAAAGCTAAAACCTCGATTTATAGGACCGTTTGAAATCCTTGAGAGGATTGGATCCGTATCATATAGATTAGCGTTACCTCCCAGTTTTGGGAATTCGCATAACGTTTTTCACGTATCGCAATTGAGGAAGTATGTCTTCGATACAAAGCACGTGATACGTCAAGAGGATGCAGAATTGAAGCCCGACTTAAGCTACGAGGAGAAACCTAAGAAAATTCTAGATCGTAAAGTTCAGCAGCTTAGAACGAAATCGATTCCCTTAGTAAAGATCAAGTGGCGTCATCACGATCTCGAAGAAGCCACATGGGAACTCGAAACAAAGATGAGAGCAAAATATCCTGAGCTGTTTTCTCAAGGTTAGCAAATTTTGGGACAAATTTTTTTTAAGGGGGTGAGGATGTAATACTCCGAACTTTCGTAAGCCCTTGAGCGCGTTCTAAATAAATTTTATAAGCTAAATTAACGAGTCTTGAGAAATAAAAATCTCCCTAAGTGAAAAGAAATTATTAAAAAAAAGATCAAAATGCCCCTGTGTGCTTTGGCGTGAGTTTATTTGCTTTTATTACTTGAGTTGAGGATGTGATGCATTGATTGAGTTTATTTATATGAGTTTAAGCATGAGTTTGATTTTAAGAGAATTCCGAGAATTTTTACTTTTGAGTGAATAGTATCAATAACCGAGAAAATACTATTCACCGATGAACTTAAAAATTGGCCTAATTAGTGTCTTTTGAACAAAGAATTAATTCTAAGGTCATTGAGATATGTTAGAAGCTCATCCGAGATCACTTGAGAGAGTTATAAGAATTTAATCCTTAACGGATTAATTAGTCGACTAATTTTTAGGTTTTCTTCGTTATTTGGAATTTAGACCTAAAAATTAGATAATCGGAATCCATGATTTATTTAGTGGGACATGAGATAGGTTTGAGATGTTTTTAGTGTCGGAAACGAGACGAGGAGAGATTAGAGCCGTCTTCAGCATAAATGAAATAATACGAACTTTTTATCCGGAAAACTTTTTCAACCGGGTAACGTTTTATCTGTAATAAAATAAGATAGAAACATCTCTCATCTCTCTCCCCTCACCCACCGACTTCACACTCTCTTCCATCCTAAAATCTCTCTCAAACCCCTATTGTCAACACCTATTATAGAATATAATGATTATATTCTTAATTATTTTCAATGTCTTACATTGGAAGCTTTGAAAATACATTGTATTCATCTCATTTCTCTCAAACTCTCCCTCTCTCTCGTGACTTCTCTTGGAAGAGAAAGAAAAAGAAATCCTCTCCATTCTCTCTCTCCCATTGCCGAGAACACACACACCACACACACACTTGATGATTTTCTATTGATGCTCAAGATCCAAGCTTCCAAACCTCCAAGTTCCAAAGAAGATCTCCATTACCTCTTCTAGTTCTTTCATACCCTAAAGAGAAAGGTAATAATCCTTCAAGTTTTTGAGTTTAAAATCAAAATAATCATCCCTCTATTTCTATAAATTTCGGCACTTAAGCCCTAGAATGGATGATTTATTTTAGTTTCATTTTTCTTGAGAAATTTAAGATATAACCTACCATGAAGATCAAAGCTAGGGTTTGAGCCTCCCAAGCTATCATTTTCGGCCAAGAGAGAGATCAAGAGGAAAATTTCCATTTAATTTTCTAAAAGTATGTTTATTTCATTTGATTATTTGTAGTCATGTAATCCCTATAATCTCTAAAGAAAGAAAAGCATGCATGCTTGATATTTAAATTATGTTTAGGCAAAACTAGGGTTTTCGATGCAAGGATCGAGCGAGGAGAAATCGATAAGAGAATTAAACCCTAGAATTTAATCTATGCTTAAAAGAGAAAGAAAAACTAAAAAAAAAAATACCCCTAAAATTTGGTGAGTACCGAAAATTAAGAGGAAAATAGGAGAAATATGATTTTCTTGAGTATTTGTTAATTTGATGCTTGATATATGATTTTGAGTATATTGTGAATGAATATATGTGCATGAAAAATTGAGAAATAAATTGCCCTTAAATGTTGATCAATGCCGCGAGTTAGGGCATAAAGAGGAGAAATTATTTTGAAAATTTTGTTGATGATTCATTGATGTTTTGAGCATGAGATTATTATGAGTATGTGATGAATTAATCCTTATGTTTTTAATTGTGAGAAAATCGAGTTATGCATGAGATTTTGGAGAAAAATAATTTTTATAAAGTTATGAAGATTATGATGATTTTTGATAGTATGATGATTAAATGCATGTTGTGTTTGTGAATTTTAAATCCTAGATTGATAATAGGATTTAATGAGATGAAAAGAATGAAATTTTAAGCTTAAAAAGGAGTAAAAATAAAAAAATATGAAAAAGGATACCTAGTAGGTGTTCTAGGTGTTCTTGGTGAAAAGTTTGAAGATTTGAATTTCATTAAAATTAATTCAAAAGAAAATTTGTTATTAAAATAATAAAATATTCAAGATAATTATTAGAAATAAAATTAAATAGAAAATGAAAAGAGAAAAATTATAAATTGAGTAATGAGTTATAAATTAGAAAATAATAAAGGAAAAGTAATTTCCTTAGTTAAATAATTAGAGTCAAAAAAAGAGTTAATCGAGTTAAATAAATCGAGATTAGAGAAATTGGTAATTGAGAATTAGATAGAGGAAAATTAGAAGTTATAATAAACGAGAAATAGAAGTTGAAATAAAACTCAAGAAATAGAGTAATAAAACGAGTATGAAATTTTAATTGGGTCATTAAGAGTTTAGTCGTTCAAGTGAACGAGAAATGATAAGAAAGATAATGAGTAATAAATTAAAAATTTAGTCTTGAGTCGAGAATTCGAGTCGAGCCAAAAATTGAAGACGAATTTCTATTTCTATAAGAGGTTTTATTAAATTAAAAGAGAATTAATAATATTGATTGAGTAAGAATAAATAATGCGTATGTGAATACGTATATGTGTAGTTGAGAAAAGACGATGTGCTTTGAGATAGTGTCATATATCGAGTCGAGAAATATAAAGTTATTATTTAAGTTTTAATTAAAAAAAATTTTGATTATTGAATTTATTTGAAAAGAAAAAGAATTCATATTCGAGAATTGAAGTAAGTATCTTTCTAAAATAAAAATCGAGTAATTGTTAATGTGTCTTGAAGTGTGAAATCGAATATGTGACAAAATGTTTGATTTATTTTGAGTTACTATATGATTGAATCGATATGCTTGAGTGAAACGTTATGATTCGATAATGACATGAACAATTGTTGAGTATGCCTTTGTATGCAAAATGATTGAGCTAATGTGTCGTTAATCGAACCAAGAATTGAATGAGAATGCAAGAAAGAATTCGAGTAATAGAGTCTAGGTAGATGACGTTTCTTAAAGTAAAGAGAAATGCGGAAGCGATGACGAGTAACATTAATGCTTTGGTGAGCGGACTGAAATTCAGACCAACTTCCTTTAATCCCTATGGCAGGCTTGTTCTCCCAAATGATTCGATCTACGAGAGGCTATTCGACACCACAAAGGTAATTAGTTGAAACGATGTCCGTGCTGTTTTTAATGCCAAAAAGTATGGAACTGCCGAAGTTGCCATCAAACTGGCAAAGATGCTGTTAGCCGTTTCCTACGTGATGGGCTTTGAACAAGCACACAACAAGATCCCATTGTGGATGTGGGTGCTCGTGGAGTACAAGGAAGCTTGGGAGGAATTTCCTTGGGGAAGTATATCATATCAAGCTCTGATGGACAACATAAACACGGTTACAAAAAAGAGAGCCGCCAGAACATCGCCTGGATATCATTTCAAAGGCAACACATTTGCCTTATTGGTAAGTTTACCGCTACTCATACTACGATTTACATGAAAATCGTACACACGTGTGACCAAAAATCATTTACAGGCATGGATTTTTTGCTCACTACCAGCTGTCGGGAGAAGCATCGACATGAAGAATGAACAAAATAAGAAGAAGATACCTCGATTCCTGAGGTACACTTATATCAAGAACACCGACATGCCAGAAGGTCTTGAAGCCAAGGTAAAAATTTACTAAGTTGTACGATATTAAATTTTGACTGAGTTGTTGAATTTTTGTGTGCACGATATTTCGTAATATCGTACTCTATTTTTGCTTGCATGCGACGATATTCAATTTTTTAGCCGCTTGCATGTTAGGATATTGGTAATATCCTACTTTATTTACTACGAGATTCTTATTTATGCTATGAGATTTTAATTCATGCTACGAGATTCTAATTAATGCTATGATGTTGTAATTCATGCTACGATTTTCACAATATCGTACTTTATTTCCTACGAGATTCTAATTCATTCTATGATATTGTAAGTCATGCTACGAGATTCGGAATATCGTACTTTATTTGAAACAAAATTGTTATGCATATCTGGAAGAGTGTACGATGTTACGATATTAGGAATATCGTACATAATGCACCATATGATTTAGTTTTATGCTTGTCTCAATGTACGATATTTGAAATATCGTACATTGATTACGTGCCGGTAAAGTACGATTTATTTACTTCGTATCAGTTTTATGCACAACTAACTTATCTAATTTATCATGTAGGACCTTAAAGTCGTATTGGAACCAGGTAGAACCGAGTCAAGGTCTCCCTACTGGAAATCGCTTGAGCAAGATCTTGAAGGAAAACAATTTGCCTTCACGTACGATGCCAATGACACGAAGAAGAAGAAGAGGCCTCGCGAAGATGGTGGTGATGATAAGGAAGGTCCGAGTGATGCTGCTAGGCCTCCGGCTCTCCATTCCGCTACAACGAGCTCTAGACGTCAAGCCCCACTCACCGATGAAGACAGAGCTTCATTGATCAAAGAGATCGGTGAATACGCGGGTGAGGTTGCAGCGAAGCGGGCTAGGCTAGAAGTAGAGGCATTCTTCACGGTCGTACGGGACGAGATGATTGTTGGTGTTGGAGAGTATGTTTTCCAGAAGATGCTTGAAGCATGTGGTCCTCCTACAGACCAAGACTTCGCGGCGACGATGAGCCAGCCGTTCCAACACAGAACCCCCGCACCACACCAGCATGATTAGCAGCACCCCTCCCCACACTCTGATCAAAGAAATCAGCAGCAGCCATCCCCCCAGTAGAGGAACATGAGCCACCGGTGGATGAGGCCACGAAGCATGCAACAGTAGCACAGGATGAACATGTCGAGCATGCTGAGGATGCCGAGTAAGCGGGGGATGTCGAGGATGCCGAGCAAGCTGAGGATGCACTGGAGGATGCCATGGATGCCGAGATTGAAGCTGAGCCAAACACTGAACAGGTAAAGGAAATGCATGTCAAAACATAGACAATGCATAAACATGTATCTTCTGCGTGTGTGATGGTGAAAAACAATTTTACTTATTTCTGTTTTTTTTTCTCACTTAAACAATGGATAATCAGCATTTAGTTTAAAATTTGTGTAATTTGCGGTTCGAATCATGCTACTTCGTACAAATGTTAGTACGACTTTCATGTATTTCGTAACATGATCATTGATATCCATTGTCATTCTTGCAACGAGATTCATAAAACTCGTTGCAAGAATGACAACTTTTGTAATGATATTCATATAAAATCGTAACACGCGAAATCATTTCGTTACAAAACAAGCGATCGCTACGATTTTCACGAATCTCGTAACAAAATTCCTCTGATATTGTTACAACTTCAATGAATATCGTAATACAAATTATTCATCATGGCGTGGCGGACAACGGACATGCAATCTTGCTACGATATTCGTACTGTGTTACGATATTCCAATAAATCGTAACAAGTTTGCTTGTTTCATGTTACGATATTCATATAAATCGTATCATCTGAATTAACTAATAATGCCATTGATCTGCATTGCTACATCTTTCCCAGAGATCTACCTGCCAAGAACAACTTCCTCAGACAGAAGATGAGAACATACTACACATAGTAGCAGCATCAGAAGCCGCAACAATGGATATTCCGGACGATGGTCCGAGCTTTGATCTACACTTGGTACGACTTACATAAAATCGTAGCATACGAGTTGCATAAAATTATAGAAATATTAGAGTATAACGTATTATGGTACGTTTTATAAACATGACCCTACACAGCCTGCTACCCAACAAGATGTCAGTGACACACAAATGAATGCTGCATACGACTCTTTATTGGCGACCACATCTGCACTTTCGCTGCATACTGTGACTCCAACAACAACGACGACTCAAATTCTTCCACCAAGGGGGTCGGCGACCACATCTGGGGGCTCGGTTCAACCTCCACAAGTGCAGGTACCAAATTTGAATGAGAGACCCATTCGCCAGAGATACCCGTCAGCAGCTTGTCGGAGTCCATTCCTAGTCGATGATGTACGCCCAAGGCGTGATGGGTTCGAAGCATTCTTGAAAGCTAAGATTGAAAAGTAAGTTTAAATTTACATGTTTTATGAATTTCGTAACATGATCATTGATATCCGTTGTCATTCTTGCAACGAGATTCGTATATCTAGTAGCAAGAATGACAACTTTTGTCATGATATTCATATAAAATCATAACAAGAAGACCGATCTTGCTACGATTTTCTTGAATTTCGTAACAAAAGTCATCTAATATGGTTCTAACTTCCATGAATATCGTAGCACAAATTAGTCATCATGGCATGGAATTGCTACGATTTTCGTATCGTGTTACGATATTCACATAAATCGTAACAAGTCTGTTTGTCTTACAAGAGTTGATTCGTATGCATTGCTAAATATAACAGGAGGAATATCGGATTGCTATGGGCAGTCGACACTAAATTCTTTGAGAGCTTATTAGATCCATCAAAAATGTTGTACAACGACCACATAAACTGCTACACATATGTTATGGTCGCCAATCCAACCTTCGCCAGCTTGAGAGAACTTCACGACAACGTGCATGCTTTTAACTTTTATGGCTGAGTATGATGTTACAAGATTCTTATAAATCGTAACATCGTACTATGAGATTTGCAACATCGTGTCGGTTATCAATGTATGATATTAAGATATTCGCAGTATCGTACATCGTATCATCTTGAAGATTTGTTACGACTTTCCATATATCGTATCATCTTGACGTTTAATTCTTAGGATTCTCTGGAGGACGTATTTGATTCAATGCATAAGGCAAAGAGGGTAGGATTGGACCGATACGAGCCTTCTCTATTTAATGTTGATAGAGAAGAGGTTGTTTCGGAAGACGAAATGAAAAGGTTGGTCCACTTTGCAGAGGCAAGAATACCACGTTGGAGGCCGAACATGAAGCCATGGATCAACTGCGAAAAGGTAACAAAAACTAATTCTGCATGATGTTGTTACGATTTACTTAATCTCATACAGTCATAACGTAATGTGTGGTACGATTTGTCATATATCGTACTATCTTTTTCCCGAATACTCATGTTATTTTTGAATCTCTATATCGCATCCACTTCTAGGTTATCATGGTTGCTTATTTAAGCGAGCACTGGGTAACGATTGTCATGGATCTCGCAGCACAGCAGTTGTGGCTAGACGACCCCAAGTCGTGGGAATTTGAGAAGCACCACAAGGACAATAGATTGCAGCACTTCCTGCCAATGGCCAGGTTGCTGCCACAACTAATGAAGAAAATTGGCTATTGTGAAAAACATGGAATAGCTAATCCAAACTACACGCAGTGGCCGTTGTGTTTCACAAGAGCAAACGCAAAGGGTATCTTCAAGTAAGAGCACGAGGATGGCGTCGGTTGTGGTCTACATTCATTGAAGTATGTGGAGCGATTTATAACAAAGAAGAAGCAACCAAAGTGTCTTAGGAATCCAGCCGAGCAAAAATCATATCGCCACCACATTGCAAAGACCATCTATGCAAACAGCACCGATGAAGACACACTCCCGATAGATATCGACTTGGCGTGAACACTTATTGTCTTATTTTGTCTATATTGCCATATTGAACACTTGGTTTATTTTGTATATTTTGCTACTACTTTAACCAGGAATACTCTATTATGTACGCATTTTGTAAAAAATACCTGGTAGTATGTAGATCCTACATTTTGTAAGTATGATTGCTATGACTTTTCTTCAAATCATATCACTTATTTTTGCTATGACTTGTACGGTTTTAGGAATATCGTAGCAAATTATGTACGATTTGATAATATCGTAACAAATCATGTACGTTTTTAGGAATATCGCAAGAAGATACACTTGTATAACTCATTCAAAATGAGTATGATTCTGCAATCATGTACCATTTAATCAAAATCATAACACATCAAGTACGATGTTATGAATATCGTATCAACTTAAACACATACGAAATCTAATTGTTTGTACGATTTTAAAAATATCGTAACAAACTACATACAACGATCCTAAAAAAATAAGTACGAACATGATCATTCAAACCTATTTGGATCTTGCATTTTGTAAAAAATACCTGGTAGTATGATATATCCTGCATTTTGTAAGTATGATTGCTACGACTTTTCTTTAAATCATCAGTTATTTTTGCTACAACTTGAACGATATTACATAATCTCGTATATAATTGTTCAATATTAGATAATATCGTAGCGAATCATGTACGATTTTCAGAATATCGTAACAAGATACACATGTAGAATTCAATCAAAATGATTACGATTCTGCAATTATGTATGATTTAATAAAAATCAAAATACTTCAAGTACGATGTTATGAATATCGTATCAACCTAAGCACATACAAAATATAATTGTTTGTACGTGTTTAAGACTGTCGTAACAAACTACATACAACAATAAGAGCGAACATCATCATTCAAACCTATTTGGATCCTTGAATGTTGCACGAGTGTGGCCAGGTACACCACAAATGCTGCATTTCTTCTCTTTTCGAGGTTTCTTCGCACTTGTTTTGCTGCTATTCACTTCTTCTTCTACAATGCTTTCCAAAACAGTTTTGCACGTATTCATGTAGTGACCCTTCTGATGACATCTCGAACACACCCTTTTCCTTATTTTGCTAGCTCCGGACGATATTCTTCTAGTACGTGGACATCCAGCTAGCCTTGGATTTCCCGGCGTTAAGATTACCCTTTCTTCGACCTCAGACGAGACTTGCCAATCTTCTTTATCAGGAACAGGCATCACCTCACCAGCATACACATCTCGCCACGTCTGAGTGCTATACAAGGGGTCCACGTAAGACAAGGATGATTGCCTCTTATAACTACAAAATTATCAAAATAAGCAAACGCATCAATGTTAACGTGCTACGATATTAATATATCTCGTAACATGCGATGAAAAGACGTGCAATTCTCGTAAAAGAAAATTCTGCCAGCATGTTACGAGATATTTATCTCGTATCATACATAATCACTTATGAAATAGTTAAAGCCAGGCTATTGCTACGAGATTTCCATATCTCGTAACATGCGATGCTAAAACGTGCTAGACTCGTCAAGGAAAATAATGCCATCATGTTACGATATATATACGAGTTGCATGTTACTCGCATCAGTAACAATCACATTGCTACGAGATACCTATATACCGTAACAACAGATACTACGAGATACCTATATATCGTTGCACGAGATACCTACCTCATCAGTGCCATCATGTTACGATATATGTACATCGTAACATACATAATCACTTCAAGTACGATTTTAATTATTATCGTATCAAAATTCACCTTATAGCTGCTGAAGCATGTGAACATGGAATTAAGTTGGACTGAAACACGAGACATGATCATTCCTTGGCAGCAACATCAACAACGTAACTCTTCTGTCCAGAAAAAACCTTAAACAACACAGAAGAAATTGGTTCAACCCTCATTGATCGGCCAGCTTCAATTGCCTTACTCAATATCGTAGTAGCCTACGGAGTCAACTCCGTGGTTGACTCTCCAGCTAAAGTGCGGCGCTTATAAAACCACTTCTGGAGCAACGTACGAACACTCTTCATAAGAGGACAAACAGGTAATTTTCTAGCCCACCGCAATTGAGCATTTAACACCTCGCATCCATTGGAAGTTCCATATTTATATCGTCGCACTGGACATTTCGAACGAGCCCATCTACAAGGATCCAAGTTCAATAGTTTTTTATAAGCACGAGGTTCCATGACCTTCAAATTCTTTATATGCTCCTCAAAATCAGCAATCTTATAGCTACTAGCAGCGAGCTTGAACAAGTCAGTAACGTCAGTACCCCAAATCCTCAAATTTTGCTGAATATGAAACGTGCAAGACCATGATGTGCCCCTGGAAATACGGAAGACACATCATTCGTGATACTAAGGTGCTGATCGGACACAATCAATAAGTTCTTCGGAGATCCAAAAGATAGTTTAACACGCCTAAGGAACCAAGCCCATGAGGAATCGTTCTCTTTGTCCCCGATTCCAAAAGCTAAAGGAACTATCTGTTCATTACCGTCCTTTGTCGCTGCAACAAATAACACGCCTTTGTATTTCCCCTTTAAATGAATCGCATCAATGACAATTACAGGCCGACACGAACGAAATGCTCTGATACATGCGGATAGAGCAAAAAAACAATATTCAAAGCAACCATCCGCACACGTCTGTAACTCGACCATAGAGCCAGGATTTGCACGCTCCAGCATATTAAAATACTTCCCCAGCATCCGCATTGATACAGACAATGTTACGATATACGTAATATCGTACTAAGTTATATACGAGCTAATTAAGCACTACACCATGAGATAAGTAACATTGACACAGCCGATGTTACGATATAAGGAATATCGTACTAACATATATACGAGCTAATTAAGCACTACTCCATGAGATAAGTAACATTGGCACAGACGATGTTACGATATACGTAATATCGTACTACGTTATATACGAGCTAATTAAGTACTACTCCATGAGATAAGCACTACTACATTAGATCCTATCCATCTTTACATGATGTTACGATATATATGAATCGTAACATATAATACGCAATTTCATAGTACGATATTCCATATTATGAATGTGGATAAAGTTTTATAAGAATCGTATTCGTACTTCAATCGTAACAACATGCAGGGAAATCCAGGGCCAAAAATAGTACCTAAAACGACTTGTTTGCATCACCATATGTCGAGCTAACTACCTAGTTCCTCCCGGACAAAGCTGCATGATACTTCACATGAACACCATGTTCCCTCAGCAGCTGTCCTTGAATTTCTCTAGGTCTAAGCTCAACTAGATCATCCAACTTAGGACTAAAGTATGAAGCTATGACTTTATCAGACACTCTTGGTGGAGGGTGATACCTCAAATCAGTCTCACATGTATGAAGTGACCATTTGTAGATTCTCCATGCTTGCCCAATTGCTTTTGCTCGCATAATAAAATCACATCTGTCTTCATATTTACATCGAACATGATACTTCCGCTTATTTGACTTCTTTGTAACATACTCCAAATTATTTTTCAAATGCAAGATGCCAATAACTTCTTTCATACGCCGCTTATTCAAAAAGAAGCCACCCACAACAAGTTCTTCACGAGCCAAATGATCTACTACAACCAAATCTGATGTTGGGAGCGTCGCATGCTCTAAAGCACCTGCATTAACACACTATAATATAAGAACACGTATAGATAGATAAAAATTAATATTGTCACTTTGTACGATATTCATAATATCGTACTTCATTGTTGTTGAATATTATAAAGTCCTCGTCGAGACTTAAAACATAGTACGATAACTTGTTTTGAGAGTCTAACATATACGTAGGATGCTACGATATATCGAATATCGTACTTGATTATAAAAACACGCATAGGCACATAAAAGTTCATAGTATCCTCCGTGATACGATTATTAGGTATATCGTACTTGTTATTAATGAATACCATAAACTTGTACTAGACATTGAAACCATAATACGAATATGTTCTTGGGTTAGCATGTAATTATGATACTACGATATTATGAATATTGTACTTTATCATAAACATACGCATAACCACACTATGATACGATATTGTGAATATCGCACTTTGTTATTATTGAAACACGTACCAGGGATGACCCACAACCAGCTTGAATTAGCATTTCCTTCATTACATTCATTCGAAACATCTAATGGTGGCATCAAATCACGGTCTTCAAAAACTTCAAAATCATCCCCCAACGGGTAAGCACCTTCATCCACATCATTATCCAAGCTCATGTTGGTATCACAAATAGCAACATCATCACCGAATCCTAACCCCAAAACTGAAGAATCTTCATTACAAACAATGCGATCAAAAGACGGCATATCCGCGAGCGCTTTAAGACGATTCCCATGAGACACCTTCGGTAAGGCTTCGATATCCCTAGGGCAAACACTTACATGGATTGTAGGAAGCTCCAACATTTCCATTAAAATATTCAACTCAAAATCATCTTTTACTTTCATCTTCATTAATTCACCAGTAGGAGATTTTACTAGAGCATCAACATCATAAATAAACATGGCCTTGTCCTTCTTCAATCGATTCTCAAGCTTGATCAATAAATCTTGATACGTTATACCACAAGGTGGTATAGGTATATACTCTTTCCTTCCACCCTCATAGATATTGTCATTCCATACGCCACCATGAGCAACAATTAAACAAGAATGCCTCTTCTGCATGAAATATAAGTTACGACATACAAAACTCGTACAATATATATATATATATATATATATCGTAACACAAATCAGTTACGACATACAAAACTCGTACAATGAAACATAAAATACATAATCACTTATGAACTAATTGTAGCCAAGTTATTGCTACGATATTCATATATCGTAACATCCTTCGATAAAAATTGCTAATCTCGTAAAGAAAATAGTGATAACATGTTACGATATATATATATATATATATATACATATATATATATATATCGTATCAAACGTAATCACTTATGAAATCATTGTAGTCACGCTATTCCTAGGAGATTCCTATATATCGTAACATCAGACGCTAAAACGTGCTAACCTAGTAAAGAAAATGTTGATAACATGTTACGATATACATATATCGTAGATACATAATCACTTATGAAATTATTGTAGCCACGCTATTCATAAGAGATTCCTATATATCGTAACATGCGATCCAAAAATGTGCTAATCTCGCAAAAGAAAATGGTGCTATCATGTTACGATATATATATATCGTATCATGCATAGACTCCTGCTACGACTGAACGACTTAAATAAAAATCAGATCAGACATGACTGTAAATAGTACAACTACGACGAACAACAGTTTTTACGATCTAAAACATCATATCTAAGCGAAATCCACCATCAAATAACAAAAAAAATAACAGGAAGAGTATCCAGTACCTCCATCGTCGTCTCCAAAGGACAAAAAAGTGATACAGCCGGCGACGGCGAAAATCGAATAAAAGAGAGAAAAATCAACGGCGAAGGAAAAAAAACCAAAAAACAAGAGAGAGAAAAGAGAGAGAAGAAGCACCGTTTAAGGTTCAGAATAACGAACGATGAATGAAATGCAGAGGAAAAACGCAGCAAGAATTTAAACTAGATTAAAAAAAAATGCAGCAACAACAATGGAGGAAGCTGGAAAAAAAACGCAGCAGCAACAAATGGAAAAGAAAGAGAAAAAAAGCAGAGAAGAAGAGAGAGAAAAAGAGTTGTGGGTTTATGAGAGAGAAATAAAATAGGAGAGAGAAAAGTGGCTAGTTGGTGATAATTAAGGGTATTTTTGTCTCATCATGTGAAAGTTGGCCTCTTTTATTGTAAATAAAGTTGGGGTACAACTTTATTGTTTTTATCTCTATGGGATCCATAAACTTTAATAAACTCTTAGTATCATTTAATTTTTTGTGATACTATTAACAATAATAATAATAATAATAATAATAATAATAATAATAATAGAATCTAAAGATTTCCAACCGTATAGACATATAAATATAATATTTTTCATCTATTATTAACATAATGGATCTTACCTTTTCAAAAAAAGAAAAAATAAATAAATAAAAGAAACATAAAATGAACTTTTTATGCACATCAATTTCCATCAAATGGGATTCCATCGGTTGGTACTTAATATACAATAATAGATATTATATTATTTATTTGTTGCTTATATTAGTTTTTCTTTTTGATCGAATTTCTTGTCATACATTTAAGAGGTGTGTTCTGGTGAATCGGTTGTATAGTATACAACCAATTCTTGTCCTATTATAGCACACTATCTTTGACTTTTCCACACAAAAAACATCACACGGTTACTGTTCATGCCACGCGCGCATACTGTTCATCCATTTTTTTTAACTGTTCATCCGAATTTTTTCCCTTCATTTCCAGTTACAGTTTAAACAGTTTTTTTAAGAGAATATCATGTGATATAGCCAATATGAGTATTGAAATATAAATTATGGCCCACCCTCTTCATAAATATAAATTATAGCCATTTTTTTGAACTTATGACCTAAATACCCCTTTCCCTCTTTTATTTGTGATCCATCACTCTTTGATCCATTTTATTGATACTTAATTTCCTTTTCAATTTTTTTTCTTTTTTTACTGTTTTTTTATTTTCCAGTTTTTTTTTTCTTTTCTTTTTCTATTTTTTTTTCTTATTTTCCAGATTTCTTTTTCTTTTTTTCTATTTTTTTTTATTTTCCAGATTTTTTTTTTCCTTTTTTTCTGTTTTTTTTTTTAATTTTTCAAAATTTTTTTAATTTCCAAATTTTGTTTGCCTCTTCGTTTTTTTGTTTGCCGCTTATTCTTTGGTCAAGATTCGAGCGAGGGGAGCCGAAGGCCTCGGAGCGAGCCGAAAAAATCTAAATTGTTGCCCGACGATTATCCTTATATTAGTAATCGGAGCGAAGGCGGAGCCGTATAATCGGAGCCGAAGGCGGAGCCGCAAAATCGGAGTAGTATAACTTGAAATAATTGGAATGTTTGTCCCAAGAGTACCATATCATAACTTGGAACATCTGGAACTAATTTGACAATTCGTCCCAGTTGTACAAAATCTGGAACAATTAGCACTAATAAGGCTAAATTCGTACCAGATGTACTAGAACAATTGGTACTAATAAGACTAAATTTGTACCAAAAGTACCAAATGCCTCATACCTGCCCGACCCGACCCGACCCGCGCCCGCCCGCGTCAAACCAGACCCGCTCCGCATTTCATTAAGGGTATTTTCGTCCCAAATTGAAAAAATGGCCAAAATTTATATTTTTGAAGAAGGTGAGCCAAAATTTATGTTTTAATGATCATTATGGCTATTTCAAAATATGTCTCTTTTTTTAATTACATATTTTATTTTTCAGTTTTTTTTAATATTTTCAGTTTTTTTTTTTATTTTTCAGTTTTTTATTCTAAATTTTTTTTATTTCCAAATATTTTAGTAAACATTGTCATTACGAAACGTAAAGTTTCACAATCATTACATTTCATAACGACAATATCTATTTTTTAATACGACAAGTTCTACTTTTTAGTCGAACGTTAAAATAATTTTTATAGTTGGAAAAAGTGAACTTTTTCACTAAGAAACGTAAAATTTCACAATCATTACATTTCGTCACGACAATGTCTACTTTTTAATACAACAAGTTCTACTTTTTAGTCGAACGTTATAGTAATTATTGTCGTTGGAAAAAGTAAACTTTTTCACTAAGAAACGTAATGTTTCACAATCATTACATTTCGTCACGACAATGTCTACTTTTTGATACGACAAGTTCTACTTTTAGTCAAACGTTAAAGTAATTATTGTTGTTGGAAAAAGTAAACTTTTTCACTAAGAAACATAATGTTTAACAATCATTATATTTCGTCACGATAATGTCTACTTTTTAATACGACAAGTTCTACTTTTAGTCGAACGTTAAAGTAATTATTGTCGTTGGAAAAAGTAAACTTTTTCACTAAGAAACGTAAAGTTTCACAATCATTACATTTCATCACGACAATGTCTACTTTTTAATACGACAAGTTCTATTTTTAGTCGAACGTTAAAGTAATTATTGTCGTTGGAAAAAGTAAATTTTATCACTAACAAAATGTAAAGTTTCAAAATCATTACATTTCGTCACGACAATGTTGAAAATAACAAAAAAAAAAGAAAATAAAATCTGGAAAATAACAAAAAAAAAGAAAATAAAATCTGGAAAAATAAAGAAACAAAATCTGAAAAATTTTAAAAAAGGGAAAAAAGGAAAATAAAAAAAAGAAAAAAAGTAAAATAGAAAACAGAAAAAAAGAAAAAGAAATATGGAAAAAAAAATTGTGAACAGTAACCGTGCGCGGTTACTGTTCACGCCCGGCGGTGAACAGTGAATCCGGGAGAAAAAAAGGGTGTTGAAAAGTCAAACATGGTGTCCTATAATAGGACAAAAAGTAAGTATATAGTATACAACTGGTGCACCAAAACAATTGTGTACATTTAAAATATGATTTAGAGATGTCTTGCTCATACCAAATAATTTATACTATTCTAAATCCGATTTTAAAGATTTATTGCCGTATACACAAATTACCCCATGCAATTGGTTATTAATGAAATATGTTAAAATATAGTAATCTATGGATATAAAAGAATAAAATGAGGATTTAAGATAAATAAGAATATTGAATTGAAGTTGCGCCACGTAGTACCTAAATTCAAGAGGAGACCTCGAATCCGCATTGGTATTAATATATATATATATATATTAATACCAATGCGGATTCGAGGCTTCCCTTTCAATTTAGGTCCTACGTGGCACAATCACAATTGAAGTATTCTTATTTATCTTAAATCTTTATTTTGAGCATTTTTAATTCTTACATTCAATATATAATATTTAAAACTACCATAATAATTGATGGAAGGAGATATTTTTTGATATCTCTCATATATACAATCCATATGAGTTGTGTAGTTCATACGCTCATATATAAGTAGTTTCCCTTTTGGTTCCTTAATTAATTAATACCGAAAATAATTCTTCAATTTTTGAGTTAATTTGCTTACTTAAAGAAAATAATAGACTACTAATATTTATTAATTTGATATTCTCTTGTATATTAAGTATGATCTTATCCCACATCGTTTTCAAATGAAACTTCAACCTTAAAGTATCTATATAAATAATCGAGATTAAGTGTATTTTATCATCTCTGAGTTGTTTTGCACAATTAATTTCATTTGGCCAATTAATTAGTTGGCTAAATAAAAAAAATTATTTTAGTTGAAAATTTGAAGTAAAGGATCAAGTATCAAAAATTCATAATGAGAAGAGAAATCTACATGGATGTAATCTCTCGGAGTTAAAAAAATTATTTTAGTTGAAAATTTTAAGTAAAGGATCAAGTTTCAAAAATTAATAATGAAAAGAGAAATCTACATGGATGTAATCTTTTAGAGTTTTATTCATATATTCTATAATTATATTATGTATAATAGTAAGTTTTGGAAATTAATAATGAGCTGTGAAATTCAATTTGATATCCTACATTAATTAAACGTATTGTGTAATCTCTCATATTTTGAGCTTTACTCTAATTATAAGTATTTTTATTCATATATATCATTATATTTGATACATATTTTGCGTATACCATGTCTATTTTTAACAAGACTCCACTCTTGGGGAATTTATATAAACACTAAAGTTCAATGCGTATTTTCATCTTACAATTACTTTGCACAATCAATTTAGTTTGAATTCCATAATTCGAAATCATCTGTGACACTTTCCATCCTCTATTCTTATTTACCTTAATATTTATTTAGTGGATTTTTTGCAATATATATATAAATATTAATTCTATATAAATATTTTAAAATTTAGAAAGCATAAGAAAAAAAAAATTTAATATAATAATTTAATATATTAAATACTATAATTAAAATATAGCCCAATAAATAACGAATAAACAAGTGATTTGAATGTACAAACTTTTCTCTCATAGTGTACATTAGTGAATCTTGTTAACGTGCGCCCCGGCCATGGCATGGGATAAAGGAAGACCCAAGACGACGACGGCACCTGCGAAACCAGTGGCGAAGAAGAAACAAGTGATTCCATCGGTGAAAACACCACAAATTTTTCCACAAAATAGCCTGATTTCTACTCTCTCTTCAAAGGAAATGAATGTAACAGTGAACTTAGAGAAAAGTGATTTGATAGAGTCTTCCATGGCGGCAAGTGCTAGATCTAGGGCTGGATAAAATTACCGAATCGAAATTTACCGAAATTATCGAAATTTTCGGTATACAAAATTTTACGGTACGGTATGACACCGTATTGAATACACATGGTACGACAATGATATGATTTTCTTTGTACCGGCGGTATACCGTACCATACCGAAAATTCGATATATACCGAAAAAAAACGGTATATACCGATAAACCATATATACCGTCAATACCGAATTTATTAAATAAAATAAAATTAATATTGTACATTTATACTTATGATGTAATTAATATTACAATATTATAATTAATACAACTAGATAATTAAATCAAAATTTATTAGAACAAACAAATTAACATAAATAAGCTTCTTACTAATTGATAATAAGCAACTATCGGTTAATGATAAAATAAGCATCTATCTAGTTTATAATAAGCAAATCAAAATAATAAGAAAAAAAAAACATAACTAAGATAAATAAGTATCTCCGTAGTTTATTAGAAACAAATAATAATTTAGAAAAAAATATAGAAAAATAAAATAAGCATCTCAATAATTTATCATATGCAAATAAAAGGGAAAAAACAAAAATAGAAAAATAAATAAGCATCTCATAGAAAAATAAATAATTAAATAAGCATCTCTTCAATTAATAATAAGCAAAGAGAAAACTAGACTATAAGCATCTAATAATTATATAAAAAGAATTTGAAAACTATAAAAATAAATATAAATAAACGTTTCTCAAATCTATTCATTATTTGTCGTAGTCGATGAATCGTTCGATACATGAGCATTAGTTGAGTAACCCGGGTAAAGGTCAAGACAAGGAGGAAAGGTCCAGCCACACACCCCGACGAACTAACTCTAACTCACCGCCCTGCCATCGCTTTGGTTTCCTAGAGAATGGGCTTCACTGAGCTAAAAAACTGAAGCTAAACTCTTCCTGTGTCCCTGGCTCTGTCCCTGGCTCTGTCCCTTCCGATAACCCTAAAGCGAGTCAATCCGTAGCTTACTTAGAGAATTAAGCGGTCACTATCGATGGGTTGAAATTCCTTTGTTATTCACATTTGATTGGCTTCCTCCTTTCTTTAATCATCTCTAACTACTGCTAATGCGCGGCTCCAGCGAAACGAGCCAAAAAATTAGCTACTGCTAATGCGTAGGCTCCAACAGACGAGCTAGCTATGTTCCCTGACCGTTTAGCACGTGGTGTTTACTGACATGTGGGGTCCACCCCACACCCGACAACCAGGCAACAGGGTTAGCCGTCTGCACTTCGTGATCCCTTTCCTTACAGGCCTAGGGATCACTCGTGAGGCTACAGATCACTCGGATGCCTCGCTTGTTAAATTAGCTGCAATTGAGATAGACGTTCCGATACTATCAATATATATAGAGTAAATTAAATCATTAGCCGCCCGCTCGGTGACATCCTCGCTGGGCTACAGAGCTACATTTTACAGTCCTGAACTCCCTTTCCTAAGATTTCAAGAGTAAGAATATATTTGTAAAATATAATATATATATATATATATATATATTATATTATCTGCTATGTGATTTCAAGAGTAAGAATTCTAATTGAAACTAAGCAAATTACAAATTTTGTAGGTGGTTGCTTAACTCTTGGAATTTTTGAAGTTGGCTAAGTTGTTGGAGCTATTTTCTAATTTATTTGTTTCCTGATATGTTGAACATTTGAACTATTGCTAAACTGTTGGAGGCTTGGAGCTTCTTGAATTTTAAGTTAATTGTTTTTTAGATGTTTAACTATTGGAGCTTCTCGACTTTGTTGGTTAATTATTTTTGAGATGTTGATTAATTATTTTATGGATTACAAGGTGAATGTTTTATTTTTATTTTCGGTATACCGTAAAATTCGGTATGCCGAATCACAATGCGGTATACCGGAAAAACGGTATGGTAACGATATATTAAATTATGATACCGAATATTCGGTGTACCGAAAAACGGTATACCGAAAAATTCGATATGGTAACGGTATACATTTTCTCATACCGATAATTTCGGTATGGTATGCGGTATGTCGCCAAAAATTCGGCATACCGTACCGATCCACCCTAGCTAGATCTGAGCTGAGAAAAGATAAAGAGAAGGAGATCGAGCATCTTGCACTCCCAATTTCTGAGATAGAAGCTCTGGAGGTGAGTGATGAAGAGGAAATCTCATCATCCTCGTCTAAGCAAAGTCCTAAATCTGAAACCTCCACCCGACATCAAGGTATGGAACTCGATTTTGTGACTCATATTTTGAAAGATGGTGTTCTAATAGCTTGTCTTCAGAAAGAAGATTCTGAGTTTGAAGCTTCCATATGGGCAAATGCTATAGAAGACACCCCCACTATAGAGTATCTTAGCACTTATTTGGAGAAACAATGCTTGATTACTTCCCATGAAATTTTCTATCATCAAGAGGGATACGTTATAGTGAGATTTAAGAATAGTGAAGATAGAGACTTTGTTCTTTTTGAGGGTCCCCATATCATTGCTAATCGACCTGCAACTGTTAAAGCTTGGGAACCTCACTTCTGCTTTGAAATGAATATACTGAAAATTGTATCGTTGTAGATTCAACTACCGAATTTACCATTAAACTGCTGGGGTGCAAGCTCTTTAAGCAAAATAGGAAGCATCATTGGGAAACCTCTTTATGCTAATGAGTGTACAACGGAGCAAAATAGAATTTCATATGCTGGTTTGCTGGTAAAAGTGGATGTGACATTACCAATCCAACATCATGTAATGATTGAAGATGGCTCAAGGAATAAGGTCAAACAACAAGTAGTATATGATTGGATTCCTCGATTTTGCAAGCTGCTGGCCATAACTGCAATACAATGGCTCCAAAGCCACCTCAAAATAAGCAATGACAGCCAAAGCCACAAGTGAAAAAACAAGAAGCAAGACATGAGCAAGGAAATCCAAAGGGGAAACAAGTTACTGAGGAATGGTAGATTCCAAAGAAAACATCTTGACAAATTTTAGTTCGAAAAAATGAGGTCCCTCTGCCTTCTGAAAATCCTTTCCACTCTCTCAATTCCTCAGTTATTGCAAGCCAAGAACCTACTGATAGGGGCGGGGACCCAATCCCCTTTGGTGGGAAATGAGGTTTATTTTTTGGAATGTGAGGGGTTGTAATAAACCCCTCAGACAAAAGAGCTAAGCTCTTTATCTAAAATAAAAGAATTGATGTGTTTATAGTGCTTGAAACAAGAGTGAAGGATGTGAACTTTCTGAAAGTTACCAATAAGCTAAATAAACAATGGTGCTTTATAAATAACTACTCTTGTGCTTATAATGGAAGGGTGTGGATTGATTGGGATCCTAAGAAAGCAAATATCATTTTGTATGAATGTTTAGCTCAAGCTATTCTCTGCCAAGTTCATGATAACATTTCTGGTCAGATATTCTATCTAGGCATTATATGCTCATAATACCAATTATCAAAGGAATGAGTTGTGGAGCTTTATATCAAATGTTGTTCCTGATCATCAAAAACCTATGATTATTGGTGGGGATTTTAATACTATCTTGAATGCTGAGGAAAGAAGCCAAAGAGCAATTGTGACAGAAGCTGATACCGAGGATTTTTCTAATTGTTTGACTCAGAATAATTTGCATCAAATTCGAATGGTGGAGAGTGATTTTACCTGGTGTAATAATCAAGAAGGACATGACCGCATCTACTCTCTACTGGATAGATGCCTAGAAAATCAACTTTGGTACAATAATTATAGTGAGGTAGTGGTAGTGGTAGAAGTGCTAGAGAGGAATGTTTCAGATCACTGCCCTCTTTTAATGAATCTGGAGCAAAATAGAGTAAGATGCCCCTTTTAGATTTTTGAATGTTTTTATCGACCATTCAGAGTTCCTCCCCACCTTCACAGAAGCTTGGAATATGCAATATAATAGGAACAAACTCTTAAATGTGTGGTATAGACTGAAATACCTGCAATTCAGCAGGAGATGCTGACCAACTTAGACAATTCAGAGCTGATTCTTGAAGAGAAATCTATTCTTGCTCATATTGAAAAATGAAGTTGAAGAGAACAGGATTTATACCAAAGGCCATTAACACCACCTTGGTATCTCTCCTACTCAAGAAAGCCAATGCCAGTACAATCAAAGACTATAGACCCATTGCTTGCTGCTCTATCTTGTATAAAATTATCTCTAAAGTCTTAGCAAATAGGGTTCAACAAGTCATGAGCTTATGAAAGGCTATACTAGAAATGGTATCTCACCTAGATGTATGGTGAAGATTGACATTGGGAAAGCTTATGACTCAGTAGAATGGCCCTTTTTGGGATGTCTTATGTTGAAAATGGGATTCCCATAGGTTTTTGTTGAGTGTATTATAGCATGTCTTGCTAGTGTTACCTATGTTATAAGTGTCAATGGAACAACAATTGAACCTTTTACAGCAAGGAGGGGCCTCAGGCAAGGGGATCCAATATCCCCCTACCTTTTTGTGCTTTGCATAGAAGTTTGTTGGAATTACAGTCGAACAATCACTTCAAATTTCATCCAAGATGCAAAAGATTTAGCCTGATTCAACTTTATTTTGCAGATGATCTTCTTCTCTTCTCAAAGGGAGATGTCATCTCCTTAAGATAGCTGATAAAAGTCTTTGAGAAATTCTCCAGCACCTTAGGTTTAAAAGCCAATCAAGCCAAAAGTTAGTCTTTGAGAAATTCTCCAGCACCTTAGGTTTAAAAGCCAATCAAGCCAAAAGTTATGGTTATTTTGAAGGTGTGGGGACTAGCATGCAAGAAGCAATGTTGGCTGAATTTGGAATGGTAAAAAGGGACTTACCCTTCAAATATCTTAGAGTTCCTTTGTCATCTAAAAAGCTTACTATCTTACAGTGTCAACCTTTGATTAAGAAGATTCTTGAAAGAGTGGATAAATGGGCTATCTTATGCTGTAAGAATTTTCAGTTAATCCAATTAGTTTTATTTGGTTTGCAAGCATTTTGGTGTGAAATCTTCTTGATTCCCCCAAAAGTCATCAATGTGATTCAATTAGCTTGCCGTAGTTTCTTGTGGACTGGCAAATCAGGAGCTTCATAGAGGGCATTGGTGGCTTGGAAACAAATACAACTACCAAAAACAGTAGGAGGTTGGGGGATTAGCAATATGAAAATTTGGAACCAAGTAGCTATTTGCAAATTGTTTTGGAGCCTAGCTCAGGAAAAAAAGAGAATCTGGATTCAATGGATCCATGGATATTATATAAAACAACAAGATATCATGTTTATGCCAATTCCTAATCAAGCTTGTTGGATAATTAAGAAAATTCTAAAAGCAAGGGAGTATGTGATGCAGTCTACAAAGGGTATGAATATCATGACTCATCCTTTTTACTCAATTGGGAGAATGTATAAAGTTTTGAGAGCAGATATACATTCAGTGGGGTGAAACAAAATACTCAGATGCAACCCTTCTCCTTCAAAATGTATCTTTATTGCTTGGCTTGCTTTTCTTGGTTGAGTAGCTGCATGTGATAATCTTGTTAAAGTGGGAGTGATAGTTGATCCCCTTTGTTGTTTATACGGGGAAGAGGAAGAAAATATAGCACATTTGTTCTTTGCATGCTCTTTCTTTGCAAAAGTTTGGAAGGATATCAAGACTTGGGGAGAAATTCTTCGGCCTACAACCAACTGGGAAGAGGAGAAAAAGTTTCTAACCTACCATCACCATTCAAAGACTGTGAAGCAACAATTTTATCGAATGGTTTTACATGTGGTTATCTACTGTTTGTGGAAAGAACGTAATGCTCGAAAGTTTAAGAGAAATTCAAGGTCACCTGAGGAGGTTTTTAAAGCTTGCAAGAAAATGATTATCTGGAGGTGTACAGTGAACCAAAAATTAGCTAGAATTCTTAATTTTTTGCATTAGTTTACGTTGCTGCATGAAAGGAGTCCTTGTGTTTGTTGGTGTACTGTTTCTAAAAAGGTTATTTACCAAAAAAAATAAAAAAATAAAAAAATAACCCAATATACTTGAAAAATACAAAAGCCCAATGCAATTTAAATAAATTCTGCACTAATTTAAGTATACTATTCTACAATCTCTTCTTCTCTCACTCTTCAGAGAGGTCGCCAAAAAAAAAAAAAAAAAAAAAGCCCTCATCTTCTTTTCCATCTCCATCTCCTCCGCCATCTTCTTTTTTTCTTTTTCTTCTTCTCCGACCACATAAGTCATAAGGTATATATTTTTTATTTATTAATATGCATGCACCCTCCTTCATTCTTCTTCGAGCCGGTGCGATCGGGCCAATTGGAGCTCGACAATGCGGACTTGTCAATGGGGGAGCTCGACGCTGGGGCGCCCCCCCCCCCCCCCACACCCACACTGCAAATGCTCTAATGAGGTGAGATTTGTTGAAGCGATCCCAGCCCCCACAACAGCATGGGTGCACGAGTCGGACTCGCGGGCAGGTAGACCTTGCCCGTGAACCTGCCCTCTTCTCATACTCTTACACTCGTGCAAAAATCTTAAGCGATGAATATAAATTCATAATTTTGGAAAATGAAAAAAAAGAAAAAAGCTAGACTATATGAATGATTCCAATTTTACAACCTAAATCTATTCATATTTCTCAATTATTATCAGTTTGCATCGCAAGTGGGGAATCATTTAAGTGTGTGAAATAGTGTTTTGATATGACAAATTAGTTGAATTATGCATGAAATGAATTTAATTTATTTGATTACGTAAGGTGTAGGGAATATTTAGCCATGTCCACAATTAACAAAGTATCATCACCTACAAAAGTTAAATTAAATGCAAGAATCACCAATAATTGATTGATCGTGGACAAATATGAATGGCTTGTTGTATATACTTGTGATTATTTTGTTGTGTATATTTATAATGTAGTGTGCATAATTTGGAGATTTTCTAGCTGTTATTTTTTCGAGGTTGGTTTTTTTTAGAATATCTTCTTGATGCGTATATATATTTTGGCATTCAATTGTCGTTACTACCTATAACATGTTTATGTTTAGTCACTTATATTACTACTTCTTACCAGTTATTCTTGTTTCATTGCTTTTAAGCACAATCTGTATTTAAATTTATCAATCCTAAATTTAAATTCATTGGGTTTTAAATAGAATTTAAATTAAATATAATTATTTAAAATTTAAAAATAGGAATGGTTTGACCGCACGGTAGTCCACCACCCCATATATATTGCAATGATTTTTATTTTATTTTTGAAAAGGGGTTTATTGCAATGATAAATATACATATATTATGTAGGAGTAGGACATACTCTCTGCTATTTTATTATTTATTTTATTCACATTATAAGGCATTAGTAATAATATACATGTCGTCCTTATAATCTAAAATATATATACTTCCTCCGTCCATAATAAGAGTGGCTGATAGAAATATTGTGGGTGGAGATATGTATTAATATTCTTTCACCTTTAAATGAAAAATAGGGAATACAAGGTAATATTATAAGTGAAGTCATTTTCATTTATAAAAGGACCATATTTGTTATGAATAATCCAAAAATAAAATCGGATCCATCTATCATGAATGGAGGGAGTATGTATCTTAATCCTAACCATTATGTGTGTGTTCTCTTTTTCTTGTAGGGAATATATAGGCCCCAAATTCTAAATTATGCTTTAAAAAAATTAAAAAAAAAAGGCTACGGCATATCTAATTATGCATTTATTCCTTCGATAGCAAAAGGGACAAATTTACGTAAGATGATTCCTGAAAACGCACTTGATCGTGGAAAAACAAGACCCACTGAGTCGGTGGCACTGAGCCAGTATTTTTTTTTCCAAGTTAATACACAGTACTATAGTCTATATATGTTCCGCTCATTTTATCTAGGGTTGGTTAATTGTATATAAAAGATATTACTTCTTCATTCATTTGTAATTATAGCATCACTGCATATCAAAGCATGAGTTTTTAAGTCACTGCAATTCAAAGTATATCTTTATTTTCAGATTACTGAAAAAATGACGTGAAATTTTTTTGTGTTGCGGCATTTGACTAATTGTGAACTGACATTTACTCATTATTGAAGTCATATTTTTATCTATTTTATTAGATATTTTTTATTCTTATAAAAAACTATTACATTGTTTGCCATTTCAATAATAAGCAAAATGTCACATAAAAAATAAAGATATAAAAATGAAGATATGTTTCGAATTGTAATGACTTGAAAGGTCATCCATTGATATATGCTAATGGAAAAAGGTAGTGCTATAATTATAAATGGATGAAAAAGTGGTACCTTTATATGCAATTAACCCTTTTATCTATATACCTTTCAATTAACGTTCCAATCAATTTATCTATTTGTCAATGAAGAAAAAATAATCCTTCAAAACTCTTTAAAAGTGGAGGAAACCAACACATTTTTTATCTTTTTACAATTAGTTTTCATTCTTGTGTCGAACAGTAAGAAAACAAAATGAAAGGAAAAGAGCAATACTTGGCTGGTATAAGCTAATCTGATAAAATACTGAAAAATTAGATAATATAGATTTTCATATTAACTCAAGAATACTGCAATTTATGTGGATCTTATCGGCCTCGGAGAATATATATATTTGACCTAAAATTTACCTTTGGTCCGATGAGCTCCGGCCGAGCTTAATCACCTCTGCTGACAAGTGAGATGGACGGCCCGGCCGAACATATCGAGCCAATGCATGGTATCGAGCGACTACGCCATGTTTGATAGTTTATTTATAATTATCATATAAAGACAAAAATATGGAACAATATGTTTATGCATGCAAATAAATTCACTTAAAAAAAAGTGCCCATCAATCCTAGTTCAAGTTGCAAAGCTGAGATATTTAATATTTTCTTTAGCGAAAAATCTTACATTTAATCCTGATTGACGGTTTAAATTTTTCACTTTATATGATGATACATTAATTCTACACTGCATGGTGATACAATAATTCTTATTATATAAAAATCTCAAACTTTTAATGATGTAGTGATTTATTTAATGAATATATTTACTTTATTAGTATAATTTAAAAAAAATAAACAAGCCACTTTATTATTTAAAGTAGTGAATATCAGAGTCAATGATCATTAATTTATTTGGTACTGTATTAAATAAATTGTATGTGCATGGACCATATAATGGATACGTGGACGAATAGCGAACACTGGAACATTTTCGCCGTGCCGCATAACTTTTTTTAACCAATTTTTTTTTTTTTTTTAAATTTATGAGTGCATTTAATTATGATTGTCTAGATTGACTAAGAATATTTGTACAGAACTTTGAAGATATAAGTAATTAATTCGTGCTTCATTTCTGTTCAAAATATTAATATTTTGTTAAACCATTTATCTAACATTCATTCTAGGTTTTCGTTTTTAAATATTAACGAAAAAAGCATTCTAATTGTTAATTAAGGAAGGGGAGGCTATAGGTTTGTCCGAAGCTTTATTATGGATTAAACGAAGAGGTCTAATACAAGTTGAGTTCGAGATGGATAAAGTAATTATGGATGTGTTTTAATTCTGTGAGAGGATCTGATTTTTTTGAATTTGGTTTCGATTATCACGGGTTGTAGATCCATATTTAATTCAATGCTTGCGTTTTGTGTCAAACACATTGGTCGTGAGGTTAATTTTCGAACTCATCGACTTGCTAAATTAGTTAGGAATTTTTCTTTCCCTCGTGAATGAGATAAACCCCGGCAATTGTAGATGGTCTTCTTTCTATTATGTACACTTGGGATTAATAATACTTTTCGGAAAAAGAAAAAGAAAAAAAGGAAATAAAAGTTATATGATTTGGGGCTATGATTAGTTGGACCACATTCATAGATGGACTGTTTGTAATATTTTGAAAGTCAGACTGGATTATAAATTAGGTTAAAATTCGTAATTTAAATAGCAATTTTATTAACTTAGATTGTACAATGTCTACAGTAATTATTTTACATCATTCAATCCTTTCATATAATTATAATCATATTTTTAGTATGTGTAGATTGGACGAAACATTTGTAGATCGTCTAACTCAAATACATGAATGATTTTTGTGTTTTCTACCAGTATTTGTAAGAGCTATATTTTTATGTATAATACCATACAATATACGAATATGACTGTTGCCCTTTATAAAAAAGGTAATTAAAACGATATAGATAGATAAGGTTTGAAAATTGAGCCTGCATTTAATGTAGATTGACGCAATCAAATATAGTATAAGTTTCAGGCTACCTGAATAATGATTTCGCCTGTTCATATTCAATGTTTATGCTCTCAATTTTTATTTGGTTTTTGCTTTATACAAATGTAGGGGGATAATGTCTCGTGTAAAATAGTTCGTTATTGACTTACTCTAGAACATTCAACTATTTTCTTTTGAAAAAGTTATTGAGTAATTTTTTGACATAATGTTCAAAAATAACTATTTTTAAAAGATAATAATAAATTTTAGTTATTAATTTTTAAAAAATAAATAATAGTAACCTGCTTTACTAAAATAAATTTTTTTTTTACTTTTTTTTAATACATACACAAACTCATACATAGAATACATGAAGATACAAATTCATACAAACATATATGCATAATCCATAATTGAATACATAAATTCATACATAAATACATAAATTTATACATAAGAACATGATGTCATACATGCGTGTATATATGTGTGTGTGTGCGCGCGTGTGTGTGTGAGTGGTGAAATAGTGTGTGAGTATGTGTACAGCTTGTGTGTGTAAGTGAGTAGTATAATGTGTGTATATATGTTTAAGTGTATCTGTGCAGTGTGTGTAGTGTGTATGAGTGTATAGGTGTATATGTGTGTGAGTGTGTGTACGGTGTATGTGTATACATGTGTGTATTGTGTGTGTGAGTGTGTGCAGTGTGTGTGTGAGTGTATGTATATATATGTGTGCAGGGTGTGTACAGTGTGTGTGTGAGTGTGTGTATATGTGCAACATGTGTATGTGTGTGTAAGAGTGTGTGTATATGTGCAACGTGTGTGTGTGTGTGTGTGTGTGTGTGTGTGTATGTGCGTGTGAGTGTGTTTGTGTTTTTGTAGAGAGAGTTGTTGTTAATATTTTATAAATATTTTAGTTAATATTTTTTTAAAATTAATAGTTAGAATTTATCTTTATTTTTGTAAAATGGTTATTTTACAAAATATATCAAAGATAAACAAAAAAAAAAGATCACGAACTAATAATACGTTTTTCATCCTCACTCTCTCGAATCTCAACCCAAGTCTCTCAACGCACGTTAGCGTGAGCTTGCTTAACGTGCGCCCATGGCGGCAGCAGCTAAGGGAGGATGACCGAGGAAGGTAATAGCTATATATCTTCCTCCGCGAGCGTCTCCGAAGAATTCCGGTAGTGGCTCTAGAGAATTGGGGGAAGTGTCGACAACACCATTGCAGCAACAAAACCATCGATCCTATGCAACAGTGACTTCGCATGGAAAGGATGTGCCGGAATCGTCGACGATGGCGAGCATGAGAAACAACACAAAACAGAGGCAGGTTACTCCCAAGTCACCAGATCAGGAGGGGAAAGAAGCTTCAACCACTCAACGTGTAGGTAAAGGTATGGCTCCCAATTTCTTAGCTCCAACTTTGAAGCATGGGTAGCCAGTAGCGTGTCTAGATAAATCAGTAATAAAACAGAAGAATTTGAAATGAAAGCATGCCATTATCCTTTATGTGATTGGAGACTCTCCTACTATCAGCTATTTGCGTAATTTTTTAATGAAACAGTGTGGAATTGAGGAATTTGAAATTTTTTACCATGGGGATGGTTAGTTTGTAGTGAATTAAATAATCAAGAAGATAGGGATGTTGTATTGCAGTCAGTCACGATGTCATTCCATGGGTAGTAAACCAGTCATAATGAAAGCCTGGGATTCAAATTTCTGTTTTGCTGAAGAGATTCTCAAAGTAATCCATATGTGGATTCAACTTCCGAATTTGCCACTTAATTGCTGGGGTTTGGATTCTTTGAGTCACTACTTTGCAGAGCAGAATCTCTTATACAAGAATGATGATAGAAGTTGATGTACTCTCCCAATCAAGCAAACAGTTAAAATTGATGGAAAGATGGACAAATTATGGATCAAAAAGTGCATTATGAATGGTTTCCCCTGTTTTGTAAGAGTTGTCAACAGGATGGCCATGACTGTGAGTGGAAGAAGAAGCAAAGTAAAGCAATGCCAGTCCCTTAGGCTAAGAAACAATGGATTCCAAAAGCCCCTCGAGCTCAGGAGACAATTGAGGAGACACATGATAAGGAGGAGTCCATTCTTAACATAAGCAAAGGTAAAGAGCAAGAGGAATGGAGAATACCAAAGAAAGTGAGTTCCAAGGTTATAAATAATGAGGCTCCTGTGGTGGAAACTGAAAATTCATATCAAATGTTTGCAGAAGTGGAGAAGAGAAGAGCTGAAAACATAGAGGGCGGAGATCTTTTTCCCTTTGTGGAGAAATGATCGAACCTTATTCTTTGGAACATAAGGGGTTGTAACAAGCCCTTTAAGCAGAAGGAATTGAAGAAGGGTTAAGCATCATAAGTTCAAGAAGGTTTCTGAGAAGGTTTATTCTGCATGAAATTTTGTAAATAATTACACTCAAGTGGAGAATGGTAGAGTGTGAGTTGGTTGGAATGTGAGGAAGGTGGATATGACGGTGCTTGAAACTCATTCCCAAGGCATACACTGTGAGGTAACTGACTTACACACACGAAAGAAATTCCAACTAATCACAGTGTATGCTTACAATACAATTAACCAAAGGAAAGAGCTGTGGAGATTCATCACCAGAGTATGTTAAAACTCCGTGGAACCTCTCCTCATAGGGGGAATATTTCAACACTATTTTGTTTATTGAGGATATGAGTCAAGGGCATCCAGTGACTAAAAATGAAATAAAAGATTTTGCTGAGTGTATGCACTTTAATGAGCTTAATACAGTTAGAATGAGAGGTGGTAGTTTCACTTGGTGTAATCAACAAGAAGGAGAAAGTAGGATTTACTCTCTTATTGATAGATTTATAGCCAATGCAACATTGTTGGGGAGTTTCTGATGAACTCAATTTTGTGTCCATTTTTAGTGTCTTTTTGTTGTGTCTTTTGTGTCTTTTTCGAGTCTTTAAGTGTCTGGGAGAACACAAGTAGAAAGAAGTGGGTGCAGGGCAGAACAGGTGCATTTATGGGCATAATCTGGTGGAAAACTGCTTTTCTGGCCTTGGGCAACGATACGATGCAATATTGGCATAGGGCTGAAGTCTGTAGTTGGAAATGAAGGAATATATCTTGAGCAAAGCTACAGGTGAAAAAGTACCTCCCATAATCTTATGGCCAAAGCAGCAGAGTACCCGGAGCAATGCGCGTTGAGGGCAAGACTGAAGTTAATGTGACCATAGCAGATGAATGAAGCAGAGGGCAGCGGATTAGACTTGGGCGCTAAGGAAGAAGATAAGAAAGGAAACTTCCATCCTTATCGAGAAGAGGCCAATCGAAGTTGGACTCAACAAGGAAGGAAATGTAATGTGCCACTATTGAGCTAAAAAAGGAAACAAGGCCAAGGAAGGAAGGAGTCCAGCCCATGAAGGGGATCGACTTAACCTAATCTTTATGCCTATAAATATGGCTGCATGTACTCTGCAATGTGTGGTCGTGGAGCATAGTTTAGTTCTTTAGTTTCAGTCTTGAGAGTTTGGTGAGGAAGAAAAACAAGTCCTACGGGCAAAGTCCTATGGGCAAAGCTTTAATTTCTGTTTATTTACTACTTTCAGTTTTCTTTTGGCATTCTGGCCAAGACACATACTGTTTTGATTTTGGTAATATAGTTCTTATTCAGTTTTTAGTTATGTTTGCTTCAATTTATATTATTGTGCTTACGTTTATTATGTTTAGCTAATCCTTAAACTTGGAATGGATGAGATGAAGTGATAATTAATACTTCAAGTATTCGTGAGGCCAAAGTGTGTTAAATAAATCGTGTTCTTTTATTCCCGAAATACTTAGGTCTTAATATTAGATTTAGGCAAGATAACTAATTGATTGATCACCAATAAATTAAGGAGTCTAGATCACCTATAGAGTCGAGGTCAATACAAGAGTGTCTCTTGTGCTCGAATAAATAATAAGTATTGGAGAGCAGTCGATGTCTTGGATATCTCTTGGCTGATTTGGGTCTAATCGAAATTAATGCCTTTTGGGCAATACACCTGCTGAAGGGTCTTTGTAAGTGTATTGATCAAGAGAGAAGTTTTGTCTAGAGTGTCTCTAGCATACTCAAATTTAAAGGGATAGATATAAGAGTAAAGTATTCATAGTTGTGACTTCATGACCAAAGGGCATGAATTAATTTATTCTTTAAACTGAGTAGTAAAAGTTTGCGGTTGAAAATCATTGAGCCCATGATTGAGTAATAAGTATTGATTATCACTGATTCGAAATCCAGACCAAGTCCTTTTTGTTAGTGATCAATTCGTTGTTTAGTTTCAGTTATAGTTTTCAGTGTTTGTTAACCAAGACAAGTAAGTGCAGACCACCACCCTTTTTAGTGACACCGGTTACGTGGAAGAGAGACTACACCAATTCCCTTGGATACGATACTGCTTACTGCTGGCTACCCCCTACTGTGGGCATATGAGTTATAAATTTTATTTGTGCGAAGAGCAAACGACAGCTTTGTCAGTTTTCCAAAAGTGGCAGTGGAAATTTTGTCCAGACATATCTCAGATCACTGCCCTTTACTTTTGAGATTTGAGCATTAACAAATTATCAGGAATACTCTTTTTAGGTTTCTTAATGTTCTCACTGAGCATCAATATTTTAAACATATTATGCAGGAAAGGTGGCAAGGGCATCTTTCTGAGAACAAATTGCATATATCTGGTATAAGCTCAAGCAACTCAAGGAGCCATTGAAAAAACTGAATGAATGTAGTATATTTCAAAAGAACTGCTGAAAGGGTAGTTCAAGCAAGGGAAGAGCTGAAAAGAATACAAGAGGACCTGGCCACTGACCACCTCAACAACTCCTTGATTGGTGCAGAGAAACAAGCTATTCTTGAGCTTAAAAAATGGAGTGCCATTGAAGAGAGTATATGGCAACAAAAAGCTTGGATGGACTGGATTAAACTTGGAGATACCAACACTAAATTCTTCCATTCATATACCAAAGCAAGAAGAAATAATCATGTTATTAAGTTGCTTCTGAAAGCTGATGGAACAAGGTGCCATAATCAGCAACAAATTGAGGAAGAGGTGAGAGATTTCTATCTCAATCTAATGGAAAGTGCTGCTGAAAGCCTCCCAATGGTAGATAAGCTTGTAGTTGGAAAGGGACCGGTTCTATCAACATCTCAACAACACAAACTGAATGAAGCAGTCACTGATGAGGAAATCAAATAAGCTTTATACAACATGGACTCCAATAAAGCCCCAGGTATGGATGGCTTTAATGCATTCTTTTTCAAGTTAAACTGGAATGTTATTGGTCCTGAAATCATAGTTGCAGTGAAAGAGTGTTTTGCTACTGGATTTCTACCTCATACAATTAACAATACTCTCATCACTCTCTTACCAAAAGTCAGTAATCCCTGCACTGTCAAAGACTACAGACGTATAGCTTGTTCTAGTGTAATCTACAAGCTCATTTCAAAAGTTCTCACAAATAGAATACAATTGGTGCTTGGGGATTTGATCAGTGATAATCAGGCTGCATTTGTTATGGGCAGACAAATCTTTGACAATATTATTGTCAGTCATGAGCTCATCGAAGGGTACACTAGGAAAAATGTTTCACCAAGGTGCATGGTTAAAATAGATATTCAAAAAGCATATGACTCTGTTGAGTGGCCATTTCTGCACTATTTGTTATTGGAGCTTGGATTTCCTTATAAGTTTGTTCAACTGATCACGGCCTGTCTCACCACAATCTCATACACCTTCAATGTCAATGGAGAACCGACTGCTTCTTTGATGAACCCATAATTGTGTCCATCTTTTCTTGTATTTTTCTTGTCCTTTTTGGTCTTTATCGAGTCAAAGTGTGTCTGGAAGGACACGAAGTTGAGAGATGGTGTGCAGGGAAGAACATGTGGGATCGTGGGCAAATCCAGTGAAAATCTGTTGTTAAGATGGCTATACAATGCATGGGCATAGGACTGGAAGCTTGTAGCTGGGCAACAACGTTCTATTCAATCTACAAGTCAGGAAGTACCTCCCCATATCCTTGAAGCCAACAGACAGAATACCCGGAGGAGCCAGGATCTTGGTCAGCATAGGAAGTGATACAGGATGCAGACGTTGAAGTTAGGAAGTGAGTCGGAGCAGCAGCAGATTTCTTCTTTTCTAAGGAAGAGGATAAGGATCGAAGATTTCTTTCCTTATCCTAGCCGAAACTAATCAAAGAAGATATCTACCACGTAAGGGAAGTAAATCGCAGCTGCATGGATAAGGAATGAGGCGGATATGCATGGAAAGAGTCCTTAACCAACATGGATTCTATCCTAACCCTAATTCTATCACTTATATATATGGCCGACTTCACTTTGTAATGGGGGGGGGATTTTCGAGATTTATTTCTGCATTCTAGTTTGAGAGAGTGTGAGGAAGAAATAAGTCCTACAGGCATTTGCTTTACATTTCGTTTCCAGTATTTCTGCATTAGTTTTCAGTTGTTGACTTGAAGTCAAGACCTTAGTTGCTGACTGACGCTTTTGAGCAACATCCGTTTCCAGTTCAATTTCAGTTATGATTCTCCTTATATGTTTTGTGTTTTCGTTTAATATTATGTCTAGCTAAATTTATTGTTTGGGTTGGATGTAGATGATGTGATCTTAATTACTCGTTCTAAACTCGTGAGGTCGAATTGTGTGAGTTCGTTATTTGATTTTGTTCCCAAAACACTTAGAAATAATTCTAGACTTAATTGATATTGACATATGCTTGATCACCATCTAGATATTAAGATTAAGTCATTAAAAAGATTTGGGATCAAACTCGAGAGTGTCTCTCGTGCCCAAGAAGATAAAGAGTGTTGGAGAGCAGTCGGTATTGACCTACCTCTTGGCTGTCTTGGATCTGTTTATTTTTAATGCCTTTTGGGCAGCATTGTTACTGAAGTGTCTTCGTGACTTTGTTGATCAAAGGAGGAGATCTTGCCTTCCGGTCAAGATCTGTAAAATTGGATAGACGTAGGCTTGGTGTGTTTATATCGTGACTTCGTGACCATTAGGGTATAAACTAATCTCTGTCTTAAACCAAGTAATAAGATCAGGTAATTGCATATCTTTGCACCAATGAACGAGTAATGAGTAATTAGGATCACTGATTCGAAACCCTAACCCAAACTTCTTTGTTTATTTGATACTTCACTTGTTGAGTTACAGGATATTGAGATACATCTCGACCATAATCCCTTTTATTGAGAACTACCTAAAGAGCAGATCTACGCTAAGTTCTTTGGGATTGACCCCACTTGCCATTGACGACTACCTTGTTGGGCAAGAGGTATTCTATAAATTTATTTGTGCGAAGAGTGTGATGACCGCCCTTCATCAAATTGGTGCCGTTGCTGAGGACTTGGTTTTAAGCTAGTGTGCTTTTCTGGCTTGAGTTGAGCACGGTTTATGCCTAAGCCACATCTACCGAGTGACGGAGATCTACAAGATTACGGTGTATGCCCAGAGGTGATAGATAGGAGAATTTGTGCAGAACAACGCAAGAAGAAGAGAGATCTGGAGGAAGACGTCAACGAATCTTCAGAGTCTCAGAGCTTAACAGACGATCAGGATATCGAGTATGAAGACGATTCTTGCTCCACAGCGAGTACAGAAAGCGAGGAGTCAACATCCAGTTCAGAAGTAAAAGCATTAACCACTATGGCAGGACAACAAGAAAGAACCATCCGTCAAATTATGTTCCCTGACGACAAGGGAATCAGACCTTCAAGTATCCAGTTGCCCACCATCACTGGCAACTGGGAGCTCAGACACTCGCTGATACAGATATTGCCCTAGTTCAGCAATCATCCCGCAGAAGATCCTCAGACCCATCTTCAAGACTTTGAGATGGTGATCAGCACTGTGAGGAATAATGCCCAGACTGACCGAAATGGCAACAATAGAAACAATGGGGAATGAAATGTTGTCCAAAATGACAACAACGATGGAGAACAAGTTGCTGCCCAAGATACATTTCCCAACTACGTAAGGCTACTTACGTTCCCGTTCTTTCTACTTGATGGAGCACGCGAGTGGCTTTACACCTTGCCAGAGGGAAGCATCGATACTTGGAAAAACATGCAGCAGACTTTTCTTGATAAGTACATACCCGTTGGTCGGATACAAAGTGGGAGGAATGCCATTTCCTCAATCAAGATGGGTGGAAGTGAGTCGCTGTATGATTACTATGAGAGATTCAAGAAGTTGATAGCAAGATGTCCTCAACATCGAATTCAGGATATTGACCTGATTGAATTCTTCTTAAAAGGATTGAGGGCATCTGAGAGAAAATGGATAATTGCAGCTTGTAGAGAAGCTATAGTCGATCAATCACCAGCTGAAGTTTTCAAGAAAATAGCTGCTATGGCCGAACAATCACGAGATGAAGATGATATCCCGAGAGGGGGACATGAAGGCAACAAGGGCAACTCAGACAACTTGGTCAGTACCATGAAAGACTTCATGGCCAAGATGGATGGTCAAATAGAGGCCTTGAAAAAGAAGGTAGATGGTAAGGAAGTTCACAGAGCTGTGAAGAAATGCAAGGTGTGTTAGGAAACATCCCACGTCACCTCAGAATGTCCTAGTTGGTTTGTGGAAAAATGAGATGAGGTGAAGGCAATAGGTCAGAACCAGCAAGGCGGTGGGTAACAAAGGTTCCAGTATGGCAATAACAACAACTATGGCAACAACTTCGCCTATAGCTAGAACTAGCATGAGAACCTGAGGTATGGCAACAACCACTATCAAATACCTCCTGCCCACCAGAAGCCGCAGCAGCCGGCTCAGCAGCAACAGCAACAGCAATACATTCCTCCACCTCAACAACCACCTCAACAGCAACATAACTATGATCCTCCACATCGAGAACCAGCCAAGACGGAGTTCATGAAGGATACCATTGATCGGTTTACAAATGAGAACCAAAGCTGAGGAGGAATTTTGAGAACTTTCAACTAGAAAGTCGAGGTCAATCGAATAATCTTCAAGCTCAATTGACTCACATAAACCAAACCTTGTCAAGGCTTGTAGATGACAAGAATGGAAGGCTTCCTGTTCAAGTGGAGGTCAACAAAGAGCAAGTAAACGCTGTAACTTTACGAAGTGGGAAGGCGTTGCCAGAGTTGTTGCCCAAGAACAAACCGAAGGAACCTGTTCAAATTGAGGAAACCAAGATGAGTACGAGAGATATCAATGACATCTACGCAGAGCTAAAAGAAAAATACGAAAAAGGGATAAAGGCCAAGAAGAATCCCGTCTTCGATATTAAGGAGGATGAAGCCTTGTTTGACTACGTGAAGATGGAGAGATCAAGGCTGGGATTCGATAAAGATGACGTGTTGCTGGACTTTTTGAAAGCTGAAAGAGAGGCAGAGACTTTGGCCAAGATAACCATTCCTCACACTGAAAGGGCAAAAACCCCGTACCCAAGACATTTTGCCCGCGATCGTGATCAGAAGGAGTTGAAGGACATGATGAATGTGTTCAAGAAAGTGGAAATCAACCTTCCATTATTGATGGCATTACAATCCATGCCAAAGTGTGCAAAGTTTTTGCGAGAGATGTGTTTGAAGAAGACCAAGTACCCTGATAATGCTCGTTCCACGTAGAAAATATGTCAGCACTCATGAATTCCCACATCCCGATCAAGAAAAAGGATCCTGGCATGTTTGCTCTCCCATGCATAATAGATACCACGTCAATACCCAAGGCGATACTTGATCTTGGAGCCTCGATAAATGTAATACCGAGGGACATGTTCGACGAGATGAGGTTTGGACCTCTTTCTCCTACCCGTGTTGCCATTCAATTGGCGGACTTATCCACAGTCTACTCCGATGGAGTTTTGGAGGACGTGTTGGTCAAGGTAGGGGATCTTTTGTTCCCAACTGATTTCTATGTTCTTGACATGGGAAAGAAAGCAATCAAGAATCTAGTGATCTTGCTCGAGAGGCCATTCTTGAGGACAACATGTACCAAAATCGATTGTGATACTTGGAGGTTGACGGTGCAAGTAGCTGGAGAAGTAGTAGAGTTCGATTCTTATAGGAAAAATCAAGATGATGCCCTGGAGCACCTTAACACCCTCAATGCATGTGGTGAGTAAGTGGAGATGCTGAACAGCTTAAGTTGTTTTTTAAAGACCACGAGGACGCAATCCAGGCTGATCTCAATCTCATTCAAGATCTTGACCCGGATCTCGACTAGTACAAGGATAATGAGGCAGAGGGTGCCATGGTGGGATTCTTTGAAGATGATGAGTATGAAAGTGATAATGATTTCTGAGAGGAGTTAGTCCATGGGCACAGTTTCGACTACTTCACCGACAAAGACTACTTCAAGGATGAGGAGTCGGAGGACTGCCAAACCTTTGATAGTTTCTTTGATGAAGATGATGATCAGAATGAAGGTAACCAAGAGCCCCTTAACGAGTTTGATGAAGAACTCGAGGAACTAAACCATGATGAGACCAATGAAATCGTGGAGGAATTTTGGCAAAAGACAGTTCTTGAGCAGGATGCCAGCAGGGAGACAGAAGAAGATCTTGCCCAGAACAATGAACCAGCGGATGTTGAGAAATGCAGCTATGCCAGGATTCCTGGCAACATGCAACTCAGGGGTTCGAACCACTCAACATCCCTGAGTTGAAGCCGGAAGACAGGTTGGTGCCATCACTGCAAAAGGCCTCTACTTTGGAGTTGAAACATTTGCCCAAGCACCTGAAATACATATATCTTGGCAAGAACAAGACTTTGCCCGTGATCATATCTTCCGAGCTATCGAGCATGGAGGAGATCTGAGCCGGTGAGGTGCTGAGTAAATATTTTGCTTAAGGATGATGTTGTGCTCGTAAGAGATTCACAAAGGCGATTGAATCCCGCCATGAAAGAAGTGGTGATGAAGGAGATACTTAAGCTTCTTGACTTGGGGATCATCTACCCCGTGTCCGACAGCCGATGCGTGAGCCCTATGCACGTGGTGCCAAAGAAGTCAGGAATCCAAGTTGTTGAGAACGAGAAAAAAGAGATGGTGGCTATGACATTGCAAACCGGATGGCGTGTGTGCATAGATTACCGGAAGCTAAACCAAAAGATGAAGAAGGATCATTTTCCCTTGCCCTTTATCGATGAGATGTTTGAGAGGTTAGCTGGTAATGACTATTATTGCTTTCTTGGTAGTTATTCTAGTTACATGCAGATCTGGGTCGCTGACGAGGATCAAGAGAAGACCACCTTCACGTGCCTGTTTGGCACATTTGCATATAGGAGGATGCCGTTCGGGTTATGCAACGCACCTGGGACGTTTCAAAGGTGTATGATGCATATTTTTCAGACCTTCTTGAAGAATGCATCGAAGTCTTCATGGACGATTTCACCGTCTACAGCAAGACATTGGAATCATGCCTCAACAACCTAGATCGAGTCTTGAAAAGATGTGTTGAGAAAAGCCTTGTGTTGAACTATGAGAAATGCCACTTCATGGTGAGAGAAGGAATAGTTTTGGGACATGTCATCTCGGGCAAAGGTATTGAGGTGGACAAAGACAAGATCAATATTATTGCCAAGCTACCTTACCCAAGATCTATGAAGGAATTGAGAGGATTTCTAGGGCACACTGGATTCTACAGGAGATTTGTCAAGGACTTTGCCAAGATTGCCCAACCAATGACGAGAGGCTACTAAAAAGCGATGTACCATGGATGTTTGATGAAGATTGCAAGAAGGCATTCCATGCCTTGAAGGAGAACTTGATCACAACCCCCATTATCCAATCTCCGGATTGGGGAATGCCTTTTGAGTTAATGTGTGATGCAAGAGGTTATGCCGTGGGAGCAGTTCTTGGGCAAAAGCGAGGAAATGAGAGCTATGTCATCTATTATGCCTCCAAGACGTTGAACCCGGCCCAATATAATTATGCCACTGATCGCTAACTTTCTACCAAGCAATTATACCGCACTTTAAAGGGTAATTGTAGTATAAAATAACGAGTATCGTATCCACAAGGACTAATATGCCGAGTTTCTAGTGAAAACCAAATTTATGCATCTTCCTACTATTCACGCTTTGCAAACAACATGATTTGAGATTCATTCAAACACTTAAGCATAAGATCAAAGCTAATTAAACAAGTAAATGACAAGATCATGCAAATTCGATGGAACAAATGATTAAGGAACGAATTAGAACAAAAGTTGGTTCTAGGAATTCAATCCGATTCTAGATAGTTTGATCACAACTTCCTAATTCATGCAAACCAATTTAATTCTCCAATTAAGAAGCAATCCACCAAATTATTCACTAATCTCTCTCAACAATTAGCAATCGGGGATCATTCAATTGACTCTCTCAGCTAAGACTCGAGATGACCAATAACTCCAAAAAGTACAAGGATTATACACTTCCATGCATTAGATCATCACCTACTAAGTCTCAAATCAATACAAGTTGTGCAATTTGAAATCCATGCAAGTAAAAACCTATCAAGAATTTCTACAAGCACTTGACATGCAAGAAAGGTGATCAACAATTCCCACATGAAATTAAGCACCAAATCCACAATTAATTAGAAGAAGGAAAGAAGGAATCAACAAACTATGATCAATCTACCATCAAATCTTCATAAATCCCCAAAACCAACAAGAAATTTAGCTAGACATAAATGAAATCAACACAAACAAAGGGAAAATGATTGCATAATTAAGAAACTAAGAACCCAATGATCAATTCTTCAACAAGTCTTCAAATCCAACCTTAACCCACTAATACAATAATTAAAAATGTGTTTAGAACCCTAATTGGAAATTTTTTGAACAAGAATCTAAGCTAAGGGATGTAGAATACACGTTTTGGGGCTGTCACAAGGTATTTATAGGGAAGAAAAAGTGCTAAATGAAGTTAAAATTGCGTCAGGGGCAAAATCGTCCAATTTTGGACAAAACAGTGAAAATCGGCGGTCGGAGAGCCAAAATCGGCGGTCCAGACCCGAAAATCGGCGATTCAGACCCGAACCGCCGAGTGGGCTGTTGATTTCAACTTTCTTCTTGACTCTTATTCCAGAGAACCGCCGGGTTTTGGCTCCAAACCGCCAAAAACTCATGCTGAAGCGCCGGTTTTTTGATTTTTTCTCCTCTTCGCTCGGTTTTCCAGTTTTCCGTCGCATTTCTTCATCTCCACTCTTCAACAGCCCTTCCATTTCGACTTAGCATCCCATGCTTGACCTACACACATGAAAAAACTCCACCAAAACGTGAAAACAATCCAAAATAGTGAAAACCATCCTAAATAAGTCACGTTTGGCGAAAAAAATAAGGCAATTAGTGCTATGAAAATGCATTTAGTTGCTATAAAATGGATGTTTATCACTCCCCCAAACTTAAGCATTGTTCGTCCCGAACAATATATTCAAATAAGAACATAAACATCGAATGGAGTAGCAACTTTGGATCCTAAATGCCTCAGATTTCACAAATACTTCCAATGCCAAAACCGAGTATCTCTTTCACAACTCACACAAACTAATGACATGCCAATCTCAACAACTCAACAAATGCAACTCTCAAAGTAGTGTATCCCTCTCTCTCAAGTGTTTAAGTTTAAACTCTCATCGAATTCACACAATGCAAATTCACTTTCCATAGGCTTGCTTATCATCTAACATCTCAATTACAAACAAATTATGCAAGATCAAGGATCACAAAGGGCTTTTCTTGGATTGTAATGTAAGGACATTGGTTTAGGAAGGGAAATTTGGCTAAGTGACCAATCAAATTATACACCAACCTTATATCTTCTTCAAATCTAGTATGAATTCAATCATCTTCCTTCTACACCAAATAATCCACAATTAAGACTCAATTACACACCTTTTCAAGAAAAACACTTATTTATTCCCTTATGCTCACATTTCAACCATTTTTTTTCTTCTTTCCATTCCATTTGAAAGCAAACGTTTTCATCAAAACTCAACACTTAGTTCTTTCACTTTCATTTCTTTTGTTCTTTCTTTCTTTTTCTTTCTTTTTTTTCTTTTCTTTTGAACGAGCTCATGAGAATTTAAGAATTTGCAAAGCATCACACCTCTTAAATTTAGCTACCCGTTTCAACAAATTCTCCACTAAAATCCAACCCAGGATACCCTTACACTCCATCACCCCCTTTTATCCGGTTTGACAAAGAAAAGCTATTAAAGCTCAAAGGGCTAAAAACTGATGATTCAAAGCACAAGGTAGTGTTTGGGTTTTTTATATATAGCTAACAAGGATGGCCTAAGATCATTTCCAAGATTCTTGCATAAACATGCATTCTTGACGAAGACCCAAAGTAAGTTCTAGAAGTAAATAAACATGCATGATCAAACTCACAAGAAAGGAACATGATGCAAAGCAAATCAAGGCTCAAAACCTCACGGGTTTTATTCATTCATCAAGAAGTCAAAACCAACATACCAATCATTCATGCAAGCCGTTCACAAGACACTCGATCTCAACAACATTTTTCAAAACACAAAATAATTTCATCATAGGCATTTCACCAAAGCCACATGAGCATAAACAAACCGAATCATAGCAACTAAATTCCAAATTTTTCATCCCAAATTTTCATTTTTCCAAAAATTTCCAACTCCAACAAACTACCAAACAAACCACAACTAAAAGCAACAAATCCAAACTCAAACAACTCAAACACACACATATTTACAAGCGTATTTGTATTCATCTCCCCCTCCCTCAAACTTATTCAAAACCAAAGGAGCCGAATAAGTTTGAAGGGAAGAAACAAATACAAATACGTCGGTACCTCTTTCTTCATTGGGGAGGCAGGGACGGGGGCCAATTGTGGCCTTCATTGAGTTGATGAGCTTCAAACCGGCGGATGAGAGCCAGCAAGTCCCTTTGATTGATTTGATCCTCCTGATGGTATCGATCTTGGCGTGCATATAACTCTTGTTGAAATGCATCTTGCCGATCAAACCAAGCTTGTTGGAAAGCTTGTTGGTCGGATCTTTGCTCTTGATGATACCGATCTTGACGATCAAAGAGCTCTTGACGGAAGGTTTGGTGGTCGGCTCTTTGTTCTTGGTGATATTGATCTTGACGATCAAACCAAGATTGTTGAAAAGATTCTTGCCGAGCATACACGTCATCTCGGAACTCATCATACATGTCGGCTTGAAAACTTTGTTGGTTGCCGATTTGTTGTTGTTGGATCTCATTCATATCTTGTTGCTGGAGTCGGATAGCTTGGATATCATGCCTCATAACCGCAAACTTGCTATCCCATTGTGTGCAATAGTTGTCAATATGCTCGACACGCTCCGACATGCTTGCAAATTCTTCACCGTAGAAACTTTCGGACTCCGACGGTCCGCCATACATGTTAAAAGGTCCAGACGGCCCACCATAACCTTGGTACCCCCCAAATGATTCTTGCCCTTGCCCAAAGGCTTGTTGCCCTCATCCTCCTCTTTCTTGTCTTCTCCTCTCTCTTCTCACTTCTCTTCTTGCTTGTCCTTCGTCCCCATCGTCCTCATAGTTGGTGTTGCCGTTACCATCATTATCATCACCTTCCTCCTCTCCCCTACTGCTACCACTAGCCTCTATCTCAACCCGAGGGTTCTCGACCGCTAGAATAGCCGTCTCGTGGAATGGCGTATCCATCTTCCAATTTTGACGAGCATTGAAAATGGTTATCTCCGTAAGAACGATGTCGGGCAATGGAAAAATCTCCACCACCTCTTTTTCTCCCGGCTTGGGCTTGTACTCCTTGTGTTGCCGGAATAGATAAGGACGAGAAGCCGAGACAAGAACTCGCATATTCTTCAACATCTTCAAGTCCATGAGCACATTGTCATTGAGCTTCTCTCATTGTGGGTAGTCCGAACAAAGAGACATTGCTATGGCCGATATGAGACCTCCACAGCAAAGGACTCCCTTCTTTTGATTCTTTTGAGCCCATAGTTGTCAGAAGATGAATTGCTGCAAGTTGAGCGGTGTATAAGTGAGCATAGTCCATAAGACTTGAAGCTCAACGCTCCGGCATTAACTATTCTCTCCCCTTTGGAACACTGTGTGGGCAAGGATCCTTTAGATAACCCGGAAGACAGGATTGCGGAGAAGGGTAGCCTTTGATTTCCCCGAGGAGTAAGCTTGTGTAGCATATGTCATTGCTTTTCATAACACCTTCGGCTTGAACTCCCTTGACTTCTAACAAGCACCTCCATCCGGGCAATTGAATATGGCATTCACTTGCCTCATAGTCAAAGAATGTGTAACATTTCCCAATCGGAAGTGCACCATTTGAGGAAGCTTGACTTGGTTGATGGGGATGGTCAATGTGGAAAGCAACTCCAATGAAGCTCTTGGACATGTGGGCCACATGCCCGTTAAAATGGATCCCCATCTGATGCGGTCAAACATCTCCTTCATGTTGTCCCAAAGACCGAGATCCCTGAGTACTTGTTCATCCGGATATTTGCATGAAACAAGGCTTCTTTGAGCAAGTTTGACAAACAATTGATTGTGATCTTCTCGGTGAATGACCATGCCATAAACGGAAGGGCCATAAAGGTCGAACTTCTCTTGACGACGTCTATAAGTTTGGATAACTTGACGTGATGTGGTTTCCTTTTGTTTGCCCTTCTCTTTGGTGTCCATGGCCCTAGTTTTGGGAGGAGAGTCCTCAAGGCGTGGACGCTTTTCCTTACTTCGACCCATGGTACCTATGCTTAACAAGATAGATTAGTTTCACAACAACAAAACCAAGCTCCAAGCATTACACATTGATGACAAAGCAAGCTAAGCACACCACATAACTCACATTCAACATAGCAAGCTTAGAATAAAGCATGAATTCATCATCACAAGTCCTCCTAAACACATAATCATGCCATATTCAACCCATAAACTCCAAAATATATGCTAGAAATTTCTCCAAGGTACCATTAGATCAACAAAATCAAGTAATAACCCCAAGCAATTAACTAGCATGCTCAAGTCAACGGCAATTCACTATGTGGCATGATTAATTGAGAAATTAAACACAAAACCCCCAACAATTTCGAAATTAAAAGCCCTACTAGAAAAATTATCCAAGCCTAAAAACAAAAATAACACAAATTAACTATAAAACTAAGCATATGGAACCATAAAAACAAAAAAAAAAGAAGGAATTACCTTAGAATTCGAAAATTAAAGGGAAAAACGAGCAAAAATGCCAAAACTTGAGATGGGGAGATTGGATGGATGAAAATCAAAATTTTTCGGATGGAATTGTAGATTTGGTGATGGGTATGTAGTGTGTGGATGGAATTGAGGAGATGTGGGAGATTGAAAGAGAAATTTGGAGTGAGAGGGTAAGGGTTTTCGTGGGTTTTGAGAAAGAAGGGAAGAAAGAATGAGAGAAAGAAAAGAAAGATGAAAACCACGATTCGGCGGTTCGGCGGCCAAAATCAGCGGTCCAGGTCCGAACTGCCGACTCGACCGCCGGTTTGACGTTTTAAAAGAGGAATCGACTCCAGAGATTTTTGGGGGGCAAGTCGGCGGTCTGGACCCCAAAATCGACGGTCCAGACCCGAACTGCCGACTCGACCGCCGATTCGAGGTTTGAACGCGGCTCCCATTCCAGTAACTTTCGGAGGTCTACCCGGCGGTCTGGACCCCAAAATCGGCGGTCCAACCTTGAACCGCCGGGTTTTGACCGCCGAAATGCATTTTCAACGCGTTTTTTGTTTTTCATTTTTTTAAGGAGAAAAAGCTAAAAACGAAATACAAACAAAAACGACACTAAACACACGAAACGAGCAACTCAACAAAATTTCAACTAAAATGAACACAACTTAAAGCCGCAAACGACGGCATGAAAAACAAGAAGGCAAACTCGACACTCAACAAACGACAATCTAAACCAAACACCCCTTCAAACTCAACACCACCAAACCAAAACAAACACGTATTCACAACCAACAATCAAACACACCACCAAATCAAGCAACAAAAGCTCAAAACGAAAACAACAAACAAAAGCAAGTAAAAGTGTTAGGGTGCCTTCCAACGAGCGCTTTGTTTAACGTCTAAAGCTAGACGATACCTCACTCCTCAAGGGTCGTTTAGAAGCGTGACCGTCACATTCCGGTCCGGCTCGCAATTGATGTAGGGCTTGAGGCGGTGTCCATTGACCACAAAGGTTTCACCATCCGACTTGAGAAGTTGATACGTTCCTTTCTCATTGCATTTGTAGACGACATATGGACCCGTCCATCTCGACTTCAATTTGCCCGAAAATAAACGGAGAAGAGAGTTGTAGAGAAGTACCTCATCTCCGGGAGCAAAGTCTTTCGAACGGATTGCACGATCATGGAACTTTTTTGCCCTTTCCTTGTAGATTCGAGAGCTTTCAAAAGCTTCATTTCTCCACTCATCAAGCTCAAGAAGCTTCTCAAACCTTGTATATCCGGCTTCCTTAAACTCAAGATTGATCCGCCTTGTAGCCCAATATGCCTTATGCTCAAGCTCAACGGGTAAATGACACGACTTTTCAAAAATAAGTTGAAACGGAGACATACCAATAGGAGTTTTGTAGGCGGTACGATAGGCCCAAAGTGCATTATCCAAATGATTCACCCAATCCTTCCTATGTGCCACCGACTTCTCAAGAATTTGCTTAATCTCCTGATTTGCAAGCTCTGTTGGCCATTCCCTTGAGGATGATAAAGAGTGGCGATCTTGTGCTTCATCCCATATGGAGAAAGTAAACTTCCCAACCACTTGTTGTTGAAATGGGATCCCCATCACTAGTCAAAGCCCTTGGGGTGCTAAAACGAGTAAAGATATTCTTGTGCAAGAACTTGAGGACCACTTTTGAATCACTTTTCACCGTGGGCATTGCCTCTACCCATCGAGACACATATTCAACCACAAGAAGGATATAAGTGTACCATGAAGTCAATACCCCACACATCAAACAATTCAACCTCCACCATAATATTTTGTGGCATCTCGTCTCTCTTGGAAATGTTTCCCATTCTTTGACACCTATCACAAGACTTCACAAAAGCAATACAATCCTTGAAGACGGTTGGCCAATAAAATCCGGAATGGAATACCTTGATAGCGGTCTGATGGCCACCGAAATGGCCTCCACTTGGAGAGCTATGATATTCCTCCATGATTCGCACCCAATCTGATTGCTTCACACACTTCTGAATGATGCCATCAGTACATTGACGATAAAGATTAGGGTCCTCCCAATAATAAAACTTCACATCATGCAAGAATTTCTTCTTTTGATAATGAGTGAGGTCACCCAACACTTCACCAATGACTAGATAATTCACATGGTCCGCAAACCAAGGAGTATAATCCACCAATTTCAAGACTTGCTTATCGGGGAAACATTCGTTTATCCGCACCTTAGAATTTTCTCCTTCCACTAGATTCTTAAGACGGGAAAGATGATCGGCTACGATGTTCTCACACCCTTTCCGGTCCCTTATCTCCATATCAAATTCTTGAAGAAGGAGAATCCACCGAATAAGATGGGACTCGGAATCCTTCTTGGCAAACAAATATCTAATAGCCGCATGATCCGTATAAACAATAGAGTGTGTACCCACAAGATATGGTCTAAACTTATCAAAAGCATAGACAACCGCCAAGAGCTCATTTTCAGTGGTGGTATAATTCATTTGCGCCGAATCAAGGGTCTTACTTGCATAATATATGACCCGAAACAATTTATCCCTCTTTTGACCCAACACGGCCCCAACGGCCCAATCACTTGCATCACACATTAGCACAAAAGGTTCATTCCAATCGGGTGAAATCAAGACAGGGGTAGAAACGAGGGATTTCTTCAATTTTTCAAACGACTCAAGGCATGCATGATTAAATTCAAACTTAGAATCTTTTTCCAACAACGAGCAAAGAGGCTTCGATACCTTGGAAAAGTCTTTGATGACGCCTATAGAATCCCGTATGACCAAGAAAACTCCGAATGGACTTCACATTTGTCGGAGGGGAAAGTTTTTCAATGGCAACGATCTTGGCTCTATCAACCTCTAGCCCGTTTCTTGAGACTTTGTGGCCCAAGACTATGCCTTCCTTCACCATGAAATGATATTTTTTCCCAATTGAGACAAAGAGAAGTCTCTTCACACCTTTGCAAGACTTGAGAAAGGTTCTTCAAATAATCATCAAAAGAAGACCCGAAAACCGAAAAATCATCCATAAAAACCTCCATAATGTTCTCAATAAGCCCATGGAATATCGCCATCACGCACCTTTGGAAAGTGGTCGGTGCATTGCAAAGACCAAACGACATCCGTCGACAAGCAAATATTCCATAAGGACAAGTGAAAGCCGTCTTATGTTGATCCTCCGGAGCTATGGCAATTTGGTTGTAGCCAGAATACCCATCCAAGAAGCAATAATACTCATAATCGGCTAGTCTATCAAGCATTTGATCAATGAAAGGAAGAGGAAAGTGATCATTTCTTGTGGCCGCATTCAATGCTCTATAGTCGATACATACTCTCCAACCCGTTTGCATAGAGTGGCTATTTGTTCACTCCTCTCGTCTTCTACAACGATGATACCTTCTTTCTTGGCAACCACTTGAGTCGGGCTAACCCACTTACTATCGGATATGGCATAGATGATTCCGGCATCAAATAACTTCAAGACATCTTTCCTCACAACCTCTTGCATAACCGAATTCAAACGACGTTGAGGTTGGACCTTCGGCTTTGCATCATCCTCTAATAAAATTCGGTGCATACAAATAGAAGGGCTAATTCCCTTAATATCGGCAATAGACCATCCAATGGAAGACTTATACTTCCTCAACACCCTCAACAACTTATCTAACTCCTCGTCATTAAGAAATAAAGACACAATGACTGGAAAAGTTTCATCCTTACCCAAGAATGCATACTTGAGGTGATCGGGTAGTGGTTTCAACTCCAAAGTCGAAGAAGAATTCGGCTTGGGCGCTCCTTCCAACACTCCTCCCTCAATAGGTGTATAGAGATCTAGATATCCCAAATCTTCCAAAGGAATGCCTTGATTCGCATCCATTTAGGCAATGGATTCCAACAATTCATCACAAGCCTCATCTAATTTCGAATAAAAGTGTAAAGAGTCCACAATACAATGCTCCAAGGAATCTTGAGAATAAAATGAATAAGAGTCAATAAGATTACACTCTTCAAGCTCCAATTCTTGTGGCTTCTTCATGGCTTTATAAATCGAGATAGTCATCTTGTCATCATTGTAACGGAAGGTCAACTCGCCATCTTGAACATCAATCAATGCCCTTCCGGTTGCCAAGAACGGATGGCCAAGGATAAGTGGAGTATTATCATCTTCGGGCATGTCAAGGACCACAAATCCGCAAGAAATATGAACTCCTCCACCTTAATAAGCACGTCTTCGACAATTCCTTTAGGATAAGAGATAGAACGGTCCGCCATTTGCAAAGCAATAGTAGTAGGCTTCAATTCTCCAATCTCCAACCTCTTGAATATTGAAAGGGGCATGAGACTAATACTAGCACCCAAATCACACAATACTCTCCCAAAAGTTTGGCCTCCAATAACACAAGCAATCACAAAATTCCCGGGGTCCTTTTGCTTTAAAGGCAACTTGCGTTGCAAGACGGCACTACACTCTTCCAACAAGTTGATGGTCTCAAATCTCCCAAGTTTCCTCTTCCTTGACACGGCCTCTTTCAAGAATTTTGCATAGCCCGGCATGTCTCTCAAATTATCAAGCAATGGTATATTGATTTTCACCTTCTTAAACATCTCAATGAACTTGGCAAGCTTTTCGTCACCTTTTGCTTTGGCAAGCCTTTGAAGATAAGGAGCTTTGGCCACCACATCTTTACTTGGCAAAGAAGGAGAAGGAATGGAAGAAACAACTTTAGAAGGTACCTCTTTTGGAACTTGAGGCTTCTCCAATTAAGGAACAGGCTCCTCCACTTCCGACTCTTCATTAACCACTTCATCTTAATTTTCCAACTCCGGGTAGTTCTTGTAAGTAGTTCCACTCCTCAAATGAATGGCATTGCATTGGTTCTTCGGGTTCACCTCCGTATTACTTGGAAATTTCCCCGGCTTATGTTGAGAAGCCGCTTGATTAGCCATTTGGCTCGCTTGCCCTTCCAACATCTTGAGTTTCTTAGACATAGCCGTGACGGTCCCTTCCAAGCTTGTAACCTTTTGCCTGGTTGCTCCCATAAAAGCATTTTAGTTTTGGAGAAGTTGTTGCATCATTTCCTCCATGGTCGGCATAGGCTTCTTTGGCTCATTGATTATCCCTTGAGACACCGAGAATCCAGGTGGTGGAATGATAGCATTGTTCGGGTTAGCATACGACAAATTTAGATTCCTATAATTAGGATTATAGGCTTGATTCCCCGGAGGATAACTCGAACGGTTGTAGTTACTATACCCCCGTTGATTGACATAGTTGGCATCCTTGAATTGTGAATACTCTTCACCTCCTTGTGGCATTGGTTGAGCCACCATCTTCACATCCAACTTCCCTTTCCTTTCGGCCTCGTAGTCTCTCTTGAGCATGGTGAATTGCTCAAGAAGATCATCATACTTCTCATCCGAAATGGAGGCAACTTTCTTCGACGAACTTCTCTCTTGAGGCCAATGGCAACTATTGTCCGCCATTTCTTCCAATATTCGCACCGCTTCTTCATACGGACGGTTGGTCAAACCACCACCGGCGGTGGCATTCACAACTTCTCTTGTATGGCTAGTGAGCCCTCGATAGAAGTTCAATATTTGTTGCTCCTTTGAAAATCCATGTTGGGGGCATCTTCTCAACATCTCCTAGTATCTCTCCCATGCCTCATATATAGATTCATCTCCGGATTGGGAAAAATGAGAAATGTTTGAGATTAGCTTTTGTGCACGAGACGGAGGGAAATACTTGGCTAGGAATAGCCGACAAAGTTGCTCCCACGTAGTAATCTCCGAACAGTCTATGATTTTGTACCAAGCTTTGGCTCTATCCCGCAAGGAAAATCCAAACAACCTCAATCTAATGGCATCATTCGAGACCCCTTGGATTTTGATAGTTTCGCACACATCCAAGAAAGCACTCAAATGTGTGTTAGCATCTTCATTAAAACCTCCTCCGAACGACTCCGTTTGCACCATATTAATCAACCACGGCTTTAGCTCAAAGTTGTTGGCATTGCATCGATTTCCCCAACCTCCATCTTGGAACATATTCACTTGAGGCTCAAACATTTGGTTGATCGGAGGTGGAGGTGCTCTTACTCTTTGAGCTTGTTGCTCCTCCATTTGACGGCGGAGCTCTTTCATTTGGCGCTCCAAATCGGCCATATTATTAGGCCCTTGACGTTCCATTGCTCTCCTTCTACGTTCCCGACTAGCTCATTTATGTGTGATTTCAATCTCCAAGTCTAAGGGTATGATTTCTCCTCCCTTTTTTCTTGTGATCATACACCAATTCACGTACACAAACCAACCAAGAACATACTTAGATTCAAACTACACATATAAGTAAAGAATGCTTGAAAGGTAATCGCTAACTTTCTAAATAGTCCTTAGCAACGGCGCCAAAAGGTAATCGCTAACTTTCTACCAAGCAATTATACCGCACTTTAACGGGTAATTGTAGTATAAAATAATGAGTATCGTATCTATGAGGACTAATATGTCGAGTTTCTAGTGAAAACCAAATTTATGCATCTTCCTACTATTCAAGCTTTGCAAACAATATGATTTGGGATTCATTCAAACACTTAAGCATAAGATCAAAGCTAATTAAACAAGTAAATGACAAGATCATGCAGATTCGATGGAACAAACAATTAAGGAACGAATTAGAACAAAGGTTGGTTTTAGGGATTCAATCTTATTCTAGATAGTTTGATCACAACTTCCTAATTCATGCAAACCAATTTAATTCTCCAATTAAGAAGCAATCCACCAAATTATTCACTAATCTCTCTCGATAATTAGCAATCGGGGATCATTCAATTGACTCTCTCGGCTAAGACTCGAGACGACCAAATAACTCCAAAAATACAAGGATTATACACTTCCATGCATTAGATCATCACCTACTAAGTCTCAAATCAATACAAGTTGTGAAATTAAGAAATGTGTTTAGAACCCTAATTGCAATCAACACAAAACAAAGGGAAAATGATTGCATAATTAAGAAATTAAGAACGAAATGATCAATTCTTCAACAAGTCTTCAAATCCAACCTTAATCTACTAATACAATAATTAAAAATGTGTTTAGAACCCTAATTGAAAACTTTTTGAACAAGAATCTAAGCTAATGGATGTAGAATACACGTTTTGGGGCTGTCACAAGGTATTTATAGGGAAGAAAAAGTGCTAAATGAAGTTAAAATCACGTCAGGGGCAAAATCGTCCAATTTTGGACAAAAAAGTGAAAATCGGCGGTCGGAGAGCCAAAATCGGCGCTCCAGACCTGAAAATCGGCGGTTCATGCCCGAACCGCCGTGTGGACCGCCGATTTCAACTTTCTTCTTAACTCTCATTAGAGAGATTTCCGACAGTTTGGCCGGCGGTTCACCCCTGAACAGCCGGGTTTTGGCTCCAAACCGCCGAAAACTCATGCTGAAGCGCCGGTTTTCTAATTTCTTCTCCTCTTCGCTCGGTTTTCCACTTTTCCGTCCTATTTTTTCATCTCCGCTCTTCAACAGCCCTTCCATTTCAACTTAGCATCCCATGCTTGACCTACACACATGCACAAACTCCACCAAAACGTGAAAACCATCCTAAATAGTGAAAACCATCCTAAACAAGTCACGTTTGGCAAAAAAAATAAGGCAATTAGTGCTATGAAAATGCGTTTAGTTGCTATAAAATAGATGTTTATCAGCCACTACGGAGAAGAAGTTGTTAGCTATAGTCTTTGCCTTTGAGAAGTTTAGATCCTATTTGCTTGGCGGCAAGACCATAGTCTATACAGCTCACGTGGCGTTGAAGTACTTATTGAGTAAGAAGGAGTCCAAGCCCAGATTGATTAGATGGATTCTTTTATTGTAGGAATTTGACATAGAGATCAAGGATAAGAGTGGTGCCCAGAACCAAGTTGCTGACCACCTCAGTCGAATCCTCTAACCTGATGATGGGGTGCCGATCAAGGAGACCTTTCCCGACGAGCACCTGAGTCTTGCCCAAGATGAGCCATGGTATGCTGATATCGTGAACTACTTGGTGACTGGGGAGATACCTTTCCGACCATGGGCGTTATCAAAGGAACAAGCTTAAACACGAGAGTCGTTTCTATATTTGGGACGAACTATATTTATGGAGGGAATGTGCGGACAAGATAATAAGGAAGTGTGTCGAGGATAAAGAGCAAAGAAGCATTCTTGAGCATTGCCACAACAAGGAATGTGGAGGACACTTTGAGCACCAACGTACAGCGAGGAAAGTTTTGGAGTGCGGCTTTTATTGGCCAACATTGTTCAAAGACTGTTATAAGTGGGTCAAGATGTATGAGAAGTGCCAAAGGAAGGGCAACATCACGAGAAGGAACAAGATGCCCATGATGTCGATATTGCCCGTGGAGGTGTTCGACATATGGGGCATGGATTTTATGGGACCTTTGCCGAGTTCCAAAGGAAACAAGTATATCATATTGGCAGTGGACTATGTCTCGAAGTGGGTCGAGGCCTGTATCTCCACCAAAGATGATTCCAAGGTGGTTTCGAATTTTTTGAGAACTCAAATTTTCAATAGGTTTGGTGTACCTCGAGCTATTATTAGTGATCAAGGTTCGCATTTTTGCAATGCGACGATCACCACCTTATTCAAGAAGTATGGAGTTACTTATCGTGTGTCAACAACCTACCACCCACAAGCCAATGGACAAGCGGAATTGTCCAATCGAATCACCAAGAAGATCTTGAGGAAGATCGTGGGCACAACAAGGAAGGATTGGAGTATGTACATTGATGATGCCTTGTGGACATATAGGACTGCCTTTAAGACACCGTTTGGCATGTCCCCATATCGCATGGTCTATGGAAAGAGGTGTTACTTGCCCGTGAAGCTGGAACATCGAGCTCATTGGGCTGTTGCCCAACTCAACCTCGATTAGAACGAGGCCGGTGAATCAAGGAAGCTCGAGATTCAAGAGCTTGACGAGATAAGGCTCCAAGCCTATGATAATGTCGGTTTATACAAGGAAAGGATGAAGAAAACCCACGATCTTTTGATTAAAAAGAAGAAGTTCCATTTTGGGCAACAAGTGTTGTTGTACCAAACTCGATTTAGGCTTTCCTCAGGGAAGCTCTCGACCAAGTGGGCAGGACCTTATGAAGTCCAAGCTCAATTCCCAAATGGAGCTGTTGAGATCAAGGATCCCAAGAATGGGAAAATTTTTAAAGTCAATGGCCAGCGCTTGAAGGCCTACTTTGGGAAAGAACAACTTGTTGAGGGGGAACCATCTAGGTTCCCTGTCGAGAAGGACCTCTAACTTCAAAATGAGGGGGTGTCGTGTCCAAGACCTTAAACGGGGCGTTGTCCAGCAGACAACCTGGTTAGTATTTTCTTTTTATTTCTTTTTCTTTTTCGTTTTTTCTTATTTTTCTTTATTTTTCGTAAAAATTATTAAAAATAAAAAAAATTAGTTAGTGTTTGCTTGAAGTATTTTATTTTGAAGTATTCTTATTCTAGATTAACCATAGGAAAGAGTTTGTGTTTGGAATATATTGGGTGTTTTGAAGTATGCAGGAGATGTTGAGCACGATACAGGTTGTAGATCAGGAACCACAATGGAGAAGTTAGTTGGGGGTGTCGAGCAGAGGTTTTGGGCGTGAATAAAGCTGTTGCTCAACGACTACTTATGGCAGTTATTGTATCCCTAAAAAACCTCCCTATATATCTATCCTAGCACGTATCCACCCCCCTACTACCCAATTTGAAATCAACCTCTGCAACTTCTCATCTTCCCTCTCCATCAAAACACCCAAATCCATCACTATGGTGTCTACTCGCCCGCAAAACAAACTCAGCAAAATCCCCACCGGAACTAACATCGACCTTACCAGCGACAACCCTACCACCACCACCACAAAACCTAAAACCACAAAGCGGAAACTCCCAATGGATCCCGCCAACACCTCTGCCTACCAAAACCCTTCCATCACCATTGGACCAAGCGTGCCCACGAGCCCGCCGGTTGACGCCACGCTCATGATGAGCGATGAAAACCAGAGCCTAATGGATGAGGCAGCGAAGTAGTCGGAGAAAGAGACCCAATCGAAGGCCATGGTGACTGAGCAACAACCGGAGGAAGAGGCGGAGGAAGAAGAAAACGGGAAGAAAGAAGAGAATAATGGAGAAGGTGAAGGGGAAGGTGGTGACGACGAAGACGATAAGGAGGACGACCTTGATAATGCCATAGAAGCAGTGGCGGTGGGATTGGTGACGGAGACGAAGACCAAGGCTAAGGAAAGCCCGACGAAGAAAAATGCCCGGCCGGCCATCAAGCACTCCCACGTCGGGGAGAATACGCCGGCAAAGAAGCACCAATTTGCTGCTTCGGATGCCGACTCTATCCAACCATCAATTTCAAAAGGGGTGGCCGCCGGAACTGACTCGATGGCGAGTGAGGATGTTGAGGAAGAAGAGGATGACGACCAGTCAACGCCGGCAAGCAGCAAGAATAGGAAGAAGAAGAAGGGTACCACGGTGATGACGTGTAGGAGGCCTAGGGACTGGAAGGTGACAGCACCCAGGGTTCTCGACTTCAAACTCTATGAGAACCTGGATATTGCCCAAGAAGTACAAGCGTTGTTTGATGAGATTAGCTGGAGTAAGTTCTTGGAATGGCCAGTTGAAGTCTATGAGGAGCAGGTTAAGGAGGTGTACAACACTGCGGCGGTGACAAGTGATCCCGAGACTGGGGTGAGCACTATTTCCTTCTCGGTTTTGGGCGAGAAGTATGATTTTCAGGTTAGTGCCCTCAACCAGATCTTGGGGATGGTGAGTCTGAGGGATTTGGCCAAGAAGGAATTTATGGAGGCCAAGAAGGTGGTGCCACCCCCTGGAGATGTTGCTTTTCAGGAGCAATGGAAGGAGATTGGGAACGGAGCACCGTACAATGGAGGCAACAACAAGGGCACGGAGTTGAAGACCCATGAGCTGAGGCTTTGCCATCGTATCCTTGCCTACAACTTGTATGGCAAGAACGACAGCGGCAATACCTTGAGCAACAAGGAGAGGTACGTTCTGTGGTGTATGCACACCAAGATCAAGGTTAATTTCGCAGCCTTCCTCGGTGAGCAGCTCAAAACGGTGTTGGCCAAGCAAACTCTAGGGTGTACGTGTGGGCACTTTGTGACAGTGTTTGCGAAGAGAGTTGGTATGTATAATGAGATGAAGGAGAAGCCTGTGATGGGGGTCGGCAAGTTGGGGGAAGCGGCCCTTAAGAAAATGAATGACATTGAGTTGAGGAATGTCAAGTTTGTGTTCATCGACTACGGCAGGTCCAAGTCTACCAGGCGCCCACCTTTGGTCAGGTTGGAGGAGGCAGGCACCAGCATGGCGGTGCTACCCAACATCGAGGTCGAGACCAGACTAGCCAACATGGAGAAGTTGTTGACCGAGATCAGGGATGCTCAGCTGGCATTCTTTGCACATCAAGGATTCAGGTACCCGCTTGAATCTTCTCTTTGATTTTATGTTCCTCCCACTTTTGTGTTAGTTTAGGTTTTTGTTTTTCGTTTCTGTGTCGAGTCTTGTTTTGTGTTTTATTTTCGGTTGTGTCTTGTTGGTCGAGAAGGTGTTCTTATTGTCTTCACCCACAATTTTCCCAGCAAATTGTGTGGTGAAGGCCTTAGAATCCCCTTCTCGGCTTTGTTGGTAAATAATTGTTGAGTCAGTTTTTTTTTATGTCTGTTGTTGCCCAACATCATACTCACTTTGCCTAAGGCAAAGTGTGTGGGTGTTGGGATGTTGGTCTGTTTTGTGTGTTTTTTAATTTTGTTTTAGTTGTTGATCAGCATGTTGGCATGATAGGTCAGAATATGTATGTTGATATAAATGATGTCGTATGTAGATAGGTAGGACGGAATGAGATACTGGGTAAAGACTGTGAGGTTTTGAGCTGTTGAATGCTATATACATGTGCAACATTTATTTCTTTCTTGTGTGATAATGACCAATTGAAACTTGTTGATCTAGAATTTGCCTGCATCTCTTATCGAAACTTCGTGTAACTTAGTCGAATTTGTTTAGATGAATTAGGCATTTTTGTTCGAATTAGCCCATCCAAAATTCTCTACCTTGACATTTATCCTTTGCGAGCCCCTTTGAGCTTGTTGATAATTCTTTCGATTCACTTATAGTAGCCTGAATTTATAAGCCTTCCCGGTCAAGAACTCAGGTCTAGAAGAAGAAGGGATGAAAGGAAAATATTGGGTAGCACTAGCTGGGCAATATCACCTATTATAGAGGTGTCCTTAAAGAATAAGTGTGCTAAGGTCAAAGTGGTAAGGAGTCAAGGGCAACATGTTGCTAAGAGCTGAGTCTTCTTGACATAGCCAAATTCCATATTATCTCACCTTTTGCCTTGAGCCACATTACAACCCAATAAGACCTAAGGATAAGTGCTTTTGATTTTGTTCAAAGAAGTAGAGATGTAGAGGGCAAACAAGCCTATGGAAAAATATTGTTGATATTGGTCAGGAGCGTATACACTTAACCATATACACTTGAGAGTTGAGTGCTGGTGAGGATACCCTTGTTGCCCAATAACTTTATCTTGACCTATTTGATGGCAATATCTACTTCATATTCTGTTTTGACTGACGTGTTGATGTGTTGATGTATTGAGTCTGTGTCTTGTTTTGTATTTTCTGTGTTTGAGTCTTGGGCAAAATTGCAACCATACACTTGAGGGCAAGTGTAATTCAAGTGTGGGTGTGATGAACCCATATTTGTGTCTATCTTTTCTTGTATTTTTCTTGTCCTTTTTGGTCTTTATCGAGTCAAAGTGTGTCTGAAAGGACACGAAGTCGAGAGATGGTGTGCAGGGAAGAACAGGTGGGATCGTGGGCAAATCCGGTGAAAATCTGTTGTTGAGATGCTGAGATGGCGATACAATGCAAATGGGCATAAGGCTGGAAGCTTGTAGCTGGGCAATAACGTTCTATTCAATCTACAAGTCAAAAAGTACCTCCCCATATCCTTGAAGCCAACAGACAGAGTACTCGGAGGAGCCAGGATCTTGGTCAACATAGAAAGTGATATAGGATGCAGACGTTGAAGTCAGGAAGTGAGTCGGAGCAGCAGCAGATTTCTTCTTTTCCAAGGAAGAGGATAAGGATCGAAGATTTCTTTCCTTATCCTAGCCGAACCTAATCAAAGAAGATATCTACCACGTAAGGGAAGTAAATCGCAACTGCATGGATAAGGAATGAGGCGGATATGCATGGAAAGAGTCCTTAACCAACAAGGATTCTATCCTAATCCTAATTCTATCACCTATATATATGGCCGACTTTACTTTGTAATGGGGAGGGGGGTTTCGAGATTTATTTCTGCATTCTAGTTTGAGAGAGTGTGAGGAAGAAACAAGTCCTACGAGCATTTGCTTTACATTTCGTTTCCAGTATTTCTGCATTAGTTTTCAGTTGTTGACTTGAAGTCAAGACCTTAGTTGCTGACTTACGCTTTTGAGCAGCAACCGTTTCCATTTCAATTTCAGTTAAGATTCTCCTTATATGTTTTATGTTTTCGTTTAATATTATGTCTAACTAAATTTATTGTTTGGGTTGGATGTAGATGATGTGATCTTAATTACTCGTTCTAAACTAGTGAGGTCGAATTGTGTGTGTTCGTTATTTGATTTTGTTCCCGAAACACTTAGGAATAATTCTAGAATTAATTGATATTGACATATACTTGATCACCATCTAGATATTGAGATTAAGTCATTAACATGATTTGGGATCATACTCGAGAGTGTCTTCCGTGCCCAAGAAGGTAAAGAGTGTAGGAGAGCATTCGGTATTGACCTACCTCTTGGCTGTCTTGGGTCTGTTTATTCTTAATGCCTTTTGGGCAGCATTATTTGAAGTGTCTTCGTGACTTTGTTGATCAAATGAGGAGATCTTGCCTTCCTATCAAGATCTGTAAAATTGGATAAACGTAGGCTTGGTATGTTTATATCGTGACTTCGTGACCATTAGGGTATAAACTAATCTCTGTCTTAAACCAAGTAATAAGATCAGGTAATTGCATATCTTTGCACCAATGAACGAGTAATGAGTAATTAGGATCACTGATTCAAAACCCTAACCCAAACTTCTTTGTTATTTGATATTTCTTGTTGAGTTACAAGATATTAAGATACACCTCGACCATAATCCATTTTTTTGAGAACTACCTGAAGAGCAGATCTACGCCAAGTCCCTTGGGATCGACCTCGCTTGCCATTGATTACTACCTTGTTGGGCAAGAGGTGTTTTATAAATTTATTTGTGCGAAGAGTGTGACGACCGCCCTTCGTCATTCTTTTAGAGCAAAAAAAGGACTAAGACAGGGAGACCCTCTCTCTTCCTATATATTTGTGATATGTATGGGACATCTGCATAGGTGTTTGCTTGAGCGTTAGACATATGGTGGTTTTAATTTTCACCCCAAATGTAAAAAATTGGTTTGGTCCATGTATGTTTTGCAGATGACCTCTTCATGGTTGCAAGGGGATGCAATCTCAATCATAAGACCCATGGCTGCTTTTCATAGATTTTCAAGTGCATCTAGGCTCCAAGCTAATCTTAATAAAAGCAGTGTCTGCTTTAGAGAGGTTGCAAAAGAGATCTAAGAAGAAATTTTGTGTGAGTTTGGCATGGTTAGATGAGAGCTTCCCTTCAGGTATCTTCGGGTCCCTCTATCATCAAAAAAGCTACCAGTTCATCAATGCTAACCCTTGATCAAAAAAATTCTGGTAAAAATAAATTGTTGGACTTCAAAGCTCATGTCTTACATTGGAAGAATCTAGTTGATCAAGTCAATCTTATTGGTGTCAAATATTTTTCATTCCTCAAAAAGTGATGAAACTGATCCAGTCTGCTTGTAGACAATTTCTTTGGTCAGGATCATCAGGCATCACCAAGAGGGCTCTAGTAGTCTGGGAATATTTGTTCCAACAAAAAGTGACAGGGGGATGGAATCTTACCTGTATGAGCTTATGGAATAAAGCAGCTTTGTGCAAGCTTTTATGGAGTCTTGCTACAAAACAAGGCTGGATATGGATCAAGTAGATCCATGGGTACTATGTAAAAGGGTAGGATCTCACCACTATGGCAGTGCCTCAACAAGCAAGTTGGGTGGTGGGAAAAGTAATAGAAGCAAGAGAATATTTGAGGAATATAACTGGGTGGTGAGAAAAGGAATTACTCTATCAGGAAAGTGTATAATGAGCTGAAGGGAGCAACTCCAAAGGTCCCATGGTGCAAGATGATTTGTAATAGCATGGCTCTTCCGAAGTGCGGATTTATAGTTTGGTTCATTATTCTTGACAGGCTTGCCACGTGTGACAGGCTTCAGAAGATTGGAATCATGTGTGACCAAATCTTTATTTTATGTCAAGATGAAAATGAAAGTATTCAACACATTTTCTTCGAATGCTCCTTTTCAACCGAAGTCTGGAGAGCAGTAGCTACGTGAGGGAAAATGTACATTTGAGAGTAAGGATGGGGACAAGAGATGCAATATGTAATCTCTCAATGCAAGAATAATTCAAGTCGGAAAAGGTGGTATAGAACCCTCATCTCCATTGTGATCTATTTTGTGTGGCGTGAGAGGAACGCGAGAAAGTTTCAAAGAAGATAGAGTGTGTTATCCGGTGTACTAGCTCGTGACAAATTACAAAGAAATGGAAATAGAATCTGAACTAACAAGAACCAAATTAGAAATACAAGGAAATAAACAAAACAACAAACTAGAAACAAAACCAGATTATTGTAGAAGTCGCTCGAAGATGCCTTCTGCCCGCAAGACGAGAAATGTCCCGATAGTGCTCTAGGATTGGCAGCTCATCCTCAAAGGTAAACGACTTCACGTCTCTACAGTAGCAGCATCGCAAACTGAAGAGCTCTGGCGAACTGGACGAAGAGGAAAAATGAGCTATACTATGAACTAATATGCTATTTGAAGGAGAGACCAAACAAGTTGAATGCTGCAAAATGAAGAGCAGATTTTTCTGTGTCAGGAAAGCATGCTCGATGCCTCCTATTTATAGTAGGTTTTCACACATGTAGGATTTACTGTACGTTAAACTTCTCTCGACTGTTTCACGAGCAATAACACAGCAAGCAACTGTTTTTTGTGGTTACAAATTGATTTGAATCAATTTAATTAATTTCCATTAGGCGGTTACACGCCGTTCAAAAGTTGTAGCCAACTTTTGATATCACACAATTAAATAATTTAACTTTGTGTTGGAAAATCAATTGGACCAAGCCCGATTTGTAATCACAAATTAAACAATACAAATATTTAATTTATTTGTAGTTAAGATAATTGGGCCAAGCCCAATATCAATGTCTTGAGCTCGAATTCATTTCCTCAATATACGATAATCCGACAAATTATCGTCTTGAGGTCAAACTCGTTTCTACAATATACGAATTTATCTACAACAAATTCATATCCAACACACAACTCAAATATATCATTTCTCACTCACCAAATAATGGTTTTAAGAACATGAAAATATTCAGATTATCCACATGATAAGTAGAATAATCCTCTATTATTTAATTCTCAACAATTAAATAATTAACCACCATAAATAATAATTTCCAAACCATTATTTCCAACAATCCCCCACATGAGTGAGAAAGTCATATGCAAATGTATGCAGACACTTAGCTCAGTCCTCAAGAGACACTATTGCATTTAGTTAGATGGCTTGTGGCCTTACCTTTCCATAGTCAATACCATCGAGTATACCGACGGCCTAGTGGTCATATTGCCTTGAACTAGTCATCCTTTGTGTATACCGTGACAATAACATTTACACAATATTATCTCAATCCTCATCCGTTCTAACGTTTTGTGTCCATTACGGCCTTGGAACACCCTTTGGATTCATAAGTGTATCGTTTGAAGTGGCCCTACTTCACACTTACATAGGTGATTCTTCGTACCAAGTATCCTACTATACTTGACCTCCCTAAGGTATCAAAGAATCATTAAAAGTCAAAGACTTAACCTCACCACGTGCAGGTTAAACACTCAACGCTTTCCAGGGAATAGGTGAAGATAGAATCTTCCGAGTGTTTTACACGGATTCTTATAGTTTAGTTGTCCCATTGAACCAAGTTCTTGGAATCCTCCAGTCATTATGGTTGGGTTACCACTATAATCATCCTTAAGTCATGGATTTTAAAATCCATTCCCCTAGCAAATTAGACCATTTGATCTCCATTTAACCTTTTGGTTAGCGGATCTGCTAGGTTATCTATTAACCTTACATATTCAATAACAATAACCTTACAAAAAGATCAAAAGTTTTGACAAAGATGTCAACCCCCACACTTTGAGTTGTACAATATCATGTCTAACAATTTGTACAATTTTGTTGATAACATGTGCAAAGATTCGTTTAATAAAAGTGTATTTGATAAATACCCCCACAACCAAGTTACCACTATAAAAAATGGATAGGTTTAACAACAAGTAAACCCAATTTGGTCATAATCAATCTTGCACATGGACAAGTCATTTTATTAACACTTATTTTAAGAGGATTACAAACCCTTCTACAAAAACTTGAAAAGTCTTTCGGAGGCATAACCCCTACCGAGAAACTATTAGAGCAAAATCAAATTTATGCAACTACATCATCTTTGTCCCACTCATCGAAGTCATTCTCGATGTTGTTGACGTTGTTCTTCGTCTTATTCTTCTTCGGCTTACGGCAGTTCTTTGCCATGTGGCCGGGGTTGTCACAGTTGTAGCAGTTTTCGCTAAACTTTGGTGGAGCAGCTACCTCTTTCCCCTTGCCTTTGTTCGAGGTTGGGCTTGGGCGGTTCCTAGAAGGTCCAGCTCCTCCCTCGGTCAGATTCACCTTGGCTTCCAATGGAGCCTTGGCCTTCAACTCTTGGTCTTTTACTTGAGCTTCATCTTGAAGCCTTGCAACCAAAGATTCAAGAGTCATCTCCTTTCGCTTGTGCTTAAGGTAGCCCTTGAACTCTTTCTAGCTTGGTGGCAACTTGTCGATCATGACCGCAACGGTGAATGCATCGGGTAAGGGCATCCTCTCGGTATGGATATCATGTACCAACCGTTGAAATTATGACACTTGTTACATCACAGGTCGAGAATCCACTATTTTGTAGTCCATGAACTTGGATACTACAAACTTCTTCGTGCTGGCCTCGTTAACACGGTACTTCTGATCAAGAGCCTCCAAAAGTTCCTTGACAGTCTCCTTGACCGAGAGATAGAAAATAAACTATCATCAAGTCCGTTCAACACCATATTCCGACACAAGTAGTCGGAATGAATTCAAGTATCGTAATGAATACGAACTTGAACATCCGCTTCGTCCTCACTAGGCATAGAAGGCTTATCTTCACTCAAGAAGCTCGCAAGCCCCATGGTGGTGATGTAAAACATCATCTTATGAGCCCAACGTTTGAAGTCAGAGCCTGAGAAAGTTGGAGGCTTTTCGGCGATCGGCATCATTCTTGGCAGTTGAAGAGGTGCCATCATGGTGTTGTTGTTGTTGTTGTTCGGACCTTGTTGGTCGGAACTGTTGGAGCCAGTGGAAGGATTGGTCGACATATCCAAGAAAAGGGATTAAGTTTCGATATGCTTAATATCAAATTATAAATTCAGATTTCTTCTCCACGAACACAGAAGCAAGTAACGTGCACGGTTTCTCGTCTTGCGATTGTTATCCGGTGTACTAGCTCGTGACAAATTACAAAGAAATGGAAATAGAATCTGAATTAACAAGAACCAAATTAGAAATACAAGGAAATAAATGAAACGACAAACCAGAAACAAAACCAGATTGTTGTAGAAGTCACTCAAAGATGCCTTCTGCCCGCAAGATGAGAAAACGCCCTGGTAGTGCTCTTGGGTTAGCGGCTCGTCCCCAAAGGTAAACGACTTCACGTCTCTAAAGTAGCAACACCGCAAACTGAAGAGCTCGGCGAACTGGATGAAGAGAAAAACTGAGCTATACTATGAACTAATATGCTATTTGAAGGAGAGAACAAACAAGTTGAATGCTGCAAAATGAAGAGCGGACTTTTCTGTGTCAGAAAAGCATGCTCGATGCCTCCTATTTATAGTAACTTTTCACACATGTAGGATTTACTCTACATTAAACTTCTTTCGACTGTTCACGAGCAATAACACATGAAGCAGTTGTTTTTAGTGGTTACAAATTGATTCTGAATCAATTTAATTAATTTCCATTAGCGGTTACACGCCGTTGAAAAGTTGTAGCCAACTTTTGATATCACACAATTAAATAATTTAACTTTGTGTTGGAAAATCAATTGGGTCAAGCCCGATTTGTAATCACAAATTAAACAATACAAATGTTTAATTTATTTGTAGTTTAGATAATTGGGCCAAGCCCAATATCAATATCTTGAGTTCGAATTCGTTTCCTCAATATCGATAATCCGACAAATTATCATCTTGAGCTCGAACTCATTTCTACAATATATGAATTTGTCTACAACAAATTCATATCCAACACACAACTCAAATATATTATTTCTCACTCACCAAATAATGGTTTTGAGAACATGAAAATATTCAGATTATCCACATAATAAGTAGAATAATCCTCTATTATTTAATTCTCAATAATTAAATAATTAATCACCATAAAAAATAATTTCCAAACCATTATTTCCAACAGAGTGTAGCTGCGAGTGTTATCCGAACCTGCCAAATCCATGTAGCGGTAGTGTGTAGCAAGGACAAGAATTTAGCTAAGTATATTACCTAGGTCTATTGTTCTTGAGTGTTTGAGTTGTTGAGCTTGTATTTTCATCATACTTGGTTTAATAAAATTTACTTTACCAAAAACAAAAATCACGAAATATACATAGAACTAACCATTTCTTCAAGCTCGAATGTCAGGAATATGGTGTAAAAACCTGAACTTTATTTTATTTTATAAATTATGAAATTTTGAATAGTATACTTTTCTCAAATAATTAAATTTAGCTCCAACATGCTATTTTAACACGATAAATTCAAACAAATTATTTTCAGAGCATTCACTACAGTCTCCACTAAATTGGTGGGCGTTGTCGAAAAATAGTCCTGTGCTAGTCCCTTTTCAGATTTCCACAACGGCACCAGTAGCAATGCCGCTGGCGGTCGTCATTTTTTTATATATTAATTTTTAAGATTTAAAATAAATAATAAACCATATTTTATTTAATTTAAATAAAAATAAAGACATTATAATAGATGAAATTAAACGAAACTAAACTAAACACGACGAAAATAAGGTCGTCCTTCAACGTCCTCCACGTGTCGAGAATTATGAACAGAGCCCCTTTGAAGGCTATATAGTCATCTTTAGCTCAAGCCAGTATCCGCTCGGTGGTAGCGTTTAGATTTTGCTGGCGGTGTGCTTAGTGGAACTGGTCGAAAATGAGGACGTTACTCTTAGTCCGTTGCCAATAGTGGTGCAGCTAATTCACAATCCTCACTACGACCTCGGGGCGAGTAGCATTGTACCAGCTGATGATATGATCCCAAAATTCGCCTCCACCTCCACGCGGCAATCGGCTGACCTCGAGCCAAACGGCGCAGGGTTTTTCGTCTCGACATCAGAGTATTGATGGTGAGGCATTGAAGAAGAAGAAGATAGTTGAGCTTGAATGAAAACGGGGTGAAAATTGGAGTAAACAGGAGATGTACTTATAGAAGAAGAAAATGAATAAAATAAAATAAATAAAATCGACGTCATAAATTAGGAAGCCGTGACGTCGGCCAACGACTGGTGCACCAAACTGGCGGAGGTGCGCCATTTTCCCCCGTCATCAAACTGACGACAACAACAACACCCACCAAAACAAAGGCGCCCACAGCAAGAACCAGCAGCTTATTGGCGCCGCTATGGGTGCTCTCAATATTAGTTGAATTGATGAGTCAATTTGTAGAGGCTAGGAAATGATTTGAGCTTCTTAAGTCTTCCAAATAAAATCTATGACACGAAATTTATCCTAGCTCGTTTATACTATTCCCTCCAACGTATTGAAATTGTTATGTTACTGTTTGGCACGGAGATTAAGAATAAGTTTTAAAAAAATATAAAGTGAGTAGGTACTTTTAAAGGATTTTGAAGGATTAAGACTTTTTTTATTTAAAAGATGACAACATAAGTAGGACACCTAAATAAAGAAAAGATAATAATATGAATAAGTCGGAGAAAGTATACAATTATAAATGAGGATTTTCAAACTAGCACTTCTTAGATAGTTTTTTTAAATTTTAGCACTCCTTACAAATTTTGTAAATTTTAGCACTTTTGAACATTTTTGCCCTTCCATCACCAATCTAGTAACAAAAAAAATTGTGACTGAACAAAAAAAAATATTCTACCACCACAACCCCGCCGCCGCCGTCGCCGGCGGCCACAAATTTTTTGTGAAGTCGGAAAAAAAAAATTGTGAAGTCACAAAAAAAAAATATTCCACCAACACATTTCCGCCGACGTGCCACCGCCACCGCCGTCGTGCCGCTGCCACTGTCGCAGGTGGTCACAGAAAAAATTTATGACTGAACAAAAAAAAACTTCAACCACCACTTTTCCGCCGCCGCCGCCGCCGTGCTACCACTGCCACCGTCGTGCCGCCGCCACTGTCGCCGGCGGCCATAAATTTTTTGTGAAGTCAGAAAAAAAAAAAAGGAAAAATGTGTGTAGTTATCAAAAAAAATTTGTGAAGTCACTTAAAAAAACTGTGAAGTCACAAAAACAATATGTGAAGTCACAAAAAAAAAAAAACAAAAAATTGTGAACTCACAAAAAGAATATAGAAAAATTTGTGAATGCACAAAAAAAATGGGAAGGCCAAGCAGCCTTCCATCTGCTCCCATTAAACCAACCAACACAATCAAAACAGACCTCTTTCATCAAACATCAACACACAAAATTTTGCAGGCAAATTGAAATAATGTCACCCTAAATAGTAGTATATGTCCAGTAGTATTATACCAAAAATGCAATCAAATGTCACCCCAAATCATACACAATTTATGCAATTGAGCAATAACAGATCTCTTCCAAAATGAAACGAAAACTGAAATAGAAACAACAATATGCCCAACTCCCAATGCGCGACGGCGAGCCCGATTGCTTCAGTCAAATCCTCGATCGCCGAATCGATACGCCTTTTCCGATTTATCCCGATCAGTAGCTCTGCTCGTCTGATCAGAGCGTCGGCCTTCTCCCTCTCCGACAGAATCTTGACCGCCGGTGGTGAGAGCGCCAGATCCAGTGACTTAAGAGCCGCAGCTTTGTGGCCCATTAGGGTATCGACCATGGCCTTGAGGATGTGCGCCGCCAGGTCTCGCGGGTTGAGGGCTAGCGCCTTGTCGGCTTCGTCCACGGCGGATTTGGCGAGGTTGAAGGAGGTGGACTTGGTCTTGGTGGATCGGGCTCAGGCCAGGAGCTGGGCTCCCTGGATGAAGTGGCGGTGAGCCTGGTTGTTGGGCCGGGCTCTCGATCGGAGCTTCGAGAAGACCCGCTTGGGGAGGGTGTGGATGACGTAGAAGATAGCGAGGCTGAAGATTAGGATGCCCAACTGGACTACCACATCTATTTTGTAGAGAGATATTTGAGAGAGGCGGCTAGTAGGTGGCGGAGGCGAACGCCGCCCTCGTTGGCGGCAGGGAGAGGAGACGGCGGCGGGAAGGCTAAGGTTTTTAGAGAGATAGAGAGATATTTGAGAGAGGCGGCGAGTAGGTGGCGGAGATGGGTCAGGATGGTGAAGTTGGTGGGGAGGTAGGCGGCGGTGGAGGCGAACGCCGCCCTCGTCGGTGGCAGGGAGAGGAGGCGGAGGAAGAGGACGAACGCTGCCCTCGTCTGTTGTGAGTGTGTGTGTGTGTGTGTGTGTGTGTTGACGATAGATCTGGGTGTGTTGGGTGTGTTTTTTTTGGATGAGGAAGGAGAAGATGAGAAATAGAAAGATAAAGTAGGGGTAAAAAAGAGATAAAGTGCTAAATTTTTAAAGATTTATAACAAGTGCTAAAATTAAAAAAAAAAAATATTTAAGAAGTGCTAGTTTGGGGGATTTTCTCATTATAAATCCAAGTTGTGACATGTAAGCTACTATTGATGAATTGAAATAAAGTGGATAAAAATTAGTTTTCAAAAAAAAATAATAATAAATAACACTACTTATGGTTTTAAAAGTAAAAATTTATTATATTTTAAATAAATTAATTCTTTTATAAAAGACGACGTTGGTCGATATATCGTGTGGATAATTGCGACTGGCACAACAATTTCAATTTGGCCAAATTCAAATCGTGAAAAAATTGCAACAAATGTAAAGACAAAGCTCATAATAAAAATTGAAAAAAGCACAAATTCTGTATTCTAAGCTAATTAACCTTTTAAAATTAGTATCGAGTAAATGAAATTTCTCAATTTTATAGCGAGTTCTGGACTACTCTCCAGCAAAAGTATATGATTTTGAGCCCATTTTCTTATTGTTTGGTTCAATATCTACATTTTACAAAGCCCGTTAACCAGTATTGAAGTCTTTGAGAATGGGCTGATGACTGATTTTTTATTTATTTTATTTTCATTATTAAAGCTTAGTTTCTTATGTTTGGGTATAATTCCGAGCGGTTTGAAACTTGGAAGTTGATGGATATTTCCATTATCACAAATTTATTTCAATCTATTATAGGGTCCAAATTTATTTCTAATTCCTGCACCAAAATCCTAGTACCATCTGATCCTTTTGTTATATATATATATAGACCCCTGTAGGAATGAATTAATATAAAAATTAGGAATGAATTAATATAAAAATAAGTCCTGCCTACTACAGGAGCTATGAATCAACCTAGATCATTGATATTCCGATAATATATGATCGTCATACATAGAAATATACAAAAATCAATGTCTCATTTTATCCATTTCATATATATAAATGTGTGTGTGAATGTGATTGTTTTGGATAATGAGGATTGGAGGGGCCTGGTTCAAAGTTAAAATAGAACTACATGTACATGGGCTGTTGGAGGATTGTTGTTCATAACTATCTTTGTCGTGCGACAAGGAAAAGCAGCAGCCATATGCAATTCAATTGGTGTACAACATAAAAGTCCAAGAGTGAAAGAAACACAGAATAAAACACATGATACTCAAATACATAAAATAAAAATAAAAAAAAATAAAAAGGTCTCCACATACGTTTATACAAAATTTCAACAGTCATTTTGTTTTACGATATTTTAACTATCTATAATTGTATCGCGATATAAAAAAAAATGTGAAAATATTAAAACAATCGAGCATCTAGAGGCCGGGAAAATAATTACTAAAAATAAGTTGAACAAATTTGAATATACATGAGCCTTAGAGTGAGAAATACAAATAGAACTAGAAATATAAATAAAACTAGACCATTAATATTTGTACGATCTACTATCTAAATAACGGATGCATATCAAAATAATGCACTCAAAGTCAATTTTATGATGCATATTCTGCATCAATCGATTAAGAATCAATCTTGACCATCGATTTAAATCAGAATCAATCACTAAATTTATTCGTACTTCTTATATACCCTTTTTATCCTAGAAGAATATACAAGTACGTTCCAAAAAAACATACATTTTTCATTTATATTAATAAATCTCTCATTTATTACGCTTCTAATATGAGACTCTTTCTAAACTCACACTATATTTTAAAAGGTTTTTAAAATCCTTGCCATCACAACCAATGTATATTTCTGTGGAAGGAGGGGGAGTACCATTTATTTTTTTCATAAAAGAATAACGAAAAATATGTGTGATAATTGGGCAGTTGAGTAAATGAGAATTCAAAAGGCACAGGCTGTCACGTGCCACATGTCGGCACTGCTTCACGAAGTGGAAAAAGCCCATAGCTAAATAAGTAGTATATTTTAAAGCGTAGAGAAATTTTTAATTTTCTACTAATATTAAAATATAAAATGATAGTATTATCAACCATTTCAATAAGATTTAATTTCATGATGTTATTTGTTGTAGATATTTGCGTAAAATTATGAAATAAAAATGAGTTAGTAAATAGCAGAAAATTTACTTTGGATCAAGACATTTTATAGTATTAGATTTTATTTTTTCTGAAGATCCAAGACATTTTATAGTATTACGTTTTATTTTTTAACCGCATTTTCCAATCGAGCTAAATCTTTTACAAACATGAATCAATATAAAAGCCAAAGAAACAAAACAGTAATTTCTCTATTTGAAAAATTTAAACTAAAAAAATCACGTGACTGTCGCGATTGTCGCCGTCGAAATCTTTTATTACCAATTCAATCTCGTTAGATATATTTAGTATACTTTTAGACCCCATCTATACATTGATTGATGCAGAAAATTATCCTCTCAAGGGCCCAACCTAATTTTTGATTTCTCGAATAAAGAATTTGACCGCCGATGAAGATTTTCATGTTTGTATTGATGTAATATTTGGATAGTTTTTTAAGGGAATTACAACGAGATATATATGTTTACAATCAGATAAATCCTTACACTATCATATAGGTGTAATAATCTCTACATCACAAAAAGATGAGATCACTACTCTACACGCAGGCGGAACCATTACACTATCAAATAAGATGAGAATATACTACACCGTACTATGGCGAGATTGAACTCAAGACCTCTCATTAAGGAGAGACTTGTAATATTTGAATAGTTTTAATTGCAAAAGGTTGAAGGATTGAATTGTATTGTTTTCTAAAATTGCAAAGTTGAGACGTTCTTGTTTGTCAGTACTACATTTTGAATGTCGCAGTGATCGTAACAATCGCAGATTTCTATATGCACGATGTAGAAAAAAAGCGTCTATCAACTTGTATGGACTTTTGGCGAAGAAGAAACACAATGCTTATTGCAGGAAATAATTTTGGTAAGTACCACCTAATTTATCTAAAAAATCATTAAATCTTAAAGTGTATATACAAACGTTCTCTGTACTATACCCAAATATTATAAAAGAATTAGAAATAAAATGAAAACGATAGTAAATATATGCCATTATATATGTTGCTAAAGAATATAAATTGATCCCTCCTTATATTAGTGTGGTGATCCAGTTTTATTGCTACAAGATGTACTATTGCTCCCATTTATATTAAACTAGTGTGCAACCTGTCGATGTTATTAGTCGCCATTCGCTTGGTAGTTATAGAAATTTATCTTGAAAGTAAGAATTTTTTTTTTAATTAAATTGAAGATTATTTTATTTTAAAAGTGAAATATTTAAATTCTAATTAAATTCAAGAAAATTGTTATGCGATTATCTCGTATTCATTTACTATTTTTCTTCCTTTTTCATGTATTTTTCATCCAAAAAGTTCATTAAAATTATTAAAAATATTAGCCACACAATTTACTTGGTAGTTATAAAAATTTATTTTGAAAGTGAAAGTCATTAATATGTATTTAAATTTAAAAAAAAAATATTCCCCGATTCTCTAGACTTTTTTTACTATTTTTTATCCTTCCAGATTAATTTAATCCAAACGCTTCAGTAAGATTCAAGAAAATTATTATGCGATTTTCCCGTCATCATATACTATTTTTTATACTTTTTTATTCAATTTTAATCCATATATTATTAAAAATATTAAGCAACATTTTTTTTGAAAGAATGATTAAGCAACGTTAAAACTTACTATTAGTAAGTCAATTTATTTCTAAATATTAAACTATTTATTTAGCAATTAAATTATTTGTATTAACAACTAAATAATTGACCAAATTAATTTTTAATAAAAATAATTTGATCGGGTCAATTAATTAATTGACCAAATTATAATAGTGTTGTAAAGAACTTACAAGGATGAAAAAAAAAATCACATTGATTTTGAGTATTTATGTAAGTCTTCTAAGAGTGATATCTTAAAATTAAGTTGAAGGCTTGAATCAACATTGATTTTAATAATATATAGATAGATAGATTGTCTAATAGGCTCATTTAGAATCTATAATGATAGATCTAGGGTTTGTAGAGATGGCAGAAAATAACAATAATGCGATAACACAAGGATTTACGTGGTTCGATCGATGTGATCTACGTCCACGGGAGAGAATATCGAGAGCTTTTATTACTTGAGAGTACAATGAGTATTTGAACATATCTAAACCTCTAATCTAGCATCTATTTATAAGCCTTGAATTGAGCCCTAATCTTTCTAGGATTTGGATTCCTTATACATATCTTGTTTCCTAGTACATGCATATCCGATTCCCATTCATAATAGGATTCGATCTTCTCCCAAAGTAGGGCTTCGTGACTTGGTCTTCAAGGTAGGCGTCGACTGTAATTGGGCCGAGCTCTATGGGCCGACCTTGAATGTATAGGCCCACCTGGATTGGGCCTTAGGTCAGGCCCAAGGAGAGGCCGGTACTATCACATCCCCCCCAAAAAGAGGTAAGAAGACGTGTAGACGTAGACTACGAGGTTGAATTGCCGAGGTGATTGATCGCGCAAATCACCGCTACGAGTTGAATTGTCGAGCTGATCTTCCGAGCTCATCCTCCGAGCTCATCCTTCGAGCTCGAGGTGGTAGTGGAGAAACACCAACCTGAGTGCTGGCCACTTGACTGTGCTGGATGTGGCCCATGTCCGAACTTAAAGGGAGGGAAAAAGTAATGGGCCATTTGAATTGGGTTGAGGGACGGTTCATATTCCAAGAATATCGGGCCCACGTTTACACGCGTTGATGTGGCACGGCGGGATTCAAATGTATATCCTTTGGATACAAAACGTTTCCCCCTTTTCATTTTCCCATCCGCCATTTTTAGCAGAAAAAGCTTTTGCCCAGAAAATTTTCCTTCTCCCTTGAAATCCTCGAATTTTCGTTTCCATTCCGCCGGCGTTTATTCCGTTGGGGTTTCCGTTCACAGTCGCCTCGCACAGTTTCAGACGCGCTCACAAGTAAGTATGGCTTCCCCCTCTCAGACTAGCAGTAGCAGTAGCGAATCCCCTATGCCAGTCAGTGTCAATAGTAGCTTTAAATATAAGGTTTTCACTCTAGGATCGTCGGAACCCACATTTGAAACCCTAGTAGTGCCCCCTCGTGTGAATAAGGGGAAGGTAAATGATTACGCCTCATCCTTGGGTGAGACTAGGATTAGGTTCCTCGCTCAAACGTACAATTTTCCTTCTGACGCTGGGTTAATAGAACCCCGCCTAGAGGATAGGGCGTGTGCCCCCCCAACGGGTTTTGTTACGATTTATGAGGATAGTCTGCACGCGGGTCTTCGAGTGCCCCTGCCTGAAGCCTATTCCGAGCTCCAACGGAAACTTGGCCTGGCGTTAGGGCAGATAACCCCAAACTCATTTAGGCAATTCACCGATTTGGGTGTAGCCGCCGCTAATGAGGATTACCGGATATCCGCCGAGCTCATCCACGAGCTCTTCCTCTTCAAAAATAATGCGGGCTGGTACTATGCCTCATCCCGAGCTGAGTTCAAGGGGCGAACTCAGAATAAGGTAGATAAGTGGCATTCGAAATTTTTCTTCTACCGTCACAGTAGTTTTGTTGACCTGGTGTGGAGGGTAGAGAAACCTTATGAGTGGGTAATAAGCGAGGTGGATAGGGATTTGGCGACTGTTGTAAAAGCGATGAAGGACCTCGGGTCTTTTGAGGGGAGATACACCGAAGACTCGCTAGCAGAAGCGGGGTTGAGCCCGTATGAGCCCCATCGTATGGCGGATCCTTCGACGGGTGAGGCCCCGCTTTAGCTGTTAGGATTGCCTTTTTTTTTTTTTTTCATCATTCTCACCCTTTTCTTGCTTTGATTCGCAGTGAAGAACTTTGGAAAAATTAAGGAGGTCAGTGCCAAGGCTACTAAAGCCAAGGAGGTCGGTGCCAAGGCTTCGGGCAAGAGGCCGAGGTCGTCGGGGCGATCTGCGTCCTCGCCTGACCCGGGGCAGGTCGGAGGGCCTTCTGACCCCCTTCAAGGAGCCAAAGGGGTGGAGTCTGCTGTTGCGGATGCGAGCCCTCCTATGGCGAAAGCTGCTTTTTGCCCTTCTCCTCCTCAGAAACGGGCTAGGATCGTTGAGAACATCATCGACATGACAGGCGATGATACAAGCCCGGTAGCTCCCTCGAACCGGCTGGTGGACTTGCCTTTCCCCGAGGTGAGTATGATTGCGTTTTTTTTTTTTTTTGCAATTCTGTGATTCTTGTCCATGTAGCTTACTATACTCCTTTGATAGGGTCTTGATGTGTTTGTGGACTGGCTGAGAAGCAACGTCGGGCTGATGTCTGCCCGGCACGAGGACGAGAAAAGCCGGTACTCCGAGAAGCTGATATCTGCCAATGCTCGGGCGAAGAGGGCTGAGGCCGCACTGATCAAGGCCGCCGAGGAGGTGAAGGCTGCCAAGTCCGAGCTGGCTGTTCAGCTCGCAAGGGCCGCGAGTGAGGCTGAGAGAGCTCGGGCTGAGGCAGAAAGAGCTCGAACTGAGGCGGAAAGAGCTCGGGAGCTGGAGTCCGAGCTGGCCGCGGCAAGGGATAGGGAGGCCCAGCTTGCGGCTAGCCAAGGTGAGGTGCTCCGAGCCTATACTAAGAGGCTTCTGCTTTCGGAGGGCTTCGCCGGCTTGGCCAATGACTTGGCCAACCTCATTAACGGCAACTTCGCCGTGGCCGCTCTGGAGAAGGCTGCCCAGGAGTTCCCCGATCTGGACGTGGCGAAGTTCGGCTTCGAGCGTCTCGGGGATGATGCTCTGCCTTCTCGGTATGCAAGGGTGGTCCGGGATCACCTCGCTCAGCTGCCCGTCCTGGAGTTTCTTGCTAGTTCGTCGGAGTTGCTAACTGCCGAACAGGTTGTTAACTGTTCGGTAGATCAGGATTCCGAGCTGGACACGGTCTTCGAGTCTCTTCAGGATGAAGAAGAAGAAGAAGAAGAAGAAGACGAAGATGCTGAGGATATGGGAGAGAAGCGGGAGGCCGAGGGTGATGCTGAGCAGGTCCCTCCCGAGGGTCCCCAAGCCACTAATGCTGAGAATCCGAGCTCCGAGCTGCCACCTTCTGAGTCTGAGAAGGTCGGCGATTCTTAGTACTTATTTTTTTTTTTTTTTTTTTTGAACATTGTATCCTTGTACTGAACTTGGAATGAATGAATGAAATTTGTTTTCCTTTTCTTGTGTGTAGCACTCGGTTCCTGTTGATGTTTCTACTTTACGCAAACAGGTGGATCTTCTTTCTCACGACCTGCGTGAGCAGCGATCCTTTGCTCAACAATGGATGAATAAGTGCCGTCGAGCTGAAGAGCTTTTTGCCGAGAAGTGTTCTTTGTTGAAATCAACTGAAACCGAGCTGAAGGAATGGCAAATGAAGTTCGAGGCGCTTGGCGTGGAGGCCGAGGTCAAGCGGGTCGCTGCTCAAGAGCATGCTGATTTGCTTCAAGCTAGGCTTCTTCAGGCTGAGGAAGAACTGGAAGCTGCCCAAGGTCAGGCTAACCCTGTCTCTGAGGATCACAAGAGGATCGCCCAGGAGCACGCCGAGTACGAAGATATTATCCGACGTGCTGGTGGTATCACCATTTCCGAGGCGGAGCTAAAGACGAAAGAAGACTTGGTGACGTATATCGATCTAAAAGAAGTCGTTGGTCCCGAGTCTCCTTTGCTCCAAGGTGCCTTTGACATGCTCAAAGAGAGTGTGAGTAGGTATAAGTGTATTTTGGAACGCCGACCAAAATTACGTGCGCTGCTGGCCAAAGGTGCGGGTGCCGACCTCCCGTCTTCTTCTTGAACGGCCCCTGCCCACGAGGTAAAAACAGCTTGGCAGGGACGTCAGGTCGGCCCGAGCCGAGGTGGCCGAGCTGCGAGGCCAAGGTCGGCGACTTCGCGAGGTCGGGGTCCTTCCTTTGGAAGCGGTCGAGGTCGAGGTCGAGGTCGGGTTTCAATTGATGACATTCTGGGAATTACTTCATTCGAAGATCGGTGGCTTAACGTTAGCAAGAAACCTCCTCCTTCGTAGACTAGCTCGTTTTTGCCTGTAACTTATGTACATACGAATATTTCTAAATAGTTAGAAATAAATAAATATAGATTGAGTTCGTTGAACTTCCTGTTCGTCATGGAGATAGCTTTCTTAGTTTATTTGCATGTTGCATTTATGAGGGAGTTGAACTCGGACCTCTTTTTTGTTTACGAGGGAACCTTAGTTCAGACCTCGTTATTATGATTCTCTCGGGGGAACTTGTTTCTGACCCCGATTGAAATCTTATTATCCTATGTGAGGGAGCTTGACTCTGACCTCGTAGGATCTTCCTTTTTGGAGGGAGACGAGCTCGGACCTCGAAAGGGTTTTCTTTGCGCATTGGATACTTCGTATAAGCAAACTAAAAGACACAAGAACATGCAAGACGAAAAGAAACTTTATTAATAAAAGTCAGACCAAAACAAAAAGGAGAGTTTTGACGAGCTCGCTAAAAACAAAACACTGACTCAAAGAAAATAAAAGGAAAAAGAAAAACTTAAAGACTCTATATGCAGGACTTTGTTGCTCATACGAAGAATCTCTTTAGGTGGGCGATGTGCCACGTTCTGGGTATCAGCTCGCCTGAAAGATAGGCGATTTTGTAGGCTCCTTTGCCGAGTACTTCGTGCACTCTGTAGGGTCCTTCCCACGTGGCCTCGAGCTTGCCGAGCTTCTCTGAATGGCTTACTTCATTGTTTCTAAGCACAAGATCACCGACCTGGAACTGCTGTGGTTTGACCCTTTGATTATAATATCGGGCCATCTGCTGTTTATACCGATCTTCCTTTATGCTGGCTAGTTCCCGCTTCTCCTCGAGTAAATCCAGGTCGGTTCGGCGCTGCTCTTCATTGGCTTCCGCTGAGAAGTTGATAGTGCGGGGGCTGGGTGCCCTGACCTCTACTGGTATTACCGCTTCTGTTCCGTATACTAAACGGTACGGGGTTTCTCCCGTTGGAGTTCTGGGTGTAGTCCTGTATGACCATAGGACGTTTTGGAGGTTGTAGATCCATTCGGTTTTGTCCTTCTCTAAGCGGGCCTTGAGTCCGTTCACTATTGTTCTGTTGGTGACTTCGGTCTGGCCATTAGTTTGAGGTCGGTTGACCGAGGTGAAATTTTGCTGGATATTGAGTCCTTCGCAAAATTCTTGAAAAGCTCTGCTCGTGAATTGCGTCCCGTTATCCGAGATGAGTACTCTTGGAACTCCAAACCGGCACACGATATTCTTCCAAACGAAGTCGATGGCTTTCTCACTTGTGACTTTTGTGGAAGGTTCAGCTTCGACCCATTTGGTAAAGTAGTCGACGGCGACTATTAAGAATCGTTTTTGCTTTGGGGCCGGGTAGAACGGACCCACGATGTCAATGCCCCACTCCACAAATGGCCATGGGCTCTGTATAGTGGAGAGGTCGGTCTGGGGTACCCTCGTCACCTTGGCATGTAGCTGGCATTTCAGGCATTTTTTCACGAATTCTTCCGCGTCTTTTACCATTGTTGGCTAATAGTACCCCCACCGCATGATTTTTTGGGCTAGCATCCGAGCTCCGATGTGGCTTCCGCATGACCCGGAGTGCACTTCTTTCAGTGCGTAGTCCGCTTCCCTTGGTCCCACACACTTTAGGAGAGGCTGTAGGTATGACTTTCGATAGAGGATTCCTCCTTCGAGTACGTACTGCGTGGATTTAGCCAGGATTTTTCTGGCTTCCGTTTTGTCCTCAGGAATCTCCCCGCTCTCTAAATATTTCTTCAGGGGGGTCATCCAGTTCGGGTCGTTTTCCTGGATTGCATTGACTTCCGCCTCTTCTATACTTCGATTCCGAACTTCTTCTATTAGAGTTGAGCCGGTTGAGTTCACCAGCTTACTTAGCTCGTCAGCTCGGGTGTTTTGGCTTCGAGGAATGCGAACTATCCTAAAGAACTGGAAGGATTGTTCTAGGAGCTTGACTTTCTCCAGGTATTTCTTCAGCTTCTCACTCCTTGCTTCATACTTTCCAAGCACGTGGTTGACCACTACTTGGGAATCACAATAAGTTTGGATAGCTCGTACCTGAAGTGTTTGGGCAAGACGCAGTCTGGCAATGAAGGCTTCATATTCCACTTCGTTGTTCGTAGTGGGGAACTCGAATTGCAGCGAGTATGTTAACTCCTTTTTTTCCGGGCTGATCAGGAGTATGCCAGCTCCGCTTCCTTTCTTCCCCGAGGCTCCATCCACGTACATCTCCCAGCAGTCTGGGGGAGTCTTCTCTGGTATTTCTTGGAGTTTTGCTTTGGCCTTGGATTCTTTTGGTTTATTCACGACGTTGTACCGAGCTTCTACGAGGAAGTCTGCTAAAGCTTGGCCTTTTATAGCTCGGCGAGGAACGAATGATATGGAATGCTCTCCGAGCTCGATTGCCCATTTTACGATCCTTCCTGAAGCTTCCGGTTTAGTGAGGACTTGCCGGAGTGGTAGGTCGGTCAAAACTTGTATTGGGTGAGCTTGGAAATAAGGTTTTAGGCGCCGAGCTGCATTTACCAAGGCTAGAGCGAACTTCTCGAGGGGCTGATATCTTGTCTCTGGATCTTTCAGGACTCTGCTGACGAAGTACACCGGCAGCTGCCGATCTCCTTCATCTCGGACCAATACTGCGCTAATTGCTTCCTCCGACGCTGCGAGGTATAGGGATAGGGGTTCTTCCTTTTTGGGGACCGACAGAGTTGGTAAGTCTCTTAGATGGCGCTTTAGCTCGTCGAAGGCTAGTTCGTGCTCTGGTCCCCATCCAAACTCCGGTGCCTTCTTGAGGATTTTGAAGAACGGAAGTTGTTTCTCAGCAGCTTTCGAGAGGAAACGACTTAGCGCGGTTATGCAGCCTGTCAACTTATGTACGTCGCGAATAGTTCGGGGTACCTTCATTTCCTGGACGGCTTTAATTTTCAACGGGTTGGCTTTGAGTCCCTCCGGCGAGATCCAGCACCCTAGGAATTTCCCAGATCGCACGTTGAAAGTGCACTTCTTGGGGTTCAGCTTGAGGTTGGCTTGCCTTAGCACGTCGAGTGTCGTTCGTAGATCAACCATCGCTGAAGCTTTTTCCTTGCTTTTGACGACAATGTCGTCTACATATACTTCGACGATCTCGCCAATGTGATCTCGGAAGAGAAAGTCGACCATTCGTTGGTAAGTTGCTCCGGCATTCTTCAACCCGAAGGGCATGTATTTGAACGCGAAGACCCCAAAGCTCGTGGCGAAAGCTGTCATGATCGCATCTTCCTTATCTATCAGGACTTGATAGTACCCCTTGTAAAGGTCAAGAAAGCTGAATACCTCGTATCCCACTAAGGCTTCGATCTTCTCGTCGATGTTGGGAAGGGGGTAGCAGTCCTTTGGACAAGCTTTATTGAGGTCGGTATAATCTACACACATCCTCCACTCCCCTCCTTCTTTCTTGACCACCACCGGGTTAGATAGCCAAATTGGGTATTTGACCTCGAATAGCAGCCCTGCTTTCAGCCATTGCTGCACCTCGTCATAGATGACCTGGTTCCGCTCGGCAGCAAATGTTCTTCTCTTCTGCTTTACTGGGGTGGAGCTCGGGTCGATGTGGAGCTTATGTGTAATGATGTCCGATGACACCCCCGTCATGTCCGTTGGCGACCAAGCAAAGACGTCTTGATATTCCCTAAGGAGCTGGATTATCTGAAGGCGGGTTTGGGCCCCCCCTGCAAAGCCGACCTTGACAAATTTGGTAGGGTCTTCTTCGGATAAGGGGACTTGTTCCGCCGAGGCGTCATAAATCGTTGTTGCCTCTTCCCACTCCTCGGGATACTTTGATTGCTATGCTTGCGGTTGACCTCGAAGGGCAACTTGCATGCACTCCTGACCTTTTTCTGGTCGCCGCAGATAGTCAGGATTCCACCCGAGGTCGGGATCTTTAGTAACAAGTGATATAGCGAGATAATGGCTCGGACCGCATTCAGCCAATCCCGACCCAATATGATGTTGTACGGGGAGTTCGCCTTGACCACGTAGAAGTGGATTAGCTTATTGACGCTGGTCGGCGGGCTGCCGATGGCGACGTCAAGCGCGATGATCCCTTCAGGCCGCGTTTCATGCTGCGTGAAACTTTTGAGGGGCAGGGGCGCTGAGTTTACCCGAGCTGGGTCGAGTCCCATCCTATCCAAGCAATGTTGGAAGATGATACTGACGCTGGCCCCACTATCAACAAATACGCGGTGGACAATCTTATTGGCCACTCCGACCTGTATTACCAGGGCGTCATTATGGGGTGTTGTTGTAGGTACAGGATCGTCCTCTGAAAAGGTGACTGTTTCGCCTTTCTTAAACCTCTTTTTCGTCTGTTCCTCTTCCGATGGAATTGGTGGTCTGCGAGCTTCAGACCTCAGCTTAGTTTTTGTCGTGCCCGGAGTTAGCCCGGAGATGGTTGACACCACCCCGTCGTACTGTGGCACGCCGTTCTGAGGGTCGTCATCTTCCTCATCATGACTGGTTTTAGCCCGCTTATTATCGGGAGCGCAGCGGCCCTGTCCGCCCTTTCGCTTCCCCCTTCTGTTCTTCTTTCCCCCGACCTCGTACTTCTTCAGAGCTCCTTCTTGGGCTAACCTCTCTATTTCCACTGCGAGGTCGCGACAGTCTTCTGTGTAGTGCCCGTGGTCGTCATGGAAAGAGCAGTATTTGTTTTTATCCCGAGGTTTCGACCCCGACATAGGGCGTGGTCGTGTAAACCAGTCCTCATGAAGTACGAAGATCTCCGCATTTGTTTTCACAAAGGGAGGTCGCTGAGGGGGCTCCGACCCCGGCCGTGGACCGAGCCGAGACTGGATAGGTCCAGGTCCGAGCCGGGATTGGATAGGACCCCGCTGAAGGCGTTCGTGGGCACTTCTCCGATCACGATCGTTCCGGCCCCGATCACCTTCAGGCCTCTTCTTCTCTGTTTCCTCCCGCTTCAACCGGTCCGCATCTTGACCGTCTGCGAACTGGTACACGATTCTCCACATCTCCTGGGCCGTCTCGGGTTTCTGCTTAGCAAGCTCCTGGTTCAGGGACCCAGGAGCGACCCCGTTTCGGAAAGCCGAGATGAGGAAAACATCGTCGATTTTATCGACCTTCAAGCTTTCCTGCATAAATCGGGAGGCGTACTCCCTTATGGTCTCTCTGTCCTTTTGCTTCACGGACAGGAGGTAGGCCGTGTCTCAGCGAGCTTGGACTTTCATAAGGAATCTTTGTTTAAAGATTCCTTCGAGGTAGGCCCAAGATCCTACGCTGCCAGTCGGCAGGCCGTCGAACCAAGCTCGGGCGTAGTCGACCAACATCTCTGGGAACAGCTTGCACATGTGCTCTTCAGTGAGGCCTTGATTGTGCATGCTGTATTTGAACCGCGTCAAGAAATTGAGGGGGTCCTCCAACCCATTATAGGGTGGTATGTTGGGCAACTTGTACGTCGCGGGAAGCCTGGCATCGAGCAGCTCATCGGTGAACGGGCTGACGAGTTGGGCTGACCTTCCTTCCCGTCGGTGCCGGTTTACCTTGGGGCTATAACTTCTGGAATAGCTCGGACTTCGGTCCCTGCCTGGGCTACGATGTCGCCTCGGGAGATGGTGCTGCTTGGGACTCCGCTGCGGGCTGGAGCTCCGGCGGCGGAGTGGGCTTCGCCGAGTATCGTGCTTTCTTTTCAGCTCGGGCTCTTGCGTTTTGGGATGATGTGAAGTTTTGGGTATAGACTTCCGTGTGGAACTCTCCCTAGCTTCGGATATTGAGGGCATCCTAGCTGTTGTGAGGAAGCGCTTGAAACTCTCCCTATTCGCTCTTGCGAATTCAGTCGCGGCGTATGCAGTGGTGAGGTCGAAGTCTTCGAGAAAATCCTCTCCTTTCGATCCGGACTTCTGTGGACCCTTCTGAGGGTTGCCCTCTAGCGCGGGCATCCCTTTGAAAGGGTCCTCCTCCATAGGGTTATTGCCGTGCCCCTCCTTTGGGACCGAGCTGTCTTTCTGGTGATTGCCCCTGTTCGTAGGGCGACTTTCTGCTTCGTCGGGGTTCCCACGTTGGCTTTGGTCTCCCCGCACGTTTGTGATCGCGTTACCGTCATAGTTCTGCTACCAAAGAACCGTCGATCGTCTTCGTTCCCACAGATGGCGCCAATGATAGATCTAGGGTTTGTAGAGATGGCAGAAAATAACAATAATGCGATAACACAAGGATTTACGTGGTTCAATCGATGTGATCTACGTCCACGGGAGAGAATATCGAGAGCTTTTATTACTTGAGAGTACAATGAGTATTTGAACGTATCTAAACCTCTAATCTAGCATCTATTTATAAGCCTTGAATTGAGCCCTAATCTTTCTAGGATTTGGATTCCTTATACATATCTTGTTTCCTAGTACATGCATATCCGATTCCCATTCATAATAGGATTCGATCTTCTCCCAAAGTAGGGCTTCGTGACTTGGTCTTCAAGGTAGGCGTCGACTGTAATTGGGCCGAGCTCTATGGGCCGAGCTTGAATGTATAGGCCCACCTGGATTGGGTCTTAGGTCAGGCCCAAGGAGAGGCCGGTACTATCATATAATATATATGTATATGCTCTCAACTCGTTTAAAACTTATTATTCTATACATTTCCGTCTTAAAATTAAACTAAAACTCTTTATTCGGTCAACCAAATTAAATCGGTTGTGCAAACTAATTGCTGGATGAGGAAATATACATTAGTTTTGAGTATTTATATAGATTTTCAAAGAGTGGTGTTATTGAAAAAGGAACGTGGGATATAAAAATTTTATAACTTTCGTTTTTCTAAACTTTTAATTTTCTAATACAACACTTTGACCCGTTTATAATTTGTCCATGATCATTAACCTGTTTCGCTTTATGTGGAATCAAAAGTGTGCAGTTTTTTTCTTTTGCAATCGTTTTTAAATCTCTCGTTCATCATTTAATCCAAAAATTAACATTCTTATTTATTTATCTTGATAGATATTAATTAGGGTGATATTGGACAAAAGTTTCATCAAATTTCTCCTATCAAGAAATTAGTTACTTAAGTAGACATTAGCGTATATATAATCCTGAATTGAGAAGATGTTTAAATATATTAACTTTAAATTTTTGGTTCAACTCTTAGTAATTAGTAGTATCTAATAATCTCTTGTGAAATTAATTATACGATTTGATGCAACTCTGGATCAAATTATATAATTTAGTTTTTGTATTATCACAAAGTTATTCTCAATCAAATTACATGTGTATGCATTTTCTCATTTTTTTTAATGATATCGAGAGATCAATCCACGTTTATATAAATTTTCAAACAACAACTTCATATAGCTATCTTTACTACTTTTTCTTATGTTACATAAACTTTAATAGTTAAATAACTTAAACTTTTCTATAAAAATATATTATTTATTCAGTCAATAAATAAATAAGTTAAATTAAATTGGTAGTGTAACTATAGACTTTTATTCGACCAACTAATAAATTGATCGAATTAAATCGATATTGCAAAGGATAAAAAAATACATATTGACAATAAATATTATAGACTTCCAACCACGTGGAGTTTTATTGAAAATATGATGTGGGATAAAATGCTAGGTGGTGCTAAGAAATTGTAATGCTATCATTTTTAAAGTTTCCCATCTAAACAAGGAATAGGAAAAAATGTAAAATATCATGAGTACAGCCATTTGAAAAAAATCATCCAATAAATCTGAAACTATGAGAGAATATATGCCATAAATAAAGAGAAATACCAAATATGAGAGATTATATGTCATATGAATAGGCATGTGCATTTTATTTTATTTTTTTTGGAAATTTTAAGGATATATAATATTAAATAGTAAAACATATAAATTTAAAATATGTAAAATAATAATTTAAGATAAATAGGAATAATGAATGAAGAGAGCGCTGCGTAGAATCTAAAATTTAGAAAAGGATTTGAATTAATATTGATTTTAATAATATATATAGATAGATGGATAGATAGGTCGAGTAATTATTATTTGTGAAATTATGATATACTATATGAGTTGGTGGATGTGGGGTCTACTTTACATTTTCATGTGACAGATAATTTAAGTCAGAATTTTGTAAGACTAACACCATCGAACTACACTGAACATAAAAACATTTTCACGTGGAAACCTTCGGAAGAAACAAAATTGCCATAAATTGTTTTATTTTCTTATTTATTCATTTATTTATTTTGTGCGAACACCAAATCTCAGAAGAAGAAAAGAAATAATCAAGAATAAATAAATAATAATGCAATCTATCAACTTGCAATGCCGCTAATTAAATTAATTACAGTTCTAATTAATTATTAAGATTTCTGTATTCTCGTCCTGTTACAACTCAGTTAAACAGCTCATCTTAGATGCATCAAAATAAATATTCCATTTCCACGTTACATGTTCTGCCTGACTCAACAACAACATAATAGTAATATTCTAAATAATTTTTGCATCGGATGCAAATAAATCTCAATAAATTAGATATGTTATTGAAGTGCATACTAGTATACTACCGCTGGCAGTTTTTCTTGGGAAAACTTCACTTAATATACGTGTGCTACATCACATTTAATTTGCCTTTTTAATGATTTTCTTAAAAAAAAAAAAAAAAAAAAAAAAAAAACGAGCTCATTTCTTTTAAAAGTTACTATACTCTAGCCACAATATAATAGGACAATTGTACAAAATTTTCCAACAAATCACGAAATTTTGAAATGTAGAAAGAAAAAGTTGGGAAGAGCCGAGCCGAGGCTCCCCGAAGCGTAGTAAATGTGGGTTCGCCCCTGTAATTCTGTGAACGTTGGGAAGAGCCGAGTGCTGACCATCTTCGTCTAACTACGTTTTTTATTACTTTTAAGTGAAAATATAGCAGTAGTATGTTATTGTTTGTCTTATTGTTTTGTCTCATATAGAATTCATATCGATGAAACGTCTCTTTATATGTCCCCTAAATTTTAGAAATAACATAGGAATTTATTATTACTCACTTCATTTCGCTAATTACGACTCACTTTTTATTCAATTAATCTACTAAATACTCCCTCCGTTCCGTTCTTGTTGTAACATTTCTTTTCAGTATAGTATTAAAAAGAAGAACATCAAGAGTAAAAGTGATGATTAGTGTAGTAACAAAGTAATATAAAAGTTTTTAAAATAAATAAAGTGTTGTTGATGTAATATAAAGTGAATAAAGTAGTTTTCTAATTAGAGAAGGTCTCCCCTGCAACTTGCCGCAGCTGACATGCGACCGGGCCGGATCGGGTTGACCTGCTGACCCAGTAAAATTATTTTTTATTTTTTGATTTTTTTTTTAAATTTCAATTTTCTTTTTCCTGGCTCCGCCTTCGCCTCCGATTTTACGGCTCCGCCTTCGCTCCGATTATTAATATAAGTATAATCGTCGGGCAACAATTTGGATATTTTTTGCTCACTCCGAGGCCTTCGGCTCCACTCGCTCGAATCTTGACCAAAAAAGAAGCGGCAAAAAAAAAAACGAAGAGGCAAACAAAAATAAAAAGAGGAAAAAAAATCTAGAAATGAAAAAAAGAATTGAAAAAAAAAAATCAGGTGCGTGCACCCCATGCGCCTCACGAGTGGTTGCATGGGGTGCGTTAGGTCTAATACAAGTTTTTGCCTTCCAATTATTTTCATAAAAGGAAATGCTAAAGATGAATGGGACATTCAAAAAAAATGTTACAAGATGAACCAGATAGAGAGAGTATAATTCATTTTAAAAAGGACAAAATTTAACCATTCAAACAACAAATCTTCTATTGCAAGATTATATCTTACGTGTATTGTTTAATTTGATTCATCGTAAGTTATCATTCAAAAGTTTACAACATGAACAAAATTGATTCTTACGTACCATGTTATTTTTCGACTGCCAAATGCAAGTAGGTAGAAGAAATGTAATGATAATTTATCAAAGGACATACCCCTTGTTCATGGTTGTCACTTTTATCATTTTGATCCGTCCACAATATGGTTATCATTTTTGTCATTTTGATCCGTTCATGATATGGTTGTTTGTCATTTTGATCCGTCCACGATATGATGACCACTTCCATTTATAAAACTAGGGGCAGCATAATACATAATATTAATCTTGTATTACCGATTACTCCACATACATTTATGGTGTGATTCTTACTCCACTCGGAACAATAATCACTTTCTTAAAACTTGTGTCGTTCATAATGTGATAACAATATCGTGGACGAAAGAAACATTAATTTAGCTTTTTCTTTTACATGGAGGAGGGGGAACGGTAGGATTTGAATCCCAGATCACCGATAGGCCAATTTAGCCCAATTTAGCTAATATTTGAAATATTCGCGAGCTATTTAATAAAAGCAGTAGGATACGTCAAAGGTAGAATATGATCGACAACCCACCGCAAATTCCGACGCATTTAACTTGGATAAAATCAGCAGAGTCCACCTGGAATCTCGCCGGAGAAAACTGCAACAAATCCACCGTCACGTGCGGCCATCCGCCCTCCACCGCCACCACCCATCCACATTAATTTACCACTTTCATCTCTGGATTCTAGCTGACATTCTTGCTAACAAACAAAATTCATACTTTAATTAAATATTATTACTCAGTCAATCCTGTTCAATAATGCCTATTTCGCACATAAGAGTAGGAAGAAGGAATAAAGTATAATAAAGTATTAATACAATGTTTTTTTAGTCAATAAAGTGCTAATAAAAATGCTTTTTAGCCTAAAGTAAGTTATAATTCTTTCCTAAAAAAGAAAGCAAACCAAATTAAATGGGAGGATCCTAAAGATAACAAGTCATATTGAATAGGACAGAGGGTACTAATTTATTTTTATCCTTGATATGGCTAGAGATGACGAAGCTGATCTCAAAACCCAAATTTGGACGTATAGGAATCCTAACCATGATGCTACTATCTTCATTGTTTATGTAAATAGTTTCAAATCACTCTTTAAAATAGTCTAAGTAGCATCAATATTTAATTTAGTATTTGGGTAATGATATTGAGATATAATGTCTAGGACAGAAACGGTTTTTTTTTACCTATATAATTTAAAAATCGGTTTTCTCTAAACCGGTTCATTAATTTCCGATTTTCTGGTTTAAACATTTCTCTAATTTATCCTTATGTTCATTTTAGAAAGATTTTAAAGTTTCCATAATCCAATTTAGGTATGGGAAAAGATTTCGTGTGTAGTCTGAATAGGAGTAAGTAATTGTTTAGTCAATATCTAATTAATTTGGAAGATTATTTGATTTAGGGATTTTTATAAAATAATTAGAGATTTAGGTAATCAATATTAATCTTCCATCCGTAAACAATTTAGCTACTATATAGATTTATCTTCATTTGATTTTTTTATTATAACATGATTTTATTTTATTTTTTTTAATAATTTATAACTCTTTTAATTCAAAATAAATAATGACACAACAAATAATAGAAATTAAGTAAAAAATTCATAAAATAATTTGATAAACTATGGAGAATCAAAATATCTTCGTAATTATGTTATGATTTCAAATCTTTGAGTTCACGATTACTTTTTTTTTCTTTTTGAGTTTAAGAAACTATACAGACTACACATGAAATTTTGATTTCATCATGGCAGCCAACCATGATTTGAACTTCATATTTGATGACATGTAATCTAATGAAATATTAAATAAAAAATTAATTAAAAGATTTAAAATATGATTGATTTGATTTGTATTAGTTCTTAATTATACCACGATTTTGTGAAATAATTATGAATTTAGTTGTGATTTAATTATAGAATAGTTAGATTTGAATCAATCATGTAATATATCCCTTATTTAGTGATAAGGGCGAGAATGTAATAAATTAATTAATAAAAATCGAAAATTAATAATTGACTAATATAGCCCCATTATGTCCTAGACATTATGTCAAAAAATCTTTTCCCTATTTTTTAATTTCATAACAAAAATTTAGAAATAAATGTTGAACTTTAAACATATACGGAGTACTACTGTAATAAATAAGAATGTGTGTTTGTGCACCTCGAGTAACGGCATCACATTATAACTCAACTTAACCGAAATATATTAAAAATAGTGTCCCATGGTTTCAACATCTTCAATAATCCAAAATTTTTGCTTATTCTTTTCCAATCCATTTCAATGCTCTTACTTTACTCGGTTAATTATCTCTATTCAAGGGTCTCAAACCTGAACTAAAAATTATAATATCCCACGACATATAATAAGCATCTTCAGCTAGCATTATAACCTATAATTAATTACATATACTATTATTTATAATTAAAAATTAATGTCATCTAATTAATTATTAATAAACAACTTATTTTCTTAGCATCTTTATTCGAGCTTCTGAAAACATCGAAATCTGAGGGCAACATCGAAATCTGAGGGCATGAGCAGTAATCAAGTAAGTAGGGTTGGCGAAGAAAGGTAAAATAACAGTAGCTAGTAACCATGTACCAATACGTACCCTATGCATACATCTTGCTATTTTCACCTGCTTCGTACTATTTATTCCAAAGCTCCAAAACTATGATTAATTTCATTTTTTTTTTTTGAGAAGATTAAGATTATTTTCAAATGCAACTCAATAGTTTATTTAACATCACGTGGTTGATATCAGCAAATTAGTAGTTTAATAAAATGCTTAGAATTCGAATTCATTAGTTGTACGGGGTCAACAATGTCATAATATCCGCAGTCACATAGTATATAATTTTGCAACCTAGCTAACAGATTATCGTATTAATCTAGTCTATATTAGTATCTTTAAAAGTTAAAACTTAAATATATAGTAGTATTATATGTTTTGTCTACATGAAAAATAAACAGAAAAAAAAAGAAAAAAAGTAAAGAATCTTGGTAAAGTAGGACTTATCCAGTGCGAGAAATTCAGCCTCGATATGTGCCACAAATCACTTTAGACCATCAAATTTACATCAGTTTTGTGCTTATCTTCAAACCTTAAAATGGTCCCAACATTATTTTTGTTTAAATAGACTCGATCCTATGTAGCACACGAAGATATATATATATATATATATGAGTTAGTATAAAAATATTTCTTGGTGTGAGAACGTGAGAACATATTTAAATTAATATGTAGTTATGTTAAATTTATAAATTTTCATGCTTAATAAGATTCATGCTTTTTTATAAATACGTTAGTGCTTATATAAGATCATGTTTGAATCGATATATATTCTTGCTTCAAATAATCACAATCATAGATATACAAATATAATGTTTATATAAAAAGACATAAATATAATTAAGCATGATAATATATTAATTTAAGCATCATTAAAAAGTAATTTAAGCTTGTTCTCACGTTCTATATATATTATATAGTTGTTAAAGAGTGCGGAGTTTGAGAACCTAGCTATAAATTGAAGAACATTCTAAATTGCACTGGCGGAATTAGGAAGAGCTACGGAAGACTTCAGTATTTTTGAACTTTTTTTAATTATACTCTCTTTAGGAAGAGATATCGTGGCACTTAAAACTCCTGCAGATATATAATAATATACGAGTTCTTAACTTCCCTTGTTATCAGAGTTGCAAATTGAAATTAATATCACTATATATTCATCAATTGTAATTAATGCGGTTCGAATAAAAAAACGAGAATAATATTTCAAATGTAGTTTTGACAGACATTATTAAAATGAGAGAATTAAATAATAAGATAACATGGGAGTGCATGCTTAGACCGACACAAAGAGGCCCCCGAAGTTGGCTGATAAACAAGCAAATTTTCTCCAACCCACTTGAAATCTTAAACCTAGTTTGGCAGTTTGGGGAGCACATTGAGACTGATGATGGTATGGACACAAAACCTCTCTCTCTCTCTCTCTCTCTCACACACACACACACACAATTTTTTTTTTAAGTAAATCAAACTAGACTAAATTAGATAAGAGGGGTCATTACTCTGAAACTATTTTTTTTTTTTATATAATTCGTCGTCACAATTCTATATATACTTGACATGGACATTCAATATTTATTTGGATACAGATTACAGAGTGATTGGGGCACCGCTTCCTCCCATGCACTTGTCTTGATCGCCTCCAACACAACTTACTTTAGTGTTTATATTTCCTCACACCTCCATTATCCCTACCTCTCTCTCTCTCTCTCTCCATAACTTGTCTCTCAACTCTCATCTTTCCCTCCACCATTTAAGCCCCATTTCCCTCTCTCTCTCTCTCTCTCTCTCTCTCTCTCTCTCTCTCTCTCTCTCTCTCTCTCTCTCTCTCTCTCTCTCTCTCTCTCTCTCTCTCCCTTACACAATAATATAATTCATCGAATTAAACAAACTCCGGCCTTTCCCACCTACATCACTCTTCCATCACCACTTATAACTGACAATGTCTACCAGAAGATCACGCTCGAGGCAGTCTGGAGTTTCGAGGATTACTGATGATCAGATCGCCGATCTTGTCTCAAAATTGCAACAACTTATCCCTGAGATCCAAAACCGCCGTTCCGATAAGGTACGTACGAGTACTATTTTTCGTAAAATTTTCCACATTTCATTTTTTTTAATAATTTTCACTCAACTTGTACGTTTTTACGATAACTTAAGCTTTTACACAGGTGTCGGCGTCGAAGGTGTTGCAAGAGACATGTAACTACATTAGGAACTTACACAGAGAGGTGGATGATCTGAGCGATCGGTTGTCGGAGCTTCTAGAATCGACGGACGGCGACAGCGCTCAAGCCGCCGTCATTAGGAGCTTGCTAATGTGAGATTATTGTAATGTTAGTTACAACTTCGATCGATGTTGTTGTACGTTGCGCTTTGGATGCTCTCTAGGGTTTGCCACTATATTTGGCCAACTTACGACTTGAATGCTACATATATATTTAATTTATAAATATATTTCGTTTGCCTATGTTAAATTCGAGTCATATATAGATATATTTAATCAAATCAAAAGGGTTCCCACCTATTAGCTAGGGCTAGGTCTCTTTTATTCACTTCCAAACTTATGGGTGGATATTCTTAATGTCAATTTGTTTTTTCTTAGACCAATTTTGGGTTTTAAATTAATAGAGTAGATTTTATTATGCACGCGTAGTCTGGATGTTGTAGATAGATTAATGAAGTCACTATTTTAAGGACAAAAGTTACCTAGTGTATACTAAAGATAACGGCTGCGAATTCCCACGAATTCAAAAAAAAAATCACTATTTTCATGCGAAAAGAATTTGAGAACTCGTGCTGAATATAGATTCGCGATGTGACCTTTGAGCATTATAAGTATCGATCAATTTTCCTGTAGTATTTCTTTACTGAGTAAGGCTTCATTTCTTTTATTTGAAAGATGATGTTGTATTATTATTATACTCTATATATGTACAAAATTAATTTGGTTCGTAATGTTAACTGTTTTGAAAATGACGATGTTCTTGTATATGATTGCACCCTATATATACATATTCATTCATGCAGTTATTGGTTCAAAAGAAAATGTATATTTATATACAAATACATCTACAAAAAGAGAACAATAAATATAACACGTACCCTACAAATACCATTCTCTCGAATTATACAGGTTTTCGTTCTTGTCACATTAAACTTTAGCCCCCTACGTGATCTTCATAACTATGATAAATGTGAGATTTGGAAGTTAAACTGTATAATTTAATAAAAAATTCAACTATTGTTCTTTAACATATATATATGGTAGAGATCCGGTGAGAATAGATCTTATATGATAATGTGAGAATGATATATTTCAATACATTTTTATTATATTGGTAATGCATATATTGCAGAAATGTAATGCATGCACATTTTAATGCATAAACTACAATAATTTAATGCATTAACATTGTTATGCATAAATTATAGCAACATAATGCATCGTTAAATATGGACCATTGATCAACAAAGATCAAAAGTCGAGATTTATTCTCATTTCTCACATAAGAAAGCATTCCCACCTGATCATTCTCCTCTCTCTCTCTCTCTCTCTCTATATATATATATATATATATATATATATATATATATATATATATATATAAAAGAAAGAGATCATATGAGAATAAATATTATCCTAAGAAATGAGAATAGATCTCCACCATAGATCTATGGGTGATGAATGGTCAAGATTTGACCTAGTCAAAGCGGGTCAACCCGTTGACTTTTTTTTTTTTTTAACTGTCACCCAAGATGCACAACTTCACATATTCGAATGCATCACTCTATATAACTAGATGCACCACTAAGTGCATTTAGATGCACAAAATTTTCAGTTTTTTTTTTTTTAATAAACAGTCACCCAAGATGCACCACTTCACATATTCGGATGCCCCACTCTACACAATGAGATGCATCACTATGTGCATTGAGATGCACCGAATTTTTCAATTTTTTTTTAAATTTTCAGATTTATTTTTTCCCGTTTTTTTGTGTGCCTCTTCATTTTTTTGTTTGTTGCTTCTTCTTTGGTCAAGATTCGAGCGAGGGGAGTAGAAATCCTCGGAGCGAGCCGAAAAAGTTCAAATTTTTGCCCGACGATTATCCTTATATTAGTAATCGGAGCGAAGGCGGAGCCGTAAAATCGGAGCCGAAGGCGAAGGCGGAGCCCTGAAAAAACATTTGTAAAAGAAAAAAATTGAAAAAAAAAAAAAAACAGAAAAAAAATCTGTAAAAAAAATGAAAAAAAAATCGGATGCACCACAATGTGTAACCAGATGCACCACACAGTGTAATTAGATGCACCACATAGTGTAACTAAATGCACAACATTCTACGAAAAAAAAAACAAAAACAAAACTAGTTCATCTTAATGCACTTAGTGGTGCATCTCATTATATAGTGTGGTGCATATGAATACATGATGTAGTGCATATGACCTGACCGTAAAAAAAAAAAAAAAAAAATCTTGTGCATCTCAATGCACTTAGTGGTGCATCCGAATATGTGAAGTGATGCATCCGAATATGTGAAGTGGTACATGTGAGCTGAACGTAAAAAAAAAAATCCCCAGGTTTGACCCGCTTTGACCAGGCCAAATCTTGACCCTCCATGTAGATATTATCAAAGGTGGAGATTAATTCCTAATTCTCACTTTAAGATCCTTTTGCATGAGAATCACTCCACATATATATATATATATATATATATATATATATATGGATGTATGTATGTATATAGGGTGTGGATCTGGTGAGAACCAACACTTATATGAGAACTAGGAACTAATCCTAATCACTCATTTTCAAGGAATGTGTGGCTAGAATTAAATCTTAAAATCTGATTATAAAAAGGATGGATGGTTAAATTTGGAAATTCAATTTCAGCCACACCATCTCTCTTCTTCACGTTGAATCACGTCTCTCTCTCTCTCTCTCAATCAATTACTCTCCATCTTTCTTCACCACCACCACCACCACCCGCCATCACCGTCGCCAAACACCGCCATCGCCACCACCATCTACCATCACTATCGCTGGACACCGCCATCGACACCACCACTGCTGCTCTATTTTCCTCTTTCTCTTCATTTTTCTTCTTCTCTTCTCCTCCCTTTATCTCTCTCTACTGTAGGAAATTGTAGAAGAACCACCGCCATTACCGATCCCCCACTGCCGTCGTCTCTACCACCGCCATGGTCTTCTTCTTCTTCTTCTTCTCCCTCTCTCTCTCTCTCTTTTTTTCCAGATTTTTGCTACCCACTTCCCCCATCAATTTCACTGTCTTCTCCGCCACCGCTAGTCGCTACTCCGCTCGTTGGATTTACGGAGCAGATTAAATTCAAATTCGCTAAAAAAATCTTGCTACATTTGAAGTGTGCAGGAAATTCAGCATATTGGAGAGATATTCGATTTGTTTGATGGCTCAATTTGAAATTTTTTTATATGAATTTTTGTTGATATTGAAATCCAACAATGGTGGTGGTCTGCCGGCAGATTTGGGGGATTGTTGGGAGGTGGTTGTGTGAAAGAAATAGAGTGTTGAACGAAATTCGTTAAATTTGTATCTATTGCGAAATTTATTAAGCTATTTGAGCAGAATCATTGTATATATGCATCATGTTATCACTATTAATGCATTACATTAATATTGTTTGTGCATTATAAGCCGATGCACTGAAATATCACAAAAATACACAACATAATGCATAAATTTATAGAATCTGATGCACAAATAATATATATGTAATGCATTTATTATGGTAATAAATCATTTCCTATTTTTTGCATTCACAGAATCAAATTGATGCATCACGTAAGTTGTGTTAATGGATCATGAAATTGTTCCCAGAACATCAAATAATAAATGCAAAAATAACGTACATAATGCATTAATTATAAAATCATATACGGATTTAAATACGAATACGATATACGTAATGCATTTGGTGGGAAAATTAGTACTCCCTCCGTCCATGATTTAAGTCTCCATTTGTCCACTTTTTTTTGTCAATATTTTAAGTCCCTGTTTCACTTTTTGTACATTTATAACCTTCCACTTTACCTACAATTACTACCATTCCCATTATTACACCCTTAATCTTAAATTTGCAGAACCCACTAATTACAACTAATTACCCACTTAATCCACCCTACCCCAAAAACCTAATTTCCATTCTATCTGCTCCGCTCCACTCTCTTCCCCTCTCATTCCAGAAATTTCTTCCTCTCTCTTTCTCTCCCACTCGATCTGCAATCCCTAATTTCTCACCACTGCAATCCTCTCTCTCTGCTCGATACGATCTGCAATCCTCTCTCTCTGCAATCCTCTCTCTCGCATACCCATTAAAAATCCCTAATTTTTCCACATACTCGATAAGAATCTCTCGCTCGATCTGCAATCCCTAATTTCTCACCTCTGCAATCCTCTCTCTCTCTCTGCTCGATACGATCTGCAACCCTCTCTCTCTGCAATCCTCTCTCTTGCTTACCCACTAAAAATCCCTAATTTCTCCACATACTCGATAAGAATCTCTCGCTCGATCTGCAATCCTCTCTCTCTGCATATGTATAATTCAAGCGAGGTTGAGTTGATGGTGTCGCCGCCCGACTCCGACGCTCAGTCAGAGAAGGTGGTGGTGCCAGACTCCGGCGCTCGGTCGGAGATGGTGGTGGTGCCCGAATCCGACGCTCAGTGGGAGATGGTGCCGTTCTCACAAGCCGCCGCTCGGTCGAAGATGGTGCCGATGACTGACTGCTCTGCTGTGTCGGAGAGTGTGACGGTGTCTGCCTCTCATTCTCAGTCGGAGATGGTGCCGGAGACTCCCGCGGCTCAGTCCGACTTGGTGCTGATGACTGACTGGTACGCTTCCTCGCCGAGCGTGTCGGTGTCTGCCTCTCATTCTCAGTCGGAGATGGTGCCGGAGACTCAGTTGCCGTGGTTCGATGATGAGAATGATGTCGATCTCACCTACGACGATTGGAAAGCCAAATACATCGCTTTGGGTCTGCTGCATCCCTTTAAAAAAACATCCAAACACTAGGTGATTGTGTTCTAATCTCTATCTTGGTGATGTTGGGGCTGGTGATGCCATGTTTGCATGACTGATTTCATTTGGTTGGTTATATTGGGGATGGTGATGCCAATTATGTGAATATATTATCTGATTGCATTGATTGCATTTGTGGGTGATATTGGGGGCTTGTGATGCCCTGTTTACATGACCTTTGTGCTGAGATTCGATGCCTATTAATGTGCGTGTGCTGGTTTGGTGCTCAGATTCGATGCCTTTTAATGTGAATGATGCAAACTTGCTGCCTCTAATGATGCAAACTTGCTGCCTTTTAATGCGAATGATGCAAACTTGCTGGTTTGATGAACTGATGCATTTGTTGCTGCCTATAAAATGTGATTTGTGATGTGCATATGGTTGTAGAGCATTGATACTACACTTGAAGGCACCTCAATGATGCCACCACTAGGTAATTCTTTATCTAGTTTAGGAGGTTGATTTGAGGATGCCAAATAATTCTGGAAATGCAGATGATGAAATCATTGTTTCCATTTCTGATGCAAACTTGCTACCTCTAATGAATTGAAATCTGAAAATGTATAAAACTGAGACAAAAGATGAACTTTATATTATGATAGAAGCCCTGTTTACATTCCAAACAACCACAAAAAGCATGACTCGTTGTTTGTTCTTGTAAACTACCAACTGCAAAACACAACTAAGATGAGCTAATCCTCTAAAACAATCTGATTTAGTCCCTCAACTAGGCTGTCAATGTTGTAGAACCTGTCTTCAATTGATGTGCCATGTCTTCAATTGGCTTTTATAACAGGCAACATCTGTAAAGATAAGAATCAGATACTACACTTTAGTCCATTATGCAAACTGAAAATGCATTTTCTGATGTAAACTTGTTGCCTTTGATGCATATATTATGCATTTTATGATGTAAACTTGTTACCTTTGATGCATATATTATTCATTTTCTGATGTAAACTTGTTGCCTTTGATGCATATATTAGGCTATACACAACGCGGCTCGAGCAAGGGTGCTCGAGCCGCTTTCGAGCAGGGGGGTGCTCGAGACCATCGCGTGGCGGAGGAGATGAGCTCGAGGCGTGCTTGAGCGCTCGAGACGAGCTCGAGTCCGGCGCGTGCCGAGCACGCGCGAGCATTTTTGAAAAAAAAAAAAAATTTACGGCGCGTGCATTGCACGCGCCTAACGTATATATTCGAAATGTTTATGCCCGTTGCGGCAACGGCTATGCCGTTTAATTTTTTTTTATTTTTTTTTTATTTTTTTTATTTTCTTCACCTATAAATACCACCACACTCTCACTTATATCTCACACCATTTTATCATCCTTTTTCTCTCTCAAATTCAACCTAAAAAAATGTCTTCATCGGAGGAACTTATTTTTTCCGATTCGTCGGAGGAATATGTCGAGGGCGGCACCGACGACGAGGTGCTGGAAATGATGGCGGACGTGGATCGCTATATGCGTGCACACCAAGCGGAGCAAAAAAAGAAGAAGAAGAGGGCGCGAGACTTCGTCGACCGCGACCGAGAAGCGGCGTGTGCGATCCTCCACGCTGACTACTTCGCCGACCACCCCACCTACGGTGAGCAGTTTTTCCGACGCCGTTTTCGGATGCACAAGCATCTGTTCTTGCGCATCTGCACAACGTTGGAGGAAAACGTCCACTTCTTCACGCATCGACAAGATGCACTCGGGCGATGGGGGCTAACGGCTGTGCAAAAATGCACGATGGCAGTGCGACAACTGGCGACCGGTGGTGCTGCCGACTCGTTCGACGAGTATCTGAAGATCGGAGATAGCATGGGCCGGCTTTGCCTCAAAAAATTTTGCCGTGCAATCATCGACCTCTTCGGCGAGCGGTACTTGAGGAAGCCCAACGCTGCCGACACTGCGCGTCTGCTCCAAATGCACGAGTTGCGGCATGGGTTTCCAGGGATGCTCGGGAGCCTGGATTGCATGCACTGGGAATGGAGGAACTGCCCAAAAGGGTGGGCGGGTGTCTACACTCGCGGCGATCACGGCGTGCCTACCTTAATCTTGGAGGCGGTGGCGTCGCAGGATTTGTGGATCTGGCATGCCTTTTTTGGGGTTGCCGGCTCCAACAACGACCTCAACGTCCTCAACCAGTCGCCGTTGTTCACCGACGTGCTTGAGGATAGAGCTCCACCGTACACCTTCACCGTCAACGGACACCGCTACGACAAGGGGTACTACTTGACCGACGGGATCTACCCTTGTTGGCCTACCTTGATCAAATCGCCGAGGGTAGAAACCGACCTAAAGACGGCGAGGTTCAAGAAGATGCAGGAGTCTGCCAGAAAGGACATAGAGCGAGCCTTTGGAGTGCTCCAAGCCCGATGGGGAATAATCCGCGCTCCGGGTCGGTGCTGGTACAAGAAGCATCTCCGAGACATCATGTTCGCGTGCATTATTTTGCACAACATGATCATCGAAGACGAGCGGGAAGATGTGGAGAATTGGAGAGAGGACTCCGACTCTCCATCCAGTAGCGGGGTACACTTGCGGACAACTCCGATCTGCTTTCGGCAATTTATGCAACGGAATGCCGACTTGAGAGATCAAAAAAAGCACCATCGGCTTACCAATGATCTCGCCGAGCACCTCTACCGGAAATTTGGACCTCTACGGGAGTAGTCTAGCATTTTTAATTAATGTAATGTTTTTTTATTTTAATTATTGTAATACGTTAGTTTTTTTTTAATTAATGTAATGTTTAATGTTATTTTTATTAATGAAATTTTATGAATTAATTTAATAAATGAAAATGGGGAATTTTTTAATATTAAAGATAGAGCACCCTTAGAGCACCCTTGCGTTGCAGGGGTAGAGTGCTCTAAGGGTGCTCGAGTGCTAGAGCACCCCTTAGAGCACCCTAAGGGTGCTCTAAGGGATGTGGATAGCCTTATGCTCCACTTGCATGATAAGAATCAGATACTACACTTGTCTCCATTATGCAACTGAAAATGCATATGATGAAACTGTAGAACTTGCATTTTCTGATGCAAATTTGCTGCCATTATGCAAACTGAAAATGCATGCATTTACATGACCTCATTGATTAAGGAACTCTTCTGAATTGGCCTTGTGACTGATGTGATAGCATGCATCTCCATGGTGCCTTTGACTCTGTTTTTTGAATTTCTTTGTGCTGGTTCTTCTGTGACAAAAGAAAAGATACCAAACTTTCCATCAAAGATGACAATACCCTCCTTGTCTCTAATTGGTCTGGACACAACACAATTGAACATGATTTTGTGGATATGTGCCTTTGATTTGCATACTCTATGTGGAGGAATCTCCCCTTGCACCAAGTAGTATCTGTCCTTTGTTTTGGTGAGGTAAAACCACTTTTCGTCCACATGTACTGTGTTGTACATGGTCTGAAACTGTACTTTGCCATTCTCAATTGTGGAAGCAAGCTGACTAAGGCTCCAATTGAGTCGGGTTAGCTTGTTTTCTGGGGTAAGGAAGGGTTTAATGGCATTGGTATGTGGCACAAGCTGTTTTCTTTTCACCCATACTTGTATGAGGCTTTTACTCACTCCAATGTTCTCTACCATTACTCTCAATGAGGACCTCTGTTGGACTGAGAGAGATTTTAATTTTTCTTCACCAATACTCTTCCTATTTGCATATTGTGACCCTTTTCTCAATGATTTTACATGGACAGGAATACCTTGTTGTTGTTGAGTTGCTGCAGCCTTCCAAATGCGATATATGGTCTTCAAATCGACTCCTAATTTCTGTGCCGCCTCTGTTTTTGCTCTATGGACCAACTTGCGATTAGTGCTTCGTTGAATCAACCACTGTGCGATAACATTTTTTTGGTCATCACTCAGTTTTGGAACCATTTTTTTAGAATGTATATTGATTGCTGTTGAGTTGGTGTGAAGAATTTAATGAGGAGTCTGTGTTGTATTTATAGGTGTGTTACAACTTTTGAAATTTCCTCCACTGTATTGTACCCTTTTGACTCCAAATTTTCAATGAAAATGTCATTTTCCCTCTCAGTAGTTTGTGTTGATTCTCTCATGCTTCACTACAGTTTCAATTCCTGCTTCTTAATTTTTTTTTTCTTTTTTCTATTACTGCTTTATGATTAATGAAGATTAATGATTACTGTTTCATGCTTCTTTTTTCTTCACTGATTAATGATTAATGAAGATTAATGAAAATGTCATTCTTTTTTTTTCTTCACTGTACAGTTTCTTAATTCACACTTCTATTACTGTTTGAAGAAATAAAATTAAATGACACACACAAACACACAAGTTAAATTACACACGCACACACACATTTAAAATTAAATCACACACGCACACACATTTAAATCACACACGCACACACACATTTAAATCACACACACAAACACACAAGTTAAATAATTTAATTAAGCTTTTATGACTTTGTTAAATTAAATGAAAGCAAAAATGTAATGAATAAAATAAAATTAAATGAATTCACTCCCACAAGTTAAATAATAAAAAAAGGTACAAAGATTAGCAAAAGTAAGTAAAAGATTAACACTACCCCTACATCCTAACTTTTACCCCATTAAAAATTACTTTTCAGCTTTTCTTAAACTCCGTGCCGGATCCTAAATGGGGACTTAATTCATGGACGGAGGGAGTAAAAAGTTTCGAAAGATATCAAAACCCCAACTGATCCCAACCGAGTAGAAGAATGCCTTTAGTCTGATCTTAGGTAGAGCTCACTGTTTCAAGCTATAGAAGTCAGTCGGACTAAAGAAGGAAGTTCGTGAAGAACTCAACTGAGGCCCAAACTCAGCTGAGACCCAAAATCAGCTAAGGCTCAGAGTCAAATGAGACATCAACCTCAACTGAAGCACAGACTCAGGAGGATAGCAACTTAGTTGACTCCTCAACTGACCCAGGCAGCTGAAGGCATACAGTTCAAGCGTGCAGAGAAGTTGTGTTGAAGTCAAACGTCGCAAAGCGGAGAAGAGAAGACTTTGAAGACGTTGAAGACGGAGGAGTTGCAGTTTAGATTTGAATCTACTCGGAAGCACAAGTCAGCTGGAAAATTTACCATAAATGGGCCGACAACAACGATATGCAAAAATCAATGGTCGTAGTTACCATTTTAGGAAAGTTTCCAGCAAAGTTGGTGGAGTGCCATACTTTCAGCAGAGGTCAAACTGCTCTTTCCAATGGCTAGTTTGATCACCTCTATAAATAGAGGTCTCCACACCAAAGCTCAACACAGACACAAGAGCAAAAAAAAGAAGTTCCTAGAGAGAAAAATCAAGAGTGAAACGGCAACAACTTATCACCTCTTTCTCTCCAAGCAAGAAGACCTTCGACGAAGTTCAGTCGAAGTGGAGTGTTCATTCCCCCTCCTGTTCATTCATCTGGTCTCTCAGAAATCCCCCTATCTTGACTAAGTCTAGAAAATCGGTTCTTGCTTGTATTGTGTCTGACCAGATTCTCTCGCAAGAGATCGAGTCTGGAGCCTTAGGTTGAAGCCTCCAATTCCCCCTAGTGTAGAAGGCTCCTTATGAGATATTCCCCCCAAATTCAAAATCTTAGATCTGACTTTGAACACAAAATCATAATCATCAGGTCCCTTGGAACCCGCAATCCAATACCAGGTCCCTTGGAACCCGCAATCCAAGAACAGGTCTGTTAGAACCCAGAATCTAAGACCATGCTGTACACTTGCCCGGAAAAGTGTTGTAAGGTCTTGTTCGAACCCGTAATCGAACTGGTTAGGTTTGCTTGGAACCCGTATCCAAGTGGGGCGTTTGGTAAGTACGTTTAAGCTTATCTAGTGGATTACTTCCCCAAAAAGGAAATCGTGGACGTATGAAGTCAATTTTTGAACCACGTTAAAATGCTGTGTACTTTACATTCTGCACTTTACATTCAGTATTTTAAATTCAGTTTACCTAACCAACTGACCCTGCATATTGCATACATAATGCATATATACAAACTGCACTAATTTGAGAACTTGACCTTCCCCATTTTCACAAAGGTTTCAATTTTTGTAACGAGTTTAAACGCCACCATCTTCCGTAATGAAAAACTGATTAAAACTTCAGTTGGTGCATATAGATGAACTTCAGGCATAGGAGCCAGATGTGCTGCCAACTGTGTGATCAACTCCAACTGAGCAACTCAATTGTAGAGCTGCTCCAACTGACTTTTTCAGTTGTCGAGCCAACTGACCTGAGTAGTATAACTCAGTGAAAAGATTTTAGCAAAACAAAAAATTGCTACTGGTGTAATCTCCCCCCTCTCTCCATACACCAGATACTCGTTACCGGGACCATCAACATTAATTATATAAATACGCACTTTTATACATTTTATTTATTCTTTATAAACAATATGCATTTATGCATCACTTTGCACTATTTTATGCATCACTTTGCACTATTTAATGCATCACGATTTTGCACTGCATAAATGGCAAAAATTATTATTCTAACCCTACTTAAAAGACACAGGATTGACCAAAAAAATGAGTTTGATCAGTTAATTAAGAGATTAAATCATATCCATTGATCTTATATGATGGATGACTTAAATTGGTTCCTAGTTCTCATATAAATAGGAGTTCTTCTATTTTTGATCTCTTCATATATATATATATATATATAGGAAGATGATCGGGTGAGAATATTTTTTTTTTATGTGAGAAATGAGAATAGATCTCGGCCCTTGATCTTTGTTGATCAATGGTCCAGATTTAACGATGTATTATGTTGCTGTAATTTATGCATTACAATGTTAATGCATTAAATTATTGTAGTTTATGCATCAGAATGTGCATGCATTACATTTCTGCAATATATGCATTAGCGATGTAATAAAATGGATTAAAATATATTATTCTTACGTTCTCATATAAGATATATTCTCACCGGATCCCTACCATATATATATATATATATATATATATATATATATATATATATATGGAGAGGATTATGTAGGAACTCTTTCTTAGGTAGGAATTATGAACTAATCTATACCGTTGATTTTTTTAATCGACGGTCCAGATTAATTGATGCATTAGATTATTGTTGTTTGTGCATTAAAAGTGTGCTAAATAATTTATGCATTAAGTTAGTGTAATTTGTGTATTAACATATTGTATTTTGTGCATCACGTAAGTAATATTTATGTAGGTTTCTACGGACTCATATAAAGATGAATTTCTACCGGATTCCACGTGATATAAACATATTCCCCAGGATTATATCGTATATACATATATTTTGCTAGAAAGGTAATCGTAATTGCTAGGTATTAATTTGTCTTCCAACTTAATTATACTATAAACGCACAATTAATTATTATGAGGTAGGTGGACAATAAAATAGTTTGGAAAGAACAAACTGATCACTAGTTATTTTGTACAGCACTCTAGCTCTTCTCTCATACACATAAACATATTCAAATATACTAGTGTGTAACCCGTCGAAAATCGACAGAGAATTACATTATGCTTTAAATTTATAAATATGTACCAGTAAAATTGATAAAATTATAATAAAAAATATATATTAATATATATATATATATATATTTTATTCTGCTTTATTTATCTTCAAGAAAAAATCAATAAATAAAACATAAATTTTAGTAGGTTTCATTTTAAACACAACACCATTCAAGGAATTACTATTTATATATCTTTTCGATAAATTCCAAAATCTCATTGTTAGTTTATCTTCTTACAACAACTACAACTACACTAACATCATCAATATCCGCTCATGAAAAATTAAGTAGAAGTATTATCAGTAACAAATATACATTACAAGTAATATTATTTCAACAATTTACTATAAAAAAGTTTACAACCAATAAGATCGTTTCTTCCACTTTACTGTACTTCCTTGAACATTTTTTTCCTATTTTTATCATATTATTTTGCAATAAATAAGCACGAACACTAAAAATAATTGAATATTATTTTGAAGTGATATTTTCAGTAATTAATCCAAAAAAAAATTCTTTGATTTTATTCCACTTTCTTTAGCTGTAAGATTTCAAACTTTAATTGTTGTGTACGTTCGATCATCTCGTCATAAATTAAAATTTTGACATCTTTTTTCGCTAGTGTACTTGTGAGATTGCTATGTATTACTAACCATATTAAGCTTTGATCATCTCGTCCCATATTAATTGTGTAAGACTTATGGATAAATTATTTTTTTGTCCGAATTAATTCTTATGAGAATTAATAATCCACATATTATAGAAAATATTATCCGCAATTTGCTTGGTAGTTATAAAAAATTATTTGATTTTTTGTATATTATTAAATTAAAAAAAAATGTTCCGCAATTCTCCCATCTTCATTTAGTATTTATGATCTTTTTAGTTTCATTTTAATCCACATGGTTTATTATTTTTACTTCCTTAATATTAGAAGATGACATTATCAATGGGTCGGAGGGAATAGTATAATATTAAAATATTAAATTGAGTGATATATTCGCGACAGATTTGTATCCATATTTGAATATTGAATAATGGAGTATGAGTTAAAATACATAATATGAGGATTTGTATCCATATTTTAATATTGAATTATGGAGTATAAGTTAAAATACATAATATGAGGATTTAAGATAAAAGATATCAAATAGATAGAGCGCCACACAGGATCTAAAATAAAGGGAGATCTCGAATCCGTAATGATTTTAATAATATATATAGATATAGATTGTCTAACACATAGAATAGTATTAAATAGAAATGTAATATTTAATATTAATTATGAAAGTTTTGAGAAATATTGAATATAATAGAATACATAAATAAAAATTTAAGATAAATAAAAATATTGAATGAAAGTTGCGCCGTAGTACCTAAAATTAAATGGATGCCTCCAAGCACAATCGATTTATTTTATGACTCAATTAAATTTTTGACGGCATATGCTCTTTTGTAAGGGAACCATCTAGCTTTTAAAAACCCATGATTTAAGAGATGGAAAAAGTTCAAAAAATTAAATATATCAATAAGACTAATTTTTTGGTTTAAAGTTTAATTAATATACACCTATTTATTATTTTTACTAATTAATTAATCAAATTAAGTTAGTGCTACAAAATAATTGTGAAATGAAAAATATATAAGAATTCTTAGTATTTATTTAGTATCTTCAATGATCTTAAGTCTCATTACAAAAATGATGTGGAATAGAAAATTTGTTAATAATAACAATAATTTCCAAAAAACTTAAAATAACTATTTATTGGCCAATTTGAATGGTGGTACAAAATAATTTTGAGATGAAAAATACATATCAGCTATAACAGTAGAAATATTAATAAATAATATAAAAAAAATCAAAATCTCACTTTTTTATATGTATAAAAAATTAATATTGTCATGTACAATACATAAGATTTTTTTAAGAGGATAATAATACTTATGAACAGGTTAATCATCTGGTTCTATGGATTTGTCTAACGTGCATTTAGTTTGCTTTGGTAAATAATTGTAGCAATTAAAAATTCGGCAAACTAAAATTGAGCAACTTATTATTGAACAGTTCTATATATATTTTTTCGAATTGCGCTAACTTAACAACTTATCAAATCAAACAGATTAATTTTGACAACTTAACAGTTTGTTACATCAATTTAAATTGTAAAAATACACATTGGTTTCGAGTATCTACACATTGACTATAGATGTTTTTTTTTCTATAGTTATTTATCGACAAAGCATTACAATCACTCTTACATGGATAATTAGATTTATTCAATTTAAGGAGATTTATATTATAATTAACGATTTATTTAGATTCATATAAAGTTTACCTATATAGATTGTTTAAGAATGATTATTTGACCAATTAAATTGACAAATTATTATTGACAATTTAATAATTGGTCAAATTAAAATTTATAATAAAAATAAAACTATTTATTTGGCCAATTAATTAATTGACCCAATTAAGTTGGTTGTACAAAATAATTACAGAATGAGAAAATACACATTGACTTTGAGTATTTATATAAGTTTTCAAAGAATGGTGTGTTATTTAAAAGCGATGTGGGATAAAAAACTTTACATTGAATCTTATAAGAAAACACAATTTAAAGAATTTAGAAAATGTAGAATATATATGAAAATTTATATAGTAAAACAAATTGAAAAATACCTAATACACGTTTCACATATAACTAGGTAATATTTATATGAGTTAATCTTGGAAGTATATCTTGGAATATTTTTATTCTATACATATTTTTGGAAAATATTGATTATATATGAATAAATAAATATGTATAAATAAAAAATGCTCAAAATAAGAATTTAAGATAAATATGAATACCGAATTGTTGTTGCGCCACGTAGGACCTAAAATTAAGGAGAGAACTTGAATCAACATTAATTTTAATAATATATAGATATTGGGACAAGTTAGTATAAAAATTAGTCCTCCTGCAGAAATTGTAAATTATAATTTCTTTCTATATAAATTATGCTTTTTAATATATTTAATGTTTCTCAATGATGATTTTTGTATAAACAATAATACTAATATAAAATGGTGCTTTTTATGTACACATTTATACTTTAATTAGTGACAACCACAAATCACAGAAAGATCAACAGTTTAGAGGACTAGTTTATACGTAGAGACATATTTTGAAATAGCCATGATGATCATTAAAATATAAATTTTGGCTCACCTTCTTTAAAAATATAAATTTTGGCCATTTTTTTCAATTTGGGACGAAAATACCCTTAATGAAATGCGGAGCGGGTCGGATTTGACGCGGGCGGGCGCGGGTCGGGTCAGGCGGGTATGAGGCATTTGGTACTTTTGGTACAAATTTAGTCTTATTAGTACCAATTGTTCTAGTACATCTGGTACGAATTTAGCCTTATTAGTGCCAATTGTTCCAGATTTGGTACAACTGGGACGAATTGTCAAATTAGTTCCAGATGTTCCAAGTTATGATATGGTACTCTTGGGACGAACATTCCAATTATTTCAAGTTATACTACTCCAATTTTGCGGCTCCGCCTTCGGCTCCGATTATACGGCTCCGCCTTCGCTCCGATTACTAATATAAGGATAATCGTCGGGCAACAATTTATATTTTTTCGGCTCACTCCGAGGCCTTCGGCTTCCCTCGCTCGAATCTTGACCAAAGAAGAAGCGGCAAACAAAAATTTGGAAATTAAAAAAAAAATGAAAAATAAAAAAAAAACAGAAAAAAAAATCTGGAAAATAAAAAAACAGAAAAAAGAAAAAGAAATCTGGAAAATAAGAAAAAAAAATCTGAAAAATAAAAAAAAAAAAGAAAAAAAAGAAAAAAAATTCTGGAAAATAAGAAAAAAAATAGAAAAAGAAAAGAAAAAAAAAACTGGAAAATAAAAAAAAACAGTAAAAAAAGAAAAAAAAATTGAAAAGGAAATTAAGTGTCAATAAAATGGATTAAAGAGTGATGGATCACAAATAAAAGGGGGAAAGGGGTATTTAGGTCATAAATTCAAAAAAATGGCTATAATTTATATTTATGAAGAGGGTGAGCCATAATTTATATTTCAATACTCATATTGACTATATCACATGATATTCTCTTATATATATAAGTTATGCGAGATCATATAAAAATAACCCTTAAGAGTGATAAATATGAATTGATCTAAATCATTTATGTTACAAAATTTATGGATATATATATATATATATATATATATATATATTAATTTCATAGTCAATCAGTCAATTTCTCTTTTCCTGTCAAACACATAATCTTTTAATTTAAATAAGGTTTGTATGATAAATGTGACAGTTTTATAATGTACAAAATACAGTAATTTAATGCATCAATTTAATTTAGACTGCGGATAAAAAAAGATCAATGATTCAAATTAAACATTAATTCTTATATGAAAATGAATTCTTACACGATCATCTTCCTATGTATGTTGCACTTTGTTTCCATAAACCAAATCTATAGTGTATTAATTCATGCATACTTAATTTTAATTAATTAAATAAGTTCAGCACGTATTGAATCCTCAGTTGGACTTTTATCTGCGTATTTGTAACATGACGTCCATCAATGATTAAGTAATTGGAGACAATCCTGATGACCGCACCAAATGGTTGCGTTCCAGCCATTATATATTCGAATATTTGTTATTTATAGAGATGTTAAAATTAACCCAAAAACCGTATAACACTACATGTCCAAATCTAGTGTGGAAAATTAGGTTTGACCGACCATCAATTGTTGGGCCGACTATTTATTTAAAATGTAGGCTTTAAGGCCCAAGCTTTCATTCCCACTATTTTGATAACTCTAGCGAAAGATTGGTGGCTCTGTATAAAGTGCTACGAAATTAAAAATTGTAAACTTCAATTATAAAAATAAAATTGTAAACATAGGCAAATTGATCAGTGTGCATCCTTCAACACGAAGCTTCATCCTCAATCTCACACAATTTCTTTCTCTGGTTTCACATTTCGAACTAAATTAGGTATTTTTCAAAGTTTTGAGCTCAACGTTTCAGCATAGTATGCTAACTAATTCATCATTTTTGCAGTGCAATCAGTCGATTCGACCGTAGTTTCTTCTTAGGGTTATTTTATTCTTTACTGCAATAATCCTTGCTCATGACGCGTCATGATCAAGTTTAGGATATTTTGTCAGTTCATTAATGTATCAGTTCAATTCTCTTTAATTGATTGATTTTCAGAGTCGACTTCTGTGTGCGTGTGTTCGGTTGTAGATTTTTTTTTTTTTTTTGGCTGATTAATCTTGTTGTTTCTGGAGAATTTAAGCTCAAGAATTACTAAATTTCACCTCATTTATTCATCTCTATCGTTAGAATCTTTTAACGACATGCCGACATTTTTGGGGTGTATTGAGAAATATTGGGTTTTATTTAGCCACAATATTTCATAATGATCCTAGGTAATTGGCTGGTTTATATAACTTACAATTTGGGATTTGTTTCCAGTTTGTGGTGATTGAAGGTAGATTTCTTCGTAATTACTTTTAGGCATGGATATCCAGACACTTTTACTGCATAATTCTATTTAAGTTGAGCTCAACAGAAACTCCGAGTTTTAATAATGTTCTCGAATTCCTTAGTTTTATATGGAATTAATTTCCAGTAAAATTTCTGAAAGCAAATTAGTTGAATGATCGATCAGTTTACTTTTGCAAGATTACTTGGGTCAGAAATGAAGACGAGAGGCTATGCAGTTGAAATTACGAACCTATCTCCTAATGCTACTGAGAAGGATGTTTATGATTTTCTCGCCTTTTGTGGTTCAATTCAAAACGTCGAACTTGTCAGGTACTCTCTCCATAACTAGTACTACTTGATATACTGTGTAGATTGGTTCAGTTGTTTAGATTTCTTATCTATAAGAAATTCAGAATTGTGTATCGGCTTAGTACTTATAGTTTTCTAAAAGAAGTTTTTTTAATCCAGAAGGTGAAAATTATTGGGAGGCAAGAACCCATTGGAATTGTTATTATTAGAGCATTCTGTTAGTGTTTGTTGTGATCGTCTTAAATTATAAAAATTGCTTAGATGTTTAATTATGGCATTGGGGTTTATATTTTATTGCGTCTTCAACAGAGCCGGTGACTCTACATGTATAGCCTATGTGACTTTCAAAAATCCGCATGCTGTGGAAACTGCTGTCCTTCTCAGTGTATGTCCAGTTTATGAGAATTCATTTTGCAACTTTCTGAATAAGTAGTAGTAAACATTTTGAAGTTGATTGTTTATATTAGGGAGACACCATCTTGGATCAACCCGTGCGCATAACACAATGGGGACGCTGTGATGACGATTACCACATTCACAATCGCTCTTTGTGGAAGATCGAAGACAGCAGCAATCCTAGCGTAAGCATTTTTCCCTTAGTTTATTACGTCTCTTTTTATTTGGGAGTATATACCAATTATTTCTTATTAGGTTTGTTAAACCATTCAAAACCTCATTTTACCAGCATTCTGAGAGACAAAAGGTTTCTCCGTCTGCTGGGAAAGCCGTCTCTTTGGCCCAAGATACGGTGAAAACAGAGGCTGCTAAAGGATTTGGAGTGGGAAAGGATGCAGTGGTGAGAGCTAAAGCATTTGGTGAATCTCATCAAGTAACGGCAGCTGCTGTAGCGAAGGTATCAGCGGGAATAGAAGCAGCGAGATACGTGGATCAAAGGTACCGCATTTCTGGTACAGCTAGATCAGCTGTATCTGTTACGCACAAGACAGCAGTATCGGCTGCAAACGCGATGGTAAGTTCGAGTTACTTCTCCAAGGGAGCTCTGTGGTTGTCTGGTGCTCTAGACAGAGCCTCGCAGGTTGCAGCTGATCTTGGTAATCGGGGTGTTGCCAAAGATGGTTAGTCAAGATTTTGTGTACTTGTATAGTAGTTTACTACCAAAAAAAAAAAAAGGTTGGAATTGGAATGCGTATTTTGATTTGAACTGTTAGTTTGTGTTCATAACAGGCTTTTCATGGTATATCACAATATGCCGTATTGCAGTTGTTTATTTTGTTTATTTTGTCAAATCAAAATTTGACAAAAGGTCGGGATTTATTTGGAAATTAACCCTAAAAATTACTGACCTTAAAATAAAATCTTTAACTTCTTGAACGTCAGGACGAATAAAAAATTTGCTTGCGTTCTTCATTGCAGTAACCTTTCTCTTCTTTGAAATAACATTTATGTTGTGAGCAAATCTTTGAATTTTAATTTACATAATAAAACATGATAGTGGTAAAAGATTAGTGAAAATTAAACCACTGAATTTTGTTAGCGTAACAAATTGAAGGGCGATTATTATTGACTCTTTATCCTCGCTTGACTTGATGTCCACTTATAATTTTGAGATCATCGGCAAAGGACCCCCACAATGTGCAAGTTATTGGTATGCCACTATTACAAATATATAGAATAATAAAAATTATAAAAAACAAACTATAAATTATGAACAAATAAATAATTGGAAATCATACTCTGCATCAACCAATTCAATATCACGCCGCGTAGACAGGCGATTTTTTGTATACACACTTTGGTGGTAATGTTGAGTGTCAATCTTCCACTCATGATTGAGTTTTGCATTTTGAAGATTGGAAGATTTCATAAATATGAAAAATTCTTAAAACAATTATCTAGCCCTCTTTGAGTAAGGGTTCAAACCTTTGCTTCAAATTTAGATGAAATTGACACTTGTATTTCACCCTACATCAAAAGGTAGAAGGCTTATAAATTATACATAATTAAATATCTTATATATTTATAAAATTTTTAAAAAATGTTGTGATTAATTAAAATGTATGTTCATCCATTATAATAATCTCGAGTCCTTCCAAATCATTCTTTCTGAACCCTGACGCAAGATCCTCACAGTTTTAGTTTGATCCTTGTTTTTTGATTCCTTGTTTTTTTGGTTGTATAACTTACAATAGCTGGAATTTTAAGCGGAAAGTCGACAAATATAAATTAGATATTTTATTATTTTTAAACCAATTATCTGTAAAGAAACAACAACAAATGAAGCTGCTAATTAATCAACATTAACAACAACCACCTTAAAATACTAAAAAAAATTGAAAACTGAATTCACATATCACATAGCTAACCATATATTTAACACAATATCTTAGAAAAAGCTCAAATATTCAAGAAAACCCCACAAATCAAAAGTTGCAAGATTTCAATAATTCAGATGTCAAAAATCCAATAACATAAATTAAAATATACACGGGAAAGCATATTATAGTTCAAGAAAAAGAAAAATGAAAATTTTTAATTCAAACAACAGTAACATTTAAACTAAAAAAATTAGAAAAATTAAAAAAAAATTCAAAGACCATAGAGAGAAAGAAAATAGAAATTCAAAAACGTCGCCAACATAATAAAAAAAATATTAGAGGTGTATTATTGAAATTAACAATTAAAATTAAAGTTAAGATGCATCATATTTTGGGATAGCTAACAAAATAATTAGATATAAAATATTGAAATTAATTAATAACAGAAAAATAAATGGTTCTCCTTCCACGCCGTTTTGATTTTCCTTTATTCTTACATCAGAAACCATCTTCTCCATAACTAAATATAAGTGGGTATTATAGTGGAAGGTAGGAATGATGAAATCTATGCACCGGAGTTTTCCACACATTTTCTCAATAAGTATGCCATACTGATTTTTCTATATTTTGTTTTTTTGGAACTATTAATTTATAATAACACATATATTACTTATTATATTCATTTAATAAATTTTCATGTCACATGTATATTTATTGTAACTATCTTTATTTCTATTCTTCACGCTTCTTTAAAGTTTTGTGTATTATTAATCCATAATGTTAATATTATATATTATATCTCAATTCTTAATAGATATATATTCTCAATTTTCAAATACAAATTATATAACTCATTTTTATCATTAATTATATGTTTAATAATTGTGAAAAGTAATTATTTTTTAAGTTAGTTTACAAGTAGCGTCAATAATTAAATTTATTGCAATAAAATAAGCAATTTAGCATTTAAGAGGCATATAAAAATTCTGCAATAAAAAATCTCTATGAAAACTAAATAAATATATTTAATCAATATATCTACTTAGAATTCTCTTTATCTTTCATTCATATTTTTCTGAAATCTTCGATTAGTGTCTGCTAGGATATACTATTCATATCATATTGAATCTAATGTATGAATAGATAGCTAAAACAAAACAAAACAAAAAATTATCTTGAAAATGTAAATATATTTTTCTCAGCCTTTGCCTAAATTTAGAGATATCAATTTACCATAAACCAACGAGACGATTCAAATAGAACAATTTTTACATATTTTAGTTAATATTAACTTTGCAGTGTTCAAATTTTTATTGTGTACTATTACTCTACTGGTTTGCGATGGGTATATGTTAGTAAAATTAGTAAAATGTTTCGAAAGATTCTAAAACCCCAACTGACCCAGCCGAGTAGATGATTGCTTTTAGTCTGAAGTAGTTAGAGCTCACTGTTTGAGCGTAGAGATTTTATCTTTACATGATTCAAGTAGAAGAAGTCAGCCGGACTGAAGAAGGAAGTTTGTGAATGAACTCAACTGAGGTCCAGACTCAGCTGAGATCCAGAATCAGTTGAGACCCAAACTCAGTTGAGACCTCAACATCAACTGAAGCACGGAGTCAGTTGGATAGCAACTCAGTTGACTCCTCAACTAACCCACGCAGCTGAAGGCATACAGTTCCAGCGTGAAGAGAAGTTGTGTTGAAGTCAGACGTCGTGAAGCGGAGAAGAGATGACAATGAAGACACTGAAGAAGGAGGAGTTGCAGTCCAGAATTTAAATCTACTCGGAAGCACAAGTCAGCTGTAGAACTTACCATAAATGGGCCGACAACAGCAACGTGCAAAAAGCAATGCTCGAAGTTTTCATTTTAGAAAAGTTTCCAGAAAACCAGGTGCAGTGCCATACTTTTGGCAGAGGTCAAACGGCTCTTTCCAATGACTAGTTAGATCTCCCTCTATAAATAGAGGTCTCCACACCAAAGCTCAACACAGACATAAGAACAGAAAAAGAGAGACAAAATCAAGAGTGAAGCCGCAACAACTTATCACTTCTCTCTTTCTAAGCAAGAAGACCTCATCCGAAGTCTAGTCGAAGTAGAGTATTTATCCCTCCTCCTGTTCTTCCCTCTAGCCTATCAGAAATCCTCTTTCTTGATTGAGTCTAGAGAATAGGTTCTTGCTTGTGTTGTGTCTGACCGGACTCTCTCCCAGAAGATCGAGTCCGACGCCTTAAGTCGAAGCCTCTACTTCCCTTAGTGTTGAAGGCTTCCCAGTTGGAAATCCGCCCATCCCAATCCTTAGATCTGACTTTGAACTCGGAATCAAAGTGACTAAGTCCTTTTGAACCCGCAATCCAAGATCAGGTCCCTTGGAACCCGCAATCCAAGACTAGGTCCCTTAGAACCATGAATCTAAGACTAGGTTGTGCACTTGCCTAGAAAAGTGTTGTAAGGTCTTGTTTGAACCCGTTATCGAACTGGTTAGGTTTGCTTGGAACTCATACTCCAAGTGGGGTGTTTGGTAAGCACGCTTAAGATTATCTAGTGGATTACTTCCCTGAAAAGAAACTCGTGGACGTAGGAGGTCAACTCTGAACCACGTTAAAATATTGTGTACTTTATCTTCTGCATTTACATTCAGTATTTTACTTTCAGTTTACCTAACCAACAGACCCAGCATATTGCATACAAACTGCACTAATTTGGGAACTTGACCTTTCCCTTTTTCACAAAGGTTTCAGTTTTTGTAACGAGTCTAAATTCCACTATATTCTGCAACGCAAAACTGATTTAAAACCTCAGTCGGTACATACAGCTAACCTTCAGGCATAGGAGCCAGCTGTGCTGCCAATTGTGTTATCAACTCCAACTGAGCAACTCAGTTGTCGAGCCGCTCCAACTGACTTTCTAGTTGTTGAGCCAACTAAACTGAGCAGTATAACTCAGTGAAAAGATTTTTAGCAAAACAAAAATTGCTACTAGTGTATTCCCCCCAATACACCAGATACTCATTATCGGGACCATCAAGTGGTATCAGAGCAGTGGTTGAAAAGACTGTTGTTCCTGATTTACTAGGTGTGAGTCGAGTAGATATTTCAGTGGTCAACTGAACAAATCTTTTTTGAAATCAATTAGTGCATTCTGCTGCATATTTTTGTGTCAGTCTTTTGTGGTGTGCAGGAAAGTTGAACCCGACGTTGCTAGGAAGCTTACCGTAGTTCTCCGTGGATGATTATCCCACGTACAAGTTTCGTCTGAAGATGGCATTGACTGCCAGGCATCACAAGATGTAGGAGACCATAGAAAATGGTCCCATCCAGGTGACCCAGTCTGTGTTGGCCCCTTCAACCACTCCAGAGGATGGAGAAATGATAATAAAGAATGAACCGAAAGGCGCACACCAGTACACTAAAGAAGAAAGAGACATCGCACAACTAAATGACATTGCAAAGAGCATCATCTCTTCCACCGTCGGCAAAGCCTATCTGTCTAAAATTATCAGTTGCTTCACAATAAAAGATATGTGGGAAGCCTTAACTGCACTCTGTAAAGGCTTTGACGAGATTAAGGAGAACAAGTTCACCTTAACTTGTCAGAAGTACAAGAACTTCTCTCAGCTAACCGGGTAGTCCATCGACAAGATGGAGTTGAGATTCACAGAGGTCTTAATGGACATTGAGAGTATCAGGAAGGGAAAATACTCTCACCGTGAGATGAACTTGAAAGTTCTCTCTGCACTAGGCGAAGATTGGGCGGTCTACAGAGTCGGCTATCAATATCGGAGTAACCTCAGTTCGATGACAACTGAGAAGTTGTTCTCCATGCTTAAGGCAACTGAGTATGAAATCCTTCGACTGAGGCAAAGCAAGCTTCAGAAATCAGAACAGATCGAGCAGAGCTCAGCTGCCAAGCCAATGGCGCTTCGAGCTGAATCGAGCAGATCCAAGGTCGTCAAACCCTCATGGTCCGCTGACTCATCAGCTAGGGATCGATCGAGTAGGTTCGAACTTCAGAAGAAGGTCAACGAGATGACCAAACAACTCAAGGAGATGAACTCCATGATCGAGAAGTATAGAAAGATCAACAGGACCAGACGACGCTCAACTAAACACTCCTCAAATAAACAAAACAAAGAATACTTTGAATGCGGAAAGTCAGGACACTTCAAAGCCAACTGTAGTGACCTCTCTATGAAGGAAAAGGAAGCCCTCTGAGGAAAGGCCAAGGAGAAAATGAGAAGTCCAAGGACATGAACGTTGAGGAAGACGTCGACGACACCGATGTATTTACAGAGTCAGAAGGAGAAGAAACTGACTCGCCATCAAGCTCAGCAGGAAAAGCCTGTACTTCATGGCATTGCCGGAAGAGTCAACTGATGAGGTAAACTTTTCTTTCCATCCCTCTCACAATATTTAATCTATTAATTAAGGCACAAGAGAAATTGATGAAGACATAAAACCGTCATAGGATGAGGTGGAACACCTTAGCAAATTGTGCACTAGACAAGTTGCACAGTGCAAAGAATTGTGATGCAGCCATCGTTTAAGCTGCGACAAAATACAATTTGTCTTTCATTCCTATGCCTACCCCTAAGAACAGCTAGTTGGCAAGTACAGGGTTGATCCCACAGGGAGTTGCTCGCGATAATCTCTGGTTGGGGCACAAAAAGATTGTGTTGAGTATCTATCTACTATAGCCTTGGACAACTATCACTATCACCTTTGGCAAACTGCTGAATGTAAATATCTGTAACTTGACAAGCAAAAGATCAGTAATAAAAATAATCCAAATTTAGGTTTCGAATCAATGAGTATAACTTTATCTCGATCATTGGTTCAAAGATATTTGTTGCGTAAGTGTGTCAGTGGTTATAGGCTAAAACTATGCAGGGTCCCCATTGTCACGTCGCCACGTACGCTACATAGTCCGCCCAGCTCAATCCTTATATTTAAGTCTTGACAGGGACACCCTAGCCAATCCTCTTGCTTGCCCAAAAGTCCTGGGCATAACACCTTATCAAGCGCATGTTGGTCAAGCAGCATTTGGTTCTAGATGGGCCCACTCCGATGCAGGTGAGATAACGAGGATCTCTGTCCAACATTCACTAGCATTGACATATCTTTGCAGGTCTAGGCCAAGGCTAACAACTCATTCTTGCCGCTCTCAAGGAACGTAAGGCAAGCACGAGCACTTCTTGATAACCCTCCTGCGATGTAGGAATCCGTATGTGCCCAGGGCTCGTTGGCCTTCCGAGTTACCTGTGACCACCGAACTTCTTTGGAATCGTTGTCCAATGCCTCGGGAACACACTTATATACAACTATCAAGAACACTTAGACCTCACGAGATTTAAAAGTTATACATCATATCATCTACCCTAAACCTGGATTTAAAGGCTTAGCTAGAGATAAAGTAAATAACAAAAGCAAAAGAGATAAAGAAGAATATACTTGAATTAATAACGATAAGCAAAAGATGTTCGCCCTATTGGGACTTGACAATAATCGTAAATTGTATCTAAGAATATAAACTGCAGAAAATAAAAGTGTTTTGAAGTGCAGAAAGTAAAAATGTGCGGTAAGGTCAAAGTGTATCTTGCACCTTGCATGCATGCATTTATAGAGTACAAGAACTAGGGCAAACCCACAAATGGGCCTTCTAGAAAACGGGCCGGCTGCTTCCATGTAAGGATCAATGGATAAGGTTGGAAATATCTCATTCCTTATCGTTAAAATCGTGCTGCTGTTGTAGTAGGAAACATCGATCGAATTCTTGTGCTGCAAGGAATTTGTTTCCTTGTAGGACTCTAACAGTTGCATCTTCACGCACCAGCACCGTTGCCCAAGCTCTGCACTCTGCCTTCCCCAATCTCTCTGCCATCTCTTGCCCACGACAGCCTGCACCTTGCCTTTTGGAGCGAAACATACAATCGTCTAAATTGACCATACCACTGAAAGTGGAGCAGCTCTTCATCTTGATTTGAGCTTATACCCTCGGTAGCTTGAGCCACGAGCACGGCTACTATGGTCATTACATCGTATCACCAGTTCCTTCTCTTTTTGCATGTTTTGGCTCCAGTCTTGCCTAATTCCTACCTTTCCTTACCCTGCCAACTCAAGTGTCCTCCCAGACACAAAATAGACACAAAAGACATTAAAATAGACTCGATCTAGACCTAAAACACACATGACAAGAACACAAAATATGGGCTCGTCATACCCACATACTTAAAGTTATGCTTGTTCTCAGGCATGGTGTATGGCTTGCCCAAACAAAAGAAAAAACAAAAATGACTCAAAGACTTGACTCAAAACACAAATAGAGGTTAGCACAACATAGGATAAAGAAATAAGATAGAGCATAATCTAGTTCACATACAACTCAAGCAAATAAACCAGTCCAAGCACATCATCAAATAGGTCAAAAAGGAACAAGTGAGCATTTTCAAGGATATTCCTCACCAACACTCTCACTCTTGTGTATGGGGTAGTGTTTACGCTCAAAATATGCCATTCTTAACCACACCATAAGCTTGCCTGCCTGCTACTATCTCCATCTCTTAGACTATGTTCGAAAGACTTATCCTTAGGTCTTTTATTTGGTTGTAACTTGGCTTTGGCAAGGGTAGGAAATATTTGGAACTAGGCTTGGGTCATTCAGACTTAGGTTGGCCAAGCGGAGTGGCCAACCTTAGCTTCTTTTCCTTCACCTTTTCTTCTTGCGGGCCTTAGCACAACTTATTTAGAACTTTTTTTTTATATTTTCTTTTTTCCCTTTATTTTTATTTTTCTTTTTTTTTCTTTTTCTAAGTTCTTTATTAATTAGCCCTTATATTTCTTTTAAAGGCTCAATTGCTTCTCCCCTTCTCTTTGTATCTTATGCACCTAAGTCCTTATTGACCGGGTATAATAGAGTGTATAGGCCGCATATATCTGATCAAAGAAATTATAAAAGCTCAAAGGGGCTTAAAAAGGAAAATTCAATTGGGCAGACTCTTTAGCTCAATTGGGCTCACAAGAGAAAGAACGTGCCTAATTCATCTAAGTTCTTCTAGCCTAAGTTAATGAGGTCTCAAGGTAGACAGGCAAGTTCTAGATAGCATCCAAACAAACATATCATAAAATCACACAAGAAATAAGTTGCTTGGTCAATAACATGCAGTGTAAAGCTCAAATCCTCACAACGACATGCTCACAAGTTCGTTCGTCATCCCTATCTTCATATAATCATGCTTAGACTAGAATATAAAAAATGCTCTCATCTTATAACTCAGAATAAAATTATGCTCAGACATTATCAAATCATCCTAAACATGCTTGACCTCTAGAACGCACACAAAAGATGCTCCTCCCACCCACACACTTTGCTGGGGCAAAGTGGGTGGAAGGCACAGACCAACACTGTAGAAACCCGAAAATTCGAGCCTAAAAATTTCGTTTTAAGTATATAAAAATTTAATTAGAATTAATCGGATAATAGAACGATCACTTATTCCCGACAAATTTTATACGCCTAAATCATAAAAAAATTTAGACGTCATATGCATTGCATAGCACGAGCATTCATATTTTATTATTCGAGTGAAATATGTCGATATTATTATTGCCTATGCAATAATGTGATTAATTAGAAATAATTAATCAAAAGATAAATTATATATATATATATATAATTATGAAGCGTTTGTTGATTTGATTTTATAAAAGAATTAATTTATAGAATAATATGGATATTGATCTCGTTAAGACCGAAATAATTAATTCTATTCGTATGCTCGAACAAAACTTTGATTTGACTAATAAATATCATATTACGGAACAAAAATTGAAATACTATATAAAAGAAAATTATATAACATAATAATGTATATTATATATGTAAGGATGCGTGTGTGTGCCGTGTAGGTGTGTGTGCGTGTGTTTAATTAGAGTTTTATTTTTATTTTTTTAATTAAGAGATTGATTAGTAACTAGCTCAAAAAAAAGGAAAAAGGAAAAGAAAAGAAACGGATGTGGGGAGAGAGAAAGAAATAGATTTTGCTTAGATTTTTATCCCTAACACAATTATTATCCCTTTTTTATTCTTCCAGATCACCTCCCGTAATTCCCAATCAACTTACATTAGGAGTAATAATATCCCTACTTGCCTACAGATTCCCTCCCCCTCATTCACGTTAAGTCTGCAGATGAAATCAATTCTTCACCATCTGCAAATCATCTCTCCTCAAATCCTAACCCCTTATTCATCTACCACCACCCATAACCACCGCCGCCGGCCACCACTGGAGAAGAGGAGGTGACCGGAATCTCGTGAGGAAGAGGGCCAAGAGTTGAGAAGTAGGTTGGGAGAGGAGGAAACGTGAGAGAGAAGGAGGAGAAGGAAGCTAGGTATAGTAATGAACAAGTTATAAGGGTTGTAAATCTAGTTAGAATGATGCTAATCACGTTTATATGGGATATGAGGGTGTTCTATGTGTTAGAATCTAGGTTATGAATGTGTATACATGAAGAAGATGTTTGGCAGTTCGTATGGCTGCACATATGTGTTAATAAACGACCCATAACTCTCAATTTACTTCATGAAAATGTGTGAAATTACTTTCAAATGAAAGCCTGGTATGTTGGCTACAATTTATATGAAAATTAGCCCTTTATTTCAAGTATAAAGGTGTCAAAACATTTGAGTTTGTAACTTGCTCGAATCTGTCAAAAAACTGACCAAGTGTGAAAGACTTGTTAATATCTTGAAAACGACTAATAAATTGATAACATGGCTTGTTGTATTGTATTCTAGGCTTCTTTTAGATTTTAGAATGATAGGACTCATTATTATAGGATGAAAACTCTATTTTATATGGATTTTACAATAAATCACTATGTGATGTCAAGTTCTTAAAGTATGATAATGAGTATGAAAGGTGTGATGTTTGTGCTTAAGGTTTGAGATTCTTCTTGGTGTGTTGCATGTGTGTAAATGATAGGCTATGTGTAGTTATGATCTTGATGAGAATTTTATGAGCTTTTGAATGTGCTAAAAGTACTCATAATAATTTAAAGATAGAGATGTTAGGAGTATGCTTGAAAAACTTCATTAGTTAATCTGCCACCTTGTAAGAACCGATTTATTTAGGATATTTGAAGGTATGAAATCAGTGTCTTACTAAAGGATTATGAATTTAGAAGTCATCTAGTATTTATGATTTTAATATCATAATTTTCTTATGAAGATAAGAACCTTCAAAAGATTTTATAAGAAAATTCAGTGACAAATCTCAGCTTTTGTATAGATGTTGGGAAATCGGTTGTGAAATCTTTAAAATAAAGAATTTGGATGAATAGCTTTTTATATATGAAAATAGACTTATTGAGGTTTTTGGAATGATAAGAAAATCATAATTTGATTACGAACTCAAGCCTAGGTGAATTAATCTTATAGGCCCTTGTGCAGTCCAAATTTAAGAACTCCAGCTTTTGTCATAAAGTATGGATTAAGTTGGGAAGCTTATGTGTGTGATAGTTCGATGTTAGTATTTTTAAAATGAATTTTAAGATGTTAATTTTGTTCATTTAAAATTTCAAGTCCATAGGAAGTGTCTAACTATTTTAATAAAATCGTGTATGGGTACACTGTTGTTAAGGACAGAAATTTCGAATTTGGGCTTTGATATGAACACTTAATTAATTTCAGTTGGGCTTGGAATAAAAAGGATTTGGACTTGTAATTTAAATCCGAGTGAGCCTAATAATTGATAGGTTGGGCTCATTCATTTATTTATTATACTTGTATGATAATAAAATGTTTGAGCTTATGTGATTGGATTTAATCTTGTATTGGATTAATTAATCATAATAGTCCAATATGACTTATTTATGTGTGATATGGATCTTTAGTCCATATCTATTTGGGATTTAATGTTAAGTCCAATTTATATTATATGGTTGATAATTATATTATTATATGATTAATTGTTCATTATTTATTATTAATAATTAATTAAATAATTAATTCTTTAATAATTTATTAATTGAAACTTAATTAGTTAATTAAAATTCTTTCATAATTATTTAATTATTAATTAATTAATGCCTTAATTATTTATTTATTTATTTATTAATCATATGTCTTTAATAATTAATTATTAATTAATTAATTATATCCTTTTTTAAATTAATTAATTCTTTATTAATTAATTATATATCTTTAATAATTAATTAATTCTTTATTAATTAATTATATGTCCTTAAGTAATTAATTGATTCTTAATTAATCTATTAAAATGATCTAATTCAATTAAATAATTGTTATATATTCAATAGTCAAGTATGGATGTATTACATATCTTAAAGTATGATCTTATGACATGAGATATGTGATTACTTAGAACGCATGCATATGGTAGGATACGATGTAAAGCATATAGTATGCATAAGACATCTTGGTGACTCATATGACATAACATGCATGACATACATGTTATAACTCGGGAATAAGTTTGACCTAGGATGCTAAGACCTTAGACAACTTTATGCTCATGAACCTAAGTGTTTAAGACAACTCTTGTAGGACCGAGCAACTCTTTAATTCCAAGGACTAGTCAAGAAAACCTGAACCAAGGTGGGTTTCTATTTTCAAACTGTGGGATTACAAACTCCCACTGAGGTAACTTTAGGGTTATTAAACTCAATGCTTTCAAAGTGTGATATGCATGCTAAATGTTTTATGCTCAATTGCTTGTGGTTTACCTATGTTGAAAGTTTTATAATACGATTGGCCTTGTGCTCTGTACAAGCCAAGGTAGTGTACACATGAAGTTATGACGGTTCGGTTGGAAGGAGTGGCTCCCCTCTAATTGAACCGGGTGGTAACACAAGAATATGAGATGCTCTATGGTTCGAACCGTTAACTGTTTTAAAAACTTATGTGAAGGATATTTTTACCAAAGTAACCCCCTTCCATAAGAATGAAGCATGCTATATCTTTTGAAAATTTATTTTCAAAAAGGGGCACGGAATCCACTGAGTGCTTTTGTACTCAGCCCCCTGCATTGTTTTCCCTAATGCAGGTTGATCAACGTGAAGGCGAAGGAAGGGGATGTCGATGTCGCTATTGTCCGTCTGTTCGTTTTCAAGTACTTGTCGTGTCGGTCTTTATAACCATTGTTGTGTCTTCAATAAGGCTTATGCCACCAAACTCATGTTACCTCTTATGTTCTAATCATCTACTTGTAGATGGTTATCTTTTGAAACGCTTCCGCAGTGCGGGGCCGGTGTCCTCATACATCGACCCAAGTTATGTTATGCTAGGGCATCGATTTTGAACAATTACCCACCTTTCCATTATTATCTCAAACACTTGTCATTTCGACTTTTCAATAAATAACTATTTGTTATCATTTATGAATCATGATTATATGGTTTCATCCCACCCACTGCGTGGCGGCTCGGACGGATCCGCATAGGCTGGGTCGCGGGTCGTCACAAACACAAAACTAAAATTTATAAAAACAGACGCTCTACCCTCATACCTACACACTTTGCCTTTGGTAAAGTGAGTGAAAATAAAGGTAGATCACAAACTCAGACTCTAAACAAAAACTTTAAAAACATTTAAACTCAAACAAATTAAGAAAAAACGCAAAACAAAAAAAAAATAAAAACCTAAACTACTAAAAACTGGGAGGACAAAATCATTGGGCAAGGTTAGATCCTGACCTGGTCGGGTCAATCTTCAAGGCACTCTTGATCTCGGCAAGGGCATGCTTGTTCTCCAGTCCAAGTTACTCCAGTCTGGCATTGCTTTCCTTCAGCTTGGTCAAGCATTCCATCATCCCTGCTACATCTTGGGCAGGCAACACCGGAGTATTGGGTACTCCACCTTCAACTGACTTAAGAGGAGAGTCAGCAACTTGGGCAGGCTCGTCTGGTGGAATCACGAACACTAATGTTCCTTCATCATCCCTTCCACATACGCCCATGACAGTCAAGCAAGCGAGGTCCAAGCGCTCCTCTTGCATTGTTTGTAGCTGCGTAGTGGCTTCATCAAATCTGTGCATCCCTATGGCATAGCGAGTCACCAAATGGGCAAGGAAAAACCTCTGATTGCGAGACTTTACGATATCCTTGAAATGGTGCATAGCATAGGCCCCAAAATTGAGCCTCTGCTTGTGCACCATGCTTGACAGTATGAAAATCTCTTGGCGAGTGACTGAGTTGCTGCTATCCTTCTTCCCGAAAAAGTTGTAGGCAAGGATTCAGTGACACACCCTCAAGGCATCATCCTTAATCATATGCCCCTTTGTCGTGCCAGCCTTGAAGAAGGGGTCATCACTGAACTTCGCCCATTTCCTTGCCCACTCATCAGCATCCAGTTAAGGAATGTACCTCAACACTCCCTTGTACTCCTCGCTTCTTATCGTGCGAAAATCCTCAATGCCCAACGCCTGATTCAGATCATTCACCGACAGCTCCTCGCTTGCCCCTATAAATTTAAACTGCATGCACTTCGCATTGTGATTCCCCACCGTAGGACTCCTCACTTGCAAACACTGATAAAATTCATACACCAACTCCGGATACACCCTCTCTTGCCATGCACTTCTTCCTAGACCCCCAACTCCTCCAATGCGCTCCGATCAACCAATTTGGGAAGAATGATTCCCCTCCTTAGCATCTTCCCTATTGCACGATTAGAGGCTCTACCCAACACTGAGATGTGCCACTTGGGTGGTGCAGATACTACCTCTTTGCCCTTGGCGACAGACCCTGCTCCTTTGGCCTTTTTGGTTGGGGATTCCTCCATTTCTTCCTTAACTTGTTCATCCTCCATAGCCTCTGAATCATGCTGCTCCACCAAAATCAGATCTCCCTCTCCATCCCTAACGGATACATTTTCCTCCTGCTCCGGTTCCTTGCCAAACGAACCGCCTGCCTCAGATGCAGCGGTTCCCTCCTCATTGAGTGACGGAGCAAGCATGTCCGTAAGTAGTCACGCGACATCCTCCTCTTCTTCCATGTGATAAGAAAAACCAACCATGGGTGATAATTTGGGTAAAATTTTTCGAGTTACTTTGGTGGGGGTAGAAGTGTTAGATATAGGGTTGGGTGACTTAGGATTTTTGGCCGTCTTTTTATCTAAGGCTTTGCTGCTGCGTGTGTTCTTCATTGTGAGAGTGATGAGGGGGTTTTGATTCTGCAAAAGTAGAGAGGGAGAGGGAATCGAAGAGTTACGGTTTGAATTTAGAAGATGAATGAAAATTGTGAGAGAAAGAGATGTAGTAGTAGGCTAGAAAGTAGGGTATAGGTGTGTGACTTGGCAGTTACAGTAACTGGCAATGGATGTGACGTGCTGACGTCATCTATGTTTCCCTGCTTTCGCTTGCCTCGCATTCACCGGGCTCAGCCTCTCCTCAACCAACACGAACTCTTCGCTTGCCTATCCTCACTGTGTACCTGCCCTACACACATAGACACAAAACGCACTTCCAAAACAAAAACTACTATCCTATGATTAGAAAATAAAAAATAAAATAAAATCACGAAAAGAAAATACGAAAAAGAAAAAACTAGAAATAAAACTCACTAGGTTGCCTCCTAAACAGCGCTCTAGTTTATGTCGTGGGCACGACGTAGTCATGCTTGCCCCTAGACGGGCATCATCACGTGGACTTCCTCCTTGTCCACACCCTCATCCTTCTCGCCTCCATAGAAAAGCTTCAATCTCTGACCATTGACCCTAAAATACTTGAAAGACTTCGAGCATTAGATCTCCACAGACCCATTAGGAAATTGGGTCACCACTTCATATGGTCCAACCCACTTCGACTTAAGCTTGCTCTGCATAAACTTGAACCTTGACTGATATAACAGAACCGCTTGCCTAGGCTCTAATTTCTTTGCCTTGATCAACTGGTCATGAGCCTTCTTCATCCTTGTCTTGTATAAAGTAGCATTATCATAAGCCTCTATTCGAATCTCCTCTAACTCTTGTAATTGCAGCTTTCTTTCCTTGTCAATATCACTCCAATCATAGTTGAACTTCTTCACTGCCCAATATGATTTATGCTCTAACTCCACATGCAAGTGACATGGTTTCCCAAAACCAACCGATATGGTGACATGCCCAAAGGTGTCTTGAAAGCTGTGCGGTATGCCCAAAGTGCATCGTCCAAGTGCAAACTCCATTCCTTTCCATTTTGTCCAACTGCCTTCCTCAATATGGTCTTGATAATCATATTTGTCAGCTCTGCTTGCCTATTGGCTTGCGGATGGTAGGCAGTGGTAACTCGATGATGGACTCCATATTTTTTGAACAGCTTGTCAATGGTAGCATTGCAGAAATACGACCCTTGATCACTTATAATTGCTCTAGGAACTCCATATCGATTGAAAATATTTCCCTTAAGAAAAGTATGCAACCACATGGGCATCATTCGTTGGTATAGCCTTCGCCTCCGCCCACTTCGACACATAGCCAACTGCCAATATGATATACTGATGTCCTTTTGAGCTGGGAAAAGGTCCCATGAAATCTATCCCCTATATGTCAAAGATCTCCACCGGCATGATCGGAGTCATGGGCATCTCATCCATTCTAGTTGCATTCCCTTCTTGTTGACACTTGAAACAATTTTTGCACCATTCACAAGCATCCCTGAAAATTGTAGGCCAAAAGAACCACAATCGAAAATCTTCCTTGCAGTTCTTCGGTGCCCAAAGTGACCTCCACATTCCCTGTTGTGGCAATGCTTCAAAATACTCTTAGTCTCCCAGTCGGGTACGCACCTTCTTAATCCTTGGTCAGCACACTTCTTCCATAAGTAAGGATCATCCCAAACATACTTTTGACTTTCCTTAAGAATCTTCTGTCTTTGGTAGTATGAAAGATCGTTTGGAACCTCTCCCGTACTCTTAAAATTGGAAATGTCAGCGTACCAAGGCTCTCCATAAAATTGAGCTTCAGTCATATATAGATTCTCGTCACGGAAAGTCTCTGTAATGGGCACAGAGTCTTCTTCTCTGACTATCCTACTCAAATGATCCGCCACCAAATTTTGAGCTCCACTTTTATCTTTAATCTCCACATCGAACTCTTGCAAAAGTAAAATCCAACGAATAAGCCTTGGCTTCAACTCCTTCTTATTCATGAGGTATCTCAGCTCTGCATGGTTAGTGTAGACAATTGTCTTGCCCCGAGTAGATAAGATCTGAACTTTTCAAAGGCAAACACAACCGTCAAAAGCTCTTTCTCCATGGTGGTATAATTGATTTGTGCTGTATTAAGAGTTTTAGAGGCATAATATATAACATGGCTTTCTTTACCCCTCATTTGACCAAGCACTGCTCCCACGGCATACCCACTTGCATCACACATCAACTCAAATGGCCTGCCCCAATCAGGGGGTTGTATCAAAGGTGCCGTGACCAAGCATTCCCTCAACACATCAAACAACTTTTGCCAATCTGCATTGAACTCCCACTCTACTTCATTTTGGAGCAATCTCGTCATTGGTTGGGCAATCTTAGCAAAATCCTTCACAAATCTCCTATAAAATCCGGCATGTCCCAAGAATCCTCTTAAATGCTTGACGTTGGTTGGATAGGGCAACTTGGAGATGACATCAATCTTCGCCTTGTCAACCTATATCCCTCTTTCTGAAATCACGTGCCCAAGCACGATGCCTTCTTGTACCATAAAGTGATACTTTTCATAGTTCAACACCAAGTTCTTTTCCATGCATCTGCTCAAAACCAAATCCAAATGCCCAAGACAAGCCTCAAATGATTCTCCACAGACGGTAAAATCGTCCATGAATACCTCGATGCAATTCTCCAATAAATCTAAAAATATGCTTATCATGCACTGTTGAAACGTGCCTGGGGCGTTGCATAGACCAAAAGGCATGCGGCGATATGCAAACGTCCCGAATGGGTAAGTAAACGTTGTCTTGTTTTGGTCTTCTTGGGCAACCCATATCTGCATGTATCCAGAGTATCCATCCAAGAAGTAAAAGTACTTGTTCCCTACCAACCTTTCCAGCATTTAGTCAATGAACGGTAAAGGAAAGTGATCCTTCCTCGTTGCCTTGTTAAGCTTCCTATAATCAATACACATCCGCCATCCCGTTTGGAGTCTTGTAGGCACAAGCTCGTTCTTCTCATTCTTGACCACTTGTATCCCTGACTTCTTGGGCACCATGTGTACTGGACTTACCCACTTACTATCTGGAACTGAGTAGATAATGCCCAAGTCCAACAGCTTGAGTAACTCCTTCATAACAACTTCCTTCATGGCTGGGTTTAACTTCCTTTGTGGATCTCTAGTCGGTTTAGCATCATCATCCATCAAGATATGGTGAGTGCAAAAAGATGGACTAATTCCTTTAATGTCGGCTAGAGTCTAACCAAATGCATCTTTATAGCGCATAAGGACATCTCGAACTCCATCTTCTTCATTTTTGCTCAACTCCGAACTTATAACCACTGGCAATGTATTATTCTCTCTCAAAAATATGTACTTCAAATGAGCGGGAAGAGATTTAAGTTCCAACTTGGGTTCGCGAACAAGTGAAGACACCAATCTATCTTCATCTCTGATCTTGGGCAAGGCATATGGGGACAGACGGGGTCCATCCACTTCCTCTGCTCCTAAGTACTCCAAAGCTCGACTAACCTGGAAAGAATTATCCGTGTTCTCTTCAACTCCTCCTTGAATGACTGCATCCAATGGATCTTGACTTCAAAGAAGAGGGACTGCCTCTTCTACTGCTTGATCAACGTGGTCAATGTACTCGACCATCTCCGTATCTTGGGAGTGCTCCATCGCCTTAAATAAATTGAAAGTAACTGACTCCCCATCAAATTCACATGTTAGTTGCCCTAAGTTGCAATCAATTCTAGTCTTGGCAGTCTTCATGAATGACCTTCCCAATAGCATGACCAATGCTTTAGCTCTTATCTTGCTCATGTCAAGGACATAAAAATCAGCTGGGAAATTAAGTCCTCCACCTTGACTAGCACATCTTCCAGTATGCCCTCAGGATACACATTAGACTTGTCCACCAATTGAATAACCACCCTTGTAGGCTTGAGCAGTCCCATAATATCTTCATCGTACATGGACTATGGAATCACATTGATTGGCGCACCCAGGTCAAGCATGGCACATTCAATCTTCATATCTCCAATTACACAGGGAATGGCAAACATCCCTGGATCTCCACACTTCTTGGGCAAGTATCGCTTCAGGACTGCTGAAACACTCTCTCCTAAGAGAAACTTAGACTCATCCACGCTTTTCACCTTCTTTGAGCAAAGCTCCTTCAGAAATCTTGCACACTTGGGCATGTTACGTAGTGCTACGAGGAGGGGCAGGTTAATCTCCACTTTTTGAAAGATCTTGAACATCTCGTGCAACTCTTCATCCTTTTTATTTCTTCTCAAACTCGTAGGAAAAGGTACACGAAATAGGGTTAGATTTGACATAAACAGATTTTAGAATTTGTTCCTCGCCATCCTTCTCCTCATCTACTTCCTTCTCCTCATTTTCTTTCTTATACTTGCCCTCTACCTCTTTCTCTTTTTTCTTGGGCAACATAGTATCAGAATCTGGCATCTGCACTCTGTCAGGCAACGTCTTTCCTTCTCTCAGTGTGACTGCATTAACTTGGGCCTTAGGGGGCACTTCAGGTTGGGCAGGCAGTTCACCTTGCCTTTTCTCAAATTTGGACATAGCATTGACCAAGTTAGTCAGTTGGTTGGTCATGCTCTGAATGGCTCCCCTTGTCTCCGTCCTAAACTTCTCAAACTCCTGCTGCACTCTGATATTATCCTTGGCCAAGGAAGTCACGTGGTCTGTTAGGCTTGGCCTATTCTGATCTCTAGGAGGATATTGTTGTTGTTGATGTGGTTGAACTTGCTGATGTTGCCCAAACCCTTGGTAGTTATTGTTTCCATACCTCAAATTCTCATGATTCCTCCATCCTGGGTTATAGAATTGCGAGTTTGGATCATACAGCCTCCCTTGGTTATTATTGTTGAACCCAATTGCATTGACCTCCTCTTCCAAGCTTGGGCATTGATCCGTAGCATGCGTGATCGCCATACAAATTCCACAAGCTCTCATCGCCTTTTTATTGTTGCCTGATAAAACGGTTACCAGGGCATCCATCTTGTTGAACATCTGGTCAAGCTTATCTTCCATACCAGTTGAAGTCGGTGGGGCTTTGGCTGCAGTTGTTGTTAGCTTGGGCAATTCTCCCCGATCGTCCCTCAGCTCCTCTGCCATCTCAGCAATCATCTTGAACACGACACTTGACTGCTTTCTCATAACTGACCCTCCACAAGCTACGTTGACCAATGCCTTTTCACTCGTTCTTAGTCATGCTACGAAATATTGGATCAAATCATGTTCCGCAATTTGATGATGTGGGCATTTTGCTAGCATCTGCTTGAATCTTTAGAAGTACGAGTAAAAATCCTCTCTAATGTCCATCTTAATGCCTGTAATCATCTTCCTCATCTTTTGAATTTGGGAGGCTGGAAAGTATTTTTCCAAGAATTTCTGCTGCAGCTCCTGCCAAGTAGTAACACATCCTGTGGGCAATGAATAAAGCCACTCTCTTGCGTTGTCTTGCAAAGAGAATGGAAAGGCAATGAGCCTTACATATTCGCTCAGATCTCCATCAGCATGGATGGTTCCACAAGCCATCTCGAAATCTTGCAAGTGTCATTGAGGATCTTCGCATGGGTGATCGCTGAACTTGGGCAGGATCTGAATAAAGTGGGACTTTAGTTCCCATCCTCGCGTGGGTGTAGGCAAAGTTATGCATGAAGGCCTCAGGTTCATGGTGTTGGGAAACACCATCTCCCTTAAGGTTTTCTCCTCCACCACCACTGGGTTCTGCATTGACGCTCCGCTTGACAAAGAAAGTTCTTCCTCGTCAAAGGTTTCTTCTGGAATTCCTTCCAATGCCTCTTCCTTCTTCTTCTTCTCCGCTCGAATCTTTCTCAAGGTCAGGTTGATATTATCGTCGTACCACGTTTCTCCTTCCTTTCCTGTAAGGTTAGTTTCTTGCATAAAATAAGAACAAAGAAATTAGCACAATAGAAATTACCAATGTAATCAACTCCCCGGCAATGGCATCAATTTTGATGCAACCATCATTTAAGCTGCGATAAAATACAATTTGTATTTCACTCCTATGCCTACCCCTAGGAACAACTAGTTGGCAAGTACAGGGTTGATCCCACAGGGAGTTGCTCGCGATAATCTCTGGTTGGGGCAGAAAAAAGGTTGTGTTGAGTATCTATCTACTATAGCCTTGGGCAACTGTCACTATCACCTTTGGCAAACTGCTAAATGTAAATATCTGTAACTTGACAAGCAAAAGATCAGTAATAAAAACAATCCAGATTTAGGTTTCGAATCAATGAGCATAACTTTATCTCGATCATTGGTTCAAAGATATTTGTTGCGTAAGTGTGTTAGTGGTTATAGGCTAAAACTATGCAGGGTCCCCATTATCACGTCGTCACGTACGCTATATAGTCCGCCCAGCTCCATCCTTATGTTTAAGTCTTGATAGGGACACCCTAGCCAATCATCTTGCTTGCCTAAAAGTCCTGGACATAACACCTTATCAAGCAGCATTTGGTTCTAGATTGGCCCACTCCGGCGCAAGTGAGATAACGAGGATCTCTGTCCGACATTCACCAGCATTGACACATCTTTGCAGGTCTAGGCCAAGGCTAACAACTCATTCTTGCCGTTCTTAAGGAATGTAAGGCAAGCACGGGCACTTCTTTATAACCCTCTTGCGATGTAGGAATCCGTATGTGCCCAGGGCTCATTGGCCTTCCGAGTTACCTGTGACCACCGAACTTCTTTGGAATCGTTGCCCAATGCCTCGGGAATACACTTATATACAACTATCAAGAACAATTAGCATAAACTAGAAACGGGTTGCTGCCCAAAAGCGTAGTCAGCAACAGAGGTCTTGGCTTTAAGCCAACAACTAAACTAAAGCAGTAAAATACGAAATAAAAGTAAATTGCCAGTAGGACTTGTTTCTTCCTCACTTCCTCTCAACCTAGAATGCAGAACTAAGCTATGAAACACAATAAAAACCGATACAATACATAATGGAGTCGGCCATATATATAGGCGATGGAAATTAGGGTTTAGGGAAGTTTCTTTGTTGATAAAGGACTCTTCCATGCATATCACATCCGCCTCTCTTTCTCATGCATGCACGATTCTTCCTTCATTGCGTGGTAGATATCTTCTTGGATTAGGCTCAGCTCGGATAAGGAAAGAAAGATCCAATCCTTATCATCTTCCTTGAAGGAAAAGAAAAACCTGCTGCTGGTTCGACTCGCATCTTGCCCTTCATGTCTGCATCCTGAATTGCTTCCTGTGTTGACCAAGATCCTGGCTCCTCCGAGTACTCTGTCTGTTGCCTTAATGGATATGGGAAGGTACTTCCTGACTTGTAGAATGGATATTTCGATGTTGCCCAGCTACAAGCTTCCAACCCTATGCCCATTTGCATTGTATCACCATCTCAGCATCTCAACAACAGATTTTCCATCGGATTTGCCCAGCATCCCACCTGTTCTTCCCTGCACACCATCTCTCGACTTCGTGTCCTCCCATACACACTTTGACTCGATAAAGACTAAGAAACACAAGAAAAACACAAGAAAAGATGAACACAAATATGGGTTCATCAATCTCTCAGTTACAAATGGAGTTGAAGTTTGCAAATGAGAAGATAGCATCCCTTCGTGCCTCTAGCTCAGCTCTGGAGAGCATGAGCAGCCAACAAAGACCTCCTAAATACGTAGAAGGTCTAGGATATAATCCGGCAACTGACACTGGAGCTCAATCAGCTCAGTTCGTCAAGGAAATTGGATCCCCGATTGAGACACCTCAAGTTCAACTGAACTCAGTCGAAGTCACAGTTCAATAGACAGTCAAGACTTCTGTGAAGGATAAAAGAAATAAGGTTTTAGCTGAAGAACCTCAGGAGCATGAAGCTGGTACATCAAAGGATGCTGAGAGATCCTCAAGGAAGTCAAGACCCCAAGGTCGCAGAGCGAGGAGGAACTGACAAAATGGACCTTCACAGCCAAGGCAAAATTAGCCCAGGCGCGGGCTGGAGTACCCAGCTCAGCATCATCGGCAAAGGCATCCAAACTAGGACAATCATCACTTCTACCATCATACATTCCCAGTGCCTCATCACTACCAACAAGCATATCAACGACATGGAAACTTTAGAGATCAGTTCAATGGTCCAAGTTATCCACAGTTCAGGTATGCCCATGGAAAGAGACATTTTGGGCACCCACCCTGACAGTTCCAACCACGAAGGAATCGACCATCTCAGCAAAGTCGATACCGTGCTTCACCAAGACAGAGATATCCACAAAGAAAATGGACTGCTCTTGATTTAAGACCAACTCAATTGACAATCTATGTGGATAAGGAAGGAATATTGATTCGAGTGGATCCTTCAGTTCCCATCATCAAGAAAACCAAAGTCACTAACCTTGTAGGACCCAACTGAGTGTGGGTACCTAAAAATTCTTCCTGTGTTTTGCAGGACCAGGATAAAATGAGGCAGAGAGGAGCAGCAAAATTAGTTTGGGTGTTGGACAGCGGATGCTCCAGGCACATGACACACTAGAGGAATCTTCTCACAGACATCATGTTTCGAGAGGGAGGTATTGTAACCTTTGAAGCACAACTTGCTCTCCATAGGCCAACTGTGCGATAATGTTTTTTTTTTCTGTGAAGTTTGATGCACAGGTAAGCAAGGTAACCAAGCAGATTCTTCTATATGGTAGACAATTTTCATCAGATGAAGTCTATTACATGACTGGTCGAGTAGCTCACAAGAAACGTGCCTCGTGTCCAAAAGCAACCCAGAGACAAGCTGGTTGTGGCACAAGAGACTCAACAACCTCAACTTCAAAACCATAAACAAGTTAGCTCGCCAACAGCACGCAGTTGGAATACTGGATTTAAAACACAGACCGATGCATCACAACAGTGTTGGACAGCGGATGCTCCAGGCACATGACACACTAGAGGAATCTTCTCACAGACATCAAGTTTCGAGAGGGAGGTATTGTAACCTTTGAAGCACAACTTGCTCTCCATAGGCCAACTGTGCGATAATGTTTTTTTTCTGTGAAGTTTGATGCACAGGTAAGCAAGGTAACCAAGCAGATTCTTCTATATGGTAGACAATTTTCATCAGGTGGAGTCTATTACATAGATTGGTCGAGTAGCACACAAGAAACGTGCCTCGTGTCCAAAAGCAACCCAGAGACAAGCTGGTTGTGGCACAAGAGACTCAACAACCTCAACTTCAAAACCATGAACAAGTTAGCTCGCCAACAGCACGCAGTTGGAATACTGGATTTAAAACACAGACCGACGCATCACAACAGTGCATGTCAGCTTGGAAAGTTGGCTAGAGCATCATTCCGTCTTAAGATGACGCATTCCACAAATCGAGTTCTTTAATTGATCCACATGTATCTTTTTGGTCTGATCACCCAAAAAGTGTGAATGGAAACAAGTACACCCTCGTAGTTAATGATGACTACTCGAGTTACACCTGAGTGATTTTCATGGCGCACAAAAATGAGATGAGAGAAGAATTGCTGAAACTGATGCATAGAGTTGCGAACCAACAAGAAAAATTCATTGTCTCCATTAAATCTGATCGCAGAACTGAGTTTATTAATGAGACCATAATTGAGTATTGCGAGAAGAAAGGCATCACACACCAGACCTCAGCTGCAAGAACTCCACAATAGAACGGAGTAGCCGAAAGAAGAAATCGAACGCTGAAAGATACAACCAGCTCGGCCCTGCCAAAATGATTTTGGGCTGAAGCAATCAACACAGCGTGCTACACATAGAACCGCTCCCCTCCTCATGAAAAGACAAGGAAAACTCCATATGAATTGTGGAGAAACATGAAGCCAAATATTTTCTGCTTTTGTGTATTCGGTTCTAAGTGTTATATCCATAATAATGGGAAAGCTCAGTTGAAAAACTTTCGAGCCAAAAGCTGTCAAAGGCATATTCTTGGGATATGCTGCAAAGATTAAAGCTTTGTGGAGGTAACACCTCATGTTATTTTTGATAAATCTACTTTTTAAGTGCATGGAACGGGCTAAACTGCAGGCAGTTGAAGGAAGCACACCGGCCCAGCCAGCTGAGACAAGATCTCAAGCCCAAAGACTGAAGAATGTTGCAGAGCCGCTTATTTGGTTAACTGAGAAAGAAGAAATATATTCTTTTGACGAAGAGGATGAAGATCCCATCACAGATCAAGGGGGAACTTCAGAGTCATCTGACCAAGTGTCACCTCCAGCTGACACTCAGCCAGCATCGGTAACAGACCAGCCTTCTAGTCCAGGACACCAAGCTCAGCACCTCCAACATCTCCAAGACTGGACCATTCCATCACTATGCTCGAATCTGCTAGGCAAGCAAGGAAGCACAAACGTTGGTATGAAGACCACGTCAAAGATCCCGTGATAGGAAATCTGCAAGCCCGCGTCCGATCAAGAAGATCAACTCAAGTTGTAGATCCCACAACTTACGTTCCGACATAGTCAACCCAATTAGGAACCTCAGCTGATGATGAACCAACTTTAGAAGCACAGTATGCTGACGAGCTTAGGATACTAGGAAAGCCAGAGCAAGCAGGAGATGTAAGCATGATTGCATGCTTTGTAGCAGACGTGCCTGAACCTAAAAACATCTTGGAAGCTTTAGGATACATCCACTGGACTCAAGCCATGCAAGAAGAGCTAAACGACTTACTCAGAAATTGCATGTGGAAACTTGTTGAAAGACCTGAAGGAGTCAATGTGATTGGCATGAAGTGGATATTCAAGAATAAGCGAGACGCCATTAGACGTGTAGTGAGAAACAGGGCTAGACTGGTAGCTCAAGGTTACTGCCAGCAAGAAAGAATAGATTTTGAAGACTCCTTCACTCCAGTTGCTCGTCTGGAAGTAATTCGGATTTTCCTAGCCTATGCTGCCTTCCATAAGTTCAAGGTGTATCAAATGGATGTGAAATGCGCATTTCTCAATGGCGACATTAAAGAAGATGTTTATGTAGCACAACCTCCCGGTTTTGAAACAGGTGACGGTAAAGTCTACAAACTGAAGAAAACCATATACGAACTTAAACAGGATCCGCGTGCATGGTATGAAACACTGTGCGGATTCCTACTAGAGTCAGGGTTCATTCGAAGCTAGTCGAGAAAACTTTATTCACCATCAAAGTTGGAGAAGATATCCTGGTGGTGTAAATATATGTTGACGACATCATCTTTGGATCCAAATCCGACGATCTGTGCAAGAAATTCTCCCATCTCATGAAGTAAAAGTTCGAGATGTCCATGATGGGAGAGATGAATTATTTCCTTGAGCTGTAGGTGAAGCAGTCGCCAGAAGGAATTTTCATCAATTAGTCCAAGTACACAAAGGACTTAATCTCCAAGTATGGGTTGAACTCAAGCCGAACAACAAAGATCCCAATAAACACCAACTGAAAGATCAACCCCGGGAAGAAAGAGAAGCTCACTTGGCTCGCTATTATATCTAACTGCTAGTCGACCAGACATTTCCTACACAGTTAGAGTTTGTGCAAGATTTCAAGTTGAGCCTAGGGAAGCTCACTTGCACGCATCCAAGAATATCATCAAGTACCTAAAGTTCATATGCGACTGTGGTACCCAACTGATGATAACATTGAACTTACCGGCTACTCAGATGCTAACCTAGCTGGAGACAAAGTTGATAGGAAATAAACCTCAGAATATTATCAGTTCATGGGAAGCAAATTAGTTTCCTGGTTTTCAAAGAAGCAAGTATGCGTCGCCATCTCCACAACTGAATCGGAGTACATGGCAGCTGGAAGCTGCTACATGCAAGTTCTCTAGCTGAAGCAACAACTAAGAGATTATGAAGTGGAGACAGGCCAAGTACCCATCTTCTGTGACAGCTCAAGTGTTATAGCCATCACGGTGAATCCCGTTCACCACTTTTGGACCAAGCACATCGACATCCGACATCACTTCATTAGTGATCATGTCGAAAAGAAAGACGTCATTGTTGAAAAAATTCACACTGACATTCAGAGAGCTGATATTTTCACAAAGCCTTTGGTGGAAGCTCGATTCAAGATGTTGTGTCAACTCCTTGGATTGCTCAACCCAACAGAAGACGAAGCCAGGAAGATGAAGATCACAAGTTGAGGGGGAATCTCAACTTGAGAGGGAACTGATCGATGGAGTCAAACCTCAACTGAACTGACGACTTGAGTCAGTTGAGTGTAAGCTGAGTAAAAGGAGACAGTCGAGATCCACGCCGACTGAGCGGTACTATGTTAACTTGTTCCTTTTTGCTAAGGCGGGTGTTTTTAAATAAATTCAAACATCTGTTACAAGTTATTCACATTGAATTAGCCAAGCGGTCACATTCATTAGAAAGGTAGTCTAGTCCCACAAACTAGGCTTGTAGATCGCGATTGGACTGACATAGCGTTACCTAATCTCCTCACGCGCGCAAGTGAACCTCACCGCCCCATGGCCCGTTCCATCACCGTCATTCCAGGGAGCAACTTTTTTCTGAAATGGCGCATCAAATCTACCGTTTATCCTGAAGAAACTGCATAAATTGATCTGATCTGTTGATTCAGATCTCATCCCCCTATAAATTAGGGGCCTTGCAATTAAGTTTGCATATCATCCCAGATTTCGTATCTCAACAACTTCAAGATTTTCTGTCTTTCTCTCATGAATTTTTATGCTTGGTGGCTTTCTCTCTTGCTAGGGTTTATCTTCCTCTTTAGAAAAACCTACCAGATCGAAAATATGCCTTCCCACTTTGCAAAGCAGAACTCTTCTCCCACCAGCCCTGAATCCGTGAAACAATCGGTTCAGCAAGAACGCTATGTTCGTAGCTACATGAGACGTAGAAGCTTCAAAGGACAACTGATGATGTGGGTGTTTCTTGGTGTCAACCAGCTAATGTATCTCCCTGAGGTGTTCTTCCAATTGCTCATCAGGTTGAAGATCTGCAATCCCACATCACAAGAACAAGTCAATAGTAACCTGTGTATCAGAAGTCCCAATCGTACCTAGGCATTCCCTCCTGAGACTATGTCGTACAAGGTCATTGCCATCGGCAAATTAGTCTCAGTCGAGTTTCCTTCCACTTAATCGTTGAAGAAAAAGGTAGAACCTGGAATGCCTCATGCAAACCTTCTACCTCCTTTACTTTTTAGTGATGCCAAAAAGAGGGAAGAAGTTGGCTAACTCTTGTTTAAAGTCCTGCTGTGTCAGTACCCCAGCAAGAAGGTCGGTAGGAATGGAGATCATGAAGGCTAAAGGGGAGTGCTGAATGGTGGTCAGGCACCTCGGAATGCTACTTGAGACGTTCAAACAGACCTGACCTCAGCCTCGAGCCTTTAGAGAAGCGAGGAAGAAGAAGACCAAGGCTGATGAGGAGAAGGTTGACGAAGTGATCAAAGTCTCGCCCCGTGGCTCGAGATAGGTATTCAATGTGAAAGTTGAATATCTTCAACTGATGTCAGCTCAGCCTTGAATGTAGCTAAAGAAGCTGAAGACCCTCCTCAAGGAGGTAGAGAAGACGAAGACCTAGAGTATGTTTAGATGTTGGGACTGTAGTTTAGCAAGAACTCAGTTGTAACTGTAATCTCTCTCCAATTTGTTATCCATAATAACAAGTTGCAGGTTATTAAAGGTCTTTAGTTATTGATCTCACTTGATGACAAACATCTCGTTGTCTAAGTTCGAGGTCAATATATATTTGTTTTCTAGTGTTAACCCTTTCCTTATAGACTAGAATTGAGTTTATCTTTTAGTCTTGTTGGTATCAGTTTATGGTATCAGTTAGAAAAGTTAGGTGATGTCAGTTACGGTTTCGACATCATTAAAAAGGAGAAAATTGTTGGGAAAATTAGTAAAAGATTTCGAAAGATTTCAAAACCCCAATTGACCCCAACCGAGTAGATGATTGTCTTTAGTCTGAAGTAGCTAGAGCTCACTGTTTGAGCGTAGGAATTTTATCTTTACAGGATTCAAACAGAAGAAATCAACCGGACTGAAGAAGAAAGTTCGTGAAGAACTCAGCTGAGGTCCAGACTCAGCTGAGATCCAGAATTAGTTGAGACCCAAACTTAGCTGACCTTCAAACTCAGTTGAGACCTCAACCTCAACTGAAGCACAGACTTAGTTGGACAACAGCTCAGTTGACTCCTCAACTGACCCATGCAGCTGAAGGCATACAATTCCAGTGTGAAGAGAAGTTGTGTTGAAGTCAGACGTCATGAAGCGAAGAAGAAAAGACATTGAAGAAGCTGAAGACGGAGGAGCTGCAGTCCAGAATTCAAATCTACTCGGAAGCACAAGTCAGCTGGAGAACTTACCATAAATGGGCCGACAACAGCGACGTGCAAAAAGCAACGCTCGTAGTTTCTATTTTAGGAAAGTTTCCAGAAAAGTAGGTGGAGTGACATACTTTTGGCAGAGGTCAAACGACTCTTTCCAACGGCTAGTTAGATCTGCCTCTACAAATAGAGGTCTCCATACCAAAGCTCAACACAGACACAAGAACAGAAAAAGAGAGACAAAATAAAGGGTGAACCGCAATAGCTTATCACCTCATTCTCTCCAAGAAAGAAGACCTCATCCGAAGTCCAGTCGAAGTAGAGTGTTCATCCATCCTCCTGTTCTTCTCTCTAGCCTCTCATAAATCCCATTTCTTGATTGAGTCCGGAGAATATGTTCTTGCTTGTGTTGTGTCTGACCAGACTCTCTCCCAGAAGATCGAGTCTGACGCCTTAGGTTGAAGCATCCACTTACCTCAATGTTGAAGGCTTACCAGTTGGAAATTCCCCCATCCCAACCCTTAAGTCTGATTTTGAACCCAGAATCAAAGTCACTAGGTCCATTGGAACCCGCAATCTAAGATCAGGTCCCTTGGAACCCGGAATTTAAGACCATGTTGTGCACTTGCTCGGAAAAGTATTGTAAGTTCTTGTTCGAACCCGTAATCAATCTGGTTAGGTTTGCTTGGAACCCGTAATTCAAGTAGGGCGTTTGGTAAGCACGCTTTAAGCTTATCTAGTAGATTACTTCTTCGAAATGGAAATCGTGGACATAGGAGGTCAATCTCTGAACCACGTTAAAATATTGTGTACTTTATCTTCTGCATTTACATTCAGTATTTTACTTTCAGTTTACCTAACCAACTGACCCAGCATATTGCATACAAATTGCATATTTACAAACTGCACTAATCTAGAAACTTGACCTTCCCAATTTTTACTAAGGTTTTAGTTTTTGTAACGAGTCTAAATTCCACCATCTTCCTCAACACAAAACTGATTTAAAACCTCAGTCGGTACATACAGCTGACCTTCAGGCATAGGAGCCAGCTTTGCTGCCAACTGTGTGATCAGCTCCAACTGAGCAATTCAGTTGTAGAGTCGCTCCAACTGACTTTCCAGTTCTTGAGCCAACTAACCTGAGCAGTATAATTCAGTGAAAGACTTTTAGGAAAACGAAAATTACTTTTGGTGTATTCCCCCCCCCCCCCCCTCACTAGATACTCATTACCGGGACCATCAATATATACAATAAAGTGACAATTTCACTCGAAATGTAAAAAAAAATCTAAACAAATTTAGATTTGAAAAATACATAATAAAATGCAAATATATCTTTCTTTGCCTTTGGCTAAGATTATAAATATCAATTTACCACAAACCAACAAGACGATTCAAATAAGGAAATTAAGTGATGCCCCTCCACGGGTGCTCCGTTCCAATTCTCCTTTATTCTAGTATTCTTAGCATTATTAATTCATACTAATGCACATACATTACTTATTATATTCATATAATGAATTCTCATGTCTCATATGTATATCTATTATTACTATCTTTATATTTATTCTTCACACTTCTTTAAAGTTTTGTGTATAATTAATTCATAATATTAATATTATACCGCCTCTAGTTCCCAAGTTTCTTCTTAAGAGGGAGTGACACAGGTATTAAAGAAAAAGTTGTTGAGTTGGTAATGAGTGGAGAAAAAGTGATTGAATTTGTTGTGAGTGGAGAAATGGTCCACATTAAGGGTAGTTAATTTATTGTAGAGTAGTGTCGAAAAATACTTAGGAAGAAACTTAGGGATTGTCCCAAAAAGGAAAGAAAGGAAGAAACTTGAGGACGAGAGGTAGTATACTATAGGTAATTCCTAATAGATGTATATTCTCAATTTCTAAATATAAATCATATAACCCATTTTCATTCTTAATTATATGTTTAATAATTATGAAAAATAAAATTATTTTTTAAGTTACTCTACAAGTAGCGCCAATAATTAAATTTAAAGCAATAAAAAAAGCAAATTAACATTTAAGAGGCTAATAAAAACTTTGTAATCGAAAAACCCTACGAAAACTATATAATATATTTAATCAACATATCTCTATGAAATTCTCTTTATCTTTCATTCAATCAATGCCTAAAAAAATTCTTGAAAATGTATCTTTCTCGGCCTTTGACTAAGATTAGAGATATCAATTTACCATGAACCAACGAGACGATTCGACTAGATATAAAAAGAACAATTTTTTGCTAATTTCAGTTAATATTCTCTCCGACCCACTGAAATTGACATGTTACTGTTCGATACGAAGAATAAGAATAATGGTAAAAAGATAGAAAGTGTGTAGGCCCCATTATTTTTGGAGGATTATGAAGTGTTAAACTTTTCCTTATTTGGAAGATGACAATATGAGTGAGATACCTAAATAAGAAAATGATGATCACAATATGAGTGGGTCAGAGGTAATATTAACTTTGTAGTGTTCAAATTTTCATTACGTACTATTACTCAACAATTTGCGACGGGTATCTACAATAAGATAACTATTTTAGTCGAGATGTCGAAAAATAAGATTTGAAAAATATATAATGAAAATGCAAATATATTTTTCTCGGCCTTTGGCTAAGATTAGAGGTATCAATTTACCATGAACCAACGAGACGATTCAAATAGGCATAAAAAGAACAATTTCTTAATAATTTCAGTTAATATTAACTTTGTACTGCTCAGATTTTTATCGAATACTATTAACCAATAGGTTTGCGACGACTATAAATAATAAAGTCCCTTTATAATAAATGAGTATCCGGTTTATTATCATGCACAATTATATGTTTAGATATGTGAAATATAATTAATTTACTAAGTTTGATTTACAAATAACGCAAACAACATAAAACTTTTAAATAAGATACAACTATTTTAAAATATAAGTCAGTCTTTGAAGAGAAATTTTAGAGAGAGAATGAGGGGGAAGCGTTGAGAGAGAAAACAAGTTTTTTCAAGTTATAATGGTGTGGTTTGTGGTTGGATTGTTTTATCGTTTGCAAGATATTTGTATATATTCCATTGTTCATTTTGGTGAAGTAAAATACTTATTTAAAAAAATAAAACTACTTTTAAAGTATATTCAAATTGATGAAAATATAAAATTATTTCCCGTCGAGTCTCCACGGGTTACGTACTAGTTAACCATTAAAATTAAAGTTTAGATGCATCATGTTGGGAAAATTAGTAGAGGTTTCGAAAGATACCAAAATCCCAACTGACCCCCACCGAGTAGATGATTGTCTTTAGTCTGTTCTTAGCTAGAGCTTACTGTTAGAGTGTAGGGATTTTATCTTTACACAGTTCAAGCAAGAGAAGTCAACCGGACTAAAGATGGGAGTTCGTGAAGAACTCAGCTGAGGGCCAAACTCAGCTGAGACCTAGACTCATCTGAGGTTCAGGCTCAGTTGGGACTCAAGATCAGTTGAGACATCAACCTCAACTGAAGCACGGACTCAGTTAGACAGCAGCTCAGTTGAATTCTCAACTGACCCACGCAGTTGAAGACGTTCAGTTCAAGCATGAAAAGAAGTTGTTTTGAAGTCAGACGTCAAGAACCAGAGAAGAGAAGATATGAAGATGCTGAAGACGAAAGAGTTGCAGCTCAGTTTGAATCTACTCGGAAGCACAAGTCAGCTGGAAAACTTACCATAAATGGGCCGACAACAGCGACGTGCAAAAAGCAAAGGTCAAGTGCTATACTTTTGGCAGAGGTTCAACGGCTCTTTCCAACGGCTAGTTTGACCTTTCCTCTATAAATAGAAGTCTCCACATCTAAGCTCGGTGACGCAATCATCAAATAGAAGAGTAGAGAGAAAAGAAAAAGAGTAGTCGCAGCAGCAGCAGACTACCTCTCTCCTCAGCAAGAAGACCTTCGGCGAAGTCCAGTCGAAGTAGAGTGTTCCCACCTCTTTCTGTTCTCGCCTCTAGTCTCTCAAAAAGTCCTTCTTTGATTGAGTCTAGAGTGTAGGTTCTTGCTTGATTTGTGTCCCAACAGACTCTCTCTCAAGAAATCAAGTTTGTTATCTTAGGTTGAAGCCTCCATTCCCCTAAAGTGTTGAAGGCTTCCCAGGTGGATATTCCCCTAAATCCAAACCTAAGGTCTGACTTTGAACCCGGAATCAAAGTCATCAGATCCTTTGGAACTCGTAATCCAATACTAAGTCCCTTGGAACCCGGAATCTAAGAACAGGTCCCTTAGAACCTGGAATCTAAGACTAGGTTGTGCACATGCCCGAAAAAATATTGTAAGATCTTGTTCGAACTCGGAATCGAATTGGTTAGGTTTGCTTGGAACCCGGAATCCAAGTGGGGCATTTGGTAAGCACACTTAAGCTTATCTAATTCATTACTACCCCAAAAAAGAAGTCATTGACGTAGGAGGTTGATCTCCGAACCACGTTAAAATACTGTGTAATTACTTTCTGCATTTTAAATTCAGTATTTTAAATTCAGTACCTAACCAACTGACCCAACATATGTATTGCACATTTATCAAACTGCACTAATTTGGAAACTTGACCTTCCCCTTTCACAAAGGTTTCAGTTTCTGTAATGAGTCTAATTTCCACTATCTTCCGCAATGCAAAACTGATTAAAACCTCAGTTGGAGCATTCAGCTGAACTTCAGGCATAGGAGCCAGCTGAGCTACCAACTGTGTGATCAGTTCCAACTGAGCAACTCAGTGGTAGAGCTACTCCAACTGACTTTTCCAATTGTCGAGTAAACTGACCTGAGCAGTATAACTCAGTGAAAAGACGTTAAGCAAAACGAAAATCGCTATTGGTGTATTCCCCCCTCCCCATGCACCAATTATTCATTACCGGGACCATCACATCATACTTTGAAATAGCTAGAAAAATTCACAAACACGTTACTTTCATCTTAATTCAACCCTCATGTAGAAAAATGGATGAAGGTTTTTTTTTTGAAAATAACAAATGCATTAATTAATTCACATCCGAAGAAACAATCTCTAAAAGCCACGAGGGCCAACTATCATGCCACAAAAAAGTTGTGACCAAATTCTTAGCTACATTAACTAGTTCATGGGCTACTCGATTTGCTTCACGGCGACCATGACAAACAGAAATCACGTTTAACTTCTTTACCGCCGCAAAAAAAAATCAAACATATCTTCACAAAGAATGCTCCCATTTCCCTTCGTTTCAGCAATCACATGGACAACCAACAAAGAAGCCGTAACAACCTCAATTGGTGAAATCTCTTCTTCGACACATTGTCCAATCCCAAACATCACAGCACGTAACACTCCATACAGAATTGTAGCAGATCTTGGCACCGGTTTCGCCATTGCAAACACAACAGTACCAGTATCATCTCTTATGATTGCTCCAACTCCACCTTTGTCATTTAATTCATCTTGAGCATAATCAGCATCAAGTCTGTAACGTCCCTTTTTAGGACTCCGCCATTTCACACAACCTTCAGGTGGTAAAATTCGAGCTTGAAGGACCATCTGCTCCCTTGCTTCAGCATAGCTCTCTTTATATGCAACACTTCTGCTCATAAGTTCCGTACCAGCAAAACTTTTCCTTTTATGCCTCTCATCACATAACCCTTTCCATCCACAAACTCATCAACCATGGTTCAAACTCTTCTCTGGAAAATTTTGCTCTCGTTACCGACCAACAGCAGTCATATCATAACCTTGTATGGATTTCAAAGTATTCAAGAATACACTGCTACTTCAACAATATTTCATCGTCTCATAAAAAAGCAAAGTATGGCTCGTAGAGTTCACACCATCGTCTACACCATTCACACCTACCAAAAATTGGAACGTGGTGTGCATATAAGTTCATTTCTGTTGGGAGAAAACCTCTAAAGACTCGCCACACAAAGATTCGAATTCATTGCAGTAGATCAAAACTCCAAGATAGCCCGATTTTACACTATACAGACCTTTCTGAATTCTGATCATACTTCCAATATCGACAATCTTCAGCACCATCTTCCCTCAACTCCACTTTTAAGATTTCCTCAATCTCAAACGGTGACGATATATTCTCATTTTTGCTCTATTCCAAACATTTTCTTTATCAATCAACTCTGCTACCCTGAAGTCTTCCATACCTGACCTTGGAATAAACAATTTTCCATTCGGAAGTGATCAAATATATAAGCATCCGAAAAAAGTTTAATCTCCTTACCATTTCCAATTCCCCAACTCATTTAGTGAAAGCAGTGTCATTTATTTTATGATAAAAAGTTTCCGGTTGCTTTTGAGCCTGTTGTTCTTATCCATTAAATGATTACTTTTATTGATGCAAGGGCTTTCATTTATTTAGTTTTGAAGATTTGTAATTGCCTATTTCCCCCCAAGGTGTCTCTATTTTCTCTCGTATTCTCAAACTTTATTTGTGCTTTTACACGTATGAAAAAAGAAAATGTTTCGAGAATTTTAGTAGATTGGAAGAGCCACAACACCTGATAAATAGACTATTGAACCGAGTGAATACAAAGTCAAAAATCAAATAACGGAGCATAATCATGATGAAATTACCAACCAAAAAAGAAAATAAGTAAATTGTAATCAAATCCAAATTGCAGAGTAGGGAAGCTATCCGGCCATCGATTAATTATTAATCCTAAACTTAAACGAAAATCTATATAATTATGATAAATATTGATTTTCAATTCAGAAATATGATAAATATATGTTTTTGGTTCAAAAAATTTGAGAAACTAGATAAATAGGAATAAAATATGAGGGGTACTACATATATATATATATTTTTATGTAAAGTCATTTTTATTTATATAAAAATATATAGATAGATAAATAGATAGATAGATAGATTTGCCATGAACTTAACTGAATTTTGGATTTTGGTTGATTTATTTCTCTTTGTATCATTTTTATTTTTCTTTCAGTTCTTTTCCATATATTAAACGTCGTGATATAAAAGCCCATCAGAATTTGTATTGGGCTAAAATTTTGTGGGCTTCTTGTTGCTTAGCCCAATTCCAATTTACCCTTTTTATGACAGTTCCAATTAACTTTTTCCCCCTTCATTTGTTTAGAAGTATCGACAGTTCCGATGTATATACAAGTACGGTCACAGTTTATAGAAAAAGATGTTTCATCTTGACTTGAGAAGTAATATGACGCACAAGTTTGTGTCCCGAGGCTCCAAAACAATAATATTTAAAATAAATTCGAAACTTTAACTGATAGGTGTAGATCATGTATTCAGATTGAAACAAAATTACCTAATTTTAGCAAATATTGTACAAGAAACAAGGGGTGATCGAGTAGCACTTGTTACTTAATTTGTGGGTTAGTAGCAAATGAAAAGCCTTACTTCAACTTTCTAAGGAGAGGAGAGGTTGAGTAGGGTTCAAATTTCAGAAACATCAAAGAAATTAAATTTACTTTATTAATATAATACGCGCGCAATATGTGTGGATTAAAAAAATATTGTTTTAAATATAAATGGAAAGGTACTATGAATGATAGACAAATGTGAATATACACATACGTGTGTGCGCGCGCGTGAGAAATTTCACCATCCATGTATATATATAGAAAATAGATCACATGAGAATAGATCTTATCCTAAGAAATGAGAATAGATCTTCACCATAGATCTATTGGTGATGGAGGGTCAAGATTTGGCCAAGTCAAAGTGGGTCAAATCCGGTCAACCTGGGTCAACCCGTTGACTTTTTTTTCGATTTTTTTTTTTAAACTGTCACCCAAGATGCACAACTTCACATATTCGGATGCACCGCTCTACATAACTAGATGCACCACTAAGTGCATTTAGATGCACAAGATTTTCAAGTTTTTTTTTCAATTTTTTTTTTAATAAACTGTCACTCAAGATGCACAACTTCACATATTCGAATGCACCACTAAGTGCATTTAGATGCACAAGATTTTCAAGTTTTTTTTTTCAATTTTTTTTTTTAATAAACTATCACCCAAGATGCACAACTTCACATATTCGGATGCATCATTCTATATAACTAGATGCACCACTAAGTGCATTTAGATGCACAAGATTTTCAATTTTTTTTTTCAATTTTTTTTTAAAACAGTCACCCAAGATGCACCATTTCACATATTCGGATGCACCACTATACATAATGAGATGCACCACTATGTGTAGTGAGATGCACCAAATTTGTAAAAAAAAAAAAACTGAAAAAAAATTGGATGCACCACAATGCGTAACTAGATGCACCACACAGTGTAACTAGATGCACCACATAGTGTAACTAGATGCACAATGTTTTACGAAAATAAAAAAAACGAAAACAAAACTAGTGCATCTTAATGCACTTAGTGGTGCATCTCATTATATAATGTGGTGGATATGAATACATGATGTGGTGCATATGACCTAACCTTAAAAAACACGAAAAAATAAAAACATAAAAAAAAACTTAAAATTTTGTGCATCTCAATACACTTAGTTGTGCATCCGAATATGTGAATTTGTGCATCTGAATATGTGAAGTTGTGCATCTGAATATGTGAAGTTGTGCATCTGAATATGTGAAGTTGTGCATCTTGTGTGACAGTTTAAAAAAAAAAAAAAAAAAAAGTCAACGGGTTGACGCAGGTTTGACCCGCTTTGACCAAGCTAAATCTTGACCCTTCATGTAGATAAGATCAATGGTGGAGATTAATTCCTATTTCTCACTTTAAGAGGAGTTTGCATGGGAATCACTCCCTATATATATATATATATATATATATATGAAGTGTGTTTTGCTGAGCCGATTGTATAGTATACAATCATTTTTTGTCCTATTATAATACATTATATTTGACTATTTAACACATTATTCATGCGGGTTTACTGTTCACCCCCACGCGCGGTTATTGTTTTTTTTTTTTTTTTCCCTTCTTTACCAGGTTACTGCTTTAGCAGGTTATTTTTTTTAATTACATATTTTATTTTTCAGTTTTTTTGTTTTTATATTTTCCAGTTTTTTTTTCAGATTTTTTTATTTCCAAATTTTTAAAAAACATTGTCATTACAAAACGTAAAATTTCACAATCATTACATTTCGTCACGACAATATCTACTTTTTAATACGACAAGTTCTAATTTTAGTCAAACGTTAAAGTAATTATTATCGTTGGAAAAAACTTTTTCATTAAGAAACGTAAAGTTTCACAATCATTACATTTCATTACGACAATGTCTACTTTTTAATATGACAAGTTCTACTTTTAGTCGAATGTTAAAGTAATTATTGTCGTTGGAAAAAGTAAATTTTTTCACTAAAAACGTAATGTTTCACAATCATTACATTTCGTCACGACAATGTCTACTTTTTAACAACAAGTTCTACTTTTAATCGAACGTTAAAGTAATTATTGTTATTGAAAAAAGTAAATTTTTTCACTAAGAAACGTAAAGTTTCACAATCATTACATTTCGTCACAATAATGTTGAAAAAAACGAAGATGAAAAAAAAAAGAAAATGTGGAAAATAACAAAAAATTAAGAAAAGAATGAAAAAAAAAGAAACAATATCTGAAAAATAAAAAAAAAGGAAAATAATAAAAGAAAAAAAGGAAAATAATAAAAGAAAAAAATGAAAAAGAAAACAGAAAAAAAAAAGAAAAAGAAATATGGAAATAAAAAAATAGAAAAAAAAAATCTGGAAATAAAAGAAAAACAGGAAAAAGAGAAATCTGTAGAAAAAAAAATGAACAATAACATTGAACAGTGTCGCACGTGTGATGAACAGTACCGTGGCATGAATAGTGAATTGAAAAGTCAAACATGGTGTGCTATAATAGGACAAAAAGTGAGTGTATAGTATACAACCGGTGCACCAAAACAATTGTCTATATATATATATATATACATATGTATATATATAGGAAATAAATCATATGAGAATAGATCTTATCCTAAGAAATGAGAATAGATCTCCACCATAGATTTATTGGTGATGGAGGGTCAAGATTTGGCCAAGTCAAAGCGGGTCAAACCCGGGTCAACCCGTTGACTTTTTTTTCGATTTTTTTTTTTTAAACTGTCACCCAAGATGCACAACTTCACATATTCGGATGCACCACTCTATATAACTAGATGCACCACTAAGTGCATTTAGATGCACAAGATTTTCAGTTTTTTTTTTCAATTTTTTTTTTAAACTGTCACCCAAGATGCACAACTTCACATATTCGGATGCACCACTCTATATAACTAGATGCACCACAAAGTGCATTTAGATGCACAAGATTTTAATTTATTTTTTTTCAATTTTTTTTTAAACAATCACCCAAGATGCACCATTTCACATATTCGGATGCACCACTATACATAATGAGATGCACCACTATGTGTAGTAAGATGCACCGAATTTGTAAAAAAAAAAAACTGAAAAAAAATTGGATGCACCATAATGCGTAACTAGATGCACCACACAGTGTAACTAGATGCACCACATAGTGTAATTAGATGCACAATGTTTTACGAAAAAAAAAAAAACGAAAACAAAACTAGTGCATCTTAATGCACTTAGTGGTGCATCTCATTATATAGTGTGGTGCATATGAATACATGATGTGGTGCATATGACCTAACCTTAAAAAAAAGCGAAAAAAAAAACATAAAAAAAAAACTTAAAATCTTGCGTATCTCAATACACTTAGTTGTGCATCCGAATATGTGAATTGGTGCATCTGAATATGTGAAGTTGTGCATCTTGTGTGACAGTTAAAAAAAAAATCGAAAAAAAAAGGTCAACGGGTTGACCTGGGTTGACCCAGGTTTGACCAAACAAAATCTTGACCCTTCATGTAGATAAGATTAATGGTGGAGATTAATTCATATTTCTCACTTAAGGGGAGTTTGCATGAGAATCACTCTATATATATATATATATATATAGAGGATGATTGTAATAGAAAAATATTTCGATGTATCTAATAAAAATGAATCTCAACCATCTGTTTAAAAGATTTGGAGGGTGATGATAAATTCAAAATCAATATTTAATTACCGTATTTAATATTGGAAGGATTTTATGCCTATTTAGACGATTTTGAAGATATATCAATAATTATCATTGCAAGATTTAAGGAGAAATATCATATCATTAATTCAATTGTTTAAATAAAAAAATTGAACACGTATACAAATTAAACTTTTCTAATTTGCCATACATTTAATTATTAAATTTCAACATGGAATTATTTCATTAATTATTTATTTATATTGTTTTTAATGGTTATTATTTATTGTTTAATTTACTTGATCTTATTGTTTTTTGGATATTAACTATTGCCTTTTAATTGATATGTTGATGCATATATTTTATGTATATTATTTCAATAATTAGTTTTTATATTATTACTTTCTTGTTACTGTTTAAATGCATATTATTTATTGTTTTTAATGGTTATTGTCTTATTATTTTCCTTACTTAATCTGATTGTTTGTTTTGGTATTAATTATTGTAGTTTAATTGATATGTTGATGCATATTATGTGTACTATTTCCATAATTATTTGTTTTTAATGATGGTTAGTAATTTCCTTAAAGAATCCTGCTCTAGAACAAAGAAAAGAAAAAAAAAATATATATATATATATATATATATATATATATATATATAATCCATACAAAATTAATGCAAGAAAAACTGAAAGGAATATGTAGAGGATGGATTATAGAAACGTGTAAAATATATATGAGTAAAACCGTCACTCCCATATCCTCCAAAATAAGGAACTAATTATTTACGGATTGTGGGCAAAATAAATATTTATCCTTAATATATTAATTTAAGCAAAAGTTAACCCATTAATCTAGGCCATTGATATAACAAAATCGAGTTCAAACTTTTTCTGATTAATTAATGTCTTGAATTTCTTGGCTCCTCACTGCTCAAGTTATATCCTATTTTATTTACTAATGAATAGTGAATATATGGGCAACAAGTAACAACATTATTCATATAGGTCCTCTAATAATAATAATAATAATAATAATAATAATAATAATAATAATAATAATAATAATAATAATAATAATAATAATAATTAATAAATCATTAGAGTACTATATAGGCGATCAGAGACGATCTGAGTAGTGCAGGCGTTCAGATTTAAGGGAGGATGAAAAAGAGAAATATGCCACGAAACCTTCAAATTGCAAAAAAAAACTAATATGAAGTGGTTGACAAATCACTTTCAATAGCAAGAAAATGGGTAAAGAGTGACGTCAAGCATGGAAGCCCACATGGGATACAGTTTCCACCAATATTTCATTTTTCTTTTTTTGAATTTCAAAATCAATTGATCACCCAGAAGCTACCCATGATAAGATTCATTTCTTATTATTAATATAATCACAATAATCTTTTCAAATAATACCATCATAAAATATATACAAATTAAACCAATCAGTTTATACATGCAGATCAATATTTTGTGTGTGTGTGTGAGAGAGAGAGAGAGAGAGAGAAAGAGAGAGAGCATGGATCTTCCCCAATATTTGTTGAATGGGGAAGGTTTTGAGCATCCAACTAATAAAGTCATGTGCATGATGCAGTAATACAACTCCTACATATTGTCTTGGCCTTTTTAATACTAACACAAGTGGGACTCTCTCAACAATTATCTCCCTAAAGGGTCCCACTACTTACATGATCATACACACACACACATATGTTTGTGTTTATGTGTGTATTCATATGTATATCACGTTGTATACTATGGCAACTACTGATTTCTTCATGCAAATTAAGGAATATTTAACATGTTCTTTCCTAGCTTTGAGCATATCCATGTACATATTCTTCCTTAACTAATTTAATCATAATTATTTTGGTTATGCTAGCTATAGTTAGCAGAAGAGCTTCACATGATAACATGTAGTATTAAATTATTAATCAATTATATAATTTATTTATTTTTCGTAAGGGAAGCCTACCATTATATACGGATAAATTTTATTTATGCGTTACTAATACACACAGTCAATATATAATTAAAGTCCGTCCTCAAAGAGTGTGATGTCTTATACTCTTTAATTAATTCTCAGAATGACATTACATATAACATGAAAAATATACAATATTAGGAGTAGTACAATATAGGAACATTATTAATTAGTTAGTTCCTTATAGTAGTAGTTTGGCAAAATGACATAATTCAGTGAGAGTATGTGAACTAGTTACAAAACGATTCGAATTTGTAATTAAATTGTAATATATGAAAAAATTTTAGGTAAATTAAAATAATTAGTCGAAAAGGGATAGCTTTGCTAAATCTTTTTAGGTTTTAATTAATCATGCGAAATTTGGCTGTCAAGTCTATATTAGATAGGGTCAAGAACAGTAGAAATGACCGTAAATAGCCAAATCGATCTCAATTTAAAAAAACTGGAAACAAATCAAAAAATATAATTTTATCTATCCATAATCATTTAACGTGAAATTTCTCATGTACTCAAGGTGCATGGTCATAAAAAATAGAAAAAATTCTCATTCAAGGGGGAAAATCTTTCATCCCATAGACGGTAGTATTTCACTTGTACAACTTTAGCATTTCATACATATCTTTCCAACAATATTATCTAGAGTTCAAAATAATTTTGGGTCACTCATTTAGAGCGGTTTGCCCTTTTTAACCACTATCTTATGGACCGATCAAATTAGACCATTCAAATTAAAAATAAGTTATTTTAGGCCCGAATGAGCTATTTAGGCTCAAATTTTGGCTTGAATGGCCCAAATGTTATTTTTAGATTCTTGGATTTTGCTGAAATATATTATGGATTTTAATGCTACTCTTTGGTATATAAATTATAAATCATACCATTCTAAATTTGTTTATTTTTTTGGGTGAAGATGTTTTATAAGATCAAACTTGAATTTCTGGTTTTAAATGTTTGTATTATGTAACTGATATGTTTGGTATGTATCACACCTTTCACATGTTTAAATATTTCCCACTAATATCAGCTGCTAATTTAAGTTGCTCATTTTTCTCACTAATATCAGCTGCTACTTCTCCCCCTTTCTCGCTCATTTTTCTTTGGAAATACAAGGCATACTCTTGTGTCGGCTGAATTGATCAGAGAAATGAGATATTTTGGTTTGTTTTGCTTGGTTATTAATAAGGTTATAAAGAAAAGAGGTATTGTAAAAAGAAATGGAGGAGAGGACATGGAGGATAATTCATATTATACATTCAAGAAGATAATTCTCGTTCACAATATATTCACGGGCTAAATAGCCCATTCGGAACAAAATTTGGCCTAAAATCGCCTACTTTTAATTTGGATGTCCTAATTTGATCGACCCATAAGATACTAGCCTAAAAATGCAAACCGCCCCAAGTTAGTGGTCCAAAAATATTTTGAACTCATATTTTGAGAAAGAGAAGCTCTTTGCATAACTTGCGACCGCGCGTGGCGCGTGCACTGCACGCGCCCCTATTTTTTAAATTTTTTTTAATCTCAGATTTTTTAATTTTTTCCAAAAAAATTTTAAATATTTTTTTTTCGGGTACTACCTTTGGCTCTAATTTCAATCTATTGATAATCGTAGTGGCAACATCCATATCCTTTAGCTCACTCCGAGGCCTTCGCCCATCGGCTCCCCTCGCTCGACTCGAAAACAAAAAATAAAAAATAAAATAAAAAACTGAAAAAAAAATATAAAAAAAAGGCGTGTGCACCCCACGCGCCGCACGTGCACCCACGCGCGGTCGCATGGGTTGTGATGCGTCGCAAGGAAGTTTTTGCCTTTGTGAAATTTGTCCAGCATTTTCTATGTTTTTAAATAATTATATTGACCAAATTCAGATTTTCAGGTGATTAGGGCAATCTTCTCTCAGACACCTCATTTCTTAGTACACTATATTATTTTGAATAAATCAAGACCTCTAACTTTAGGGTGATGCGAGTAATTAATTAACATTAAATTGAATCCACACGGCCTTGTGAAATTGTTTGCATCAAATTAACCACTTTTGGTAATCATTAACCAATCATTTTTGGTAGATTCACGATTATGAAATACTTTATTGAATAGTATTTGGTATGATTTTCGCAATTAATTACCGAACTTGTTTGTTTTTCTTCTTCACCCACGTGAAAAATATTACCTAATTCTACTATGCAACTTTTTTTTTTGGCGAACACTTTGTTTTTTGGAGTTAAGTGTTGTTGTTGGCACAAATTCATTATGCTAGATTTCATTTCATTTAGTATATATTTTTAAAATTATGTGGGATGAAAAAGAAAATAAATAGAAAAATGAAAAAATCTCATGTCCAAACATTCCCCCCAATTTGGCTAAATGAGAATGAGAGGCCACAATATGTTATTACTAGTTAGTTCAAATGTCGTTTTTGTTGTGGGTACCCACCCCTACATGGCATCTTATCCTTTTTTGGGATAACGAGAAAATTTTGTAGTGCAATACAATCCAAATTAAGTATGAAACTCAATAAGAGAGATATGATAAAACTCAAATAGCTAGTAGTGTTTTTATATTAAGATTTACGTAATAATTGACACACGATAGAAAACCGAGCTAAAGTACTCCTATGAACATCGCCTCTTTAGGCTTTATTAATAAAGCGTCATATACATGTATAAATATAAAATATATAGTATGATTTTAATATAATTGAAAAGTCATTATATGACAACATAAACTACAATACAAGAAAGAAATGAAAAGGTATGTATATATATATATATATATATATATATATATATAGAAAAGTAAATACATAAAGGTGGGAATGTGGCAGCATTTGAAAAAAAAGAAGCTAAATAAATAAATAAAAAGAAAAGATAGAAAAGAAGAAGAAAGAAGGGAGGAAAAGAAGAGTGTATGGAAACGGACAGTTGGAGGGGCTCAAGGACAAAAAAGAAAAACAGCTTGGTAGGGTTATCAAATACAGAAGACTACTGAGTGACTCTCTCTCTCTCTCTCTCTCTCTCTCTCTCTCTCTGTCTGTCTCTGTGTCTGTTGGGATTTTGTTTTTGTTGAGTGAGTGAGTTGCATTGCAGCAGTCTAGAATGCTTGGTGAGAGGAAAATTGCATGGTGTGTGTGTGTGTGTGTGAGAGAGAGAGAGAGAGAGAGAGATCGTCTTAATGCACGATACCTGTTGGTGGGTTAGGTAGCAAACCCTGCCCCCCTTTATCGGACCCATTCATAGATTCCCCCATCTCTCTCCATTTTCAACCTTCTATTACTACTATTTCTAATTTACATCAACTCACCTACTGGTAAAACTAGACCTTAATTTCAAACTCCTCGGCCCGCCCCGACTCCATCTATATCACTCGGACCACATGAAATGACCGTCCACTCCACTTTACAATACTGATTTAGTGTAATAAAATGGTTTGGGCCGGGCCGGGCCATACTAGGCTGAGCCCATCAGACTGCTGGCTCGAATTTTAATAGGACCTTATATACATGTAATACGACGTGATCATGGTTATGAACATCGTGCATCCAATATATTATTCCAAATTTCAATTGCCCTACCTAGGTTTTAATTTTTATCTTATCGCAATTTAATTTGCAATCTATCATTAGTACAATTATCAATTTTATGTAATTGGATGTATCGTCAAACCCAAAATTATAATCAAATTACAAATGTCTATCTTGTGGATCGAAAATCTAAAACCAAAGGCATAAGTAAGAGAAAGAGACATTTTCCTTTTTGAAGAGAGAGAAAGAGACATTTAGATGCATACGTGTCAATACATATTAAACTAGTTTTGGTAGTTACACATTTTGGTGGCAATTTGCAATTTTAACTAGAATTTTGTATTAGACAAAAGGGTAGTGTTATTTAGATACACTGTGGCCGACCACATAAGTTGAAAATGAGAATATAAGTTTTGAAAATGGAAATATAATCTAATTGGGGAAGCATAAATCTTAGGGGGAAATGTGATTATTTCTATTATTACAGTCAATTTTCCTTTTTTTTACCCATGTGGTTGGCCACCGTGTGACTAATGAAGATAGAATCATATAATGTATTATATCTTTAACTATTGATTTGTCTTGTTGGTCAAGTTGTTTTGTTTCCTTTTAGATGTTTAGGGTTTTATTATAAATAGGAGTTTTATTTATGTTTTGTGGGAGTCGAAATTGATGTTAAAATGTAGATGTGGGATTGTTTTCATTCGTGGTGTTCTTCCGGCATTCATGCGTGAATTAACGGATTAACCCTTATTATACGTATTCCGGTATACATTAGTTATCAACGGAGTTCGTATATTTTATCATTATTGAATATATTTTATGTTTCTCCGTGCATCAGTTGGTATCAGAGTCTGGTTTAGGGTTTGTCCCTATTATCGTGTTCTTCGGGTATTCTTTCGAGAATCAGCAGATTAACTGTGTGTTTGCTTTCGGTATTTATTGAATCAACGAAAGTATTTGTTTATCATTACGCTGCGCTACATCAATGACCGAATATCTTTACTGTAGATTTAAAAAAAAAAAACCTAGAATTTGTATTTTTTGTTAATTCAGGCATGAGCTTTTGAATTAAATTTTACGGTTGTTTTGATGTCATGATGGCGAAATTGATTATAGGGAAATATATTTAGAAAGGGAATCAAAGGATCCAGCGAGTTGCCATCTCACTGGCTAAGGCTAACGGCAGAAAATGGTAACATGGGTTAGAATTAGAATTAGAATTAGAATTAGAATTAGAATTAAGGTTATACTATATTTAATTGAGATTATAAAAAAATAACTCATGCATGCATGAAGCTGCATTAGGAATTTAAGTTAAAATTGCAATTTACCTTAATTAATGAAACTTAAGTGATAACTGATACGCTGGAATGAAATGATAATGAAATAATCATTACTGTCTTTATTCCTAGTCCTACGACTGAAATAATATTAATAATTATAATTATATAATATTAAATAATAATATTATATTGTAATTTTAATATTATTATACTAATCAACTATTAAGGGTATAATAATATTAAATCAATAATAAATAATATTTTTTATTTTTATTATTATATATTATTATTATTGTAGTTAGTATAAAAATTATTATTATTATTATTATTATTATTATTATTATTAAAATAATGCATAATATTAAAATAAAAATTTATTATTATTTATTTAATATTATAATTATTATTAAACTAATTATATTAATCATGAAAAAAATAATTAAAAAACTTTCATTACATTCCTCTTGTATACCTGATATAGGAATATCATTTTTCATTCCATTCCATTACCAAGGTCATTCCATTCCCACTTCATTTCATTCGTGCGTAGGAACCATCACCTTAGTGTTACATTAATTGCAGTTAATCCTTAAAAAAAATTATGCGACCGAGACACGTTATAGAATGAACCAATAATTTTAGGCCATTCTCATTGCATTTATAACTTTAATTTCACAATAAACTAAAAGTGATAGAATATGTCTACATCTAATTTGCAAATTGCAATTGAGTTGACAATACAGAACCGATGTATAGAACCATTTATGGTTTATTACACTATTTTTCTTATCCAATTTTCGTAATTACCTACTGCATGCTAATCGGCAGATTCTTCTGCATTTAATCAAAGGCTATAACCCCTTTCAGCATCCTAAGAAGTATCCATCTATAATATTATCTAAAAGAGACAGCCCATCCAAGAAAAGAAAGAAAAGAAAAAGAAAGAAGAAAAAAAAGATCACTTTCGAAAAAATTAAATCTTTTTCTTTTTTCCCAAATTCTCCTTTTTAAAACCGAATGTACAATATCTTTAGCAAGGAATCAAACTGATGCAAATTTCAATGCCAACTGTCAATAGTAGAAAAAATATGCATCCCACTTCACACCTTAAAATATTCAATTTTCCCATTTTTAAATTCATTGCGCTGTCTTTTTAATTTTAATTTTAGTTTTCAAGTTTATTACTATTTCCAATTGATCTATCTTGCAATAAAAGCAAAATTGCGTTAATATAAATTAAAACTCCACTTCTCTAAATCAAAAATACAACAAACACACACGCACTTTACAAGAGAAAAGAAAAATCCTTTTCTTGTTCTTGAAGGTGGTACACAGAAATGAATTAATGCAGCAAGAAAACAATGGCGGCGGTTGGATCATTGTTTTGAGTACCACACGGAATGCAGACGGTACAACCGGTATAGGTCATGAGTTGTAGTGGTAATGAGATGGCCTTCTTCCACTCCAATTTCATGCTGCAAATCCCTCATCATGATCATGAACACAATCATCCCTCCACATCTTTAGCTCCAATTCTTCCTCCTCAAGAATTTCATGGTATGTTATACATCCTCTCTCTCTCTAGATCTCTCTACTTTTCTTGTTCAACCAGCTGCAGTTGTTAACTTTTGTATACGGAGGAAAAAGAGAAACACCAATTATGGACTTTTGACAACTTTCGAAACTATCGAGGAATATATATTGAAACTCTCTGTTAATTCGTAGCTAGCTACTTTAAAAAAAGGAGAAAACAAAACAATAGTATTTTTCTTTATTGAACATTCATTCAAATATAATATAAGCGCAACGACGACGACAATTAGATAGGTTGATATGTGATTGCAGGAGTGGCTTCACTGCTAGCGAAGAGGCCGCAAACAATGGCGTTTTCGAGCGGCATCGACATGTGTCACGAAGAGATGAACAACAACAACAACAACAACGTGGGAGAGGAGGATCTCTCCGACGATGGATCGCAGATTGGGGAGAAGAAGCGGCGGCTGAACATGGAGCAAGTGAAAACCCTGGAGAAGAATTTCGAGCTGGGAAATAAGCTGGAGCCCGAACGGAAAATGCAGCTGGCCCGGGCCCTGGGGCTGCAGCCCAGGCAGATTGCAATCTGGTTTCAGAACCGCAGAGCAAGGTGGAAAACTAAGCAGTTAGAGAAAGACTATGAACTTCTCAAACGACAATTTGATGCTGTTAAGGCTGAGAATGATGCTCTTCATTCTCACAATCAGAAGCTTCATGCTCAGGTTATTTATTTATTTATTTATTCATTACTACTAATTTATTAATTATTAATCATATCTCTCTCTCTCTCCCCTGACTGCTAATTCTTCATATCTCTTTTTTTTTTTTTTTTTTTTCTGGAAATTAATTAATGTATTGTTTTTTATTGGCTTAATTTAGTGAATTATTTAGTTTAATTCTATGCTAGCTAATTACAGTTCTTCGCTGTGTGTGTGTGTGTAGTCTGATAAAAATTAGATAATTATGGATGCAGATAGTGGCGATGAAGAATAGGGAGCCGACAGAATCCATAAATCTGAACAAGGAAACAGAAGGGTCTTGCAGCAACAGGAGCGAAAACAGTTCGGAAATTAAGTTAGACATTTCGACAACTCCGGCGACCGACAGCCCGCTTTCAGCGGCGGCGGGGAGGCAGCTGTTCCCGAGGGGAAGCGGCGGGGCGCAGCTGTTCCAGAATTCATCGAGGGCGGAAATGCAGTGCTCGAAAATGGAGCAAACGGGAATTAAGGAAGAAAGCTTGTGTAATATGTTTGTTGGAATGGATGATCAGACAGGATTTTGGCCATGGTTAGAGCAGCAGCATTTCAATTAAATTCTATTTAATCTGGACCGTAGATCAACAATCGTATGACAGAGGACATGGAATGAGCCAAGTTTGAATATTTTCCTGAGTTGATGCGTGCGTACGTGATCGATGAATATCAAAATTTTCTTTCTCTTTGTTTTAATTTGTTGTACAAATTAGTAAAAGTTAATATTGCATGCGGTTGGGGGACTTTTGGATCGAGTATTTGAGGAGTAAAATTTACTGAATTTTTATATTTTTTTGAATGCAAATAAAATGTTATTGATCGAAAAATTCAATTAGATAGCTGTTGATTGGCCTAATGTAAATCCATTATATTTTAGTTCTGCAAATTAAAACTACTACACGTTATTCATTCAATTTGGAGATAGAGGATTTCAAGTGCTGGATTTGTTACAATCCAATTAGTAATTAATGAGAGAGAGAGAGAGAGAGAGAGAGAATCGAACACACGTTTCAAGGAGAGGAAGCTGACAAACAAGGAAAGTTGGGGAAAATGTTAATTGTGGTGAAGGGGACATGGCTTTAGTTATTTTCTTGCTTGAAATCTATGAAAGCTAAGCTAGCTAGGGGACTCTCACATAACGTTTTTTGGTCTCCATCACTCGTTAAATCCAATTCCAATTCCAATTAATTAATCAAAGAAAAATTAAAAATACTAGCTAATTTTGACTCTCTTTCCCCCTCTCTCTCTCAATCGTCTCGGAATTTCAAGGTTTCCCACCGCTAGCTTCCAAATTTATCCGAAAGACAAACTCAAAATAAAGGATCGAGGATTTTGTTATACCAAAATAAAAAATTTAAAAGAAAATCCCAAAAATAATCATCCCTCCACAACTTATTATGCAAAATCACTGAAAAGAAAAATAACATAAAAATAAAAATTATTGACAGTCACGTCTCACTGAACGTACGAAAAAAGGTCAGAATGCATGGATGGGCACTGATTGGATTTTTTCTCAAAATGGAGCCCTCATTCCAAGGGGGGGTCTCAGTGATAATGATGCAATATCCAGCCTTATATTCATCATCATTTTTTTTTAAATTTTAATTTTTTGGTTTTCTATGTGATGTGGCACTGATACTAGAAAATGAAAATTACGCCCAAAACCTAATCAGCAACACCACCTAGAGATATTTTTCCACATCTCACAAAGAAACAAATAAAAGGACCCTAAACCTAAATTAATTAACTCTCGGTTGCCACTACTTGCAACGTCCTACATTTTAAGATAAACTAATATTTTTATCAGTCAATTTAATTAATTATTTTTTTCTAGCAATTCGACTTAACTATTTCAAGAAAACGTTAGTCCGAGCGTCGGATAATACTCATATATCTATCTCATTGATCGATCATACTAGAATTTTTTACAGTGCGCTCTTGCAACATCTGTCAGATCGCTTTTACGATTTAAGGATTAGGTATCCAATGAAGGAACAGTATTATAACATAGAATTTGTGGAAGCGTTACAAATCTTGAGGATATATGCTAATTTAATAATTGTTTGGACAGCAAATTTTATAATAATAGAAAAAGGGAGATCAATCTGGGATCATGTGCACAATGAATAGAAAATGGCTGGAAGACTTTTGAGTTTCTGTATTTTAACAGTTTCGAGATGCGATTCTGAAAATAAATCTAGTGGAGATAAATAAATACTATAAATAATCTATAAATAAATAAATATTCTTTGCTGAAGTAAAGCTGCTCAAGTGGCCACATGCACTCTGTACTCGCACCAGAAATAAACAATTAGGGTTTGTTAGAGGTGATGAAACTTTCATATTCTTATTGTAAATAATTTTCTATTGAGATTTTTTTTTTTTTTTTTTTTTTTTTTTGGAAAGGGAATAATTTTCTATTAGTATGTGTGAAACAGATAATCCCAGGAAATATTTTGTCTCATTTACTATTATATAACTTTCACGTTGCCGAAACTAGGTTATACGAAGGATAGTTTGAAACATATATTTTTAGTAAGTTTTAATTTCATATTAATTTTTCTTGTTTGTCATCTATATAGTTAATATAATACCATATATAATAAAAATAGAGCTTATCTGTGTATGTACAATTTAAGGGAGGACTGACCTTTTTTTTTTCATCTCCTGTGGAGGTGGATTTTTTTTTATTATTTTTTTATTTTTGTTATAACTCGCTAGATAGAAATAACTCAATGTTTATTCTAATTTATGATTTTCACATAATTTTTTTTATTTAATGATTTTCATAGAATTCTTAATTATATAACATCTCTAAATTTTCAATAACTAAACTATGTCATTTATTGGTAAAACTTTTATGTGGTACATAGTAGACAATGATTGATGAAACAGTGACTATTGTGTAATTTTTTTTTAAATTAAAAAACATTTTAATTGGAATAATTTGAAAAATTAGCGTGTGAAAATTACAAATTCGAATATACATAATTATCATTTTCATGACGTTGGCGTAGGGCAAAATCATTTTTTCTTTTCTTTTTTTCACTAAATACATGTTACCGTGACCACCACATGAACCAGATATGAAGTTAGCATTTAAAATAAAGCTCTACATTCTAATGGCTGCTTCAGAAAATGGATTTAAGTCTATGTCAACGAATCTTAATAATCTACTTTTTAATCGTTTAGCTGAATTAAAATTTAAATGATAAAGTTTTGGCTGAATGTTGCAGAGATTCTAGAAATTAATTATGAGCAAGAAAGTTTTTTTTTTTTTTTTTTTTTTATCTGTCTTCGAGGTTGATTCTCCAAAGTACAGAATTAGTATTATTTAAAAGAATGAACGTGCCTACAATTAGTAGCTGTCGACAATAAATCATTAATTCATTATTCTTGAATTTTCGTAGTTATTAAAATCCTTATTTACGGCGTTCCTTCCAACTTCCGACGTCAGTTTCTATATGAACCGAATTTGAGTTTTGTTTTCTTTGAAATATTAATTTTTTATAATTTAGTAGATTTGAAATTTGTAAAATTCTAAAGTTTAGTATCACACAATATTCGGAGCAATTATTAATTAAGGACTTCGGTTTATCCTTCCATTACAGAAACAAAAATACCAGATCGGTATAAATATTAAATCACATGTATATATAAACAGCTCATTTGTTTAGTTTGTAAACGAATCTCTATAATTTTATGAATTAAAAGTAAGTGAATTCATTACTTCATTTTCCTGGTATAGATATTGCGCAGAGAGAGAGAGAGAGAGAGTACATCCGGCCCAAATATATAGCCCAGTGGAGGTACCGTTTTGTTGAGCCCAATGTATTTCGGCCCCGTATTAAAAACTTATTATTATTTTTTTTTTGGTAAAATTGAGATTTTATTAAATACCAAAGGATATTTACAGCACAAACAGGAAATCACCAAAACCACTTCCTAACAGAAAACACTTAGCAGCTAAACTCTCTGTAAAAACTGAGTTAATCTCCAGTTATTTCTACAAATTATAGCTATGTCTATCTGACATTTCCTTGCTATGGAAGCTGTTGGGCTCTCTTTGGCTTGAAATCTTCTATAATTCCTTTCCCTCCAAATGGCATAAATCACCATTGAAAGCAATGTTCTATAGAGGAGTTTCCTTATTGAATTCCCATTGCATTGGCTGAGGAGATAGCTGAATTCCTGATCCCAACCTCTATGCTGCACGGCCAGATTACTCCATGTTGCCACTGCTACCCAAATCTCTGCAGAATATTCACAATCAAAAAACAAGTGTTGTATACTTTCATCAGCCTTTTGACACAAAATGCAAGTCTAATCGCATTGAAATCCAATACGCTGAAGATTGTCACAAGTGACAAGCTTTCTCATGATTGTTAGCCATGTTATAAATCTGCATTTGGGAGGAGCAGAGTTATTACACAGCATTTTACTCCATTGAACTTTTGTCACCTCTCCCCTCATTTTATTATACAGATTCCTGATGGAGAATTTTGCACTTTTCAGAATCTCCAAACCATCAAGAAATCTTCTTAAGTATTCCCTGGCTTCGATCACTTTCCTGACAACCCAACTAGCCTGAGAAGGGACAATCATTGTTGTGAGGTCATTAGCTTTGATGTAGTAACCATGTATCCATTTCACCCAGATTCTATCTTGTTTTTTAGCCAGACACCATAGGAGCTTACAAATAGCTGCTTTAATCCATAAGCTCATCAATGTTAAATTCCATCCTCTAGCTCGTTTTGGTTGGCACATATATTCCCAAGCAACAAGAGTACGCTTTGTAATTCCTGAGGAACCTGACCACAAAAATGATCTGCAATAAGCTTGATAACTTTCTGAGGGATCACAAAAATCTGACACCAGTAGGTTTGAATGCTGCTCAAGACTGATTTTATCAATTGGATTCTTCCTACATAACTGAGAAGTTTTGCAGACCAACACTCTATCCTTGCAAGGATCTTTTGAATAAGAGGTTGGCATTGAGCTATGGATAGCTTTTTTGAGGAGAGAGGAACTCCTAAGTACTTGAAAGGAAGGTCACCCTTATTGTTTCACCTTCATTTGGTTGTGATTTGTCTAGTCTAGGTAGTACATTTTCGTTGGTTTTATTGCAAAATGATTATATTTTGTTATGAAATTGTACTAATCTCTTGGACCAAGTGTTGTGTGGAATTTGGTTGTTTAACGTCGAGTTGTAGGTATTTAGATCAAGAAAGGAAGAAGAAGAGTTCGAGACGAGCAGGAGATGAAGTTTTACGAAATTGATCGCTTAGTCCACGCAAGCGATCGCTTGGAGTAGGAGGCGCTCGCTTGGTGAAGCGAGAGGAGAAAACAGAGAGAAGGGCCAAGCGATCGCTTGACCCTCTAAGAGATCGCTTGGCAAGGCATTTTGACCGCAAGAGACGGGGGCCAAGCGATCGCTCAGCCCCCTAAGCGATCGCTTGGCGGAGTATTTGGGCAAACAGAGAACAAGGCCAAGCGATCAGCCCTCTAAGTGGCCACTTGGCCCATGGCGGCGTGAAGTTTTGAACTTGCTATAAATAGGGTTTATTTATTTATTCCGCCTCCTTCTCCTCTTGTGTGATTTTTACCTAGTTTTTTAGCATCCAAAATACTTTTTAAATTGTTCTTAGTTTATTGCTTCCATAGATTAGTATTTTAATTTCGAATTGAAGAACATCAACACCACGGATTCAATTGCAACTTCAGGTTTACTTTCAATTCAAGTTTGTGAATTTCTTTGTTTTTCTTTGTGTTTATTGATTTCTGGTATGATTTATTTCTTTGTGTTCATTAGATTAGATTTTCATTCTTGCTTATGATTAATTTATGCTTAATTTATATTCTTGCCTAGTTATAAACAAATCAAACCCTCGATTTTACTGCTTTATTTTCTTTTCCATAGCAATACAAATAATTTTCCTGCTAAGTTTTTCTTGTGAGATAATCTACAAAGATCACGTTTAATTGCGTGCAACTAGAATTAAAATAGTTGAAACAAATTTGGCGCCGTTGCCGGAGAAAACTTTAGGCGATTATTTGTGTTGCTTTATTTTATTTTTCTTTTTCTTTTCATTTTTGTTTGGTTATTTTTCTCCCTCCGGTGCATGTAATCTGTGTGTTAGTGTTGTGTATGCGAGGTCGCAAAAGTTTGAATCAACCATTAGCACCGTATATTGACAACATCAATCGGAAAAGCGCAGTTCTGGAAAAAGCAAGGGGGGTAACCGAACCAAGGCCTAACGAAGTTGAGGAAGAAACTTTGTTGGGCAATCTTTTCTGTGATCAGCAAGAAGGAGAAGTTATAGTTATTAAGATGGCACAGAAGATGGGAGATTTTGCTCGACCAACTTTTGGAACTACTGCTTCGGCCATTGTCTTAACTGAAGACGCTAGAAATTATGAACTGAAGCACAACCACTTAAATTTGTTGCCTACCTACGTTGAAATGGCAAACGAGGATGCACTGCAGTTCATCAGGGAGTTTTGCACTGTTGTGCAATCCTTCCCTCTACAAAGATTGAGTGAGGATCAATTGAAGTTAAAGTGTTTCCCCTACACACTGAAGGATAAGGAAAAATCGTGGTATCTCTCTTTGCCTTCTAACTCATTGAGTACTTGGAAGGATGTTTGCGAGAAATTCATGTTGAAGTACTATCCCAATCACAAGACTCAAGAAGTGCGAACTCAGATTATGAACTTTATACAAGCTAGAATGAGCAGACTCGTTGAAGTCTCATTGGACCGGTCCGTACATCATTGAAGAGGTTCTACCATTTGGTGTTGTCCGTCTGCTCAATGAGCAGACTCAAGAATCTTTCCAAGCTAATGGGCATCGAGTGAAGCCGTACCATGAAGGAGAAACTGTGATTCAAGAAGTGGAGTCATTCTGGCTCGTAGATCCGAAATGAGGGCATCATATCTGTCTGTCAAGCTAACGACGTTAAACAAGCACTGCGTAGGAAACAACCCATGATGTAAAACAAAAAAAAAGGTCGAAGACATTTAAGCGATCGCTCAGGCTGATAGGCGTTCGCTTGGCGGTCGTGGAATTTCGTCAGAGGTACCACCCACGCGATCGCCTCCGACCCAAGCGATCACTTAGCCTCCAGCTTCAAGTTTCAAAGGCTCACACCCGGCGATCGCCTCCCTTCTAAGCGATCGCTTGGCTCCCCGAGTCGAGCTTCTGTAGTGCATACGGAGCGATCCTCTTCCCTCCGAGCGATCGCCTCTCATGCGGTATTGTCTCATCCATATAAAAGGGCCCACTAAACCCTAGCCACTCATTCCCTCATTCTCTCTATCAAACGTCGCCTCCCTCATCTCTTTTCCTCACCTTCGTCGCCACCCACCTTCACTTTCCTTACTATTTCCAGCACCACCATATTTCCCTACCACCACTCCGGCAAATCCACTATCACTCCAGCCAACCAACCATCACACCGGCCAACCATCTTCTCCTACACAACCGCCAACCATCACTCCGGCCAAGCGACCGCCTCCGGCCCTTACGCGTTCACTCTGGCACACCAATCCGGTGATACGCGCTTTCTCCGGCCTCCACAATCTGGCCAAGCGATCGTTTGCTTCCACCTATCAGCCGACCAAGCGATCGCCTCCAGCTTCTGTGTTCGCTCCGGTCACTCTAATCTGGCCGAGCGACTGCCTCCATCCCCAAGCGATCGCTCAGGCCACTCTGCTGGCCACGTGACGGTCGGTCCGCCGCCCGCCACCGTCCAAGTCCTCGTTTATTTTGTTTTACCCTTGCCAAATGGGTAGAGCCAAGAAGGCAAAACTTACCGCCGAGTCTTTGGAGCCGCCGGAGCAACTAGAGGACCTCCGTCAAACCTATGGCGCCACTTTCCCGATTTATATGCCGGAGGAAGGTCAAATTTACTCTCATTTTCTTTATAAACGTAAACCTACTGCTCATTACATAGATTGGGAAGAAATTGGTAAATTTGGTGTTGTGGAAGAATTAGATGCTTACCTTAAGGTGTTAGGATTGTATAAGTATGTTCGTTTGAAATGTGATTGTTATATGCCTTTATGCTTTGAATTTATCGCTACCATGACATTTGAGGATGAGCTTCAAGGTATTTCTTTTCTACTTTTGGGGAAGGAATATCGAGCTGGACCGACTATTATGTATCAGGTGTTTGGATTTAGAATGGAGGGTGGAGTGATGGCCGTGCCTCCAGATTTTGATGCCTCTACTGCATGGAGGAATTTAACTGGCTTGGATAATTGGAAAACTGGGGGAATTTCTTATGGATTCATTCGTAAGCCGGTCATATTACATAAATTTCTTGTGAATAATGTTATTGGTCGGAAAGATTCTAGTAAGGGGTATACCACAGAGCTTTTTCTCCTAGATTGTGTAGCACGGACGTGCCGGTTTGCCCAGCTCAATTTATTTATGCCGCTTTGCAAAACATCAAGATGAAGTCCTCTGCTGCAGCTGCTTTCCCTCAGCTAGCCACCGCTTTGGCTCTTAAATTTAAGCTTTTCCATGGCACTTATCCTCCTCGCCCATATTATGATGTAGATGTTAAGTACTTGGGCTACTCTGAGCTAAAGCATGGTTTTCTTGCACAAGATCAGACTTCTTTTGTTCCTTTTGAGGAACGTGCTGTGATTAAACGGTATCGTGCTGATCAGCTTGCTGGCGTTGTTGCTCCCCCGGATGCAGACCGTCAAAATGAAGATAGGACTGGGGGGAAACGGGAGCAAGGCCATCCACAAATTGTCGGGCCTTTCCAACCATCGAGTTCTTCTCAACTATCTGGGTCCGCCTCTTTTGATTTCGGAGGTTTTCAGCATGACTTCGCTGCTTTTCGGTCAGACTTGGGGGCTCAGTTGGGCTAGCTACAACAAAGTATTGCTACTTACGGCGACCAGTTGCATACTCAAACCGGGTATTTGCAGCGTAATGAGCAATGTTGGATGGAGAATGAGCAACATTGTGTCGCCAATGATCAGCGTTGGGGCTTGGCTGAACAGCATTGGCAAAGGATTTCGCAGTTTCACACTGCTAGCAGACAGTATTGGACTGAGCAGGCTTGGCAATGGACTCTTAATGCCCAACGTTGGGAGGAGCAACAGCAATATAATGACACTCAAACACAGCGTATGGATGCTTTCGAGAGGCAGTTTGCTAGTTGTTACTTTCCGTCTGGCGGTCCTTCTCTGCCACCACCTGATCAACAGTGAGCTTCACTGTTGATGAGTACGTTATTTCTTTCTTTCGTTTTGAACTGTGGTGGTGTTTTATTGTTTTGTTTTATTATTTGCTATTGGTGCTTTGGTTGTGTTTGTTTTTCTTGCTTTGTGTAGGGTGCTTGAAATTTGTGGTTGTTGTTGTCTCGTCTATTCTCTCTGATTTGCATCTTTCTATCATCCTTTCCCTGTTCCTTTTGCTTGTGATGTGACAATAGGGATATTGTTCAATTCTCTCGTAGGGGAGGGGATGTGTTTTCTTGATAGTTCAGCTTGTTTGTCATTAATTTATTTTATTTTACAATTGAATTGCGGAAGTAGGAATTGAAGTTTATAGTTCATGCTTTGATTTGCTTGATTGATCGGGGTATTTTGTCATGATTTGATTGATATGGTTGTTGCATTCTGATTGTGGGGCATTTCATGCTAGGATGATTGAAGCTTGATGTTTGAGTGTGGGAGAAGGGTGAGAAAATCTTTATTTTAAGAAATGTATCCTAAATGATGAGCCGTTAATTGTATAATTTGTTAAGTCAAGTTGGGAGGCTTCTGCTCTTCTGGGAACCATGAGCATTGGAAACCACATGAGGATACTTTAGATGACCTCTAAATGTTCACACCTCATGAATCTTGGCCATATAATCTCGATTTAACTTGAGAACTTTATATGATGCCTTTGTTTGAAATTGTTATTATTTGAAGGGCTCTATCCCTCTTTCTTGTTTGTTCAGTGTTGAATATACTATACGAGAAATGGGTATGGAAAACCACGTTAGGTGGCCGGAATTCTCCGTGAGTAAACCTAGTGAATATTGCCTAGAATTCACAATTAATATCTATAATTTAAGAAATGAATTTGGGATACATTTTGTTGTTCAAGTTTTCTCACCTAGATCTTGCAATTGGATGTTGAGTTGATTGAGTTCTTGTGTGAAGGGCAACTCATTGTTTTGTGATGATTATATTTGGTTGATGAATGATGAATTTGTCTTGAAATTGAGAGCTTATTGGAGTACAAATTGTTTAGTTCAGTTTATTACTTTTTCATTTTGATTAGAAATAAGATTTGCTTGAGGACAAGCAAGGTTTTGAGTGTGGAGGGGTGTTTCACCTTCATTTGGTTGTGATTTGTCTAGTTTAGGTAGTACATGATCGCTAACTTTCTACCAAGCAATTATACCGCACTTTAACGGGTAATTGTAGTATAAAATAACGAGTATCGTATCCACAAGGACTAATATGCCGAGTTTCTAGTGAAAACCAAATTTATGCATCTTCCTACTATTTAAGCTTTGCAAACAACATGATTTGGGATTCATTTAAACACTTAAACATAATATCAACGCTAATTAAGCAAGTAAATGACAAGATCATGCAAATTCAATGGAACAAACGATTAAGAAACGATTAAGGAACAAATTGGAACAAAAGTTGGTTCTAGGGATTCAATCCAATTCTAGATAGCTTGATCACAACTTCCTAATTCATGCAAACCAATTTAATCCTCCAATTAAGAAGCAATCCACCAAATTATTCACTAATCTCTCTCGACAATTAGCAAACGGGGATCATTCAATCGACTCTCTCGACTAAGACTCGAGACGACCAAATAACTCCAAAAAGTACAAGGATTATACACTTTCATGCATTAGATCATCACCTACTAAGTCTCAAATCAATACAAGTTGTGCAATTTGAAATCCATGCAAGTAAAAACCTATTAAAAATTTCTACAAGAACTTGGCATGCAAGAAAGGTGATCAACAATTCCCACATGAAATTAAGCACCAAATCCACAATTAATTAGAAGAAAGAAAGAGAAATCAACAAGCTATGATCAATCTACCATCAAATCTTCATAAATCCCCAAAACCAACAAGAAATTTAGCTAGACATAAATGAATACAACACAAAACAAAAGGAAAATGATTGCATAATTAAGAAACTAAGAGCCCAATGATCAATTCTTCAACAAGTCTTCAAATCCAACCTTAATCCACTAATACAATAATTGAAATGTGTTTAGAACCCTAATTGGAAACTTTTTGAACAAGAATCTAAGTTAAGGGATGTAGAATACACTTTTTGGGGTTGTCCCATAGTATATATAGGGAGGAAAAAGTGCTAAATGAAGTTAAAATCGAGTCAGGGGCAAAATCATCCAATTTTAAACAAAACAGTGAAAATCGGCGGTTGGAGAGCCAAAATCGGCGGTCCAGGCCCAAAAATTAGCGGTTCAGGCCCAAACCGCCGAGTTGACCGCCGATTTCAACTTTCTTCTTGACTCTCATTCCAGAGATTTCTGGCGGTTTGGCTCCAAACCTCCGAAAACTCATGCTGAAGCGCCGGTTCTTGATTTCTTCTCCTCTTCGCTCGGTTTTCCACTTTTCCGTCCCGTTTCTTCATCTCCGCTCTTCAACAGCCCTTCCATTTCAACTTAGCATCCCATGCTTGACCTACACACATGCACAAACTCCACCAAAACATGAAAGCAATCCAATATAGTGAAAACCATCCAAAACAAGTCACGTTTGGCGGAAAAATAAGGCAATTAGTGCTATGAAAATGCGTTTAGTTGCTGCAAAATGGATGTTTATCATACATTTTCGTTGGTTTTATTGCAAAATGATTATATTTTGTTATGAAATTGTACTAATCTCATGGACCAAGTGTTGTATGGAATTTGGTTGTTTGACATTGAGTTGTAAGTATTTAGATCAAGAAAGGGAGAAAAAGAGTTCAAGACGAGCAGGAGTTGAAGTTTTACTCAATTGATCACTTAGTCCACGCAAGCGATCGCTTGGAGTTGGAGGCGCTCGCTTGGTGAAGCGAGAGGAGAAAATAGAGAGAAGAGCCAAGCGATCGCTTGACCCTCTAAACGATCGCTTGGCAAGACATTTTGACCGTAAGAGAAGGGGGCCAAGCGATCGCTCAGTCCCCTAAGCGATCGCTTGACGGAGTATTTGGGCAAATAGAGAATAGGGCCAAGCGATCGCTCTCAGCCCTCTAAGCGACCGCTTGGCCTATGGCGGCGCGAAGTTCTAAACTTGCTATAAATAGGGTTTATTTATGTTATTCCGCCTCCTTCTCCTCTTGTGCGATTTTTATCTAGTTTTTTAGCATCCAAAATACTTTTTACATTGCTCTTAGTTTATTGCTTCCATAGATTAGTATTTTAATTTCGAATTGAAGAACATCAACACCACGGAATCAATTGCAACTTCAGGTTTACTTTCAATTCAAGTTTGTGAGTTTCCTTGTTTTTCTTTGTGTTTATTGATTTCTGGTATGATTTATTTCTTTGTGTTCATTAGATTAGATTTTCAATATTGCCTAGGATTAATTTATGCTTAATTTATATTCTTGCCTAGTTATAAACAAACCAAACCCTCGATTTTATCGCTTTCTTTTCTTTTCCGTAACAATACAAATAATTTCCCTGCTAAGTTTTGCTTGTGAGACGATACTTGGGTTAACTTTCTTAATCTACAAAGATCACGTTTAATTGCGTGCAACTAGGATTAAAATAGTTGAAACACTTATTCATTTCTGTTTCTGACAGTATATCTGCTTGAGTATCTCTTGGAACTCCACCAAAATATATACAGTTTTTTGAAGCATTTGCTTGAAGGCCTGAAGCACATGAGAACTTCTGGAATGATTGGATCATTTTCCTTAAGGAAATCTTGTCTCCTCTAGCAAATCAGAGTAGATCATCTGCAAAACACAAGTGCACCAAGCCAAATTTTCTGCACTTTGGATGAAAATTAAAATCTCCATCTCTTGGCAATTCTAACAGACACCTATGTAAATATTCCATGCAGAAAAGAAAGAGGTAATGAGAGATGAGATCTCCTTGCCTCAACCCCTTCTTTGCACTGAATAGAATTGTTAGCTCACCATTTACATTCACTGTATAAGATATTGTGGTAATGCAGGCCATTAGAAGCTTTACATACTGATAAGGAAACCCTAACTCCAATAAGAGATGATATACAAAAGGCCACTCCACTGAGTCATAGGCCTTTTGTATATCAATTTTAATCATGCATATAGGGAAAATATTGCTTCTGCTGTACCCTTTTATCAGCTCATGCCCCATTAAAATGTTGTCAAAGATTTATCTCCCCTTGACAAATGCCGACTGATTATCACTCACTAATGTGCCAAGAACAGATTGCATCCTGTTTGTGAGTACTTTAGAGATGATTTTGTACAACACACTACAACAAGCAATGGGCCTATACCCTCTAATATTACTGGGATTCTTCACTTTTGGAATGAGGGTAATCAGAGTGATGTTAATGGTATTAGGCATGAAACCAGAAGTGAAGAACTCTGAAACAGCATCAATAATGGCTTGTCCAGTAATATTCCAAGTTAATTTGTGTAAAGAAATAAACATTGAAACCATCCATACCTGGTGCCTTGTTGATATCCATGCTAAATAAAGCTTCCTTAATTTCCACCTATGTAACTGTGTAAAGTAGCTCATTTTGTTGTGCTAGAAAGATTGAGAGTGGGGCCTCTCTCTATTATATGTTTGTCAACCATGGGAAGGGTTGCTGCTGAACTGCTCATCAAGCTCACATAAAGTTGTCTAACTTCCTCAGTGATTTCCTGCTGATTTGAGCATCTAGTCCCATCACTTCTGATCAACATTTTTATGGCTTGACTACTCCTCTAGCCTTAGCAAATGCATGGAAGAATTTAGTATTACTGCCTCCCAACTTTATCCAGTCCATTACCTAATTGCTTTATTTATATATTTATCCTTCACACTGAAATCGAGAAAGAATGTTTTTATTTTTTTGATTGAAAAAAGGAGAGCGGCAAAAATTGAATTAATGATCATATAATTTAAATTTAATTAATTAATATTTAATTAGTATTTGTTAATTCTGAATTCAAATTTGCTAACATTTAATTAAATATTGATTAATAATTTTTAAAATAAATAATCGACTAAGAAAGTAGATTTTTCTGTTACCAAAGACTGTGGATAGAGAGTTTTTTTTGTGACAATCCATAAAAATACACTTTTTGATAATGTAAAAATGAAAAATACACCATACTTCCAAAAATAATGAATTTTACACCCTTTTAAATATTTCAAATATAATATGTCATCTTGTCAAGCACTTTATATCACATTTCTTACACATGTGTAAGATATGTGATATAAAGTATATGACATTCCAATGATTTAGTGATAATTAGGTGATTATTTGACAATCATTAGCCAATAAGTATATAATTTAATTATTTTATATGAAACATATCGGGATTAAGTAGGTATTAAATTCAGTCGAAAAATTATGAACAGGCATTATACGAACATAAATGTAGATCTCGCTTGGGAAGAACAAAATTCCGCTCGCCACGTGTCAAATCTTGCTCGAGCGGGATAATATTTCCCGCTCGAGCGGGATTTGACACGTGGCGAGCGGGATTTTGTTCTGTCCGAGCGGGAAATTGCAGAAAAGTTGGTCAATGTACATAATAATGGCTTATTCGTGCCTGGCATGAATTTACTTGCTTGTGCAGACATGAGACAGTACATTTTCAAGTGAAATGCATTCACAACTCTATATATTTTACCATTCACATGCCTTTTTTACACACCCACAATAACATCCTTTCAAATTCATCACATTCGAAAGTGGGCAGCAATATTTCAAATAACATCCTTTCAAATTCATCACATTCGCAAGTGGGCAGCAATCTTTCATCATTTGAGGTATGTTTTCGACCTTGAAATTTTCCTCTAGGGTCCACTTAATTTTGATAGTACGTGACAAATTAAAAAATGAGACTCTTTAATATTCAAAACTCAGAAATTTATATGAATGCCGTATAGATTACATAGCAAGTGGATTTTATCATTTCCCGCTCGAAATTTAAACTTCCCGCTCGTGAGTTTTAATCCCGCTCGAGCGGAATTTAGGTCTGTCGAGAGATATTTTGTACATTAGGACTCAAAAAAAATCTAGAATTTCGATTTAAGCATATCTCACTCGAAATATCAATATCCCGCTCGAGAAATTTAATCCCGCTCGAGCGGGAAATTGTTGTGTTTGGCGAGCGAGATTTGATATTTTTGTGTTATTTTTATTAATTGTTACGTGTTTGTACTTCTGTGTAGATGTATCACTATTTTATTATCAAATACTGAGGAACATGGTCTGGTTGTACGTACTCGGGCGGATATGAATTCGTAGATGTCGAAAGAAATCTCGTCGGCCTGAGGTACATCATCGATTGTCAATTAAGTGCAAACTCCTTTAGCACACAGTACGAGTTGCATTATCTGTCGAAGAATGAGAGGGGACGTACTGTAAAGTGCCCATTAAGCACCGATGCTGAATTTTATCATTTGTACGTGATGCAGCCAAAAGCAACTGTGTACGTGACTCACCAATACACGAATGTATACGTGCCTGAGTTTGATGCTGATTATTATGAAGAAATGGATTGTATCCAAACACAGATGCTTTCCTCCACTTTTAGTGATGATGCATACCCCACTAGGGGTAATTATGCATCGACATTCACACATTGTTTCGGATCCACGTAGACTCAAGTTCTAGAGACAGCAGAGGGTTATGGCGATGATGAAGATGTAGATGGTGCTGACGATGCTGAAGAGGCAGATGGTGATGACGAAGATCAAGAGGCAGTTGATCCTCAGGATGAAGAATATGAGCTGGAAACCGACAGTGATGCATCGAAAGAGATGCCAGAGGACACCATGATAGAATCAGCTATGTTGGAGCGTGAAGCATGGATTCGCGGTAAAGAAGATGACGAAGCCACTGATGTAGGCAGTTGGATAGTTCCAGTGATTCCCGTGAATGCAACAAATTCAACCGTTGTACATGAAAAAGGCCCGCTAGAAGATGGTGATTTATCTCTTGGTTCTGTTTTTGAAAGTAAAGCAACTCTAAACGTAGCAGCAGGCTTGTGGCACATAGAGATTGGAGCAGAATACAAAGTTGATGACTCTGATAGCCTACGTCTCAGATGGATATGCAGGCGTATGGAATCTTGTCCGTTCGAACTGAAAGCAAGATCAAGTAAAAGATCAGAAGCTTGGAGAATTACCAAGTTTACGGGCGATCACGCATTCACACGCCAGCTAGGACGTGTTGGTCGTAGAAAAGTTCACATGAATGTGATTGTAGCATACGTTGCTCGGAAAATACGAGGGGAGTGTAAAATAATAGAGCCAAAGGCCATTATGGCAGAGGTGCAAAGCGAATTTGGGTTCACCATTCGTTATGACTTGGCCCTGCGAGCACGACATGCAGCGATAGAAAGCATTTACGGGGGATATGTTAATTCCTTCTGGATGTTGCCAGGCTATCTTCACATGCTAAGGCAATGGAATCCAGGTACAATTACTGATTTGCAGGTTGGTATTGATGGGAAGTTGGAACACTTGTTTGTAGCTTTCGGCGCATGTAGGCTTGCTTATCCGCTGAATATGAGGCATGTGATTGCAATTGATGGCACTCATCTAAAGGGCAAGAATAGAGGTATCTTGTTTGTCGCTGTCACTAAGGATGCCAACGAGCATACCTTTCCTCTAGCGATTGGCATTGGCCCTATTGAGAATGATATCTCTTGGAAGTAGTTCCTTAGCCGATTTAGAATTGCGTATGGAGAATTGAATGATACATTAATTGTATCTGATATCCATCCCTCGATAGATAACGCTATGGATGAGGTTTTTTCGAATGCATTTCATGGATTATGTTACTATCACTTGCTGTAAAAGATTAACTATTACGGAAAAACAGTTACGGAATTGTTTAAAAAAGCTGCATTTGCATATCGCCGAGCAATTTTTGATAAAGCAATGGACATCATCCGCCGAGAGAGCGAAGCTGCTTACCAAAAATTGATAAGTGTCGGACTCGAGAAGTGGTCTCGAGTTCACTGTCGTTTGCCGCGTTACAGTCAGCTGACATCAAATGCAGCTGAGAATTGGAATGGACGGTTGGAGTGAGCACGACGGCTGCCAATATGCTCAATGTTTGATGCAATAAGACATGTCATCGAGGAGTGGTTCGAAGAGAGACGAAATGATGCTAACGATGATGATGTTGTACTGACTGCTGAAGCGGCAGCCAAACTGACTGCAGGAATGTATAAGGGTTTGAGGTATACTGCACGAAAGGCCATGGGGTCGATCTTCAATGTCCGTGATGCTAAAAGATCATTCCAAGTGGACCTTGGCACGAAGACATGAGCCGGCGTCGAGCTCCCACAGAAAGCCAACTACGTAGGAGATGTAGTGTGTGTCATGAATATGGACATACTCGTGCAATGCATAATCGACATCTAGGATGAAAAACATGATTGCAATGAATGTATGTTTTCAAGTAATATAAAGTCCTACTCAAATTGTTTCAAGTAAATATTCAATATTCATACAGCATAAAATTACAAAGAAGAGATCACCCAGCTGATGGTCTACGCCTCTGCTTTAAATCACATCTGTACCTATCCGCTCCATCCGGTGTACGACAAAGACTAAATATAGCGGCAGCGACCCTCCTCCGATATTTCTTTATGTGTGTGTTGCCCCACGGAATAGAGGGTGAACCACTAATTAAACGTTCTATCATCATCATTGCAAATACACCACTACTAACACCGTCGTGTTGCTTGAATTGATCTATAGCTGGAATGACTGTGAGTGTTAGGGGCCTCTCATCGGGGGTCGGTCCAACTGTGTTGTGCCTCCAGTAAAACGAGCATGTAAGAACCCGAGTCCAAAGCTTCAGTAGTGGCTCCAGACTCGCGTGTCGGCGCGATTGTGCGCGTCGGTCAAGGTAATGATACATGGAGTCATAGAGCTCAGCCAGCCAATTCTTGCAATCAATTCTGACTACCACCCAATGCTTGTCAATGTTGCACACAACAATCATCTGCATCAAACGAACAATTAATATCATTACTCGTAAAAGAATCATCAAGTAACTGTTGAGGTGTGTCCACTTACGTGGGTTGCACCAAAGAAATCGAGCCGTCCGGTGTAAAGACCCTCTCGACCGGCTGCCGTTGCTCCGTGCGCTCCATATAGTAGACTCACTGGAGGCACATAGTCAGCATAAGTGCCCCACAATCCCCTAATCTCCCGCTCGATGTCTATGCTCAAAATCTACCTATACCAATCACCTCTGAGTTGGAGCTGCAATAAACAGGAGACAAAGTTGTAAGTGCATCAAAAAATGCGTCATAAAATTGAACACGGTTGTAAATAATTTCGGTTATTCATAAAATTGAACTTACAAAGACATCAGAATCCAATAAAACAGTGTTTGTGTGCGTCACATCGGACAAGACATGCACTCGGTCAATTAGTCCTTGTCTCAAGTAAGAGATGAACAAATCTACCACCTACAAAGACATCGGAATCCAATAAAACATAAGTTTGTGAATTAAATAAAAAAATAACGTGCTAATCGATAAGTTAATGTTGTTTTTACCTCAACAACTCTGTCTGTCTGTGGATGCTCAAGTTGCCTCCACCAGTGCTTGCCTACAAATCCCCCGCTCTCAATGATAACCATGAATCCATCCTCATCACCTCTCGAAAATAGTTCATACGCTTGCCTCAATTCCTGTTGAAGTGGATATAGTTCTCTATGGGCAAGCATGGGCGTCTGTATTGCTGCAGAAGCTCTCCGAGTCCTTTGCCCTCTTCGTTGTTGTTGTTGTTGTTGTTGTTGTTGTTGTTGTTGTTGCTGTTGTTGCTGTTGTTGTTGATCACTTGCTTCCTCTTCCACCACCGGTCTCTAATTAAGTGGGATTGCTCAGATCAGCGACACCACCTCGTGTAGACGAGCCTCAAAACTCTAGACCAAGCCCTACACAAACAAAAAAATATCAATATCAATAAATATCTAATATCTGTGAAATAATTACCTACCGTGGTAAGAGAATCCCACAATACATTGAAATTGTTATTTCCCCCTTGCATTGAATGGCGAGATGGATCGGGTATAAAAGTATCGTACTGATCGAACATTGCACTCGACGATCCAGACTCGTACACGGAATGACGAACTGCAGTGAATGGCGACAAAAACCGTTCTGCTTGGGGAAGAACTTCGTCCGTGTGATGTGCATGCTGACGCTGCACTGAGGGGCGGCGCTGGTCTTCGTGGCCCTAGAACTGTGGAGGGTCTCGCACTGAAGGGCGGCGTGGTGACGATATAGGCATTGACCACGCCCTGGGCTGACGTCCTGGGGATCGGCGTGTAGATCCACAGCGGGCTTTGTCAAACAAGGCCTCAATCCAAGATTTGAGTTTGGAGAACAGTCTCCGCTCCACTTTCTCTACAATGCGATCCTCTGAAAGGGCAATCTCTGATCGAATCCAACGTCGATCACTGGATCGTAGGACGTGATCAGCCCCACCACTGGAGGATGAAGATCTTGACTGACGAACACGCTTTCCGTGTTCTAGACGGCGGGGTGGCTCTCTGTACTCAGGATCACGATCCTCTGTCTCTGCCTCTCCCTCTGCCTCTTCCTCTGCCACCGCCTCTCGCTGTTCATTTGTAACAGGCTGCCTCTGTTGACCCCGATATCTCTGTGCTCTCCTTCGAGGAGGTCTCTCTTCCTGGTCTTCATCATCAATTACTATGGCCTGGTGTGGCTGACAGGGGAACTGTTCCCCTGCACGTAACAGATTGCGCGGTACTACAAAGTCCACTCCAAGTGCATTTGGATACTGACTGGATCGGAAATAGAAAGTCTCCATTTCAGCATCATCCGGTACAAAAGGGTTGAATCGACCAACCTGCAGCGCAAAAAATTTTATCAAACACAAATAAAGATATAAAAAAAATACAGAAAAATACATACAGTGAAAAAATTAAAATTTACCTGCAAAGAAAATAATGGCTGAAGCTCTGTTCCACTTAACTTCTTGAACTTCCATCTAAGACATCTAGGCCGTGCATCCGGGTTGTCAATGACCGCAACTGCAGCGGCTAAGTCTGGCAGCACCTCCAACGACCAAACGTGGAAAACCGAGGTTGCACCGTAGAAGTGGTACTTTTTCGTCTGCTGCATATTGTCCACGTAGTGCTTCAGATGCAAATACGTGTATGCACCCCAAGGAAACCGAGAAAATGCGTCCAGTTCGTCCACCAGCTTCCACACTCAATCCGCAACAAACTTCTTCTGCTCAAGACCAAACAGCAACATATACAGAACTAACACGTGCGCGACCTGCAGGTACAGCTGTCCACTCTGATCTGTCACGTGCCTCAGATAAAACCGATCCAGGAGGTCCCCCACACTAATCGGCACGTCGTTGGCAAACCGCCGATACACTTGCACACCCCCTAAGTCGTGGTCGTCTGAAGGTCGGAAATCAGACGAGCCGAATGACAATCCGATAACAAGGGCATACTCCGCAGAAGAAAAACGAAGGTTCGCCCCGTTGATATGAAACCACATGTCGTGTGGCTGGCCCCATTGAACCAAAATCTGCCGGGACAATACGTGATGCACGCCCATACCGCACTTCTGCCCCGGCTGCCAGTAAGTAAAGTGGCCAAAACAACCTTCAAGCCATCTCTCCAGGAGATCCTGAACGTCTTCTAAAACGTTGTGCCTGTAGGACGTGCTAACCATAGTCTTCTGGTCAATAGTTTTGGGCCTCTTGAAAATAATCTGCACGAATAAAAATTTAAATTAACAAAAAATATTAAAATCAGATTATATATAGTATTTATAAATTATTTACACTATCCCGCTTGAGCGGGATTACCACCCAAATAACACCAACTCGAGCGGGATATCATGCATAAAGCACAAAAACAAACTAACTTAGTTAAATAACAGAATCCCGCTCGGGTAACATACATCCCGCTCGAGCGGGATTTGGGACAAATTAGCTTTACCGAGCGGGATATTTAATTTAATAAACGTATGAATTAAATTATAAATTATGACTAAATTCCACAGAAAAAAAGATCAACGTTCCAAAAGACTAGTAACTACTAATAATTAAGTATCAAGCGTACGACAAATCCACAATTCACCAATTTAATAAACTAGGGTAAGTAACACACAATTAATACTAATAAAACGACAAATTTAAGTAATTCTCGCTCTCTTGGGCAATATCCCGCTCGAGCAGGATTTACTTGTTCTAAATATTTGTCGAGCGGGATATATTACCAATAAAGTTCAAACTACTTAGTTTCGATTATTATCAACTTTCCGTTCGACAAAGTAATATCCCGCTCGACTGACTTCGAGCGGGATTTAGTATAAGTTGGAGTTTACTCGAGCGAGATTTATAGAAATAGAACCAGAAAAATTAATACAAATAACACATGAAATATAACATTAAAAATCGAAGGCATTAATTTAAAATAATGGAATTCGTATAAAGTAAAAGTGTTTATAAAACTAACCTCTCCGTAATTTTCCATAGTTTCTGCAAAATATTTTCTTCTAGCAATGTATATATGGAGCGGGATGAGTAAGTGTGGGAAGAGGGAAGAAGGAAGATGAGCGAGATGAGAGGATGAGCGAGATATGTAATGTAAGGTGGGGGGTTAATTTGCATCTTTTATTTACTGCTGCAAACGTGGGGGAGGGGTGGGTGGGTTATTTTGAATTCTAACCTAGGAGTTTAGGCCAGTCAAAGACAGGCCTACAAACAAAAAAAACAAAAAAAACAAAAAAGTCTCTCTTACAAATTTGTGTCGGGCCAGTGTGTCAGCCGAAGTGACACTTAAAGTGTAAGTGGGGTAAAATTCATTTTATTTAAGAAGGTGGTGTATTTTTCATTTTACATCTTTCAAATGGTGTATTTAAAATTTTCTCCCATTTTTTTATGGATCCATTTTTAATTTTAAGATTAAACTATGAAATAATGTGGATATTACTTTGTTATATTGATGTATAGCAACAAATAATGAAGCAAATATATTTCTTTGGTTGTTTAGTAGATAAATCAAATAAACTTATTCGTATTTTCTACTTTTCGTTCATTTTAAGATGAGTGGCATCGTATTTTACTTACTTTATATATTAATAAAATTAAAATATATAAAACCTACCTACTATATTCTACTTCTTTTGTCCACGATAATTATAGTTTTTAGATTGTGATGAGGGTTTGAAGAAAAGTTAGGTAGATGTGTGGGATGAACTATTATACCTCTCATCTTTTGTATTGAAGAGTAGGTTGATGTTTTGAGCATAGTAATAAAATAGATATATAGTATTAAAAAGGGATGAGATTAAAAAAATAAAAAATGTGTAAATTTATTTTCTTAAATAGAAATGTGACCATAATTTTCGTAAACAATAAAATATTTAAATTATCAAAGAATTCGAACCTAGATAGGTGGATAGGACCAAATCAAATCAGCTGTTTATTCTTTTTAGTTTATTTTGTTGGAGGGGTGGGCTACAATATTTAATACTTTCGTGTTACAGAGTTAGGCCCATTAAAGAGTAACTATGGTCAAATGTTTTAATAAGGCTGCTCCATTAGTTACCGAAATTGGACCATTTGAATGCCTTAAAAGCAGCTCAAATTAAGTAGGGTAGCCCATTATCTTTTCGTACGAATCTCACCATGCACGTCTTCATAAATAGGTTTAAGAATTGGAATTGGAAGAGGTTTATTCTAAACGAATCTCAAATAGTAGCTGCAATTTAGTTTATCTCGATTACAAATTTCACACACAGCACAGCAGTACTAAATAAAAAGCGAAGGCACTTGGAATTTCAGACCAAAATGCGGAATTTGTTATGCTATAACAGGCATTTAATATCTCTTTATTTAAAGCTGTTAAAAACAAAGGTGAGGTGATGTATTCATTCTACAATACTGAAATTGTCGTGTCCCTTTATATAATTTTATTACTAGTAATTATTAATTCAACCCAAATGAGTTGGCTATGAGTTCCATCCAACTAAAGAAATGCTTTTGAATATAATTTGTAATCACCTCAATTCCGTTGATAATGTCCTCTATTTTTTGGTATGGTTGTTAAGGAACAAGAGTAAAAGATAGAAAATAATAGTCTCATCATTTTTTGAGTGTTAAATACAATATTTCTACTTATGGAAAAGATGACATTTTAATTGAATGAATAAAAAAGAAAAAATGGAGATTATAAGGGCGACGGAGGGAATATATATTTTTTCTTATAAGGAAGGTCAATTCATTGCGTAATTTCTATTCTTGCGCTAGCCTAACTAACTTCATATTAAAAGTAAGTTGCATTAGGAAAATCTGATGCTGACATACTCGATTTATTTAAATGCAAATCGAGATTTGTTGTATAAGATGTATAAATTAAATGTAATTTAATGTGTTATTATTATTATTGAAGAATCTAGTGGTGGTAAAAATGGCCAAATAGAATATGGTAGAATAAGAAAAGCATCGGATTCCAACAACGTCCTCTCTTTCAAGAGAGCGTGGCAGAAAAGATATGGGAGAAACAGAAAGTGATGAGGTGAAGAGAAAATCTGTATATTGTAGGAATCCCAAGCACTCAACCCTACACACACATGCACCTTACATGTGTGTCACGAGTAACACACAACTCATCAAAAATAAATCGTACTGATTTGATTCGAATTCATAACCATTTTTTAGTTATGAACTGGAATATGTTATCAGAGACGACGAAAAATACAAAGCTTATTTTGTTGTAATTTGTGATAATTCTTTTTTTTTTAATAACTTAGCAAATTAAATATAAAGACCGCACCACAGTGAACTCGAATCCGAGCCTTTTGGCATCAGACATTATTCACTCTACCGCTAGGTTAGCTTACGCACACGATGATTCTATTTTAATTTACAACCTATGTAATGGGCAAGTGGTAGAGAGCTGGATTGTCTTAGACCGAAAGGTTTCGGGTTCGAATCCTACTAATGTCTTTATAAGGTTGTGTCTATCATATATATACTTGGAAAGTGTTGTTTACCTGCCATGTGTAGTATGTAATCTATATTTCACAGCATCGAGAATTTACCCGGTATGCACAAAAAATAACAGCTGCAGGTTTCCATAATATTAAAACAAAATTAAAAATAAAGGTGGTGAACAAAGGGACTTTTGAATTTGATCAAAATGAGCTGCAAACTGCAAAGTGAATTACGGTGAAAGAATCTATTAAAACATTAAATTAAAATATAATAGTCCCTATTAAAGTAAATTCTAGTTAAATTTTCAAAACATACCGACAACAAATAAAACATGATTAAGTATCTATTAAATATATCTGCATTAATAATATTATTAAGTTTTACAATGCATAATGTGTAACGATTGGGATAAAATATGAGGTGAAATATAAATACAAATATTTACAAATGGTACACACCTAAAACCAAATGAAAAGAAGAGGAAAAAAGAGTTTTTTTTTAATTGATTGGAAAGAAGAGAAAGTGGAGTTGTACTCTTTGGCTATATTTGTTAGGGCAAAATTAGATAAAAATATCCGACTTTATACCAAAATTTGGTTTTTTGACAAACATTTTAATTGTAGCAAAAAATATATCAACCTTCCAATTTGTTGCAATGTCTGTCCGGTGACGATTTCCGGCTGAATCGATGCTGATGTGGATCTTCGGAAAGCTGAGATGGCAGGGAGATTAGATAAAAATACTCGATCTTATACCGAAATCTGATTTTTTGACAAACCTTTTAATTGTTGCAAAAATATATAGTGACCTTTCAATTTGTTGCAATGTCCGTCTGAATTCAATTTGGGAAAAAAATTAATGGTGAAGTGTACCATTCATAATGATGCCGTTTTAACTAAAACGGCGTCGTTTTGATTAAAAATTTAAAAAAACAAAAAAAAAGTGGGGATGGAGGTGGGATTTAAGGCGGCGTAGTTGCACTCGTGGCCGGTAACGTCGTTGATTGAGGCCATGGTGGAGAAGGATGGATGGATGGATGGATGAATGTGGGAATGGTGTATGCGGCGGAGAAGAGGCAAAGGGTTGGGTGAGAGAGATAAAGGCTAATATTTTTAAATGATGTGTAATATTTTTAAATGAGATGGAATTTTTAAATGATGTGTAATATATTTTTCTGTTTTTTAATTCTCAATCAAAATGACGTCGTTTTGAACGTCATGTCATTATGAATTGCACACGTCACCATTAAATTTTTTCCCAAATTGAATTCGAACGGACATTGCTACAAATTGAAAGGTCACTATATTTTTTGCTACAATTAAAAGGTTTGTCAAAAAACCAGCTTTCGGTATAAGGTCGGGTATTTTTATCTAATTTTTCCTGCCATCTCAGCTTTCCGGCGATCCACATCAGCGACGATTTAGCCGGAAATCGTCACCGGATAGACATTGCAACAAATTAGAAGGTTGATATATTTTTTGCTACAATTAAAAAGTTTGTCAAAAAACCAAATTTTGGTATAAAGTCGGGTATTTTTATCCAATTTTGCCTATTTATTAGCCACAAACTTTATCAATGTGTAGGGTAAAATAGAAATACCTTTTGAACCTAATAAGATCATGGTATGGTCCAATTTATTTAGTGAAATTGTTAAAAGGGAAAAGGGAGGGAGGAGCGTTATTACTTAGATTTTCCATGGGCCCTTTTGTGAGGCATGCATAAATTGTGAGCTGCACTTTAAGTTTTGGTGTTTTTTCTTGAATTTTTTTTTATAAAAAAAAAATAATCGACCAATAATATAAATTGGGCAAGAATCGATTGCTTTCTGAATTTTTTTGGTTATTAAAGTTTACTTTAAAAGGCAAATTCTTTTTCTACATCATATTGCCTTTTGTTTTGAGGAAACTAACAAAAAATACCAAAACATAAATCAAACTTCTTTTATAGCCTCTCTTTAAAAAACACTCTTTTGTATACCAAAATCCTGTAAAAGTACTAAAATACCCTTAGTTTTCAAAGTCAACTGTGTCATATTTTTGACTCCGCACGTGGTTACGATGGAAATCCCATCATTAGGTCACGGTGGCAGTTCCATCGTGTGGTCACGATGGCACTTCCATCGTGACCAAGACTGATGCATGCGAAATTCATTAATGTATCTGCACATTTAATTTGGTGAATATTTTCGGGTGTACTAGGTAATAAATGAAGCCACTGAGGTTGGTGGTGGTAGTAATGGGGAAGAATAATCCCCATTCAAACTCATAACCTCACATTCAAACATATACACAATCAACAAACATACACCAAAAAAAAAAACCAATCATCATTCCAAGCATCCAAGATTTCGCCCAAGAATAACGAAAGCATCAACGGGGGCTCCGTGGCGTTCCTTACTTCATACAAAGGTAAGCATAATATGCATAATGTTTGTTCATTTGATATAAGTTGTTGCTGGGGTTATTGTTAGGGTGAAATTAGGGTTTTTCAAAGTATAATACAAGATATGTTTCATCTTATGTCATGAAATATGTTATTTTGTTCATATAATGGTGTCTTAAATTAAAAACTTCATGGTATCGTGCAGTTAAAAGAAGTTGAAATACCTAGTTCTAAGCTAACCACGAATTCTGCTATGGTCACGATGCAGAAGTTCACCGTGTTCACGATGGTGATCACCATCGTGAGGTCACGATTCGTGAGGTCACGTTGACAATTGCCATCGTGACCACCACAGATGTGTGCTAAACAAGTATTTTCATTGATTGTTTACACTTCATTTTTGTATTTTTTCTTAATTTCAGATGTCTTTACGCCATATTATTATATATCACGGCGGTCATTGGGAGCGATCGACATATATGGACGGGGATTTATTTGTTGTCTACATCGACCACAGCACGAGTGCTAACCTTGTGGAACTCATTAGAGAGGGTTTGAATGGTGGGAAGGAGACCGAATATGTGTTATGGTACCTCACAACCATTAACGGCATGAAAGCAAAAGTGCTATTGCGGGACGATTTAGAATTACTTCGATGGTTAGCGGACCCTAAAGAGGATCCAGAAGTTTATGTGATTGAAAACCGCGGGAACTCCGCCCCCGAAGTTAATATGAGAGGTAGCACCTCGGGTGCACAAGATGATAGTGACGATGGTGATGATGATGAATATGATGAAGATTATGAGGAGGATGAAGCGGTGTCTACATCCGAAGATGAAGAGGAAGATCGTCGTAAAGATTTTCTTGAATCATTGAAAGAAGAGTTTTATGCTTGGATTGGACAGCCAGTACAAATGGATAGGCTCATGGGGCAGCGACACTTTTCATCGGACCATCAATCAGAAAATGAGGTTGAGCATGAGCGTACACAATGCAATTGGATCATTCCACATCCTGACATTGAAAGAGCAATACCGTTGGCGTGGGTTGAGCGGCCTATCATCATAAATGGTAGTCTGGAGGTAGGGTCGATATTTCGATCAGTGCAAGAGTTGAGGATAGTTATAGGAATGTATTATTTGGAGCACTTTGTAGAGTGTAAGACTGATCGCTCCGCTTCGATCAGTGTACCTATGTAGGAGTGGTAGAAAGAATTGCACGTTTAGGTTGTGTGCTACGGAATGTGCAACTCTTTTTCGGATTACTAAGTTGACATTGGATCACAGTTGCCGATCAGATTTGAACCGTGCTGCACGTGCAAGGTCGGTGAGTAGCGAGGTGGCTGCATTTTATTTTTCTAAGAAATTGATAGATGAGAAGGTCGTTTTGAGGCCAAAGGAGATAATGGCAGAGATGCGCATGCGATACGGCGTTCAAATGTTATACAACTTTGCCGTCCGAACAAGGCAACTAGCGATAGAGAGAATGTACGGTGACTTCCCCTCATCATATCAGAAGATTCCGTCGTATTTGTATTTGTTGAAACAACGTAATCCTGGGACTGTATACGACTTGCAGACGACTAGTGAAGGAGTGTTTTGTCACATGTTCCCTGCCCTTGGACAGTGTATTAGAGCATTTTTGCAGTGTCTTCGACCTGTGCTCATAGTAGACGGGACTCATCTTAAGGGTAGAAACAAAGGAACCTTATTTGTTGCCTGCACGAAGGATGAGAACGAGCAAGTGTTTCCGCTTGCAATTGGCCTTGGTCCGATAGAGAACGATGAGTCGTGGACTTATTTTCTCTATAACCTACTTAAATGCTTCAATCCACCCGAAGATTTGTTGATAGTGAGCGACCAACATAAGAGCATTAGGAATGCAGTTCGAACCGTCTATCCAAATGCATTCCACGGACTGTGCTATCACCATCTGCAGAAAAATTTGACCCCATACGGCAAAACTGTGGCCACACTCTTTTATGAATCAGCATTTAGTTATTGCCACGACGTGTTTGAAAACTTTTTCAAATTGTTGTACACTGTAAGTCCTAATGGTGCTCACAGACGACTTTCTCAAATTGGACCAGAGAGGTGAGCTAGGCCAAAGTGTCCTGTGGGGCGCTATGGATTACTGACATCCAATGCTGTCAAATCCGTGAACAGTGTTTTGTGGTGGAGTAGACGTTTACCAGTGTGCTCATTACTTGAAACATTTCGCCACACATTGGAGGATTGGTTTGACGAGCGGCGTACCGATGCTGAATCGAGAGATCATGTGTTGACTGTGACTACATTCAACAAGCTTTCTCTATCCGTGCAAGCGAGTCTCCCTCTTCCTGTTCGAGCAATCACCGACCATGTTTATAAAGTAGACGAAGATAATCAACAATATCAAGTCGATCTTCAAAATTGGACGTGTGATTGTCGTGTCTTCGATGAGGATAAGATTCCATGTAAGCATGATGTTGCCGCTATAAGGTAAAATCTATATTATTTGTTATAATTTTCTACTATTTTTATATTCATTTTGTATGTAAGTAGTTCCATTTTTCCTATTTTAACAGGCGGGTCGGCATTGGTTTGAACGTGTACGATTTCGTACATAGATATTTCAAACAAGACGGCCTAAGACAGACTTATGCTGAACATATCAATCAAATACCACACCCCGATGAGTGGAATGTGCCGCCGGAGATCAAATCAATTAGGGTTTATCCTCCAGAAGATGTACGTCAGGCCGGTCATCTAAGAACGAGGCGTGCTCGGTCAGCAGTTGAAGGCACGAGAGCACGACGTCCTCAAGTTTGCTCAAGGTGTGGTGGATCTGGGCACAATAGAAAAAAATGCACGACGCCGGAGAAAAATAAGATGTAGCAATTGTCTTCGTGAGGGTCATGATATTAGGGCATGTCCTGACCCAATTGAAGATGAAATATAGGAGTAACAAAACTTGTTGAATTTATGGCATTGTATTGACCTTTTTAAACCTTTAATATTTGTTTTTATGTTCAGAATTTTTGAGACAGGTATTATTTGTATACATGGATGATTTTTGGTGAGTCTTTGCCTTGATCACGATGACAAAACCATCGTGACCTCACGATGGGATCTGCATCGTGAGGTCACGATGAGATAGCTATCGTGAAGTCACGATGAAGGAACAGCTGTGACCTCACGATGGTCACTCCTATCGTGACCTCACAATGGTGATCCCATCGTGATGAAGCTAGATATCCCGATAAAGTGGGACAGAATCTCAAACTTTTTATTTCAACCATACGTACATTACCTTCTTTTCCACCAATACCCAACATATATCATTATTATCTCATTCTTATCTCCCTCTTCCCTCTTTTCAATACCTCTGCTTCTCTTGTCCACCGCCGCCGCCTCCACCCCCACCGCTCATTTTCGATTGGAGGTACGTTTCTTCGACCTCAATGTCACCCAATTATAGGAGATATGAAATTATCTTTGGTTTTATGTTTTGATGAATTGATTATCTAGTATTCTTTTGCAAGAATTCTAAAATTTTGTTTGATATGTTGATGTTGTTGTTGTTTTATGTCCGATATATGTTGTTGTTTTTTAATTTGATTTGCTATGTTGAATTTCAAAGAATATGTTGATGTTGTTGATATGTAAAAATTTTCAATTTATGTGTCAATTGTTGAAGTTGGTTGGAGATGTTGATGTTGATAATGATGTTCGATTTATGTTTTCCGCATATGTATGAATTAAAGTGATTGGTTGAACATAAAATGTGGCAAATTATTGAATTTAATTAGTTGATGTTGATGTTTGTCTTCACTTTATTTTTTGTCGCATTTGGATGGTTGTAGATGTCGACCAACCCATCCGGTTCAAACTTGTGTTGTCTATCGGGAGACAAGCCCTTTTTCGATGTTATCCTAGCCAAGTCACATGTTTCGACCCCTTGACATTTGGTAAGAATTTCTACCACTAAACAAACAATTAATTTGTTTTGTATGACTTTTAATCAATGCTTTGTGTGCAATATAGCATATACCAGCACATATTGTTTGTAAACTTCCTCGTGCGGATGTGCCACTGGTTGCCAATCATAATCGAACCGAATGTCAGTTGATGTACCTTGAATCTTTGAAGAAACCGAAGTTTGAGTATGCAGGGTGGAAACAATTCACACGCACTTTCGACCTCAAAGTAGATGATGCCGTGATCTTTGAGGTGATGGAGTCGACACAGCAAATTATTAGATGTCGAGTGCTGATCCTGAGGGACACTGCTTGGTTGTCGCCGGAACTTGAGGCCCGAAATAAAGCAGCGCACGATGGTGCGTCACCCTCCACGGCTCTAGATGTCGACTAGCGTGTTGGTTGTAGTTTAGATTTGTTTAAAAGTTATGTTTGAACTTTATTCATATTAAACTTACTAGACCTATTTGGTGACTTTATTTGGTGATTTGTTTAAGGGTTCTGTATGAATTTGTACTAAAACTTGTGTTGAATTTGATGTTTCGTTTTATGCGATGCTAATTTTTGTGTTGCATCGTGACCTCACGATGGAATCATCATCGTGAGGTCACGATGGTTGGCCTGTCGTGACCAGACCCGAGACTTTAGGGTTTACCTGCTCAAAAATATTTCATTCATGTAGTCGATAAATTAAGAAACTATACCATAAAAATAAGATCCAAATACATGCTATAAAATTATGATAATTATTTACTTTTAACGGTTAACCGAACCAAATAAAGACCGTACGAGCAGCTTTTATGCGTGGTAAATGGTCTGTTAACCGAACCGTGCTTACCTTTAAATGCCACATGAGTTCTTTTTTTTAAATTACGATTGATTTCAACCTTTTTTTTCTTTAAATTTTCAAGAGAAATTTATTATGGTTATTATTATTATAAAAGTTTTTGTTATCCGAAAAATCTTAATCTAAAATAATGATAATCCAACATCAACGAAAACTATTTTCCCATTATACCTGAAGCCATAAACTAGGGGCTATATGTTTCTTCTATAAAATGATGATCAACACACGGTTTACTCAACAACAAAAGATTACCTATAGCCAAATATCTCCAAGTTAATTACTCGGGAAAAATAGTTAGATCGTTTATAATAAGACTATCTGCAATGCCTGTCTTCATGGGTGTCTGGAGACACCCAATCCATGGAGACAGCCCAGTGCAACACCCACTGTCTCGAGACTGTCTCGTGCCATAAAGACAGTCTCGATCCTTTTCTTCTTCTTCTTTTTCTTTTTCTTTTTCCTTCATTTTTTCAGTTTTTTTCTTCTTCAGTTTCTTTTTTCTTTCATTTTTTTAGTATTTTTTTTTGATTTTTCTTCTTCATCACTTTTCTTTCTTTTTTTTTATTTTTAGTTTTCATTTTTAATATATTTCGTAATAAAAAAGTAATAATGTTTTATTTTCGGATTAATAAAATTTTTTATTTATATTTTCATTAATAAAAGTTTCCAATTTTACAATTAAAATTAATGCAAAATTAACATTCAAATTAATAAACTAATGAGATGGAGACATTCCATATAAGACATCTCATAAAGACATTACCACTGTGGATAGTCTAAGTCATTGAATATGTATGGTTGGATTAGCTAAAAAATACAATTAAACGACTCTTAGCCATAGATAAATTAGTGGTTATGATCAAAAGGAAAAAAAAAAACACCCTCTAAATCGCTCTTTAATCCAACATGTGTCACACCCCTATTGGTGGAAATCGAAATTAATTGTAAAATGATGATGAAATGGAATTAATCCAAGTATTAAGGCCCACATTCCGCACAATCAATCTCCTTCGGAACTTGGGCAATGATGGTGTACCTTGTGCTTATCTTGTAGGACATCAAAGTTTTAAGTAGGGATGTCAAGTTAACTCCTTCGGTTTTCGGGCCAATTTTATTGGTCTTGGATAAAAATTGGTTCGTGTCAATCGGGCTAAATTTTTTTCGGGCTAAAAATTGTTGACTCTAACCTTAACCCTTCGGTTTTCGGGCTAACTCGTCGGGCTAAGAGTTTCATATAAAATAAATAAACGTATAAATATTCTTGATAACCATATGTTTATAGCAAAACAAATATAAAGTGTTTTCTTATAAAAAATTTGGATCATATAAAATGCATATATAATAGTAATTTCATAATTTGGTACAATTTTTTTTATTCAAATATTATTATTTTATAATTTTGAAGACATAATATATGATGAGTATAAATTAAAAATAAAAAATCAAAATAATATTTGAAAAAAAATATGAACTTATTATTGAATTTATAAACAAAGTAATAAAAGTAACAATTAAGTAATGAAGAATTTCGGTTATCGGACCAACCCACTCGATTTTCGGACTAGCCCTATCGGGCTCGAGCTAATTTCGGTTCGGTCCAATTGAGCTAAAAAAAAATTCGGACTAAAGAATTTCGGCCCTAACCTTCCTCGAATTTGGTTCGATTCGGACCAACTAGTGAACTTTGAGCTAAATTGACATCCCTAATTTTAAATAAGAAACCCACCTCTCATCCACGAAATAAATGTTCTGCTTTGAAATAATTTAGAGAATAACTTTCATACATTACATAATTCCATTGAAAAATGGCGATAATTTTCATTTTATCCTGCATTATTTAACTTTTCAGACTCTTCGTATTCCCTACAACAATTAAATATAAAAGAGTACTACTCTGAGTTGGAACAAATGACTTGTTTTCATATTGGTTGTTCTATAATAAGTGACTTATATCCAAATAAAGAAACGATTATCTTTTTAAAAATTGTGAGTCATATTACTTAAATTAATTTTTATCCTTATTTTAATACTCATGTCCAAAAGAAATAAGTCACTTATTTAGGGATGGAAAGAGAGAAATTTGTCAACTTGCTCGGTATACGATTTTTAACCATTTAATACACTAAGGGACGAATTCTATAAAAGTGAAATATTGTATACTAGGAGATCATAAATTTTGATATTTAGGTTAGTGTAATTCATCTAGAAATTGTAGTTAAATTCATCTAGAGTGGCAGTGTTCACTAATTGAACACCTTGATTATTATGCCTATTATGTATGTTCTTGATCGATCCTTCATTAAAAAGTTTATATTTAATTTATTAAGTCACATTAAATCTACTTTCATTATAAATTTGCATATGCGTGCCATTATATGATTGCAAATAATCAAGAAATAGGTCTTTAATCTAAAAACATAGAAATCCTAAATGGAATATGATTAAGCCAAATGATATCACATCTCTTCTACAAAACTCTGTCATGCCATCTTTGGATTTCAAATGTAACATTTCTCGAGAGTTACCTAAGGCTCCTGAAAACATTAATGATATAACGTCATCTTTACGTACCCAAATTCATCATCATTACATTCAGTTTCGTGATTAATTAATCATATCTTAATCCATCGATATTTCTAATTTCTATGTTACAAAGTTCCAAATTTGAATTAACCTCATTAATTAGTATTTTATAGGTTGCAGATTAATTATTGCATATAAATTAGATCTGCTTTATCGTATTTCAGATATCAAATGCTGATAGACTATCAAATTAGGTCTTGACCGGGTCATTTTAGATCGGATCACACCTCTTAACTTTTAATTTCAAATTTTATACTAATATTCGGGCCGGTGAGGGTGGCTAGCTATGAAAAATTATGATCGATGGGTTTGGGCCGGGCTGGGCCGGCTATATTGTCTACTAGTATATGTTAGCCATGAGCTTCGTTAAAATCGAATAACGGAATCATAAAAATAACTGCGGTCAAATTTATGATTAGTTCATTCGGCTCCTGCAATGAGTAGTTTTGAACAAATAAAGATTACTACTATCATTTATGGGCATCTTGGACCATCATCATCTATCACAAAACAAATAACATTAATTCTTCAATACTACTACTAATGTTAATTTCGTCATAAATCTAACTTGTCGGAATCTTAACTGGATCGACAAAAGTTGAAAAGCAGCCATGATTTGCCATAAAGTCGCCGTTCAAGAAAGTTGGAAAATGACAAGCCTAAATTATGTTTTTTTTTAAATCTTTTATTGATATATGTAAAATGTTGTGTTTTTTTCTAGTAAGAATTCGAGCGTGTCATTTAGTGTCACATGTAGGTAGTATTTAAAGTCGTGATTTTATGATTCAACTTTGCAAAGTGGGGAGAATAAAAGGAGGAAATAGCAAATGTTGTTACATAGGGTTCCATTATAATGGAATTTTTCAAAAAAAAAAAAATATATTCCTACTCTTTTAAGTCGGAAAGCAGCTGGCTAGGCTTTGTGGGACACGCCACCACCGACCTCCCACTCCCCCACCACCGCCGGCGGTCCTATCTACCGTTTCAACTTTCAATGGCGCATATATATTTTACAAATTAAAACATGCTTAATTCATTTAGGATTACCAATTTTGTATTCCATCTATGAATGCACATGCATCATCATATTAGCTAGAATGTGCATCTCTTTTCTTTTTATGACCATTGATGATAATCATCACCCGCTATGTAAAGTGTACATTAAAAATAACATAATTTTATGTGTAAATTATTATGTAAGTTGTATTAAAATAATTTGTTGTGACATACTTGATTTAGCTACAAGGTGTTAATATATATTGCCTCGAGCCCAAAAGATTGAGAAGCCCTAATAATAATGAATTCAATAATTACTTGGCATTCGTCCTCACATTGTCAAAATAGTTAATACAAGTCATTTGAAGCGTCCATTAAAATAGTTATAAAGTTTGCTCGAATTTCCATTACCCACTCGATGGATATAGGATTTTACAAATATATATATATATATATATATATATATATATATATATATATATATATATATATCATATCTTGTCAATCATACATGTACAATTCATATACCTGCTCATTTCGATGTATAATAACAAACCATGTAGTGTTATTACCCATGGGAAATGCAAGCTAATAGAGATTAGAGACAATCAATAACAGTAAAGGCATTTCAATAATTATATAAAAGAAACCTTTAAAATAAATAGAAACACAAGATAGCTTAATTAGGGATGGCAATGGGTCGGGTACCCAACTATTAAATATTTCCCAAACCTAAATCCATGAAAATTTTCAACACCCAAACCCGTCCCAAACCCGATTAAAAAAATAATTTTAAAACCCATACCCGACCCGAACCCCTTGGGTAATACCCGTTTATTACCCGTTAAAAACTCGAATAATAAAAAGTAAACATCAAATAACAAAATATTATAAATATGATTAAAACATAAATATCAGCAGAAAATTTCACTAAAATTAATCTCAAAGCAAAGTACAACGAACTTACAAAATCTTAAAACATAATTAGAAGTATGAATCATTGATGTTGTCGTTGTGTCGTCATATTTCGGAGGTAGATTTATAAAAGTAGAGGAAAAACATTAAAGACTTGACGGGTTAAGAAAATCAGATAAAACCCTAAATCTACTAATATTTATAATTATATAATAAATTATACATATAATAATATCTTTTATCTTATATATATAAATGGGTTTGGGTAGCGGGTACCCGGAGGTAATTGCCCAAACCCAACCCAAACCCGTGACGGGGTTGCATGTTTCGACCCAAACCCGTCCCAAAACTATTTAATATTTTCCAAACCCGTCCCATCAGGATTTGGAAAGTACGGGTACCCGCGAAAACCCGACCCGTGGCTATCCCTAAGCTTAATCTAGCTTGTTGGACTTTCTCTAGCTTATGACCCACCACAAGGCCACAACAATCTGAAATTTGACGTCCGAGCAAGTCACATGAAATAATTCATTTTATTCAACACACATAATCACTTTCACATCATCGAAATCAATCAATTTAAAAATCATTATTAATGGTATGTGGTTTATAACTATTTGAAGATTGAATTAACTATCAATTTAAGACGTATTATAATCACATACTCCACCATTTGGTTCGTCGGTTTACAATTACAAAGATATTAAAAGATAATTTGGAATGGTCATTGATCAGAACGTAATTGATTCTTTCACATTCTCGATTCATAGTTATTGAATCTATCGATTGTGTTGCCGATAAAAAAGTTGAATAAATAAGTAATAAACAGAGAGTTGAATGGTCAGAGAAGAGCAGGCTAGCTGTCAAATGACCAAAAGATAGCAACAACATTCCCACCATCACGTGCCTTGCACCCCCATACTATACAATAATTATATTTTCAAACTAACATACATTTGTCGACAATAAAATTATTTTTATATCTTCACTAAAATTTACTATATCACCCTCCCAACAAACTGAATTTCAAACTAACACTAACTGCAAAAATAATAATAATAAAATAAATCTAAAAAATATCAAAATCTTGACCATCATCTTTAGATACCTTACCCAAGTTCAGTCTTCGAAAAATCCTACCTTCAAATAAAATAATATACTGTTACACACCCATTGGAGGCAGTGGCAGAAGAGTCGAGCCCAATCTACATAACTTTATAATTCCAGTCTTTACGAATCTATTAATCTCTCCCGCATAATTATTTTATTTTTGAAATCTAATAGTAATATAGTAATATAAGATGTCAAATTTTCTATTTTATCTTAAACCCAATGAAAATTATTAGTTGTTCGATTTTCTCTTCAATAATTAGTAGTAATAAGAGTAATTTTGCTCACTTTCTTGATTTACAAATTTTAACGTATAAGAATAATTATCCGCCGTCTCATTTATCTTGACACGTTTCTTTTCGGTACGAGTATTAAGAAAAATAATATTAAGTGTAAAGGTGGTGTTTAGTGTAGTGAATAAAATGGTATAAAGTGTTTTAAAGTAATAAAGTAATATAAAATGCTTTTGAAGTGATGTAACGTACTTTTAAAATGAATAAAGTAATTTTCTAATACTAATTATTTTTATAAAAATAAACGTGTCAAGATGAGTGGACGGTCCAAGAATATGAGTTGGGACAGAGTGAGTATTTTGTATCAAGAATTTACCAAGAAAGCTTCTCAAAATTTGAAAACAATAAATCTGTGCAGCCACGTTATGTGTAGCCATAATTTGGTTCAAATAAGAAAAAAAGTTGATTTATTTATACTTTTAACTCTTAAATGACTTCTAATAGCTTAAATTTTTAGTTTATACAAAAAATTATATTGACTAGTATAAGTAACGTGCACTCACACGTTAAAAATAATAATTATTACAAAGTTCAAAATAAAGCTCATAATTTACACTAATTAGGCATTTGATTTTAAAGTTCAAAACAAAATACACAAATCTTAGGCTTACTCTGAAAAAGAAACTATTCTCTCCAAGAAGGATTGATATCTCTATTTTTGCATTCGTTGCATGAAGAAACACATTCTAAAAAATTATACATTATTGTGATTGTCTAATTTTAAAAAAAAATTATATATGTCAATTCATCATTCTATTAGTTAAGAACATACACTTAGTTTCAATCTCTTCGTGTCGTTCTAGCTGGTTTTAACTTCGGTACAATGCAGACCATGAAGTGCATACTTATATTAAAATGAAAGAAGAACATAAAGCAAATTAAATTTCATCCATATATTTTAGCAAAAGAATTTTTGTTACTAACTTATGATACTCACACAATTATTTTATAATCGATTTTATGCGAGGGTGGTGAATATTTGGGGTATAGTAGACAAAAAGTACCTTTTTGGACGAAACCACCTGATTTTTTCCCTTGTGAGAGTGCGGTATTATAAATATGAATAAAATAATACGCTGTCACGTGTCTTAAATCCGTGGCTCGATTTTTTTTCACTCAGCCCAGCTTGAAGGCACCGATAAAAACATGTCAAGTTCATAGAATATTTTTTTAGGAACCGATAAAAACATGTCAAGTTCATAGAATATTATTAAAAAAATATGAACTAATCATTGAACAATTCTCTCACTATCAATGAAACCAATAATATTATCTGTACATCATTTCTAATGATCTAAACTAATTAATCATCGTCCCCTTGGGGATGGCCTAGTGGTAAAAAGTGAGCGCTTGAGATTGAGAGGTCTCAGGTTCGAACCTCATGAAACGCCTCTATAGGTCGAGCCTGTCACACCTGTACTTGGAAAGTGTGGTTTACCTACCCTGTGTGGTTTGCAGGCTACTGCACAAGGGACGGGGGTTTACTCAGTGCGCACCAAAGATAGCGGCTGCGAGTTCCCACGATATCAAAAAAAAAAAAAAAATAAACTAATTAATCATCTATATATTAATAATAAGATAAATAATAATTCAAAATCTAAGCGGCCTTAGTAGAAGCCTCATGCAAACATACGAATACCTTCTACACTCAATTTCATGTTTACATATCAAACTCCTAACTAAGCCCTCAACATATGCTTGTAATAACACTTTTTATTTTTGCCAATACCTCATTATATCCTCTATTCTGAAATATTATTTCGAACAAATAGAAGGTTAGAAAAAACAAAGATTTACTCTTAGAGTTGGAGTTGAGTGCAGACATCTCCACCATGGAAATGGGTTTGACCTGACCCGGTCAACACCCTTTGACCTTTTCTCAGTTTTTTTTTAATTTAATGTTTTTTAATTTTCTCGGTTCCACCTTCGCTCCGATTACTAATATAAGGATAATCGGCGGGCAACAATTTGAATTTTTCGGCTCACTTCGAGGCATTCGGCTTCCATTGCTTGAATTTTGACCAAAGAAGAAGCAGCAAACAAAAATTTGAAGAGACAATCCGTAATATTTAGATATAAATAAACCATTCATCTCATACAATTAATATTTTGTTGATCTTCCTAAGGTAAAAAAGAAAAGAAATAAATCCTATAGATTTCACAATTTTGTTCTTTTAAAATTGAACTCATTAAATCAAATTCTGAACGACCGTACAACACAACTCCAAAAGAAAAAGAGTTATCAATAACAAACAAAATCGAGAAAAGAAAAAAGAAGCAACTTATCTCAGAAAATGTGAGCAGTTCGATCTTGAAGATATATAACTCTTCATAAAATCGCTGATCTCTTTGAATTAAGAAATTGTGTTAAGAAATTTGGTAGAAAATTAAATATATATATATATATATATATATATAATTTCTTTTTAATAAAGTAGCTTTTTTTTCATCGCTGCTTTCATTGAATTAATAAAGTGAAGCTTCTGTTGAGAATAAAAAGAATATATTAACAAAAAAAAATAGATAAGCATACGTACAAGTATATGTATAGAGAAATTACCTTAATATGGTTCATCATAGTTATACAGTATATATTTTGAAATATGTAAATGTAGTAGACCTTTTTGATGGACCATGAGTAGAAATTGAATCAGCGCCAAGTTTTTCTACCTCAAAAAGATTAAATAAGTTATATGGATTGATTGAACCTAAAAAATATTTAAGATTTAAGTGGCCCACTTAGAAAATTGGAGGCAACTTGAAGTTGCAAAGTAAAGAAAAAAAGCTGCACAATACAGTGGTAAAATCACGTATAGAAGAAATAACAAGATTGGTATCACTTACTAACAAGGATATAAACACGGGATAGGTATATCAATAAATATTTCTTTCAAATCATAATATAAGTATAAGATAAATAATATATATTATCAATAAGGTAAGTTTGTATTTCTTATAACATATTATATATATATATATATATATTACGCTATTGTCCTTAATTTTAATAAGTAGTAAGGATATTTTAGGCGATTCAAATTTTGTAAAATAAAGCTCTTTTTATATACTCCCTCCGTTCCGTTCAACTTGTCCTATTTTGCCATTATATGGGTGTCCCGTTCAACTTGTCCCATTTCCTTTTAATGAAATAATTAAAAACTCACTTTATTCACTTTATGTCACTTCAGCACCACTTTATGTCACTTTATCAATTAAAAAATACTTTATATCACTTTATTCACTACACTAAACACACCATTTATTATTTAATACTCTTATTCTTAATCTCCGTGCCGATCCCAAATGGAACAAGTTGAACAGGACGGAGGGAGTAAGTATAAATATATTTGAATTTGGAGGTAACAAAAATCTCGATATAGATAATAGAGTGAATATAAAGCTTTTTGCCGAAAGAATGAAATAGTTATATATTTACACTAATAATGATAAAATTTAAGTTAAGAATATGATAATAATATAAAATATATATTTGTACTTTTTAAAATAAATCAAAAATTTAATTAAATTGTTCTATTTTCACATAATTAATCTAATTATAGCTAGACAGATCATAACTAAATAGCAGTCCTCATTTGAAAATCCCAACTTTGTAGTGAGGGGGCGAGATTGGGAAAAAAGTTGATTGAATCACGAAATTTGTCAAGCACTTTCCTTGTAATCAAATATTTGTGTGTGTGTTAGTCTAGTGGTAGTGAGGTTAATACCCGGACCAAAGATCACGAGTTCGAGTCCTCCGTCATGCTGTATTTAAATTTACTTGCAATATTATTAAAAAAAAAAAAAATTGTATGCAGCGAACAGAACACATGAATGAAGTAGGAGTTATAGCACACACAGTGAGTGTGAGCGTGGGGTTGGTCTATGCTCTCATCATTAACTGTACTCTCGTGGATTTCAGTGTTTTATTTTATCTGCCACTCATTTTATATTCTACTATTCTTTTATTTATTTTTTTATATATTTTTCAAATTTTCCCTTCATACCCGCGCGATAAAGCAAGAATCCGTTAGATTGTTTAAATAAAATTCACATTGATCACCCACCACATTGCAGTTTCAGTTTCTCTCAGAGAGAGAGAGAGAGAGAGAGAGAGAGAGAGAGAGCGACAGCCATCTTTTGAACACCCAAAAAAAAAGTGGTGATTTTTATATTGTTCCTCGTATCGTATGCATACTTGAGTTGCAAGTTGAATACTCTTTCTTTCTCGAATCTCGATGCGGGTAGTAAAGGTACATTTAAATTTAAGGATAAGTTTGCTGTTACGTAATCAAGGCTTTCTTGTATGTAGAAATTCTTGAAATGGGATCCTATATAGGAGGAGTGATTGCTCATAACGTGTTTGATGTTATGCTTCAGACAGTAGAGCGAGAAAAAAGGTCGAATCCTAGGCGTTTTGTGTAAAGACCAACTGTTTGATTTTTGGGAGATGGATAATAAACAGAAAAAGGGTTAAAAGAGTTGATCTTTTTTCACGGGTCTTTGTTATATTTATATATTCCCACAAAAAAGAATATATTCTTGAGCATGCAAGAAAGAAGAAAAAATTGGAGAAGATGATGAAGAAGGTGAATAGTAGCAGTAATCTTGATGCAAATAATGGTGAAGTTTTGAAGAAGAAGAAGAAGAAGGAAAGGCATATGGTTTCTTGGAGTCAAGAGGTCAAATTTTTATTTTCTTTTTCTTTTTTATTTTACTTGAGTTCCCTTTTTAGTATGCAGTTAATTTATCTGGTGGATTTTTCGCAGGAAGACGATATTTTGCGGGAGCAGATTCGTTTACATGGCTCTGAAAAGTAAGAATCCTGGTTTATTTAATTTTGTTTTTTCATTTGTTTAGCTCTTGCCTCTTGTTAGTGTGACAATAGGATTATTGGATGTGAGAGAAGCTTAAAGAGTGTGATTTTTGTGATAGTTGGGCAATTATTGCATCGAAATTCAAGGACAAAACGACGAGACAATGTAGAAGGAGGTTGGTTTGCATTGATTCTTGATAGTGTTAGCCTCTGTTTTCCATGAATTGAATCATGCTATTGCAGCACATTTGAGTTGAAATATTTACTTGATTTGGATGTGCACTTGATTTGTTTAGATGGTTCACTTATTTGAATTCCGATTTCAAGAAAGGAGGGTGGTCGCCCGAGGAAGACATGCTCCTATGCGAGGTACATGCAAATCAATCTGTGGAATTCGCACTTGTTTCTTCGCCTTAATAGTTTGCGAGATGGATGGATCATCTTTTAGAAATCTTTTGGATGGATGTATCATTGCTTAACCTTGTTTTAGATTCATGTTTTTAGCTTTGTTGTTGTTACTGGAAGGCGGCATTTAAAATTATTATTCATGTTCTTGTATGATCTGATCATCTTGCAGGCACAGAGGATATATGGAAACAGATGGACTGAGATAGCAAAGGTGGTTTCAGGCAGGTAAGACTTTAGAGTCATTTACCTTACACGTCTCTCCTTTTAACCGATGTTTCAACTATATACTCCGTCCTGCAGAACTGATAATGCTGTGAAAAATCGATTCACCACTCTCTGCAAGAAAAGGGCCAAGCTGAAACAAAACAGCACCACTTGTTATGTCAACTTGAACAACAAAAGGGTTATATCTCGTAACGGCCTCAACTCAGATCAAGGATCTGATAATGCTCTTAAAAAGATAAGGTGTGGTGAATTTAACGTACATTTTTATTTTGTAAAAATGTTAATGGGATTATATTTTCTTGGTAAAATAGATACTAACATTCTGCGGATGATGCAGGACATATATCTCAACTATTACAGAAAGTTGTAACCGAGGAGAAAATTTTGTTGCTGAGGGTGGTGCAGCGGATCATCTTCGTGCTCATCCGTTTGCAGCAGTAGCTCCGAGCATCCAAAGCTGTGGCAGCATTAAGGAGGAACGATCTGATAAATGTGAGTTCGAGGGACCTTCTGCTCATACTAGCTTTATGTGATTGCTTGCAATGACCTAAAGTTGAGTAGGTGCCTAGAAAATTTGATTAGTATTTAGTTTGATTTCTCATAAACTGAAAAAGTGACGCGGGTTTTGGTTTCATATTCATGCAGCTATGGAAAATGAATTCCCACAAACATTTCTTGAAAAGAACGATCCAAAGGTGCTTGCATTGATGCAGCAAGAAGAACTGCTCAGCTCTCTTGCAATTAAAGTTAATACAGAGAAGACAGATCAGAGTCTTGAAAGTGCTTGGATGGTAATTAGCGAGAATTATACCTGTCTTCAAATTTCTGCATTCTGCATTTCATGTCGTTAATTTATGAGATAACATGCCCTTAGGTCCTTCAAGATTTTCTCAAACAGAAGAAAGAAAGTGAAATGCTTAAGATCACAAATGGAGATACTGATTTTGAACGAGAGAAATTCAAAGAGTCAGCGGAGGAGGATGTAAGAAGCTGTGAGGAAGGAAGTAGATCGCCGTGGAGGTAACTTAGTGGGAAGATAGGCGAGTGAAGCCACCTTCACCTGCAAAAGTTTACTCAGTGTGATAAATTTGTGCAGGGAGCACGACGCATATGAGTCATCCCCAACGAGTTCTGAGTACAGTACAGAATCGACTCTGGTGCCAAATGTGCCATGCGACAAAAACAAAGAATGTGAGGAAGAAATTGCTTTATTGCTTCAAGAAACTGGAGATGTTCTGCAAGCAGAAAAATTAGATCAACATTGTCTTTCTGAGGAAAACGCGACAGATGAAGGTATTACTAACACATAACGAGTTAATAGATTTCATAACTTTTTCGAGTGATAACACGCAAATTTTCTGTCTGAATCCAGTGAAAAACATGTCAACAGGTGAATGTGACTATAATGTAGAATTCAGCTCTCCTACTAATGTGATCCCATTATTCAGAGCACTAGCAGCAACAATTCCCACCCCAAAATTTTCAGAAAGTGTAAGAATTTCAAGCATTATTTCATACTTCCACAATTTGAATGTGAACCAACAATTACCACAAACAAAAAAAAAAGATTGATCTTTTTGTTCATCTTGACCATAGGTTCATTTTGTATGCTTGTATCCCCCTATTTACCTAGCGTGTAGAGCTCTCTCTCTCTCTCTCTCTCTCTGTAGTAACCAAGTTATACCAATCTATGCAGGAAAAACACTTCTTGATGAAGACTCTAGGGCTGGAATCATCGTCTCCAGCCCCGATCACGAATCCATCGCAGCCACCACCCTGCAAGAGGTCCCTCCTCCATTGTCTATGATCAACTGCCAAATCAAGAGACCAGAATTAATTTGGGGCATTTTTTCGTATAGAGTTTTAGGAGTTTTTTAATACCTCGGATTGCAGTCATCTCGACCTGTAATTTTTACAGATAGGCCGATTGCAAAGATCTGCCTTGTGAAGATCGATTGCTGTGATCTGCATCCTTTTTTTTTTTTTTTTTTTTTTGTGGACTCATATGCCACATCATGGAACTTGGGTATATGGCTATCCACTGTTCCTATTGGCTGAATAAGCCTTATTGTACAGATGTAACAGCATAGAACTCTTACTTCAGAGAGAGAGAGAGAGAGAGAGAGAGAGAGAGAGAGAGAGAGTTCATCACCTCTCTTGATGTGTTTTGGTGTTCAGAACACCCTGTAATGTGTGTTATCCTGAAATATTGCATCTCTTTAGCATTTATCTTAGCTGTTCATCTAATCAAATCTACAATTTCACGGATATAGGAATCCAAATCCTATACTATAATGTAATCTAGCCTTAATTTTACATCAAATTTCATCTCAATGTTACAAGGCAGTGTCTAAAAATCATGACCACTTAATTGGACTTCCTCTTCTTCTGCATTCTCTGCAACTTCTTCCATTTCAGGTAAATCTGGTATGACAATCCGGAGAAGACCATGGCGACGCTCCCCCATTGTTTCTGGGAGAGGGGATTTCCACTTAGCAATGAAGAGACCACTATGCTCACAAATTTTCTGGTAGTGGTGATCGTTGTGTTAGTCAAGGAGCCAAATCGACTTATGGTTAGAAATATGAAGTTCTGCCCAACCGCGCCACACAGACAATACAATAAAATGTCCCACGCTGCCTCTGGATGCTGCCTGCAGAACTCGATTGCGTTGTATCCAATGGCATTTGGCCAGCCGAACATGAATATCAAATTGTAGATCGTACCCCATAGATTCATTCCTAGCATTATGTTCCACGCACTTGTCTTTGGGTACCTGAATCAGATTTCCAATTTTTCCATAAATAAAATGTTAATTTTGAGAAAGAGAGAGAGCAAGGTAGGTACCCAAGCTAAGGGGATCAAAGCAGACAAACCAGAACAAGTTTTTTCCCAACACATCAAACAGAAATTATATAAACTGTAAAATTTCAGTTAAAGATGGCAGATTCTGTAATAAGGTTAGCAATGTATCAGTAGCAACATTTATCCATTAATATCAGTAGCAACTTAAAAGGAGAGAAGGAAAATGAGGATTATGAAATTATAATCACCTCGCTGTGATTGAATCTTGGGTTGCATTTGTGAATCCGTCAAAAGCAAGGTTCAAAAAACAAAGACCATATCCAATTGGAGCATTTGGTTGTGCTAGTTTGCTTGTTATCTTCGAGCTGGTCTGAGGGGTGAAAATGCACAACAAAATAATGATCACATTCCGAAATACATAGCTGAGGTCCCCGGCAACCGAAAAATAGAATTTGGATGTTCTAATGAGACTACTAAGAGTTCAACAATTACAAACAAAAGCCAACAGTGACATTCGCATACCTTTGAAAGTGCAAAAGTGGATACACCTCCAGCAACAAGCAACGTGCAAACATACTCTGGGAATGTATACTTTATCCCATAAACTAATGTTCCCATCAACATGACTGCATAATTAAAAGCAAGTAATAAGATCGAGGCAGGTATGAAACAATTTTACCCCCAATACGAAAGTATGATACAAGTTTCATGAAGATACTTCGAAGAAATTACCAGCCTAACTTGATAAAATTATTTCAAACTCCCTTCAAATGTGATATCTTACTTTTCTTCCTTCTAAAACCTAAATAAATAATATTGATGAAAAACAAGGCTAAAGTTCACTGTGGAATGTCAGTCCATTTACTCGTTTGATTTCAAATGAAATAAGCAAGGGCATAAATTGCAAGCAGGTTTGTTATAAGTCCAGAACAGTCAGTTCTTAGTCGAGAATGATACCCTTCATTCCTTTCCTTGTTTTTTTATTTTTTATTTTTTATTTCAATAAGATAAATTAGAGCTTTAAATTGCAATCATATTTATCATAAGTCTCTAGTAGAGTCAGTTTTCCTCCATTCCCAATTCAGCATTAATTTTATTCATGAAACAAGATCAGATTTCTTTCAACAATGCTATTATATGCTTCATAATATAAGATAAATGGAAACTTGACAATTAATTTAATGAGCAACAAAGACATATCAACTCACCCGGAATCATTTTCGAGGATTTAGCCAGCACCTACAATTATCAAATCCAGCATTAGTTCACAACCCACATATGGGAATTACACATCATGTGAAGCAAAATCTACAAAACTATTTGGGTCGGTTATTAAAGAATAAGGGTAAAAGGATAAAAAAATGGTAGGCCCCATCATTTTTGAAGGGTTAAATATTTCTATTTATAGAAAGGGGACATTATCAATGGGACGGACAAAAAAGAAAAGAGATACATTTTCAATGGGCAGAGGGAGTATTAGCGAAGGAGAGATCATTCTCTTACAAATAATTGAAGTTTTATTCAGGTCTCCTGTCAATACTAGACTAAGATATGAATTTATTTTTTGATTTAAACACTTACATATATGTCAGCCATACTTCCGATGGATCACGTAACAAAGCGTATAAAAACCAAAAGAAACAAAAAACAAAAACATGTCATTATCACAAAGGTAATTTACTATGATTCACAAAATCACTTGCTCACAAGTTATGTAAGAAAAAGAGGCACATTAAACATCTCAGCCGTTAATACTTAAATCACATGATATTATCACTCAGTATACATGTGAAAAGAGTTCCGAGCCTTCAGATTCAATCCTACAAGGATATTTTACTTCTGGCACAGTAACCAAGTCAAAAGATTGGTTCCAGTGTGCGTGTGTTGGCCTAACGTAGGTGGCTAATGCCCGAGGCCAAAGGTCTCGGGTTCGTGTTCACCAACTCTTAATATCGATAAACTGGAAGTACTGAGGCAGATGGGTAGAACTAAGAGAAAAGAGGAGAATGATATTCCAAGGCTAGTTGGAGGTCAGACCATGCAAGCTCTCTATCCCTATTCACTCTAATATAGACGAACACTTTGAATACTCATACAACCCTAAATAGATATGATCCTCAAAAAGGAAAGTAAAAATAAAAATCTGCCATTCAAATTACAAACATCACAATTATTTACTTTAAGCAACATCACAGAGGAGCATTAAATGCAAGTACTACTGTATAAGATTAGAGAATCTTTCAACTAAGTTGAGATAAGAATCACAGCATATTCCAAAATGAACAAAAGTAGAAAATTAATCACGACCTAATAGATAATCACTAACCAAAAGAACTAAAATGTACGAAAATCAAGAATGCTAAGAATTTGAACATACCTGGGCAGGGTAACTTATGTACTTAAGTGCTTCGATCCCCATAGCTGGACCGATCGTATTTGTAATGCCAGCACTCCAATAACTCCACCAGGGAGCACCAGAATCACCACCATTTGACCAAAGCTTTATCACTTCAAAATTGCAGATTTAAAAAAACATAAGCATCCGAGCATAAATAAAGGGAGTTTTAGAAAGAGCACTCAAATTATGAACTTACTTAAAGATGACCATATCAAACATACTGCACTCTGTACTAGATTCAAGAACGCCAAATGTTCAAATCTCTTCTTATCAGGACCAAATCTTTTTGTCGACCTTCAACAACATTATCAAGCATTTCAGAAAAGCACATATAAAAAAGAACAATAATAACAGTAATCAATCAGACAACTAAATCCACAAGAAACATACCCAAAAAAACGTTAGCACATTGAGTAATGTTATATTCATATGAGTAGTAAACTCAGCTGTCCCCCAACCAAAACCCAAATTCGTTCTTTATCTCTCACATCATTTTTGTTCTCCGAAACAGAAATTGTTACTTTCAACCATGAAAATTAACAGACCTCGATACATGAACATTTATAAATTGTATTTAAGATAAATAAGTAAGATTTCCATAATAGTTGGAGCAGAACATATCCAACTTCAAATGCTTACACAGTCTCCTGAAGAACCCCTTGGTAAATATAAGCCGCCCAAATGCCGGCGACGCAAAAAGCCAGGAGAAAAACGCGGTGGATTCCGGCGCCGCGAGACTCCATCTGCCGCCGAAAATAACGATAACCACCAGACAGAGCCGATCACCAAATTGTAGCTCGTTTCCGTATATCACCCTTTTTCCGTTTACGGTTATATTCGGAACATTTTTTCGTTTTCGAAGGGAAGATGTGGGGCCGAAATTACGTGTATCTTTACGTGGCTGGCTAATATTGGCTGAGTGAGTCGTGGAGGGATCTGATTGGACGGAAGGACGCGGATTCTTAATTGAAGAACTGGACCACGTCATCTGCAAACTGGTTAGTATCCGGGTCGGGTCGTCAATACCAAGTGACGAATTGAATTTGGCTCTTATTATTTGGCTAAATTTATTGTAAAAAATTAAAAGAACAACAATGATTAATGGGGATGTAGCTCAGATGGTAGAGCGCTCGCTTAGCATGCGAGAGGTACGGGGATCGATACCCCGCATCTCCATTATTTCATTTAATTCACCTTTTTTGATATAATTATTCGATTGTTATGTATTGAGTTCGGTTTTTACACACGTGAAATCCCTATGTTCTTCGAATTTGGATTTCGTTTTTCATTTTCATTTTTCAATCGGGTAATAGTTTTAATTTTTTTTTATCAGTTTCTCAAAAAAATAATTCTAGATAAGAGCCCCCCTCCTCCAATCTACATTATAAAAATTGTGAATTACTCGTTAAATAAATATGATCTCGATCCGAACAAATACGTCTTTATTCCCTTTACTTTCATCTTGCTACGAACGTTAAATCTAGCCAAAACTTAAAGATTTAATTTAAACAAATAGAAAACTAACAATTTTAAATAAAATCCAATCCAAAACTCGAAGATTATTCTGAAAAGACACAAAAAATGAAACAATATTCTTACCAAAAAAATCAATTAACCTTAATCGAATATTGTTAAAACCGGATGGATTGGCTGGGTCAAATTCAATCGGAACCATTAAACCAATGAGTAAACTCAAATAAAAAATTGAAGAAAAGAGAGAATTTGATCGATAAGAAAATTATTCGATATGTATTAAAATATTGTTTTGGCTATAGTATGAACTAATGTGGTCAAAATTTAAATTATTTTATTTTTTATATTAATCTAGAAATTGGAGAATTAAAATATGATTTAATGAAAAATTCTAATTTTATTGGGATAATTAATTGAATGAAAAAGATATATATATATATATATATATATTAATTTAATAAAATTAAATTATGAATTATGGTTGGAGGGAAAAAAATGAGGGAGGGAAAAAGTTTACCACCAAAATATTAATTAGTGGAGGGAAATTAAGATTGAGGGCGCAATTGTCACACAATGTTTAAGCAAAAAACCCAACCAATTAATAACCTTAACCCGACCGGTTTAGAGCTAAAAATCGGGTGACACTTAGACAACTTGTGTCCAAAAATTAGAACCCATAAACAAATTACCTTCTTGAGTTAAAGCAAAAGGGAATTGTCAAAGATACGTGTCTTTTTTTTTTTTACACGAAGATAAACCGTGCTCCCTCTTCGGTATTCCCAAATGATTAATAATATAGAAAATACGAGAATTAAGATAGATAGAAATGGAAAAATATAAGCGTGTCACATAGAATGAACATAAATTTTGCTATTATACTATTTATGATTGATTGATATTGATAACTGACTAGTTATATAAACTGAAAAAATGCGGTTAAGAGTTAGAATCTAACTCAACAAAAAAAGATAGTTTTGATTAGTCCGAATCGAAATTAATTCGACTTCGATGGGACTACTTTTAAAATCAAATGAATGGGCCAATTATTCGATTTTTTTTCTCCTTTCTAGATTGTTAAACTTAATTATTTTACTTGTTAATTTGACAAGAAAGTTTTGTTTGGGATATATATAAAAGTTGTACCTAGGGATGTAAAGGGGGCGGGGTGGGGTCAGATATTACTTCGCCATCCCCATGCTTGCCACTAAATTTGTACCCAGCCCCAACTCCATACCTATTTCAACGGGGGCGGGGCGGGGCGAATTTGGGGATTATATGATGGGAAAAGAAACCCGTCAGGTACCCGCCCTGAGGTATTTTAATAATTTAAATTTGAATTAAAATTATTTATTTAAATTAAATTAAAATATAATTCTCTCATAAATACGATCCATGACTACGGCCGTTTAAACGGTACAGGTAGGGTACCCTACCCGAAAATATCGGGTACCTGATCCCAATTTTTTCAAAATGTTGATACCTCTTATCCCGAACCTATATTAAAAATTGGGTACCCAAATACCCGAGCGGGTAATCCCGATCGGGTATTAGAGTACCCTAATTACCCGAGCATTAATTCAAATCTAAATTATAACACATGAACACAGTTAAACTTGTCGCAAATTGCAATAACCATAACAATCAATTGATAAAAAAAAATTAATGAAAAGACGTAACAATACGTCAATCACAAAAAATGTATATGCAATCAAAAACTTAATATTAAAACAAAACCAACACCATTAATCGATAAACATAAAATCATAACTCCATACGCAACCTAATAAAAAAACATCTATCGTATAAGAGAAACTAGGGTTTAGTTGTACATATATAATAGATTTATAATATATCTAAATAAATATAATTTATTAAATTAAAAATTCAGGTTTACTTGGGTACCCGGATCGGGTATCGGGTATACCCGATACCCGAAATTTTTAAAATTTTCATCCCATATCCCGATCCTTTTACCCGAACATGTGAATAACTGGGTTTTCCAACTACTAGCTCTAACAAAGAAGTGAGCTAGGATCTAAGCTTGAACAAAGAAAGACTCAAACTAAGATCGAAAACACCAAGACAGATTCTAACTCTCTATGAACTCTCAACTGGTGATGTTCTTAGAGATTAATTGCAGTTTAGCTTGTGTGCAGTATATTGTCGTTCTTTCGCTCGTCTATCTCTCTGCTCTGTCTTCTCTGTGTTCTGTCTTGATGAATGAATGAATGCCTCTATTTATAATGGTGATTGGCCAGGTACTGTTGAAGTTCTTCTTCTTCCTGCTTTGCTGCTGTTGCAGCTGCGTGAAGATCATCTACAAAATCAGCAGACTTGGTCAGCATGTTGTCAAGGAAAGTGACACAATCTTGTTCTGCTGTCTCCCTTGTGTCTCTTCCTTCTGCCTTGCTGACATCCAGACGGCGAGTCAGCAGTGCGATCTTGTTGTTGTACGCAACCTCAAGGTTGGTATAATTGAAGTATTCCCTTAGACGGGACTCATCTGCCTTGAGCTGGTTCCAGCTGTGTATCCGGATGGTATCTTCCTTGACATACCAGTGGCTGAAAATTATGCTGAATTGATACAACAGCTCAGTTCCGAGCGTGGCAAAGGTGGGCATGTCGCGCGCCTCGGAGAACATTCCAATCAGCTTCTGAAAGCAATAAGCCAACTTGCCTTCATGTTCCAACGCGACAGCTCGACGATCAGCTTCTTCGTCGATGGGGGAGGAAGAGATTTTCATAGCGAATGGGTTCAAGGGTTTCCTCAACATTGACCAAAGAAGCGGTCGCAATGTTGGCATCGAGCGGGGAGCTCGGAATTTCTGATTGAGGATCAGTTACGAGAACCTGTCTGTGCTGTACGGCATCAGCTCCTGCCGTGGGGGAGGATGGAACGTCTTCAGATTCTTTGGATGAAGAAGCTGCATCCGAGGACATGTTCGGCTCATCTTCCGGATCGGTCTCCACCCCTTCTATCACATCTTGATGGGGAGACCTCTCCTTCTCTGTTCCACTTTCACGAGGAACAATCTCGAAAGCGGTCTCGTCAACTGAGTGACTCGACTCAGATGGTGTCTCTACAGCTGGTGCCTCCTCAGCTGGTTTTGCAACTGACTTCTTGATGCGAACCCTCAACTTCTTCTTACGCGGCTACTCCTCTTGATCCTTATCTGACTCATCTCTGAGTCGGCGTGCAGCTGTCGATTTGGAAGAGTGGCCGGCAGTTGGAGGCAGCTCCTCAGCTGTATCTTTCTCCTCAACTAATTTCACAGCTTCCCTTTTCTCTTTGGGAGTGTAAAAACACTCCGAATCACATCAAGAGCTTTCTTGGCTGTTGGGAACAGTATCTGCCTCTTGACTGGTGTCTCCTCACAGTCTTCCCACACCATGTTCTGATCCTTCGTGGCAAGAAGTATCAGGGCAGATATTTTGACTCCAAAGTTAAGAGTTCCCTTAACACTCAACAACTTTTCCTCGGAATCAGTTGTAGTTTCTGTAATCTTCTGCTTGAACCAGTTGATGTTGTGCTTGTGCTTGTGCTCCAAAGCTATCAGCTGTTTGAGCTTGGGTCGGCTGACGTCTCCAAAAGCTCCGCTGTATCCAAATATAACCTTGGATACAACATCGAATAGAAGTCGATGTTCGGGTTTCAACTTTGTTCGCTGCATGTTGCTCCTCAATCTTTTGGCTGTAATGAGAGCATTCTCTAGAAATTGATCTGCATCTGCATCTGTGATGTTCTCGACGGTGTCCGTGGCGGTCAGATTCGGTGGAATGATGGAGCGTAGCAACTCGGAAACTGGTAGGTGGAAGTTGACATGGCGAACAGTTCGGGCAGGAACGTCGCGCTGTCGACAGGAGATCTCTGAAACAAGGCCTACTCCCTGTTCATGTTGCAGATTCATGTAGAATTCTCCGACTTGACGCCTGAGCAAGTGGGTGGGAAAGAGCGTCGCCCACTTAAGAAGGCCATTATCCCTGAGAAGATCGGCGAGAGGTGATAACACCGGTGAGTCCAGTGCTTCTGTTGATAGAATCTGCTCGAAGTGGATTCTGGATATCATCATGTCATATAATTCCTCGTACGACGGGACAAGAGCTGGTCCTGATGATGCCATCTTCTTTCCTTGAGATGAAGCTTTCGATGCCATTTAGTATTTCAGTTGAGTTTATATATAAAGAGAAGAAAAGAAACTTAGCCGAAAATGGTGAAACAAGATCAGAGATGAAGATGAACAGTTACTCAGATAAACACAAGTATAGAAGGTAAGAAATCACTTCCTAATTTTCCGCCTTTTATAGGTTAGTGGGTCGTTTGAAATCGATGGTCAAGGTTGAATGGCGCGAATCCATCAACGGCTGAGATCTCGCGACTGTTGACTAACTTCGACTGACGTCAAATTCCAAGTTCCAACATGCGCGCGTGAGAAGATGAACTGTTTTTATGTCAGCCCAGTCGCACTATAAAGTAAGGCTATTGATGTTCAGCCGTACTTTACATTAAATGCGCTATGGTGGCTATTTTAATCTATCTGACATGCTCAGGAATGTTTGAATTTATTTCAAACATTCACATTTAAGAGCTAAACGCCTTCAGCCATAAATGATACCTGCTAGCTGATGTCGGAATCAGCTGTGTTCCAATGTTGCGGCATACCATCAGCTGACTCGAGTTCGTCTGTTCAGCTGACGTCTGATGTCTTCGATGGTGATCCGCATCTGAGATTCCCCCTTCATCTGAGCTTCCCCCTCAGATGGATATCTATCTCTTCACCTCGGCTGATTCCTCATCTGATGGATCCAACAATCCAAGGAGATCACATAATATCTTGAATCTTGTTTCGGCTAGAGGTTTAGTGAAGATATCGGCTCTCTGAATCTCAGTTGGAATCTTCTCCATGGATACATCCTCTTCTCAATATGATCTCGGATAAAATGATGTCGGATGTCAATGTGCTTCGTCCGAGAATGGTGAACAGGATTCAAAGAGATAGCAATGGCACTTGAGCTATCACAATGGATGTGAACCTGTCCAGTTGCTACTTCATAATCTCTCAACTGCTGCTTGAGCCACAACACTTGCATGCAACTACTACCTGCAGCCATATACTCTGACTCGGTTGTAGAAGTGGCAACACATGCTTGTTTCTTGGAAAACCATGAAACTAGCTTGCTTCCCATGAACTGACAATGTCCAGAAGTAGACTTCCTGTCTAACCGATCTCCGGCTAGATCCGCATCTGAGTATCCGGACAGTTGGATATTGTCGTCGGCTGAGTACCACAACCCAACATTAACAGTACCCTTCAGATACTTGATGATCTTCTTTGCTGCCAATATGTGTGCTTCCCTCGGCTGAACATGGAACTAAGCACACACTCCAACCGCGTAAGATATGTCTGGCCGACTGGCGGTTAGATATAGCAAAGAACCAATAATCCCTCTATACTTACTGGCATCCACGAGTTTTCCCTCAGATTCGGATTCAATCTTCCAGTTAGTATTCATCGGGATCCGTGTGGTTTTACTTGTCTGCAATCCGAACTTTGCGATGAGCTCCTTTGTATATTTGGACTGATTAATAAAAATCCCTTTTGATGAATGCTTCACTTGTAGCCCAAGAAAATAGTTCATCTCACCCATCATCGACATCTCGAATTTCTCCTTCATGAGAGTTGAGAATTTCTCGCACAGCTCCTCCGACTTGGAACCGAATATGATGTCGTCGACGTAGATTTGCACAACAAGTATGTCTTCTCCAACTTTTATGGTGAACAGTATTTTGTCAACTGACCCTCGTTTGAACCCCGAGTTCAGAAGAAAACCACAGAGAGTGTCATACCAAGCCCTAGGTGCTTGCTTCAATCCATAGATTGCTTTCTTCAACTTATATACTCTTCCATCACCAGTCTCAAAACCGGGAGGCTGTTCAACATAAACATCTTCCTTAATATCACCGTTGAGGAAGACACACTTCACATCCATCTGATAAACCTTGAATTTGTGAAATGCGGCATAGGCTAGAAATATTCGGATGGCTTCCAACCTTGCAACAAGTGTGAAGGAATCCTCGAAATCAATTCCTTCTTGTTGGCAATATCCCTGAGCTACCAACCTTGCCTTGTTTCTCACGATGAATCCAATGACGTCTCTCTTGTTCTTGAAAATCCACTTTAATCCAATGACTTTAACACCATTTGGTCTTTCTACCAACTCCCATACACAGTTGCGTAGAAATTCATTCAGCTCTTCTTGCATGGCTGTTGTCCAATGAACACAGTTGAGAGCTTCCATAACATGCTTCGGCTCTGGCACATCAGCTACGAAACATGAAATCATGGCAACATCTCCGGCTTGCTCGAACTCCTCAAGAACTGCCAACTCCTCAGCATATTGGGCGTAAATGCTAGAATCTTTCTCAGCTGAGTCTGGATTTGCAACTCTGCTCCTAGTACGCACACCTTTGGCTGGATCTCCGATGATGTTGTCCTTGGAATGATCTTCATACCATCTCTTGTTGCCTCTTCCTTCTTCTTCCAACAGTGGTTGTTCCGTAATTTCAGAGGATGGGATAACCTGAGCCGTGGGAGATGCTGGAATCTTCAGAACTGGTGATTTATCTGCTGTTGAGTCTGGATCCTCAACATGGATAATATCTTGAACCGAGCTCGGTTGGGCTTCGGATGCTGATGCAGTTGGAATAACATCAGCTGAGGTTCCCCCTTGAGATGAGCTGGGGTCCTCACATTCATCTTCAGAGGAACAAGGATCATCATCCTCGGTTGCCCATATCAATGGTTCAGCCAGATTCTTCTGCCTTAGAACCTGCGATCTGGTGAGAGCTGGTGGAACATGTGGATCTACTTGTTGTTCTTTAGCCTGTTCCCTGCACTCAAAAGTAGATTCATCAAAACTAACATGAGGTGTTATCTCCACAACATGAGAGTTGTTGTTAAAAACTCTATAAGCCTTGATCCGAGCGGCATATCAGAGAAATATGCCCTTCGAAACCTTGGCGTCAAAAGTTTTTAACTGAGTCTTCCCATTGTTGTGAATATAACACTTAGAACCAAAAACGCGAAAATATGAAATATCAGGCTTCCTGCGTCTCCATAGTTCATATGGAGTCTTTCCCAACCGCTTGGTCAAAAGAGACCGGTTCTGGGTGTAGCATGTTGTGTTGATTGCCTCAGCCCAAAATCTCTTTGGCAGAGCTGAGCTTGTCAACATGGATGTAGCAGCATCCTTCAGCGTTCGGTTTCTTCGCTCGGCTACTCCATTCTGTTGTGGAGTATGAGCAGCCTATGTTTGATGAGTGATTCCGTGCTTCTCGCAGTATTCGATGATGGTTTCATTGAGGAACTCGGTTCCACGGTCTGATCGGATAGAAATGATTTTCAGCTCTTGTTGGTTAGATATCCGTACCATCAGCTTGGATAGCTCATCTCGGGTTTCACTCTTGTGATGCATGAAAATAGTCCACGTGTACCTAGAGAAATCATCAGTAACAACAAGTGTATATTCGTTACCATTCATGCTCTTGGGAGTAACAGGCCCGAAGAGATTCATATGAATCAGCTGCAATACTCGGTCGGTTGATGGAATCGTTTTCAACTGAAAGGAGGATCTAGCGAGCTTTCCCAGCTGACACGCACTGCAGATATGAGTTGGTGAAAACACAAGGTTCGGAATACCCTTTGCATGTTTCTGTCTCGCAAGTCGGTTCATTGTCTTGAAATTCAGATGGTTGAGTCTTTTGTGCCACAGCCAACTCACATCTGAACTGCTCTTCGATAAAAGACAGGTGTCAGGAGGACTGCTATTCCAATCTGCATAGTAGATATTCCCGATTGGGGATCGATTTCCCAACAATATGACTTGCTTTGTTCTAACATTTTTGACTCTGCAGCCCTGTGCATCAAACTTGACACAGAAACCATTATCACAGAATTGGCTGATGGAGAGCAAGTTATGCTTCAATCCATCAACATATGAAACATTGGGAATAGACACGAGATTGGTTTCAAGGGTACCGTAGCCTTTGGTGTGACCTTTTGAGTTGTCACCAAAGGTAACAGATGGTCCTTCCTTCTCCACGAAACTTCCAAGCAAATCCCTCAGATTTGTCATGTGTTTCGAGCATCCACTATCCATCACCCACATGGTATGTGATGCTTTATTCTTCCTCAGCTGTTCCTCCTGCTCCTGCACAGAGAAACACGCTTAGGTCCCCAATTTTAGTTGGGTCCTGGAGGGTTAGAACCAGTTCCCCCTTGAACTGTGGGTCGCTTTTCCCTGTAGATTCGGATAGATTTGTCATTCCAGATTATCTTTCCTTCTCCATCAACTATAACAACACCTCGGTCAACCTTAGGCTTGTTGTTGTTATTGACGTTCTGTTTCTTGGGAGGAGATTGATTTCTCCCATTGTGTGCTTTAGGAGGAGAGGCATTCCCCCTGTTTTGTTGACGTTTCTGACCCTTTTGGTTTTGCAGATGAGGTCGGACGCCATTTTGGAATCTTTGTGGCTGAGTCTGATTCCATTTTCTTGACTGTCGACGACAGCTGTTCATGCCATGTTGTTGATTCATGTTCTGGCATGAATATCTCCAGCTGTTGGAACTGTTCCACATTGGTTGACTCTGATTGAACCTCCAGTTGTTTTGATGATGGAACTGATGTCGATTCTGATGGTTGAATCCCTGTCGGTTCTGTTGATTCCATCTCTTTTGAGGTCGGTTCTGAGGTTGATTCTGAGGTCGATTCTGAGGTCGGTTCTGATTGTATCTCCGATGTCTCCGATTCCTCTTCTGAGTCCTGAAACATTCCCCCTCGGTTGTTATCCCAACCGATAGATTCTTCAGTTCTCCAACCACAGCTCCTTTTCCTTTCTCAGCTGCAGTTCCCTTGGCAGGTTGTGCTGTAGGTGTTTGTTGTGACGTGGAGGTTGGATTAAGTTGGGGAGTTGCAGACTCAACCGGATTTGGTTTGGCAACTGTGACATCCACAGCCTTGATAAAGGTTGCGGGTGGAATTCTAGTGTCCTTGACCATGTTGTAGCCAAGTCCAGACACGTCATCCATTTATCGTCGGTAATTGATGAGATTCTCGATGATTTTGGATGATTGATAGAGCTTTATTAGGTTGTCCTTCTCAGTTTGTAGATCATTGAGAAGAACAGCTATATGCTCTGTCTGTGCATCTGACATCTTCATCAGCTGGTCAATCTGTACTTCTTGCTTGTTCAACTGCTCATGCTGCTCCTTGATCTGATCCTTCAACTCTTCATCGGTTGGAGCCTTAGTTTGGTTGGCCACATTCAGTCGACTTTTGAGATCATCAATCTCTTCGGTTTGACTTTTAATCAGATCGTCCTTTTCGGTTAAGGATTCTTCAAGTCTGGCAAACTGTTCTTGAAGATTCTTAAACTTAACCGATTGTTGATGCAATTCCTCACTGAGTTCTAGGAAGTCACCCCAAGAGGGTTCCAACTCTTCATCTACTGTTTCCTACATGTTAGTAGCATTGGAAGAATTTAAATTAACTGGACTAGAATGTACCTCAGCATCATCCTGGTCGGTTCCAAATGCCATGAAACATTGATCCTGTCCGATAGCGTTGTTGGTGGAAGTCAGCTCGTCCTCATCTTTGGTGTCGGTGAAGATGTCCATGTCATCAGCTGCTTCTTCTGCAACCATGGCCTTGTTCTGTGCATTATGCTTGGCCCTCAACGCATCTCTATCTTTCTTCGAAAGATCTGGACAATCAATTTTGAAGTGTCCCTCTTTGCCGCATTCAAAGCAACTGTTGGTCACAGGCTTTGAGTTATCTCGAATTCGGTTGGATTTATAGAACCGCTTATATTTTCCGAACCGAGTATCCATGTCAGCCAGCTTCTTTGACAGCGCGGCGATACTCTGTTGCAGCTCTTCTCTGCTCGGCTCCTTCGAAGCTGTGTCCGCAGATCTTGTTGCCCTTGATGTTCGCGACTTGGAATAGTCGGCTCGAAGTGCTACGGTCTTTGTTCCAGAACCAACATTCTCAAGTCGACTCATCTGCACCGAGGACTGAGTTGATCTTCGTCGGTTCACCTTGTACTCGTTTCCTTTCAGAATTGAGAACAGTCTGTCCGTTCCCATCTCTCCAAGATCAGCTCGGCTTTCATGAATGTTGGTGAAGGTGTCCCACTCAGCTGGTAGGGCTTGTAATACTTTGAGATTGATCTCTCTCAAAGTATATTTTCCTCGTCGGATAGACTGAATCCTTCGGATGATATCCATGAACCGAAGCTCCAACTGATCAATGGTTTCATCGACTTTTAGACAGAAATTGTCAAAGTCTTGACAAGCATGGGAGAACTTGTTCTCCTTGATTTCGTCACTCCCTTCACTAAGAGATGCCAAAATGTCCCACATTTCCTTAGCTGTGTTGCACTCTTCTATCCATGGAAGATAGTCTTGTCCAACTGTGGACATGATAGTGCTCTGAGCCCAGATATCCAGCTGGCTCACTTTTGCTTCCTCAGGAGTAAAATCTTCTGGCTTCTTCTCGACCATCACCACAGTTGCATCCCCATCATTGGGATTTGTAAGAGTACGAATGACTTTTTCCATGATGGTGATCGGTCCGGATGTAATCACTTGTTGCATTCGATGATACTTGGACAATAGAATCTTCTTCTTCCGAATTTTCCAGGATGTATAATTCACAACCGAGAACATGACGACAATCTTGTTTTTAACATCCATCTGCACACAACAAACAGACAACAAATGCAAGCAGAAATGCACTAGCATGAAAAGGATCTATTCAGTTGACCACTGAGGAAAAATACCTCGATTCACACCTCGTGAAACAGAGACAACGGTCTTTTGAACCACCGCTCTGATACCACTTGATGGTCCCCATACGAGTTCTGGTGTATGGGGGGGGGGGGGGAATACACCAGATAGGAATTTTAAAATCAACCCCCGAAAATTACCACAACTGAGTAAAAAGACTCAGCTGGAATCACAACTGAGTAAGAAATCTCAGCTGGAAGAGTGGTGCTGTGCGGAATATGGTGGAAACAACAATAACTCGTATAAAACAACTCACGCTCAGATGCAAGGTCGGTCAACAACCAAAACAGTTGAAATGTAAAGATGCAGTTTTGAGTGCTGGTTAGTTGGTCAGTTGGATATGCAAAAAGTAACTGAACAGAAAACACAACACAAAGGAATTACGTGGTTCGGAGAGAACTCCTACGTCCACGGGGAGTTGTGAGTCCACACAACTCAGTCCAAATTCTTTAGGACAACTACCACAAAGCTTACGCGGGCTTTGCAACAGTTCAGATAAGTTTGCGGGTACTTATCAACCTTACATATAAGTTTGCGGGTACTTATCAACCTTTCTACTCAGTTTTCGGGAAGAGCAGGATCCTAACAACCTCTTTAGGGGATGTGTATAAGGGTGGGTTTTCCAACTACTAGCTCTAACAAAGAAGTGAGCTAGGATCTAAGCTTGAACAAAGGAAGACTCAAACTAAGATCGAAAACACCAAGACAGATTCTAACTCTCTATGAACTCTCAACTAGTGATGTTCTTAGAGATTAATTGCAGTTTAGCTTGTGTGCAGTATATTATCGTTCTTTCGCTCGTCTATCTCTCTACTCTGTCTTCTCTGTGTTCTGTCTTGATGAATGAATGAATGCCTCTATTTATAGGCGGCGAGAATCAACTAGCCGTTGGAAGAGTTGTTGATCTCTATTCTGTGAAAGCGATGGCTTGTCTCTCATCTCTGCAGATTTTCCCGATTTGGCAACTGTGAACTTCTGCTTTCCTTCTGAGACAACCTTGTGTTGGGCCAAATGAGGTAATGGCAGAACGTCAAACCTTCACGTGACTTCCTTTTTGAAATTCAAATTTCAACCTTTGTCTTTCAACATTGGTTAGTCGGTTGAGGCGTTTGATCTTCATCTGAGTGGTCTTCAGCTGATGTTCCATCTGATCGCTACCTTCATCTGACCTTCTGTCTGAAGAGGAACAGTTGAACCCTCAGCTGCCTTGAACTTCATGTTGTCGATCTATCAGATTGAGTCCTGCAACTGATGTTCCACATGATCAGGTGGATTTTCACATCTGACGAGTAGTTGATTACTCAGATGTTTTCCTTCATCCGATGATCTAGATCAGATCGGTTGGCTTGAACGCTCAGTTGTCTTTCTTACATCTGATGTTCCATGCGAGTTTCCATCTGAATTTCTATCCGAGTATAGCCATGTTGCCGTTTTCAGCTGGAGTCCTGTAAAGATAAAATCTGAACATTGCTCAAACAACGAGCCTAAATACTAACTTTAGGAAATGGCAACATCTACTCGGTTGGGGTCAGTTGGTTTTGGAATCAATCAAAACTTTACTAAATTTTCCAACATACTCTAATTGGGAAAAGCATAAACCCTTAAAAGAATTAATAATAATTAAATTTTAAATATTATCATATTTATTCGGGGTGGGTACGGTGTAGGATCTATATTCCAGCCCCTACCCCGAACCTGGTTCGAGTATGAGATCCTCTACCCGCCCATGACCTCGAAATAATGGCCCCCATCCCCGTTCCATTAAGGGCGGGTATCCGCGGGTACCTAAATCCGCAGGTATAAATGTCATCCTTAGTTGTACCCATCATTATGCCTATCTTTTTTCTATATCGTTCAAAGAAATTTTTGTTATGTACTGTAATGTAATCAAACCAATCACAAAGTTGCTTTTCTAGTCTCAATTTAAGGTATGTACATGTATTATGTATATGTAATCATCAATTAAATCAAACTCTTTTCGTTTTACATACTACAAGTCTACAACTGCATATTTTCGTTTCATTACATCGATCGATGTTCTGTTTTTAAATAAGAAGTTGCACTTATGTTGGTGTATTTGGCTATGGCATGTGCGGCATCACCATCAATTTAAGGTATGTACATGTATTATGTATATGTAATCATCAATTAAATCAAACTCTTAACTAGTCTATATACCTGTAGATGCAGTAAGGATGAGTAGAAATTAGTAATTCGAGAGAAGCCCACTGCACACGTGCTAAAAATTGGCCTTGACTAAGACTGTATGCAATGGCGAGCATTTGAGCTCGCTCACCACTTTGATCGCCACGTGGCGGCGAACTCGCAGCCAATTATTTTTTTTAAATAAATATTTTATTCATTTAAATTAAAAACATACATGGAAAAAATCCGAAAAATTACATGTTATCTCCGAAGCGTTTCCAAATTTCTTCGATCAAATCATCCTCGAGTTTTGCGTGTGCTCTTTGGTCTCGAAGACTTTCTTTCCGCTTCAGGTAGTCTGCGAAGCTAGCCATGGCTCCTTGTCTCGTACTCGAACTCAGTTGGGCTTGGGAGGTTGTTTCTTCGTCCGGGCTCCAATTAGTTACAGAAACACCCTCATCTTCAACTATCATGTTATGCAAAATAATGCAAGCATACATGATGTCTGATAAAGTCTTTCGGAACCAGGAACGCGCCGACCTACTAATTATTGCCCAACGAGCTTTGAGAACGCCGAAAGCTCTTTCCACGTCATTGCGTGCGGCTTCTTGTTTCTTCGCAAATAAACATCTCTTCGGCTCGGTCGGGCACGAGAGAGTCTTCAAAAAGGTTGGCCAACATGGATAAATACCATCAGCTAGATAGTAGCCCATCTTGTGCTGAGTGCCGTTTGCGAAGAAAGTTACCGCGGAGCTCTTTCCCTGCAAAAGATCTTGGAACACGTCAGACTGGTTGAGCACATTGATGTCGTTGTTTGAGCACTAAACTGTTGGAATTCTTCCATTCTAGTGTTGAAATAATCGTCGTTGCCCGACATGATTTTTTTAAATGAATGAACTAAAAAAAATGAAGGTGTTGAGGAGATTTGAGAGAGAATTGAAGAGATTGGTGTATGAAATAGGGGAGAAAAATGAGGCATTTATAGGGATTTTTGAACTCTCTGGTGACCGTTGGCAATCGCAACGGCTAGCGATCGCGCCAACCAGCGATCGCCAAGTGTCCTTCCACGTCAGCGAGCTCACCAGCCCTTGCGCTCGGCGTAGAGAGCACGCTTGCACGTGCGCCGAGCTCGCCAATGGGGTGCGAGCGTGCTATTGAAGCTCGCTGGGGCAGCGAGCGCGCTCGCGCGCCGCTGCCCACAACCTAAGATTAGTCGATAGTAAGTGTTTTTTTCCCCTCGTAATTTAGTTGATAAGTGTTTATCAGTCTGCTAAGACCTAGGGATGACAATAATACCTGCAGACCCGTGTCCCCGTGGGTGCCCGCCCCTAATGGGACAAGTATGGGGATCAATATTTAGGAAACGGGGCGGGTACGGACATGTATTTCTATACCTGATCGGATTTGGGGCGGGTACGGTGATATATCCGCTCCGAACCCACCCCGAATAATTTTTGTATTTTTTTTAAAATAATACTAATATTAATAATTACCAAATTTGTTAATTAATATGAAAATTCAAATTTAATGAGAATCGAAAATCAACAAGTAGATACATGTACATTACTTCCTCTTATCCTTTATATAACTCAACTATTTTTTTTTTTCTTCCATCCATTTTCAATATACTATTTTTTCATATACATGCTTTGACCCAGCATCGTTCGTGATTGATTACTGAAAATTTGAACTTCTAAATTTGATAAACTTAATTTTGTGAATATATATAGGGATGAGGAAAGGTACTTAGAATAGGAGGAGGAGAGAAGCTGCAATAAAAAGGACTAGGATTCGGCACAAGGTGGTTCTTAATACTGTATTACTATTATTTTGTCCCGCGAATTATGATTTACTATCATTTTTTTTGTTGTTGTTGAAGGGTAATGGTATTATGTGCGGGTCGCATGATGCTACTGATAAAATTAGCGAGTTGCCTAGCTAATGATATTCTAATATCAATTATCTCTAGACTGACATTGTTTCGATATGTTGGCGATATCTTCATACCTATGTCACTCACCTTAATTTTATTCCATTTATACCACAAGAACACTCCTCTACTTTATTTGAATTAAAAAAAAAAAAAAAAAAGATATCAGATTCATGTAAGCATGATGAATCGTGTGTTGGATTCGCATAGAGGCGGCCAAGAAGTGAAAGAATTGAGTTTGTGTATGTATAGGATGAAAGGAGCTAGTATTAAGAAGTGGGTTGACTTTGCATTGATCAAGGAAATTGAAATCATTGACATAAGTATGCCTTTTATTGGAGACTTTTGGCCGAGGTCTGCGAGTGGCAGTTACTCGCTTGGACTTTGAAAATTGTTGTTGACCAAACCATTACAACATTTAGCTGCAGTTAAATGCCTCAAACAATTGACTTTAGAAGGGGTTGACGTGAATGTTGAAGACTTTGACATTCTAGTCTCCAATTTTGTTGCTGTTGAAAGTTTGTTTATTAGGTTGAACAAATAAATAATAATGTTTGAATCCCTTGAGATCCGCAAGGTGATTAACCTTGTTTTGTTTCCTTAGGGACTGACTACGTACCAAGTGAATGTGCCATAGAGAAGCGAATGTGGGAGCCTGCGTATCTTGATCGATTGTGTTATTTGATTGATGCATCTACGTTCTTCATTACAACAACTTAAGATAAAGGTATTTTAGAGCACTCCCTCTAGAATTCTCAAAATTTTCCTCCTAAAATTTCACCTATATTACAAATGCATACATCAATTCTCATATTTTTCTATTATTTTATCAAAATTATTGGATTAACTTTTTACCACACATTTTGATATTTTAGGCATAGGATTTAGAGTTGGCAATGATTTTGAGAGTTGTTGGGAGTACTCATATGTACATATATACTAGTTAGATTATTTTTTATGTAGAGAGCCGATACGCTAATCACCTCCACGAGCATTGTTCGTAGGCACTTTTCTCGATTTATTATTATTAATATTATTTTATTTTATTTTTTATTTTGTGTTTAATGTTAAACTAGAAAAAAAAAAACTTAAAATTTATGCTCGATTTGTTTATTTATTTGTTCACGGAAAACCAACAAATCGAGCATTGATTATTATGTAATTTTTTGATTTAATGATTTTAATTAAATAAATAATGTCAATATGATCAAATTGAGAAAGGCGCCCCGAACAATGTTCACGGAGATAACTAGCATATCGGCTCTCTTTAAATGTAATCGTTTTTGTATCTTTTGGCTGTACAAAAAATATATAGACTCTCTCTCTCTCTGACTCTCTGTGACTCTCTCTCTCTCTCACACACACACAGTTGTTGTGGGAGCTGCTGGATGCACAGTTGATAGAGTTCGAGGAAAGTAAGGCTCCAAAACGTTACCGCCACAAGAAATTATCTCCAAAACTGAAAGTGTTGGAAATGAAAGGATATGCAGGATCTCCATCAGAATTCTTACTGGAAATGAAAGGATATGCAGGATCTCCATCAGAATTCTTACTTGCTTCGTACATCATCTATTAAGCAAAGAATCTTTAGAGTGTGACTGTGGTGGCTTGTGATGCAAGCAAGAGAATACGACGAAGAGCATTAGCTCGTGCACTGGAGGATTTTCCACTATTAGCTCCACCCTCAGTTGATATACTATTTTTCTAACTAGCATGTAACATTTCGAAACTCGACAACTAATCACTTCATGTTTTAATATTCATAAGAATAAATTTAAAACCTAATTAATTAATTTATTTTAGAGTGATAGCATTTCTACAATTTATTTAAAAAGTGTTGTAGAGAGGATACATTAATAAAAATTAGGGTTAATTGCACCTAAATTTATAATTGTAAACACAAAATATGTATTTATTCAATATACACAAATATGATTACAAATATACGAATTTCGAATATATGCGGGTTCAATCTCTATTTGATCCTCCGATTCTTCTCTTCACTTTGACCCTCGAACGGTCTTCAAGCAGCCTTTGAGATTTTTAGTAGAAGTATGCCTCCTAGATCTCCTTGGACTTGATCTTCAAGCTTTGTAACGTTGATACGGATGACTTTCGTCTTGCTTCCGAAGTAAACGTTGAGCTTTGATCTTTGTGCTTGATGATGTTGACTTGATCTTTGAGGTTGATGGCGTTGACTTGAGCTTTGGGGTTGATGGTGTTGATGCGGAGGACGTTCGCCTTGTTTCTGGATCAAACACCACTTGATATGATTCCGCCGAAGAACGCGTTGATTCCTACGAAGAACACCTTGAATCTCGCTGGGACACCTTGAGTATTGAGAGAGAAATCTTGGAGAATTTCTCTCTTCAATTCTTGAGCTCTTGAAGATGATTTTTATGTGTGATTTAAAGTTGTGTGGAGACCTCTATTTATAGGGAAAAATATGGTGGACTTGGTGGGCTTTTAGGCTCCATCGTGAGCTTGAGGGATGAGGTGGCGCGATCTCATTGACTCTTAAATATTGATGTATATCCTTTACTTGTTCCCAAAGAAATAGATATGTATCACCATATAAAGATATATTTATCAATTAAATAACTTATTTAATATGGATATCATAAGATTCCATGATAAAATAAAATATTAAAATCAATAAAATATTTCTTTAAATTTTCGATATCTACAATAATGTTTCACCGAATTCTCAAATTGCACACAAATTTAAAATTATGTTTCCGTGGCACCCGCACTTGCCACACTAGACTTGCTGGACGCCAGCGGGACGACATCGTTTTAGCGCATTAATATAATGCGTCGGTTTAGAGAAAGGAACATCGTGTTCTCCATTGTGAAAGAGCATAAAACAACGTCGTTTTCTTGATGCGCTAAAATTATGTCGTCATGTTGGTGTCCGACGAGTCCAGCGTGATAAGTGCGGGTGCCACGGGGGATTTAATTTGGGCGAAAAACGGGCACCTGAGTAAAATTGCCGAAAATTGAAATGTTGTGTATTTTAGAAATATAATTATAAATTTGTGTGCAATTTGAGAATTTGGTGAAACATTATGAATTTAGGTGCAGTTAACCCTAAAAATTACTACTATAGAAAAGTTAGATGATCATTTATTCGATTTTTTGGGACATTTATCACTGAAAATACATGAAATTATTATGTTATCTTTTGCTTCCATTATACCGAGAGTGAAAAAATTATGACGTGTCTTACATTAAAATTTTATTTTTATAATTAAATGCTCGATTATAGTTCACAACCTTGTAACAGACGTCCTAGTTTTGTTTTCAACAATGCTTGTGTACAATTCTACTCCTTTCGTCCTATAATAAGTGTATCGTTTTTCATATTGGGATGTCCCATAATAAGTGACTTGTTTCCAAATAAGAAAACAGTTAATATTTCAAAAGTTGTGTGTCATACCACTTTAACTAATTTTTACCCTTCACCTTAATACCCGCCCAAATGAAATGAGCCACTTGTTCCGGAACGGAGGGAATATTGTTAAACATAGATTTTCTCATCTTTATAAGCTTAATTGATGTCAATTCGTATTGAGAAATCATGTTTGTAATGAGTTTTGTGCTTAAGTATTGTTAATTTGTGAAATATGATGCTCGTTCGTACTTTGTTTAATTTTGCAGAAATTTGGAATTAATCTTATGTAAATTGAGCATGATAGGATGAAAGTACAGTTCGATCGGAGTTCATAGGCCAAAACGGAACCAAAAACGGAGTAATAACGAAGGAGAACGGGCCAAAACAAAAACGTTGCGCGCAGACCCAGTATACACGCGGACAACACGTGAATTTTCTAGATTTATCCTATTTTTGGTTATTTTCTCCTATTTTGGTTATTTCCTACTCCTACTAGTATACAACCTTGTACTCTCCACACCTATATATATATGTCCTCCAAAACACCATCTTTACCCCTCTCTTATTATTATTCTTAGTTTTTATTTTCTTTTAGATTTGTCTTGGAGTTTTGAAGACTTGTTCAAGAGTTTAAGACGAGATTTGTTTCGACTACGGTTTTTCTTATTTAATGTTTATGAATTCTTTTCTTTTAATTGTGTGTTTGTTTTAATTATGAGTAGCTAATTTTCTTGTATCCTAGGGTTAGAGAGTAGATGGATAATTAATTTTTTATTCTTAATCAATTAATCAATTACGACCTTCTCTTCTTTCTTATGTTCTTGATTTGTCTTGCATGCTTGATTGATTGGCCACCAATTTTGCATATTAGTTGTGTTAATTCAATAGTCGGGAGATGAGGATTAATACATGAACTGGAACATAAGACACGCATTGCATAATAACCGGGAGGGGACGAGCCTTGTGTGAGAGCATTGATCTTAGGATCTTTAGGGAGTTGCATGCATATGATGTTTGTCGGGAACGAAAACCCTTGCATGTGATCAACGGTTTATTCGCTACGGGAGTAGGCTTAAGCTATCTTTGTGATTGTTCTAAGAAGAGTCGAGTTCCAGTATTAATTGATTGATTGATTGAGATTTGAATTTTATTTGTCCATTGAAATCAAAGCCTTAGGATACCTTTTTCTTATTTGAATTTTTACATATTTTTGTTTACTTTTATTTGCTCTTTGTTTTCTTAATTAGTTTCATTAAAAACCCAAAAATTAAAGTCCGTAGTCTAAATAGAGGATAATAGTTGAAAGTAGTACTTGCTAAGTTAAATCAGTCTCTGTGGAATACGACCTTGTTTCCATATACACAATAGCACCCGTGCACTTGCGGCGTGTTAAAGAAAAATAGCGAACAAATATTATTTAGAAATTAATAAGCATATATTGTCTCTACTAGTAGAATAACATTATTTATTATTCTATTATTATTTTTTGTTTTACTGCATGTAATACTCCATTCGTCTCGGGTTAGTATAACTATTTATCTTTTTTAGTCGTCTCAATTTAGTATAATGATTTCTTTTTAGGAGATGTCTTTTTACCTTTTTACTCTTAAAAATTCAATATATTTATTCCTATAAAGTTTTTTTATCCACTAAGAAATTAACAACATATTCTAAATGAGTCCCTTCTTCCACTTAAAATATCACTTTCAAACATTTATCTATTTTTTCTTAAAATTTATACACGGCCCCCACACCATACTGAATGAGGGACGGAGGAAGTACTATTTATTTAAGAGGAGTTTAAAATAGCCAATGATTGACAAGCATTGTTTCAATAAATTATAGGAGTAGCAAACATTTCGGACTGATTTGTCATTGACAATAAAATTTGAAACTAATGATACCATATAGGTACGGAAGAACCTAATCGTACGATATCACCATATTTGTCCCAACATACTAGGGGTGAATAAACGGGTACTTATGGATATTCATACCCGCATTTACGGGTACCCGTACTCAAATAAGGAAAAAATGAATACTCATACCCTTTCCATTTTAGCCGAACGGATACCCAATACCCAGCCGGGTATATCCGACCCGGGTATAGGGTATCCGGTGCACCCGTTTGGAAAAAAAACAAAAATATGGTAATTTTTCACCCGTTCGATTTTTCGATAATTTTCAACTACAAATTAATAATCAACTATGTAACAACAACTAGACGACAACAACAAATCAATACTAAACGTAGTTTAAACATTTAAGTTCAACAAATAAAATACTATTATGAATATATATATTATTCATATGTTATGTCTAGAGTTATGTTTAAGTTTAGGACTTAAAAATAAATATATATTATGAATATATTTATAATTTATAGTATAAAATTAGTAATTATATATAATAAATAATTGTATAATGTTGACCGGGTGTTTGACCGGGTACCCAATACCCTAACGGGTATACCCGTTAGGATATTTTTTAAAAATCTCATATCCATACCCATCCAATACCTATAAATTACGGATATTGAGTACCCAATACCCGGCCGAGTACGGGTAGAGTATGGGTAATCCGGAAATCCGCTTTCCATACTTTTACCCCCACAACATACCACTAAGCTGGAGAATATATAAAAATTAAAAGTCGGTGCACCTTTAATTTGTTAATGAATTTTAGATTCAAATTTGAATACAATGCATTAAGATTATCTCGGAAAACCAATTATGTTTTCTTCACGTGTCTTTTTAATGACGTAGTGAAAAGTTTGACATATAGTATACATAAAAGACCAATAATATCTATTATATAACATTCACAATACTGATAAACATTATAAAATACGTGAGACAATTCAGTCATTCACAGATCACAACCACAATCACTACACTATATATATAGAACTAGTATATAGCCCGTGGAGCTTCAACGAAAATTTATTTTATGTAGTGGTTTATAAGTAAAAAATTTAAGAAATTTTTAGTTTCTTTAATTACTTATTTTTCTCTATATTTCTTTTGTAGATATTCGTTGACTGATAAGTTGTTTTAAGTTTTTTATATATATGTGCATGCCATTAACCCGGTTAAAAAAAATAATTTTGTTATTTATTTTTGTCTCAAACTCGCATAGTAATATGACTAATGAGCTCGTTTAGATCTTATATACACATATATGTCCCTAAACGTGTTTAAAAATTAATCTTGTTATTTATTCTCGTTTCGAACTCGTATAGTAATATGACTAATAAGCTCGTTTAGATTTTATACATACGTGCATATCCCCAAACCAATTTAAAAATTAATCTTGTTATTTATTCTCAATTCAAACTCGTATAGTACTACAACTAATAAGATCGTTTAGATTTTATACATATGTGCATATCCTTAAACCCATTTAAAAATTAATGATTTGGCAATTCCATTGATAATGAACTTTCTTTAGACCAAATTAATTGAGATCTTAGATTGGAAAAAACACTTTATATATAATCATTTTGTATATATTCTCCAGTTGGTTAGAATCACTAAAAATTCAATATGAGATCACAAATATGAAATTAATAAAACTATATATAAAACTGATGCGTGCGAATAGAGATTAAGATTCATACATTATTGCATGACATATAATTATTTATTCGGTCAACTAATAATTTGATCAAATTATATTAAATTAGATTATAAAAATATAATTATTTATTCGGCCAACGAATCTTGTGGTGCAAAGGATGAAATAATATACATTGATTATAATTATTTATAATCAATGTTGAGTTTCATTGAAAAAGTGACGTAGGGTAAAATTTAACATTGAATAATAGAATATATAAATAAAAAATGTTATAATAAAAAATATATGAATAAAGATAGATCTCAAATATGAGAGATTATACCAAATATGAGAGATTGTATATACCATATGAAACGTATTTTTTTTTTTAATTATTTTGGAATGTTTAGGAATATATAATATTAAATAACAATATTACAAATTAAAAATATATAAATAGGAATACCGAATGAAGAGAGCACTTTGTAGGACCTAACATTATTGGGAAAGCTCGAATCCGCATCATATTAATAATATATAAATTGCAAGTCCGCCCAAACTAATGACGAATCGATTATATAAAAACTTACAAAACACACGAGGAAAAAAAATGAAAATTACATTAGATTGAAAGCGATATGTAAGCCTATGGAAAAAGATTTCACAATCTGGCTATGACAATAGTCCTGCTAATTGTTAAAAGCGGACTGTAAGTTTTAGCATTTTTAGAAACGGATTATATATTAGGAAATTTGAGAAATAAGACAAAAACTTTTATTTTTTGCACCCCCCACTCCTGTGTCCAAAATCATTTATTTGAGCTTTTTACACACGTGAGCGGACACATAGAGTCTGAAGCCTACGTGGGCGTGTGATGTCACCTATTTTGTGAATTCAAAAGATTGTAGCCTAAATATATACTTCCAAAAAGAACTCATCTCTCTCTAACATCATTCTCTTGCCTTACTTTCACAGCCTTCGTCGCTTCCACAACCTTCTTCGCTTCAACAACCATCTTCGGAGCAGAGGTTGTCGCTGCCCCACAGATTGAATCAAATGATGGAAGCTACTCTAAAAATTGAGAAGATTATAATCATGGTGCCTAGCAAGAATAAGAAAATGATAGTTGGCATCGAAATTCCGGCGAGAAGAGATGCCGCTGACGAACAAACCGTTTGTTTGTTACCAGAAAATGTTGTTTCTTAACTAAAACATAATGCTTCGACTCTTTAATTACCTTTATATTAGTGCATATATATATATATATATATATATTGATATGATAACATAATCATGTTGTATTTTATTTAATTTTTGTTGTTTGATGTTGCGTTTTGTGAATGAAAATTTTGTGATTTTAGGGCTAATTTTTTCAATTTAATTACCAGTAAATACCTTGTCAATTTAATTAACAAGAGTAATGAGCATAATAAAATATAATTATTTTTTATTTATCCTCTCATGTTCGTAATTGTGCTCAATTGATCGGTACAATTTATATATTAATCAAAATGACTAAAAGTGTAACAAATTTGAAATTAATTACTAATATTTTTCTTGTTCTGGGCTGCAAGAAATGTTTGCAGGTTATATGAAGAAAAACAAGCAAGCAAAGAATGAAAGAATTGGAAAGAGCAGAATAACAATCTTGGATGTTGTAGACTGTCCACTTCAAAGTTTGATGTTTTTCACGAAAAAAATTGAAATTGTTTGTTTTTTATTTTCTTTCAGCATGCATGTGTTGTGAATCTAAGCATAGTTGTTTTGCATTAAATTTAGTATTGAAACATTTAATGGGATGTAACAAAACATTATTATAAGTTATCCAAAACACTACAATTTGACAAGGTAATCAGTACATGACATCATCCAAGACTCCTAACTCTTTCCCAGAATTAAGAATGTTAAACAAAATAATTTTTTTATCTAATTTAATTTGCATAATTAGTCAAATACTTTTATTGAGTTTACCATAATCATGTAAAAATATTTTGATTAAAGCTCAAATGAATCTATATGAATATTCAGAAACAGAAATCCTAGATGCACAAGCATAAGTTTGGAACTAAAAGCATAAAATCAATAATTATGTATTAAATAAAAAATATTTTCACTAGCAAAAGCATTACATTTAATTGAATAAAATATTTTTAAAATTTTAGATAAACGGTTTACCTAAAATAATTTGGAAAGCATTAAATTGAGATAGAGAAAACATTATGTTGAATCTAAAAAGCATTATTGAAGTATTTGAGAAACATTAAATCCCAAACAACTTTAGAGGGAATATATTTTATGCCGCATTTCCTGATAAATTTTATAGGATTTTTCAAAAACTGAAATACTAGACACATGTGCACAAGTTTGGAACTATAAGTCAAAATCGAACAATTATGTATTAAATAAAAAACATTTTCAGTAGTAAGAGCACTATATTTAATTGAACAAAACATTTTAAAAAATTGGATAAATGATTTGACTAAAATTATTTGGAAATCATTAATTTAGATAAAGAAAACATTATGTTGAATCTAAAAAACATTATTAAAGTATTAGAGAAACATTAAATCTTGAACAAGTTTTATAGGGTGGTAATTGAAATATCTTTTATTTTTCATCTCCTGAAAAAGCATTATTATAGTATTAGAGAAACATTAAATCTAAACAAGTTTTATGGGACGGTAATTGAAATATATTTTCTAGTGTGATAATGTTATAAATATGTTTGTTTTTTGTTGCAAAAGAAATAAAAAAATATTACTAAAAAAGTAACGAAGAGAATGTCTATTATTATATGAAATAAAAAAATAATATTTATTCATGTATGAATTGAGCTAATATAATAAGTCTAAAATAAATTAATAATAATGATCCATGATATGAAAATACATGCTAACTAAGAAAATCAATAAACTAAAGAAAAATAACGTCTTCTAGCCATAATGCTCTTGATACATAGCCATCAACTCCTTTAATCAAGAATTTTCGGTTACAAATAAAAATAAAGGACAATATAATCCTTTACTTATATAAACACTTAATAAATCTGCAAAATATCAACTTACATCTCAACCATTAATTTGATTAGACTAAGACTGTGGATGAAGTTTCTAGTTAATTCCCAGAGCAAGATTTTATTGATCTCTCGTTCCCAACCCTCCCTCTCTCTCTCTCTCTATATATATATATATATATACATATATATATATATAGTTGATTAAGGTACAAGTTACAACTAACATTGACTCTCTTATATAGAAGACTATAAACCACTAGGGCTGTCTAAACGAAACGGTACGGGTAGAATACCCTACCCAAAAATATCGAATACCCGATTCCAATTTTTTCAAAATTTTGATACCCTATCCCGATCCTATATTAAAAATTAGGTACCTAAATACCCGAGCGGGTAATCCCGATCAGGTATTAGGGTACCCTAATTACCCGAGCATTAATTCGAACTTGTCGCAAATTGCAATAACTATAACAATCAATTGATAAACAAAAATTAATAAAAGACGTAACATACGTCAATCACATAAAATGCATATGCAACCAGAAACTTAATATTAAAACAAAACCAATACCATTAATCAATAAACATAAAACAATAATTCCATAAGCAACCTAATAAAAAAACATAAACCATAATTAATTCCACAATAAAGTTTTTCTGTCCTACTTTGTGTTTAGTCGGGAGAGAGTTTCATATATTAATATTAGAGAAACTACCGTATATATAAGAGAAACTATGGTTTAGCTGTACAAATATAATAGATGATTTATATATATAAATAAATATAATATATTAAATTAAAAATTCGGGTTCACTTGGGTACCCGGATCGGGTATCGGGTATACCCAATACCCGAAATTTTTAAAATTCTCATCCCGTATCCCGACCCTTTTACCCGAACATGGGGGTAACGGATGCCCAATACCCGTCGGGTTTCGGGTCGGTACGATACTACCCGATTACCCGCTACCCATTCAGACAGCCCTATAAACCGCAAAGGTTGACATGATAAACACTCGTATTAATGTTTTGTAATTAGAAAATAAGAGATAAGAAGGGAAAATTCAAAAGGTAAAATGCAGAAATAGCAATTTTAAGACTTCAAATATTAATTATATTAATATTTTTTAAAACTATCAAATAATATCAATTATAGACTTATTTACCCTGTTTTTCTTCTTCTATTTATCAATTCTGAAAGTCGTAATCCCAAATATATCTATGAAAAATCACATGAATAAATATGTGAAATCACATTATAATTTATATGGTTTTACATGAAAAATAATGTGAAATCACCTTACAATTTATTGATTTTGTATCTAATTCGAATTCACATGAAAAAAAAATAGAAATTCACATAAAAAAATAAGAATTCACATAAAAAATACTTGAAATTCACGTGAAAAGTAATGAGAATTCGAATAAGGGTAAAAAAATCATAATTTACTATAATTAATTACTTTTAAAAGTTATTGCTAGAATTAAAATTTTTATAATTAAAATTGCTCGAATCCTACAATAACTCAAATTTAAAAAAGAACAAAGAAAGTAAGAGAAATTACATATATGAGTTGGTCAAATAAAGTCTCTGAATGATATCCAACAACACTAATTTTTATATGAAGAGGTCTCCTATGCGCGACCTGTTGCCTGGGCTGCGATCGGATCCGGGTTGATCCGGCCCGGTCAACGCAAGTCAACCCGATCAAAATTATTTTTTATTATTTAAATTTCAGTATTTTTTCTGGCTCCGTCCTCGACTTCAATTTTACGGCTCCGTTTCACTCCGATTACTAATATAAAGATAATCTTAACGACAACAATTTAAATTCTTCGACTCGCTCCGAGACCTTGTGCTCTCTTTGCTTGAATCTTGATCAAATAAGAAGTGGCAAAGAAAAAACAAGGGGAAAAGAATTTGAAAAATCTTTTAAAAATCTGAAAAGAAAATCTGAAAGAAAAAAAATGAAAATTTAAAAAAGAAAGAAACAGCATGCGCTCGATTTCACGCGCCGAAAAAAAAAAAAATCGCCGCGTGGATGACTGGCGTAATACACGTGCCGCATGGCATGCGACCGGTCACATACAAGTTATTGTGTTTTTATATATATTCATAAAGAATCTTGCTTCACAAACCAGCTAATGTTCAAGGACATTGATAATATATTGAAGAAAAAAGTTGAAACTGAAATGAAAGTGATAAAGAGGAGTGCAAATTGAAATGAAAGCCAAATTTTAAAATAAACCGATAAATATGTTGCATCAGGCAACAGAATAATATATGCTCACGACGCTATAAACATAATACTCAAACACAAACACAAACACAATTTGTTTTGTACCATAATAAAATGAAGTTTTTAATGTTATAATGTGTTAACATGCTATGAAGGATCAATTTATAATCAGATTAACAATCTACTCCCTCCATCCCTGATATATCTTTTTATCATTCTTTTTTGGAGTGTTGCCCATATATCTTCCTAGCTATTTTTGCATATCCTCCAACAACAAATTATTCGTTTCTACCCTTACTTTATCAACTTAATTACCTAAAATAGCACATATGGCCCACCACTATCTCAATTAATTAATATTTCACTCCTTCAATGTTATTCCTTCCTACCCTTTCTCCACTCACAACAAACCCAATCACCTTTAATCCACTTACAACCAACTCAACAACTTTTTTCTTAATCACCGTGCCACTCCCTCCTAGTAAAATATATCAGGGGCGCAGGGAAGATTAGTTTTGTCATGTTTCACGTATAGTCTAGACATAAGATATGACGTGAAGATATTCATGCCTCTTATAGTGACAACAATGATAACTCTACTCACTCAAATATTGTTTAGTGTCATGTACGTTTCATATCGATCGACTACATATTCGAGAAACATGGAAATAGACTTTATATAACATGAATCCATCACTTAATCGAGGAAAAAAGAAGAAATGGACCAAAAAACAAAAACCAAGAAAGGCATGTACACTCTTAAGATAATACCTGGCTAATCTTAACCTCGGATCGTGCGTATTGATTGCGCTAGAGAAGACAAGGACGATGATCATGAACCATATGAAAACCTTCAATCATGCATCTCCTTTAAGGCATCATTGTCTCAAAATTTCTTGAGCGGTGAAACCAAAGTAATCATCGAAGAAATTGGGTGGCTCAGTTATAAAACAAGAGATGACATCTCTTAGGGTAATAACACCGAGTACCTGATTCTGCTCCCCTGAAACCACGTAGATTCTATGAACTTCCCTTGAAGCAAGAGTGTCTATCACACTGCCAAGAGTCGAACTCGACTGGCATGTGATCGGTGTGACAATTTTGCCATTGACTCCCGTGGCTGAGGCAATGGTATTTATGAAGCCCTTCACAGTGAGCTCCCTGCGGGTTAAGTATATTTCAGACATTTCTATATATATTCTTAGTTATGTCTATGTTAGGCTGAGTTGGATTTCTGATTTTACTTTCAAATAAGTCGGATGACATTGTACCTGAAATTTGTGAATAGTTCAGGCTTGAGCAGTAAGAATCTGATATCTCTTATGCTTATGTTGCCGAAAATCTTCCTCGACGCTCCCTCCATAACCGGCAGGCCTCCAATTTGATCGTCTCTCATTTTCTTGAAGGCTTCCAGAATCAATTCATCGTCTCGAACACTTACAACCTAAGTAATATGCAATATTCTTAAAAGCAGTTAGCTTGTGACATGGAAGTACAGCAGCAGCAAACATATTATCTGCTTCGAGGGCGTTTACTTTGGGTGTTAGATTATATATGATTGGGCATTTGAAGAATTAGACGATCTAACAATTCAATTTATCAATGTATGTGGTTGATATAACATTTAATATTTCTATAAATCTGTGCTGTCACCCAAAGTGAACACGATGTTTTACCTGATCCGGAGTCATAAAAGGAAGTCCGAGGTCGGATATAGGATGAGCGGCGATGCAGTCGAACCAGTCCCTTCCCTTGCATCCTTGGAGGCCCTGTATAACTGCAGACTGAGTTATGAAGTTATTAATCGATGCATTTCCTAGTTCGATCACAGGCACGTTCCGAAGCCTATACTTGGACAGTAGCAACATAACACTCAACATCGAACTATCTGGACCAACCGGGACAAAAGGCACCCATCGATACGACTTCAAAATTGACCTAACCTGTAAAATTTGAAACCATATAGGGTGTCACAACTAAAGAAATATGGAAACATATATAAATATGTCGTGAGAGTAATATCTACCGTGGTCGACTTAAAAGGCTCCTCGTGAAGGATAACCTTGTAAAAGTCCTTGCCTAACTTATTCGCTGCCGTGGCAGCATCTTTCCCCATCCCTCTATCGGCAGCCGCGCCTCCAGCCACAGCTGCCCCGACTGCGGCCACAGTTAGTCCAGCCACGGCAAGAGGGCCCGTCGCCCCTAACGCTAGGGCACCAATAGCACCAGCAGCACCAGTGCCGACTCCAGCAGCAGCAGCTGTAGTGGCGGATAAAGTAATTGCTGCGATTTCCGCAGTCTGCATCACCCAAAGGACGATAGCTGAGTAATCCACTATTCCCAAGTATCGGTTTCTCCAATCCTTGCTATCATTAGCCGCGGGGTCGACTACGGGAGCTGAAAGAATGTTGGTTTCCGACAATACCCTTACTGCATCACCAATCGGCATGTCTGCTTGAATTTCAATAACTACAAAATTGCAACAAGCAGCATTTAATCAGACACGAAGCACGGCCTAGCTAGCTATATAAGACTAGTGACTACCTTTCCCTCCGGGGACTTTAGGGAAGGACGAAACGGGTATTTGTGCAAATGCAGCTGTTAGTGTCTCCTGCAATGCGCAGGCCAGCTTCTTTCTGCTCTGCACCATCTCAAAGTATGCATCGTAGCCCTCGTCTTTTTTGCCCTTCGATTCTTGCTTCGCTGCCATCTCTACTCCTTCACTAATCATGTACATACATTGTAAAATACTTCAGCATATCTTAAGAGCTAGTATATCCTTGTATAAATTAACCTACAAGAGATCAAACTATTCAAGTTAACAAAACGGTTATTGCCACAAATTAAGCAAAATTGACCCAATTTTAGTTTCCAGACATGCTTTATGTAAATCCATAATGACCCCACTCTTTTTATTTGTGGCAAAAAACAAACCCCAAAATTTTCCCGCATCATCTTTTCCATGCTAGTATGAACCTTGACAAAGAAACTAGGGCATCGTGGAAAAAAAATTCATGCCTAAGTCCATTTTTTGTGGAGTCTGAAAATTTTCTGCTACAAATTAACCGGGTCAAAATTGGTGATTTTTATGGAAATTAACCTTAAATATATATAGCTATCTTAACAAACAAAGGATCTAATCCTACTTCTAGTCAAGCCTGTGCGCATTCTCCAGTAACGACGGTTATGAATTTAAATAAGAACAATCATAAGATTCTTAAATAATCCAAAACTTCTATAAGCTAATTTTCTCAAAAAGGACAGCAAATTTAAATTTATTTTTCGAAGCATTCTATAAACAGCAAAGCATACGATCTATTTTTTTTTATGAGATTTATATGATCTTGAAGAATTAAGAGTAGAAAGTTTGGATCAATTTCGGAAAATCATACCTAATTATTGCAAATATTGTCTGATCTGACGTGTTTTAACAATTCCTTTTTAAAAATCGTAATAGTATATATATATATATATATATACATATATATATACGCACATCTCATAATTTTACATGCATTTGAATTCCAATTTACAATTATTTCATTGATTGATAAATACAAATACAGTAAAGAACAGCATTTACCTGTTTGCAGTATCGGTTGGAAGATCTGCAGAGGATCGCTTCAATTCTCTGATCAATTGATTAGCTAAATACTTAGTTTTTCATAAGAAAAAAATATGCCTCGGATTCCTCTTGGCAGTTCCTCTTTTTCTTTTATTTTAATGAAAACATGGTGGCGCCATGTGTATACAACATTTACACGTGTCAGGATATAATCCTAGTACGTGCCTTGAATAAAAAACTATTTTGGTTCATAAATAAATTAATTAATCTATCATGATGTAACAAGAGGCTCGTGTACTACTCCCTCCGTAATTGAAAAAATGCAACGTTTGAGTAAATCGAGCGTAATCTAAATAATGCAACGTTTCACTTTAGAGGTAATAGTGTAAAATAGTCCTTTTTCTAGCAAAAAAAGTTAAAATGTCACTCACATTTTAAAAAGTGTAGAATAGCCTTTTAGTTTTTGAAATGACATAAATACCCTTAATGAGTATACAAGAATAGTTTGCCATACAAGAAAAATCTTACATACAGGAAAAAACAAACATATTTACAGCCAAGATTACTTACATACAAGAAACTTAGCATACAGGAAGTGGTATACATACATGAAAAGTAACATACATGTACAAGAGTACTTAGTAGCATACATGAAAAGTAACATACATGTACAAGAGTCACATACACGTAAAGTAACATACAAGAAAAGGTGTAGCATACATGAATTGATGCATACAAGAAACCAGACATACAAGAAAAACCTACACACAACAATATTTCACATACAATAAGATATGCATACCCTGACATGCACATATTCACATACAAGAAATGGCTACATACAAGAATATGTAGCATACAAGAAAGGTTGGCCATACAAGAAAAGTCTGGCATACAGGAAAAACCTAACATATTTACAAACAAGAATATTTACATACACGAAACTTAGCATCCAGGAAGTGGTATCTCCAGTAAGAGTTACATACATGAATTGATGCATACAAGAATACACACATACAAGAATAACCTACACACAAGAAATGGCTTCATACAAGAAAATGTAGCCTATTTACATACACGAAAAATTTCCGGCAAAAGTTTTCCGGCAAAAAATTCCGGCGAAAGTTTGAATCAAACACGAAGCATAACTTCATGTATGCATCATACATGAAAACTAATCTTCGTGTATGCATCATACACGAAGACTAACATTCATGTATGCATCATACACGAAAATTTTCGCCGCCAAAAATTTCAAATTTAAATCATACATGAAGATTAGTTTTCGTATATGCATCATACACGAAGAAAAAAACATACACGAATGCATATCTCATACAAGAAAAAAACGATAGAAGAACGATCTTATACATGAATGCATTCACACATACATGAATGCATAAACACATACAAGAACAATCTCATACAAGAAGATTGTCATTGCCGGAGAAGAAGACCTCCGTCGCCGAAAATTTTTGGCCGTAAATTGTTGGCCGAAAAATTTTGGCCGGAATTTTTTGGCCGGAAAATTTTGGCCGAAAAAAACATACACGAATGCATATCTCATACAAGAGTTGTTGGGAAATTTATTAGTATAAGTTTTGATGAATTCCAAAACCGGCTGACCCCAACCGAGTAGATGTTGCCAGTACCTAATGTTAGAATTTAGGCTCGCTGTTTGAGCAAATTTAAGATTTTATCTTTACAGGTCTCCAGTTGAAGATGGCAACAAGGCGTCACTCAGACAGAACATCAGTTGTGAAGAAAGACAACTGAGAGTTCATTTGTTCAGATGTAAACAAGGGGAAGTCTTCAGAACATCAGTTGAAGGAAACCAACTGAGCGTTCATCAATGAGAAACAGTTGAAAGGAAGAGAACATCAGATGAAAAAGAAATCATCTGAGGGTTCAAACCCAACTGAGTAAAGAAGTGAAAGACAACTGAGGGTTCAGTTTCAGAACCTCAGTTATAGAATCTGAACAAGGAGTTCAACTGTTTTGAAGTTCAAAGTCAGCTGAGAACTCGACAGATGGGAACATCAGCTGAAGATCACTCAGATGAAGGTCAAGACTTTCAACCGACAAACCGAAGTTGACTGTCAAAGATTTGAATTTCAAAAGGAAGTCACATGAGGGTTTGACCGTTCAGTCATTACCCCATCTGGCCCAACACAAGGCTGTCTCAGATGGAAAGTAGAGGAGCACAGATGCCATATCGGGAAAGTGTGCAGAGATGAGAGACAATCCATCGCTTTCAACCGATCAGAGATCAACTGCTCCTCCAACGGCTAGTTGATTCTCTCCGCCTATAAATAGAGGCATCCTCTCATTCGAGAAGTAGAGACGCAGATAGACACATAGACGACGAAAAAATTCAAAAGCTTTCTCGAGAGAAATCAAAGCAAATCTGCAAAATCATCATCTAAGAGCATCAGCAGCTGAGAGTTCCAATTTGAGAGAACATTAGTAGCTGAGGGTTCCTAGAATTCGAAACTGTTTTTGATCTTAGGTTGAGTGTTTATTCGTTCAAGTCTTAGATCCAACTCTCATTCTTGATCGAGCTGTAGTTGGAAATCCTACCCTTTCTCACACCCTAAAAAGTGTGCTAGGACCTTACTCTTCCTGTAATTGAGTAGTCAGGTCATCAAGTACCCGCAAACTTGACTTAGGCTGTTTAGTGCCCGGAAACTAAACTGTAACGGTTACTCAGCCCGCGTAAGCTGAGTGGTTCTGTCCAGAAGAACTTGGACTGAGGTGTGTGGACTCACATCTCCCCGTGGACGTAGGAGTTATCTCCGAACCACGTAAATCTTGTGTGTCGTGTTTATTTTTATTCAGTCCATATTGCATTTCTAACTGACCGAACTAACCAGCATTCAAACCTCTTTTGCACTTTTTCAACCGAGCTGTTTTGGTTCTTGACCAACCGAGCTGGTTTGCGTGAGTTGTTTTTAACGAGTTTATTTTCCACCACATTCCGCACAGCACCGCTCTTCCAGCTGAGTTTGCTTACTCAGCTGTGAGATCCCACCTGAGTCCTTTTACTCAGTTGAAGTTGTTTTCAAGTGTTAAGTTTTTCGAAAGTTGAAAAATCCTAACTGGTGTATTCCCCCCCCCCCCCCCCCCCCATACACCAGTAACTCGTTTCGGGACCATCAAGTGGTATCAGAGCAGTGGTTCAAAAGACTGCTGACTCGGTTTCACGAGGTGTGAATTCGAGAATTTTCTTCAGTGGTCAACTGAACAGATCTTTTCACGCTAGTGCATTCCTGCTCGCATTTTTGTTGTCCTGTTTTTGTTTGTGCAGATGGACGTCAAGGACAAGATCACAGTCATGTTCTCTGTTGTCAACTATACATCATGGAGAACTCGAATGAAGAAGATCCTTTTGTCCAAGCATCATAGGATGCAACAAGTTCTCACATCTGGACCAATCGTCATACGAGACAGAATACTTCGCACTCCCACAAATCCCAACGATGGAGATGCAGTGGTGGAGTATGTGGAGAAACAGCCAGAGGACTACACTCCGGAGGAGGCCAAGGTGAGCCAGCTGGATATCTGGGCTCAGAGCACAATAATGTCCACGGTTGGACAAGATTATCTGCCCTGGATAGAGGAGTGTGAGACCGCAAAAGAGATGTGGGACATCCTGGCCTCGCTAAGTGAAGGAAGCGACGAAACGAAGGAAAACAAGTTCTCGCATGCATGTCAAGATTTTGACAATCTGCGACCTGATGAGACTATCGATCAGCTAGAGCTCCGGTTTATGGACATCATCAGAAGAATCCAATCCATCCGGAAAGGAAAATACACTCTAAGAGAAATAAACCTCAAAGTGTTGCAAGCTCTACCGGCTGAGTGGGATACTTTCACAAATATCCACGAGAGCCGAGCTGACCTTGGTGAAATGGGAACTGAAAGATTGTTCTCAATCTTGAAAGGGAATGAGTATAAGGTCAACAGAAGGAGGTCGCAGCCCTCAAGTCAGACAAATAGAATTGAGGATGTCGGCTCAGCATCAAAGTCAGTTGCCCTCCGAGTTGACTACTCAAAGTCGAGATCGTCAAGGCCAACCAGGTCGGCTGACACGACTGCAAAGGAGCCGAGCAGAGAAGAACTGCAACAGAACATTGCAGCGTTGTCAAAGAAGTTAGCCGATATGGATACTCGGTTCGGCAAATATAAACGTTTCTATAAATCAAATCGAACTCGAGACAATTCGAAGCCAGTTACCAATGGTTGCTTCGAATGCGGCAAGGAAAGACACTTCAAAGCTGATTGCCCAGACCTCTCAAAGAAGGAAAGAGAAGAACTGAGGGCGAAGCAAACTGCAAAGAATAAGGCCATGGTAGCTGAAGAGGCAGCTGACGATATGGACATCTTCACAGACACTGAAGATGAGGATGATCTGACCTCTACCAACAAAGTCATCAGTCCGGATCAATGCCTCATGGCACTTGGAACCGACCAAGATGATATTGAGGTACAATCTAATCCTGCTCGCTTAAATTCTTCCAATACTTCTAACATGCAGGAATCTATGAACGATGAGTTGGAACCCTCCTGGAATGATTTTCAAGAACTCAGTGAGGAACTGCATCAGCAGTCGGTTGAGTTTAAGAGTCTTCAAGCCCAGTTCGCCAAGCTTGAAGATTCCTTAACCGAAAAGGACGATCTGATCAAGAGACAAGCTGAAGAAATTGACCAGCTGAAAAGTCAACTGAGTACAGCCAATCAAACTGAGGCTTCAACCGATGAACAGTTGAAGGAACAGATCAAGGCACAGAACGAACAGTTGAACAAGCAAGAGGCTCAGATCGACCAGCTGATGAAGACATCAGATGCCCAGACCGAGCGTATAGCTGTTCTTCTCAAGGATCTTCAAACTGAGAAGGACAACCTGACAAAGCTATATCAGTCATCCGAGATCATCGAGAATCTCATCAAATACAGAAGGCAAACGGATGATGTGTCTGGACTCGGATACGACGTGGCAAAGGACACTGGAATTCCACCAGCTACCTTCACCAGGGCTGAGGAAGTCATGGTTGCCAAACCTAACACAGTTGAGTATGCAACTGAACAAACACCCTCACAACCGATAAAGGTAACTACGGCTGAGAAAGGCAAAGGAGCTGCAGATGGAGCACCAACGAAACAGTCCCTGGAGTCTACAACCGAGGGGGAATGTTCCAAGACTCAACGGAGGAACCGGAGACGTCGGAGTCGCAATCAAGCTCAAAATCGACAACATATCCAAGCTCAGAACCGACGTGATAACCGACCAACAAACCAACCACAGCAGAGATGGAACCAACAGAACCGACCAAGCTTCAACCGATATAATCAACAACGGTTCCATCACCACAACAATCAGAGGTTCCAACAGAGTCAACCTATTTGGAAAAGTTACGACAGCTATGGTTACTCATGCCACAACATGAATCAACATCCGGGCATGAACAGCCATCGTCAACAGCCAAGGCAATGGAATCAGAATCAGCCAAGAAGATTCCACAATGGCGTCCGACCTCACAGACAAACTCAACAGGATAAGAATCGCCATCAAAACAGGGGGAAAGCCTCACCTCCTAAAGCCCAACATGGGAGAAATCCAACTCCTCCCAAGAAACAGAGCATCATTTCAAACAACAAGCCTAAGGATAACCGGGGTGTTGTTATAATTGATGAAAATGGGCAGATCATTTGGAATGACAAGGCTATTCGAGTGTACAGAGAAAAGCGACGCACGGTTCCAGCGGGAACTGGTTCTAACCCTCTAGGACCCAACTGAAATTGGGGACCTAAGCGAGTTTCTCCTTGCAGGTACAGGAGAAACAGCTGAGGAAGAAGAAGGCGTCTACAACAATGTGGGTGATGGATAGTGGATGCTCGAAACACATGACAAATCTGAAGGATTTGCTTGGAAGTTTTGTGGAGAAAGAAGGTCCATCAGTTACTTTTGGTGATAACTCAAAAGGTTATACCAGAGGTTACGGTACCCTTGAAACCAATCATGTTTCAATTTCTAATGTCTCTTTTGATGATGGATTGAAGCATAACCTGCTCTCCATCAGCCAATTCTGTGATAATGGGTTCTCTGTCAAGTTTGATGCACAGGGTTGCAGAGTTAAAGATGTCGGATCAAAGCAGGTGATATTGTTGGGAAATCGATCTCCAACAGGGAATGTATACTACGCTGACTGGAACAGCAGCCTCTCTGACACTTGCCTGTTGTCAAAGAGCAGTTCGGATGTGAGCTGGCTGTGGCACAAAAGGCTCAACCATCTGAACTTCAAGACGATGAACCAACTTGCCAGACAAGAACATGCAAGAGGCATACCTAACCGAGTGTTTTCAACAACACACATCTGCAGTGCATGCCAGCTGGGAAAGCTCGCTAGAACCTCCTTCCGGTTGAAGTCAACTCCCTCAACCGACCGAGTGTTGCAGCTGATCCATATGGATCTCTTCGGGCCAGTTACACCAAAAAGCATTAATGGAAACGAATATATTTTGGTTGTAACTGATGACTACTCAAGATATACGTGGACCATCTTCATGCGCCAACAAGAGATGAAGATCATATCTATCAGATCAGATCGTGGAACGGAGTTTCTAAATGAAACCATTATTGAGTATTGCGAAAGGAATGGCATAACCCATCAGACATCAGCCGCACGCACTCCACAACAGAATGGCGTAGCTGAGCGAAGAAATAGAACTCTGAAGGATGCAGCCACATCCATGTTAGCGAGCTCAGCACTACCTAAGAGATTTTGGGCTGAAGAGATCAACACAGCATGCTACACACAGAATCGATCTCTTCTCACCAAGCGGTTGGGAAAGACGCCCTACGAGCTGTGGAGACGCAGAAAGCCAGATATTTCTTATTTTCGTGTTTTTGGATCTAAGTGTTATATTCACAACAATGGGAAGACTCAGTTGAAAACTTTTGATGCCAAAGCTTCGAAGGGCATATTTCTTGGATATGCAGCTCGGATCAAGGCATATAGAGTTTTCAACAACAGCTCTCGTGTTGTGGAAATAACACCTCATGTTAGTTTTGATGAATCTACCTTCGAGTGCAGGGAACAGGTAAAGGAACAACACGCGGATCCAGCTGTTCTACCAGTTCTCACCAGATCGCAAGCTCTTCGGGAAAAGAACCGAGCTGAACCACTGGTATGGGCAACTGAGGATGAGGACCCATACTCCTCTGAAGATGAATGCGAAGACCTCAGCTCGTCCCTAGGGGGAACTTCAGCTGATGTCCCTCCAACTGCATCAGCATCCGATGCCTAACCGAGCTCAGTTCAATCTATTGTAAATGTTGAGGATCCAGACTCAACAGCTGATCAATCACCAGCTCTGAAGACTCCAACTCAGATGTCTGAACAGCCACTGTTGGAAGAAGAAGGAAGACGCAACCGAAGATGGTATGAAGTTCATTCCACCAACGACATCATCGGAGATCCAACCGAGGGTGTGCGCACACGGAGCAGAGTTGCAAATCCAGAATCAACCGAGGAAGAATCCAACTCTTATGCCCAATATGCTGAGGAATTGGCAGTTCTAGAGGAGTTCGAGCAAGCTGGAGATGTTGCCATGATTTCTTGCTTTGTAGCTGATGTTCCAGAACCGAAGAATGTTGGGGAAGCTCTCAACTGTGTCCACTGGACAACAGCCATGCAAGAAGAATTGAATGAGTTTCTACGCAACTGTGTATGGGAGTTGGTAGAAAGACCAAATGGTGTCAAGGTGATTGGACTAAAGTGGATTTTCAAAAACAAGAGAGACGCCATTGGATTCATTGTGAGGAATAAAGCAAGGTTGGTAGCTCAAGGATACTGCCAACAAGAAGGAATTGACTTTGAAGATTCCTTTGCACCAGTTGCAAGGCTGGAAGCCATCCGGATCTTTCTAGCTTATGCCGCACATCACAAGTTCAAAGTATATCAGATGGATGTGAAGTGTGCATTCCTCAATGGAGATATAAAAGAAGATGTATATGTTGAACAACCTCCTGGTTTTGAGACCGGAGATGGAAGAGTGTACAAGCTGAAGAAAGCTATCTATGGTCTAAAGCAAGCACCAAGAGCATGGTATGACACTTTTTGTGGATTTCTTCTGGACTCGGGGTTCAAACGAGGTTCAGTTGATAAAACTCTGTTCACCATCAAAGTTGGTGAAGATATACTTGTCGTGCAAATTTATGTCGATGACATCATTTTCGGGTCCAAGTCGGAGGAGCTGTGCAAGAAATTCTCCGATCTTATGAAGGAAAAGTTCGAGATGTCAATGATGGGAGAGATGAATTATTTCCTTAGATTACAAGTGAAGCAGTCACCTGAAGGGATTTTCATCAACCAGTCCAAATATACAAGGGAGCTCATCACCAAGTTCGGATTGCAGACAAGTAAGACAACCAAGATCCCTATGAACACGAACTGGAAGATCGAACCAGGAGCTGAGGGAAAGCTCATTGATGCCAGCCAGTATAGAGGGATCATCGGTTCGCTGCTCTACCTAACTGCCAGCCGACCAGACATTTCATACGCAGTTGGAGTGTGTGCTCGTTTTCAAGTCCAACCAAGAGAAGCACACATGTTGGCAGCAAAGAATATCATTAAGTATCTGAAGGGAACTGTCAATGTTGGATTGTGGTACCCAACTGATGACAATATCCAGCTGACTGGATACTCAGATGCCGACCTAGCAGGAGATCGGTTGGACAGAAAGTCTACTTCTGGACACTGTCAGTTTATGGGAAGCAAGCTGGTTTCATGGTTCTCCAAGAAACAAGCGTGTGTTGCTACTTCGACAACCGAGTCAGAGTACATGGCTGCCGGAAGTTGTTGCATGCAAGTATTGTGGCTGAAGCAGCAGCTGAGAGATTATGAAGTCTCAACTGGACAGGTTCCCATACATTGTGATAGCTCGAGTGCCATAGCTATCTCTCTAAACCCTGTTCATCACTCTCGGACTAAGCATATCGATATTCGTCATCACTTCATCCGAGATCATATTGAGAAGAAGGATGTGTCCATGGAAAAGATCCCAACTGAGATTCAGAGAGCTGACATCCTCACCAAACCTCTTCCTGAAGCCCGGTTCAAGATGCTGTGTGATCTTCTAGGACTTTTGGATCCGAGCTAAAAACTCATCCGAGCTGAAGAGTCATCCGAGCAGAAGAGTCATTCGAGCTGATAAGGATTCATCCGAGCTGAAGAATCGGATATCGACTTAAGGGGGAAGCTCAGATGAAGGGGGAAGCTCAGCTGAAAGGAGAATATCAGATACGAATTGCCAACTGAGGACATCAAACGTCATCTGAGGAGATGAACTTGAGTCAGCTGATGGTATGCTGCAACAATGGAATAGACGTCAGCTGAACAGACGAACTCGAGTCAGCTGATGGTATGCGGCAACTAAGGAATTCAACAAATGAACACAGCTGATTCAGACATCAGTTGACAGGTATCATTTATGACTGAAGGTGTTATGATATTAAATGAGAATGTTTGAAATAAATTCAAACATTCCTGAACATGTCAGCTAGACTAAACAAGCCATCATATCGCATTTAATGTAAAGTCTGGCTGAACACCTATAGCCTTACTTTATAGTGCGACTGGGCTGACACCTCAAACTATTCACCTTCTCACTCGCGCGCGTGGTATATCAGTCAAAATTACTCAACAGTCGCGAAATCACAGCCGTTAATAGATTCGCGCGATTTAACCCCAGCCGTTGATTTTATCCGAGTCAAAGATTATATAATACGGCAAATCAGGAAGTGATCCTTACCTTCTCTTTTCGTGCATATCTTTACTCACTATTCATCATCTTCTCAAATCTTGTTTCGCCATTTCCAGTAAAGTCTTTCACTCTTTCTTTGCATATATATCTCCTCGAGATGGCGCCCAAGTCAAAAGCTTCTAAAAAGATGGTTTCCTCAGAGCCTGCAACGTTCCAGGAATCGTTCGACATGGTGATGTCGAAGATTCATTTCGAACAGATATTATCCAGAGCGGCTCTCTCCTCGCCTGAGCTCGCTCCAATCGCCGCCATCCTCTCCGACCACCATCTGCTTGATTGGGCCACCCTCTCTCCGGCCCTATTGCTCAGGAAGCAGATCGTACATTTCTACCGGAATCTGCAACGAGTTGCAAATGACGGGCTTGTCACGATCATCCCGTGCAAGCAACGCCACAGAACCTCCCGAACTGTAGAAGACTCCATTGTGGAGATAAAGGTGTCAAAGGAGCTGGAGAAGCTCATCCCCAGAAACCGTGAAGCCACAGATGTGGTGGGGAACTTTTCTGACAAGGAAGCTGATGCCTTCCTTCAAACCATTCTTCTTGTTCCCGAACCATTGAAGGAGAGCATGCAAAGGACAAAGTTGAAGCCGGAGCACCGACTTCTTTTCGATGTAATTTCCAAATGCATCTTCGCATATGGTGGAGCCTTCGGGGACATAAGCCGTCCTAAGCTCAAGCAGCAGAAGGCCCTGGAAGAGATGCACCAGGTCGACTGGTTGGGATATATAGAGAGCCAGCTGTTGTCGGAGAAGCAGAAGATATCCGAGACGACAGCTGAGTCCTGAGATGTTCTGTTGAGTGTCAAGGGGACTCTCAACTTCGGGACAAAGATATCAGCCCTCATCCTCCAAACCACACAGGGTCTGCCGCTGACATGGGAAGGGAGTGAGGACACTCCAGTCAGCAAGCTGTCACTGTTCCCCTCAGCCAAGAAGGCCAGGGATGTTGTAGAAGCTGTCTACACCCCCAAGGGTGTCCCCAAGCCAGTTGTGGAGGCAGCTGCTCGTCGCCTTTCGAGGACCAAGCCGGCGAAGCGCCAGCTGGAAGAGGTAGCTGAGGAGGAAGAAGATGAAGAGGAGGAAGAGGAGGAACCTCTGCAGAAGAGGCCAAGGATAAGAATCATCCAGCCAGCAGCTCAACCATCCACAACAAGTCCAGTGGTGGTCAAGCCGGCTGAGGTGAAGGAGTCAACCGAATCCAGTCAATCGGTTGACCCAGCTGGGTTTATTCTTCAACCTCGCCAGGAGGACGTGGCTGAGGAGGCAGGTGAAGACGTGGAGATCTAAGTGGTGGATGCCAGCTCCTCCTCAGATGACTCTTCTTCATCTGAGGAGTCCCACGACAGTCGGTCTAGAGCTGATGCCAGCCAGGTTAACCCACCTGTGACTGAAGAAATCCTCCAGCCAGCCAACTCTCCATCCAAAGAGGATCCAGTTCTCTCAACTGGTCCTCGGTCAGATATTCCGAGCCTCTCGCTCGATGCCAACGTTGTGACCACTTCTTCGGCCAACGTTGATGAAACCATCGAACCCATAACTTTCGATATCGACCCCTCTCAGATCGATGAAGAAGCCAACCGCCAGGCGATCCTGGCTGAGTATGAAGGAAGACTCAGCTACTGCTTCCGCAAGCTGATTGGTATGTTCCCCGAGGCAACATCGATGCCCATTTTCTCTATTCTCGGGACAGAACTTCTATACCAGTTCAGTGTCATATTCAGCTACTGGTACGTGAAGGAGGAGACCCTCAGGATCCATGGTTGGGACAAGTTAAAGGTCGAAGAGTCCAACCTGAGGGAGTACTTCGACTACCAGAGCCTGGAGGTGGCTTACAACCAAAAGGTGGTTGTGCTCCGACGACGTCTGGACAAAAGCATCCAAGAAGGGACAGACACCAGGGAGCTGTGCAATAACCCTGAAGCTGTTCACTTTCTTGATGACATGCTCGCCAAAAATGCCTCCTGCATGGACGACGTCGACGCAGCTGATGAGGCGGCCAAGAGAGAAGAAGACAAGCTCAAGGCCTACCTCGCCAGCAGATCTGCCATGGTTGTCGCGGAGTCTGCTGCCCAGCCACATCCACAGCTTCTGCTCGGACCCTCCGATCAGCCAGCTCTCTCAACTGACGCCATCTGCGAGCTGATCTCGGAGAGGGTCAACCAGCTGAGGACGGAGATGCTGTCCAAGATCCAGCTGGGCAAGGAGGAAGAAGCTGACAGGATGCAGCAGCTGATGGCAGAAAATGCCAGCCTGAAGAATCAGCTAGATCACCTCTCCTCTTCTCTGCAGCACAAGCTCGAAGATCTCTCCACTTCTTCCAGCTCAGAGGTCTCGGCTCTAAGGAAGGCCATTCAGAGTCTCAGCTCGGATTTCAACGTGTTCAAGACCATTGCTGAATCTGACCTCGCAAAGTCCCAGTAGACTCAGGACCAGGAGTGGATGGCTCAGTTCGCCTCTTTCCGAGCTGAGTTCGTCTCCCTCCACAAAGAGGTCTCTGCGACTTTTGCAGCTGTGCAGCGAGCTGAGCAGGAGCGCCAAGACCTGAAATTGGCGAAGAAGGTGGCAGAGAAGGACGCTGTTGAAGAGCTGTTTTCCCGCATTCAACAAGCTGAAGCCAAGTTGACCTCTCTGGATGGCACTGTTGCCACCCTTTTGGATGATGCCAAAAAGGGGGAAGACAAGGAGCCAGTAGCTGGGGAAGACAAGGAGCCGGCAGCTGGGGATGGACAAGGGAAAGCTGTTCTCCAACAAGGAAAAGGAGTGCCAGCTGAAGCTGAAGGGTCGCAGCCCGAACTGGAAGTCTCCCACGACCTCGTAGCCGAGCTCACAGCCGAGCTCGATGCAGAACTTGACGGGATATCCGTTGAAGACTGTATCGAAGCTGCCAAAACTATGGAGGTGCCTAAGGAGAAGTACTTGAATCCCTCTTGGATCAAGAAGTTCGCTGTCGATCAGGCCAAAAAGGTAGCCAAGTTCGAGAAGGAGCTCGCCAAGGTGGAGAAGAACGTCGACAGAAACAAAGCCAGCCGGAGTGTGCGAAGAATCAACAAGCACCAGATGAAGGCTGAGGCTAGAAAGTCAACGCATCAGCTGCAGAAGAACGCTCCACTCCCGTCTCGATACCCACATGTTGACAAGTGGATGAATGCGAAGTGGAACGATGACTGGGAACAGTTCAAGCATGTGTTCGTCAATGACTTCTATTACTAGAAAGTCTACTCGACTGAAGACCCAAGGCTAGCCTTCAAGGAAGCCCTGTGGGAACTCAGATCTGGAGACCCTGGAATGTTTAGTCAGTTCAAACGAGCTATGCTGAATGCTCAGCTTGATCCCAACACTGTTCCAGTTCCAAAGAAGTGCATATACCGCCCTCCGATGATCAAAGGCACAAGCACGCCAAATAGAAATACGATCTTGGCCGAGGCGAGGCAAGTATGCAAGGAACACGGCGTCAACTCTGGGATTGAGTCGGAAGCGAAGAAGGAGATCTTCAACCGTATCTTCAACAAGTACGGTCAACAGTATTTCTGAGCTGTCAAAGTTTTTGAGCTGATAATGTTTTTGGATGTTGTAGTTTTTGAAGCAACTGTTGTATCTTTCTATGTTTTGCGCTTAACTTTGTAACCTTCAGTTGTAACAAAAACTTCAAAGTATATAATACGATTCACCTTGATGAACAATTCCTCATTGTCCAAGCTCTGAATCACAAAGTCTTTCAATTTCATGTTATAACTGTGCTAACCCTTTGATGTTTTATCTTATAGACTGTCTAGAATTTCAACTGAGATTTTAGATAAGTTAGTGAGGTTTAGATCAGTAGTGGTTTCAAGTTGTAAGTGGTTTTGGCATCATCAAAAAGGGGGAAATTGTTGGGAAATTTATTAGTATAAGTTTTGATGAATTCCAAAACCGGCTGACCCCAACCGAGTAGATGTTGCCAGTACCTAATGTTAGAATTTAGGCTCGCTGTTTGAGCAAAGTTAAGATTTTATCTTTACAGGTCTCCAGCTGAAGATGGCAACAAGGCGTCACTCAGACAGAACATCAGTTGTGAAGAAAGACAACTGAGAGTTCATTTGTTCAGATGTAAACAAGGGGAAGTCTTCAGAACATCAGTTGAAGGAAACCAACTGAGCGTTCATCAAATGAGAAACAGTTGAAAGGAAGAGAACATCAGATGAAAAAGAAATCATCTGAGGGTTCAAACCCAACTGAGTAAAGAAGTGGAAGACAACTGAGGGCTCAGTTTCAGAACCTCAGTTATAGAATCTGAACAAGGAGTTCAACTGTTTTGAAGTTCAAAGTCAGCTGAGAACTCAACAGATCGGAACATCAGCTGAAGATCACTCAGATGAAGGTCAAGACTTTCAACCGACAAACCGAAGTTGACTGTCAAAGATTTGAATTTCAAAAGGAAGTCACATGAGGGTTTGACCGTTCAGTCATTACCCCATCTGGCCCAACACAAGGCTGTCTCAGATGGAAAGCAGAGGAGCACAGATGTCATATCGGGAAAGTCTGCAGAGATGAGAGACAATCCATCGCTTTCAACCGATCAGAGATCAACTGCTCCTCCAACGGCTAGTTGATTCTCTCCGCCTATAAATAGAGGCATCCTCTCATTCGAGAAGTAGAGACGCAGATAGACACATAGACGACGAAAAAATTCAAAAGCTTTCTCGAGAGAAATCAAAGCAAATCTGCAAAATCATCATCTAAGAGCATCAACAGCTGAGAGTTCCAATTTGAGAGAACATTAGTAGCTGAGGGTTCCTAGAATTCGAAACTGTTTTTGATCTTAGGTTGAGTGTTTATTCGTTCAAGCCTTAGATCCAGCTCTCATTCTTGATCGAGCTGTAGTTGGAAATCCTACCCTTTCTCACACCCTAAAAAGTGTGCTAGGACCTTACTCTTCCTGTAATTGAGTAGTCAGGTCATCAAGTACCCGCAAACTTGACTTAGGCTGTTTAGTGCCCGGAAACTAAACTGTAACGGTTACTCAGCCCGCGTAAGCTGAGTGGTTCTGTCCAGAAGAACTTGGACTGAGGTGTGTGGACTCACATCTCCCCGTGGACGTAGGAGTTATCTCCGAACCACGTAAATCTTGTGTGTCGTGTTTATTTTTATTCAGTCCATATTACATTTCTAACTGACCGAACTAACCAGCATTCAAACCTCTTTTGCACTTTTTCAACCGAGCTGTTTTGGTTCTTGACCAACCGAGCTGGTTTGCGTGAGTTGTTTTTAATGAGTTTATTTTCCACCACATTCCTCACAGCACCGCTCTTCCAGCTGAGTTTGCTTACTCAGCTGTGAGATCCCACCTGAGTCCTTTTACTCAGTTGAAGTTGTTTTCAAGTGTTAAGTTTTTCGAAAGTTGAAAAATCCTAACTGGTGTATTCCCCCCCCCCCCCCCCATACACCAGTAACTCGTTTCGGGACCATCAAGAGTAGAGAGTATAAAAGGGTATAAATCCTTCTTGTATACCTATAAGGATATAAAAGGGTATAAATCCTTCTATAAGGGTATAAAAGTCCCAAAATAAAACAAATGGCTATTTGGACACTTTTTGTTTTCAATGGCTAGAATTCATCTTTTGTTTTTAGGAAGTGCTATTTTGACTTTTTGCTCTTCACTTTATGTATATCCTTCTCCTTTAAAACTTTCCTTATTTACGACTCATTGCCATTACTTTCTCCATCATTAATTTAATTAAGTTAAACTAAACACTCTTAACTTAATTAATTAAACTCATTAACTAAACTAACCCAATCCAAATAAACACATAACTCAACCCAAATTTATGCCCAACCCAACTCACATCACTCAGCCCAAAATCTGCAATTATATTCTCTCAAACCCTAGAACTCTATCGGTGCCGATCTCCTTCCTCTCTCTCACTCTCATTCTGATCTCTCATCCCTCTCTCAATCTCCATCTGCAAATTGTCGCCGTTATCTTCTCAATCATCTCCATCTCCCAATCTCCTCTCACTCTCATCTAATCGTCACCGATCACAAAACGACGACTCTCATCTCTCATCTCTCTCACTCTAATTTCTGCAATACTGTGTTCAAATCTCTCTGAAACCCTAGATCTAAATCGGCGCCGATTGAGTTCTGCAAATCCTCTCACTCTGATCTCTTGATTCTCAGAGCCTGGTGGCGATGCCTCTAAAAAACCCTAAACCCAAATCTGCATATGTTGATTCTGAGAGCCTGGTGGCGAGGAGCGAATCGTCGCCGCTCTACCATGCCTCTGAGGCTGAATCGGCGCCGATCTATGACGATTCTCAGACTCAATCGTCATCGCCGCCGCTCTATCACGATTCTCAGACTCAAAGCCCTTCACCGCTGCTCTATGACGATTCCGAGACTCAGAGCCCTTCGTCGCCGCTCAATGATGTGAGCACGACGCCGGCGATGAAGTGGGTGGTGTCTGGTTTTTCATTTCAATTTCCTTACACTTTTCTTATTTTCGAGACTCAAAATTCTTCATTTTTTTTGTTTACTGGTTCTTTAAATTATTTTTGCAGTTTCCTTACACTTTCCTTTTCCTTACAGCCTCACTTCTTAATTTCAATTTCAATATGCAATTTCAATTTAAGGACAAATTTCCTTACAGTTTCAACACTTAAGCATGAAAAATTAAAACACGAAAAAAATGTAAGCAATGAAAAATAAAACACGAAAAATCTAAGGCATGAAAATACATGCAACTTTTTTTCTTTTTTCGAAAACATTACATGTAAAAACAAAATTGCTGAAAAATTAGTTTAAGGCATGAATTTAATTGCCAAGAATTAAAGTAGAGAGGTTGGTGCAGTTTTTAAACAACAAATGCTAATTGCAATTAACAAATCCCATCTTCACTACCCTTATTGTCTTTTTACACCACTTTATTCCACTTTACCAGCTTTTCTTAAACTCCGCACAAACAGTAAACGTTCCATTTTTTACATTACGGAGGGAATAGTATATTGAACCATTTCATAATGAATTGATCGTTTCTAAATAAAAAATATTTCCTCAATTTTTTTATAAGTGTTCTTCATCCCAAAATCATGCGCACCAAGAAAATTGAAAAATTTACCAATGGAATCTTATTAATTAGTATTATAAATGAGGGTAGTGTATTTGGTCACCCTGTGGTCGACCACACAAGCTAAAAATGGTAATATAGGTTTTGAAAATGGAAATATATCCTAATTGGCAAGCATAAACCCTAGGAGAAATATGATTATTTTTATTTTAACAATCAACTTTCTTTTTCTTTACGCGTCTGGCTGGTCACTGTGTGATCGAATATCATTATCCTATAAATGAATACACATAACTAATTGCCAAATTACGAGAAATATTTTATAAGTGTAAAATAATAAGAATGGCATTAATTTACTTTTGCATTTTGCAATAAAACACTTATTAGGCAACACGCGAAAAATTAAAATGATACACTTCAAAAAATCGAGATAGTAATTATCTTTTCAAAAAGTGTGGATCATATTACTTTAATTATTTTTTATTATTCACATTAACAATTATCATTGAAAATGAGCCACTTGTTAACGGGACTAAGGGAGTATTAAAGTTAGCCCGTCTCTGAACTAAATTTACAGATCGAATTCTCTATTGCATTTCCGTGTTACATCTCCTATTATATTAATAAGAGAATGACACGTGATATGATTATAGTTTAAAATTTAGGGAATTTTCCTTATACATACTCAAAATCTTAAACCTTTAATCATATATACTCCCCCCGTCCCACCAGACTTGTCTTATTTCTTTTAGGCACGGGGTTTAAAGAGAAAATAATTAAAAATAGAAAGTATGTTTAGTAGAGTTTTTAAAGTAAAATAAAGTGGGTAGAGAGAGTGAATAATGAACTAAAGTAGTAAAGTAAAATATAGTGGGTAGAGAGAGAGTGAATAGTGATATAAAGTGGAATAAAGTGAGTAGAGAGAAAATGAGAATAGTGAATGACACAGAGAATGATGTGAAAAAGTATGATGAAGGGTGTAAACTGAATTGTTTAACAATTTAATTATCTTTTTATTATTTTCAAAAAAGAAAACAGGACAAGAATAACGAGACAGTTCGAAAAGGAAAATAGGACAAGAATAACGGGACGAAGGGAATATGTAATATGAAAAAATAAAGGATCTCGTTTGCTAAATTTATGGGTCATTCATCATAGGGGTGAAAGCATGGAAAGCGGGTTTCCGGGTTATCCATACCCTACCCGTACCCGGCCGGGTATTGAGTACCCAATACCCGTAATTTGCGGGTATTGGAAGGATATGGGTTTGAGATTTTTAGAAAATACCCTAACGGGTATACTCGTTAGGTTATTGGGTGCCCGGTCAACACCCGATCAACAATATACAATTATTTATTATATATAATTACTAATTTTATACTATAAATTATAAATATATTCATAATATATATTCATTTTTAAGCTAAAACCTAAACCTAAACATAACTTATGAATAATATATATTCATAGTAATTTATTTGTTGAACTTAAATATTTAAACTATGTTTAGTATTAATTTGTTGTTGTCGTCTAGTTGTTGCTACATAGTTGGTTATTAATTTGACATTGAAAATTATTGAAAAATTGAGCGGGTGAAAAATTACCATATTTTTGTGTTTTTTTTTTCTAAACGGGTACACCGCGGGTACCCTATACCCGGGTTGGATATACCCGACTGGATATTGGGTACCCGTTCAGCTAAAATGGAAAGGATATGAGTATTTATTTTTTGCTTATTTGGGTACAGGTACCTGCAAATGCGGGTATAAAGTATCCACGGGTACCCGTTTATTCATCCCTAATTCATCGGTCACACATTGAAAACCAAAGTTCATAGTAATAGTGTCAAATCATCTCACGCAAGTTCTTAAGTGTTTTATTGTACGATTTAATTATCAATATTGGTATTGTATACTAATAAACAGGGATTTATAATTCAATTGAGCATTATAATGAAGAACTAAGTGTAAAAATAGGATCGCAACTTTCGTTCATTTGAGAATTAAATTTTTTTTTCTGTGAGCCCTAAAAGTTAGGACTATAATTTTTTGTCCTTACATTTTTTGGACAATATCGGGCTTTTTGAATATGACTAAAGCCGGATGTTGATATAGATTACACATTGAACACAAGTCAATAAAAAAAGTAATAAAATAATTTAAATAGAAAATAAAGAAAAAATTTAATGAATAGAAATAAAATTAATTTTTTTATTCTCCCCCCTCTATGTCGCTCTATTCCACCCGCCTCCGCTCTCCCTTTCTCTCTTTCTTCAGCCCCTCTGCGGCGGCGCAGCCGCCAAGACCCCGCTTGAGAGTCACACGGCAATAGATGCAGCTTTGCATTAGAAGGATTTACCGCATCCTTGAAAAAATGTATGGGTTTGCGGGTTTAGTTGTTAGGTGAGAAAGAGAGGGAGGCGGGGGATGAATGAGAAGGATTTGACAGCCGCCGCCGCCACCGATGCCCGTCGGTAAAAGGATCGATGATGGTCGAGTTTGAAGCATGGCGGGGGGTGAATGAGAAGGATTTCGCAGCCGCCGCCGTCGGTGAGAGGAGGTTGAAGTATATATGGGCGATTTGGCAGAATCCTTCTCGCCCCTATTCATCTGTCTCTTGACCGTGTGAAGCAGCATCTCCGGTTACTTTTTCGGAGACGTGAATCTGGTGGCAGCGACATACTCTTGGCTGCGGTGAGAGAGCAACAACGGTTCTCGCCAGCAGCGCCTTTGCGGTTGCAGATCGTGTTGGTAGGATTTTTTATTTTTTTTTTTATTTTTTTTTTAAACATTGAATTCTGGCTATACAGGTGTCAGAAACGATCCCGTCGATGATGGCTCCGACAACCGGTAATCAACCCAAGAGAGGCGGGTAGGCTAGGAGAAACAGAGAGAAGAGGAAAAAATTAATTTCTTTTTTATTTTTTTCATTATTTTTTAATTCAATTTTAATTTTTTTTGACAACTTGCGTGCAATGTGGTATCCACGTCAGCATCGGGTTTGAGTTATCATCAAAAAAGCCCGATTTGTACTAAAAATGCTAGAAAAAAAGGTTATAGTCCTAATTTTCAGGGCGCAGAAAATAGTCCTAATTCACATATGAGCAAAAGTTGTGGTATGAATACATAACTTCAAGTTTATAATTCAATAGAGGTATATATGTTTCTTAGAATGATATGAAAATGTGCTTCAATATAAAATTTACAAAGCTTAACAATTACTCCCTTCATCCACCAAGAATTGTCCCATTTATTGCTTGGCACGTGTTTTAAAAAAACTGGAAAAGTAATTTTGAGTGAGGTAAAAGTTAGGAAGTAGGGGTAGTACTAATCAAACCATTAAATTTGTTAATCCTTAATTACTTTTTGGGTGTGGTTATATGGCCTTTTTTTACTGAATTTTTATTTATGGAAGCTACTCACTTCATTTTTTTTTTAAACCAGGTTTGTGTTAGCCTTTTGTTCTCAATTTTTTTTATTGAAGCTACTGCTTTTATTATTCCCTCCGTCCACGAAATGGTTGTCACTTTTGCTACTCCCTCCGTCCATGAATCATATCCCCATTTGGGTTCTGACACGGAAAATAAGAAAGTTAATAAAGTTATTTTGAGTGGGGTAAAAGTTAGAATGTAGGGGCAGTAGGATAATGACAAAAAAACAGTGGTAATGACAAAAAGAGGTGGTATTGACCAAAAAGTGGGAATAAAGTTGTTGTGATGACTAAAAAGTAAGAATAAAGTTGTTGTGAGGTGGGACCACCAATGGCAAAGGATAGTAAATAAATGAAAAGTAGGAGGGTGTGATTGTATAAAAAGGTAAGTAGGGATTTGATTCATGAACAAAAAAATGTGGGTAAGTAGGGATTTGATTCGTGGACGGAGGGAGTACTTAAGTTTGTTCACGAAATAGTTGCCACTTTTGCTACTCCACTCACATTTATTGTGGGACCCTTACTCCACTCACAACAATGCTCACTATAATTCACTACTACCTACCATTTTCTTAAAACCCGTGTTGTCCACAATATGGCAACCATTTCGTGGACGGAGGGAGTATTTCTAAAACCAGGTTTTGATATTTAAACTTCAATTTGTTTTTTATGTATTGTTATGTAAATCTGTGCAACATTAAAATAATGATACAATTGGAACAGGAAAAAAAAAAGAACAGAAAATTTAGGCGCATAACAAAAGGCTGAAAAGCTGTAATGAGAAATTGGAGGCAAAACTGATTGCAAAATTAAAATTGGAGGCAAAACTTCTAAATTTGGAGCCAAATATCTCAAAAGTACCTTTTCATTCATTGATTGCTCTCAAAAAATTTGGAGGAAAATTTAAACTCTACCCTGCACTTACACAATAAATACAACATTCAAGTCTCATTCTATCCATTACTACAACTACATTTCAATAACTACAACTAAAACACAGCAGCATGGCAGATGCACGAAAGCAGCCCGATTTAACACATGAGGAAAAAAATATCGCACAGTAGCTCTTACAACACAGTTAGCAGTGGTAGTCTTAATTATGGTGCCAAAAAAAGGCTGCACAGCTATTCCACGTGGATGTGAGAACCATCTTTCGCATATGGAAGGAAGCTGCTGCTCAACAAGCCCTGGGAAAACCAATTCAATTAGCCAGTTTCAAAAAAGAAGCAAAACACAAAGATAAAAAGGTACTCGATGTAGCAAAAGTCAGAAAATTATCTGTGTTACAGAGATCTTCTCTTAGGATCATGTCAGAACAGTTTGGTATAAGTAAGAGTTTACTACATAGATGGATAAAAGAGAAGAAGCTCAGGCCACATACCAATGCCATTAAGCCTTTTTTAGCCCCTCAAAATATGATCAATAGGCTGACTTGGAGTATTAGTCAGCTTTGTTCCAGAATTTGTGATGGGAAAATCCCTTTTCAGAATATGTATAATGTGATATATGTAGATGAGAAGTGGTTCAACTTACAAAAGTGTCAGCCAGGTATTACCTACTGCAAGAAGAAATAGAGCAGCATAGGACATGCAAATCTAAAAGATTCATAGAGAAAATCATGTTTACATGTGATGTGGCAAGACCACTAATCAGTGACAATGGAGAGGTGATATTTGATGGCAAGATAGGCATTTTCCCATTCATAACCGAGGAACCAGCACAAAGAAACTCAAAGAACAGATTGAAAGGCACCATAGAAACTAAGACACTTCTAATAATTACACGAAGTGTCATGAGAGATCAGTTCATCAATGAGGTCAGTATATCTATCAGAATTTTTCAGAAAATGCATCATTTAGTTATTATTTGCATAACATAACATCATAGATAGCACATACCCTCAGGGAATTGCAACAAATTCTCATCATAGGGTGCATCAAACATCCAAAATTAGACAACATTAAGGCTAACTAATGGTTGCTCATATAAAGAAGCACAGAACAAGCGCATAAGAGGCACAGAACACAAGTGCAACATCAATTTCTCATCATAAACACAAAGCATCCAAAATTAGACAGCTTATAGGCTAATCTAATGGTTGCTCATATAAACTGGGAAGAACAGGCGCATAAAAAGCACACAACAAGTGTAAAATCATGGCATCACTAACCACCAAATAAGGCACATAACCTCAGAAAATAGCAACAATTTCTCATCACATGCAATTTAGTTTATGGCATCACCAGCCCCAACTCAATTCTAAAAACAAAATTAGAACGCAATTACCTCAGAAAATAGCAACAAGTTCTCATCACAGCAAATATGGCATCACTAGCCCCCAACTCAATTCTAAAAAAAAATTTAGAACGCAATCACCTCATCATATCAGAGATAGCACGACAGGGAAGAACATCTTTAGTGTCTGAAGATAAGCAATTCGCTCCTCTTCAGTTTGCTATCTCATTCGTAGAGGTGGTGGTGGAGGTATCTCATCCACAAAGAATTCACCATTAGCCACCCATGCATCATACCTAGATTCCGGGTACAGAGATTCTGCAAGCCCAACCCACCGTTTATATTTGACGGATTCGTATTCAGCAAACTCCGACAAGAAGCCCTGGTCCATCAAAGGTGTTTCCGGCACCATGGAGTCGGATTTCACAGCTTCGAGGGAGATCTCCATGGAAGAGATCAGATATGCAGATGGAAGATCTCCATAGCATTATCGCCGGCGGTAGTGGAGTGAAGACTTGGTGGTTCAGAATCCGCACCAAGAAATGGTGTTTCCGGCACCATTTGGCCGGCGGCAGTGGAGTGAAAACTTGGTGGTTCAGAATCCGCACCAAGAAATGGTGTTTCCGGCACTATTTGTACAGGGTCAGACTCCGATTCCAATTCCCACGAGTAAGTTGGAATCGGGGAAAATGGGTGGCTACGGGAGTAGATAGATCGGAGAGGAATACTGGCGAATTCGAGCCATAGATATTTTCAGAGAGAGGCGGAGATTCAGGGGTAGCCATTGAAGAAGAGAGAAACGACAGAAATGACGAGAAGAGAGTAATCTAGGGTTTCTATGAGTATGGCGAGAGAGAGAGAGAGAGAGTGAGAGATAGAGGATAGATAGTGGGTAGGTATGAATAATTGGGCTGTGTGTTTTGAGTTGAATAATTAGTTAGGATTAGTGTTTAAGTGTGATGAGTTAATTATTTGGAGTGGGTTCACAATGGCAAATGGTAGAAAAAATGGAAAATGAGGAAGGGTATTATTGTACAAAAAGCAGAGTGAGACAATTCTTTGTGGACACAAGGAAAATGGGGTAAGTGGGATAATTCTTGGTGGACGTAGGGAGTACAATTTTTAATTAACTACTCCCTGCGTTCACGAAATGATGCCCCATTTCGTGTTCGGCACGGAGATTAAGAAAGTCGATAAAGTTGTTTGAGTGGGGTAAAAGTTAGAAAGTAGAGGTAGTGAGATAATGACAAAAAAGAGGTTGTATTGACCAAAAAGTAGAAATAAAGTTGTTGGGATAATAAAAAGTGGAAATAAAGTTGATGTGAGGTGGGGTCATCAATGACAATGGATAGTAATTTTAATAAAGTAATGAGAGTATATTGGTAAAAATAACGAAATAGAGCATCATTTAATGAATACAAATAAGGGACAAAACGGGACATCATTTCGTGAATGGAGAGAGTATTTTAATTAAACGCGACCAATGTACATATCTCTTTTTTTTTCCCGATTGCTTATTTGTATTTTCCACTTTTCTTAAAGAGATGCAAATTTTGAAGACTAGGGCTTGATTTGATAGTGATGGTGTAGTCAGTTAGATAGTCATGTACATTTTTTTGTTCCGTGGAAACCCACGTACATATTCTATCTTTACATGCTTAAAAAAGGTGTCACTTTTGGTAGTTTTATATATTAAAGTGGGTCGAATTTATCGTTCAAAGTTCAAAATGGGTATTTAATTAATGTTTTGGTTCTTCTCCATTTATACAATTAAATTATGTAATCGATAATGTGCGACTTTAAATGATGTTATTATTATTATTTTTAATTTGGGAAAGGGGAATTGTATAACTTGAACATAAGACCTTTTTTTTTTTTTTTTTGATATCGCGCAGCCGCTGCCTTCGGTGCGCACTGGTAAACCCCCGTCCCTTGTGCAGTAGCCTGCAAATCACACAGGACAGGTAAACTACACTTTCCAAGTACAGGTGTGACAGACTCGACCTATAGAGGCGCTTCATGAGGTTCGAACCTGAGACCTCTGTGTTTACACAACAAGATTTACTGCTTAATCTGCTTTGCTTGGATTGACAAACAAAATATTATTTTCAGCAATAAACTTGGATTGAGATCGTGTTTTGGACTTAGAACTCAAATTATAAAAATTTATTTTTCTGTAAAGAATAACACATCGAGCAAAATTGAGATTAACATAACAAATTAATCCTTATTAAAGGAAAGAACACTCACACATATATTCCCAACGTGTCATAACAATATAAATATTTAAAACTTGTATGAGTCTATGAGATTGTCTCAAATGAAATGTACGTCGAAATGCGTATTTGCTATCATATTAATTTGTGAGTTTATTGGTTTTGAATAATTTAGCATTTTTTTTAACAACATTACAAGACAATTTAAATACTGCGTGACGGTGGACTCGAACCCGTAACTTTTGGTCCGGACATTAACCACATTGCCACTAGGCTAACACACACACAATTTAGCATCCTTGTTTATTACTCCGGTGGTGGCCAATTACCTGGATTGATTTACATAACAAAGTCTAATTAAAGCAACTTGGGGGAGACTAAACTATAGTACTGTTTTATATACTGAAAAACATTTCAGTAACCTTTGATATATATATAGGGAGTGGTTCACATGGAAACTCCTCCCTATGAGTTAACTAGTACCTTAATCTTGACCATTGATGTATATATCATTTACGGATGAGATTTTTTTTCACAAATATAGATAATTAATCTGAAGATTTCGATTAATCCACTTTCCCATTAGTGAAGGGTATTAAAGTAAAAGAATAATACAAAAAGATTGTATTTCCTATCCGTAAGCGCAGTAAAAGATTTGTGTATCTTTACAAATCATGCGACCCTAAAAAAATAAAGATAATATCCAATCTTCCATACGATTACTGCATATTATTATATCAAACACTGAATCAAGCAATATGTTCACACGATTGCAGCGACCCATCGATCGCGCTACAAGGAAGTACAGGAATGGCCAAAAAGTGCAGGCCATTTGATGGTGAAATTGATGGATGTAAGTGATTTTAAATTCATTCATGTTGGTTAGTTGTTGTTATCGTGTAGTCTATCTCCATTTTGTGTTAATTTCTTCATCTATTGATTTGTTTTTTTTCCCAATATCTGTTTGTAACATTTGAAAAGTAAAGGAGTATTAATTGTGTACATATTTTACTTTATTCTTGAGGTTTGTTGCTCCGATTTTGAAACTAGAGTCCATTCACAATTATAAAGTGATGGCTACTTCTTTGTACACAGCAATGACTTAGCATAATATTTGCTCAAATCTATTTCCTTATGTCTAACAATTTAATTCTCCAAAGCTTCTGTTGAACTCATCCATTACGTTTGGATCATTATATTAGCTTAATCATTCGAAAGTTAATGTACATCACAATTGTATTTGTAGAAATATATACCATTTAATTTGTGCTGGATTGATATCACAGCTCAATATGTGTTGATCTCGTAAGAAAAACATGATTTTTATCATGGCCACTACACATATAATAAATCGTCAAAATCCTTCATAGTTCTTCTTACCCAAACTTCTTCAAATGCACAGAGCTTCATTGCTTGCTACAATAAGAAATATATTTTTTTGCTGCTATAAATGTCAAGAACAAAAGTAAAATTAGTTAACCTTTAAGTTTTCTGAATTTATAAAGGGAGAATTGATCCTCATGTTAAAAATGTATTCTAGATGTATTTAAGTTGTTGATGAGTACCAAAATAATAGTACTCAACCTCAAAATTATATTTCTAGAACTTTATCTCCAATATACGTGGTTTTAATCTTAATTTCTTAGCCAAAATGATCCAATTCAACTTAATTATGAATTCTCTGTGGAGACATATATCAAACAGTTGGCGGTGTAATCTAGATACCAAAGATACACATAAAAACTTAATATTTCTAGAACGAGGGTGTTAAGAATTATATTAACATGATCACACTACCTTGTAAATTATCATTATATATGAATGAAATTTAATGTTCACATGAATTTGGTAAATTGGGTGCATATGTGTATGCAAGGAAATAAAAATGCATAATATGTTGCTTAATTTTTTTGCTTTTATTGCTTAGTATAATTTTTTTAAAAAGTGTCAATTTAGTAATATTTGATTATGCATTTGGAGACTGTTGCTTAAATGTGTGTATGATCTTGCTTCTTTCTTTTGATATTATTGCATATCACAAATTATAAGAAATTTATTTTATCATTTATTAACAAAGCTATATGTTACGTTAAGCAATAAAATATAGTTTGTAAGAAATATTGGCCATGAATTTAAGCAGCTAAAATGAGTTTTTCAAAAATTATAATGTTGAATAAAAATGCATAATATGTTGCTTATTATTTTTGATTTTATTGCTTATTATAATTTTTATTCAAAATTTCAATTAAGTAATATTTGATCATGCATTTGGAGTCTGTTGCTTAAATGTGTTTCTGATATTGCTTCTTTCTCTTATTATTATTGCATATCACGAATTTAAGCAGCTAAAATGAGTTTTTCAAAAATTATAATGTTGAATAAAAATGCATAATATGTTGGTTATTATTTTTGATTTTATTGTTTATTATAATTTTTATTCAAAGTTTCAATTAAGTAATATTTGATCATGCATTTGGAGTCTGTTGCTTAAATGTGTATATGATATTGCTTATTTCTCTTGTTATTATTGCATATCACGAATTTATATTGCTTGTCTAACTCTTTTTACAGGTAATAGACAAGTGAGTATCGAAAGATCAATTACCAATTCAAAGATTAGTAAGAGAAAGATAGTAGTTTCCGATGACGAAGATTTCGAGAATATACCACCAAATCATATGATGGTACATGAGCAGGTATTTCCTAAGATGTCATCTAGATGTTGCGCCCAAGTGCTTGTGCACACCATACGTGATATGAGTGAAATACAGAAGAGTGCTATAAGAGATATCGGATTTGAACATGTTGGGAAAATTATTAGTATAAGTTTTGATGAATTCCAAAACCAACTGACCCCAACCGAGTAGATGTTGCCAGAACCTAATGTTAGAATTTAGGCTCGCCGTTTGAGTAAAGTTAAGATTTTATCTTTACAGGTCTCCAGCTGAAGATGGCAACAAGGCGTCACTCAAACAGAACATCAGTTGTGAAGAAGGACAACTGAGAGTTCATATGATCAGATGGAAACAAGGGGAAGTCTTCAGAACATCAGTTGTGAAGGAAACCAACTGAGCGTTCATCAGATGAGAAACAGTTGAAAGGAAGAGAACATCAGATGAAAAGGAAAGTCATCTGGGGGTTCAAACCCAACTGAGTAAATACAAGGAAGACAACTGAGTGTTCAGTTTCAGAACCTCAGTTGTAGAACTCGAACAAGAAGATCAACTGCTTGAATTTCAAAGTCAGCTGAGAGTTCAACAGTTCATAACATCAGTTGAAGACCACTTAGATGAAGATCAAGACTTTCAACCGACGAACCGAAGTTGACTGTCAGAAAGGTTAAGATTTGAATTTCAAAAGGAAGTCACATGAGGGTTGACCGTTCAGTCATTACCCCATCTGGCCCAACACAAGGCTGTCTTAGATGGAAAGCAGAAGAGCACAGATGCCATATCGGGAAAGTCTGCAGAGATGAGAGACAAGCCATCGCTATCAACCGATCAGAGATCAACTGCTCCTCCAACGGCTAGTTGATTCTCTCCGCCTATAAATAGAGGCATTCTCTCATTTGAGAGATAGAAGACATACGAGACAGACTGAAGCAAGAGAGAAAAGTTCAATCACAAGCGAAAGAAAAATCTGCTAAACTCCTATTCTAAGAACATCAGCAGCTGAGAGTTCAAGAGTGATAGAACATTAGTAGCTAAGGGTTCATAGAGTGAAAATCTGTCTTAGATCTTAGTTTGAGTGTTTATTCGTTCAAGCCTTAGATCCAGCTCTCATTCGTGATCGAGCTGTAGTTGGAAATCCCACCCTATCTCACACCCTAAAAAGTGTGCTAGGACCTTACTCTTCCTGTAATTGAGTAGTCAGGTCGTCAAGTACCCGCAAACTTGACATAGGCTGTTTAGTGCCCGAAAACTAAACTGTAAGGTCGATAAGTACCCGCAAACTTATCCTTAATGGTTGCTCAGCCCGCGTAAGCTGAGTGGTTCTGTCCAGAAGAACTTGGACTAAGGTGTGAGGATTCACATCTCCCCGTGGACGTAGGAGGGTTCCGAACCACGTTAAATCCTGTGTGTCCGTGTTTGTTTTTATTCAGTTGCTTTTGCATATTTATCTGATCAATCTAACCGACATACAAACCGCATTTGCACATTTTCAACCGAGCTGTTTTGGTTCTTGACCAACCGAGCTGTTTTGCGTGAGTTGCTTTTAACGAGTTTATTTTTCCACCACTTTCCGCACAGCCTCACTCTTCCAGCTGAGGTCGCTTACTCAGCTGTGAGATTCCAACTGAGTCCTCTTTCACTCAGTTGAAGTGATTTTTCAGGTTTAAGTTTTTAAATCCTAACTGGTGTATTCCCCCCCACACACACACCAGTAACTCGTTTCGGGACCATCAAGTGGTATCAGAGCAGTGGTTCAAAAGACTGCTGACTCTGTTTCACGAGGTGTGAATTCAAGAATTTTCTTCAGTGGTCAACTGAATAGATCTTTTCACGCTAGTGCATTCTTGCTCGCATTTTTGTCCTATTTTTGTTTGTGCAGATGGACGTCAAGGACAAGATCGTAGTCATGTTCTCTGTAGTCAATTATACATCATGGAGAACTCGAATGAAGAAGATCCTTCTGTCAAAGCATCATAGGATGCAACAAGTTCTCACTTCTGGACCAATCGTCATACGAGACAGAATACTTCGCACTCCCACAAATCCCAACGATGGAGATGCAGTAGTGGAGTATGTGGAGAAACAGCCAGAAGACTACACTCCGGAGGAGGCCAAGGTGAGCCAGCTGGATATCTGGGCTCAGAGCACAATAATGTCCACAGTTGGACAAGATTATCTGCCCTGGATAGAGGAGTGTGAGACTGCAAAAGAGATGTGGGACATCCTGGCCTCGCTAAGTGAAGGAAGCGACGAGACGAAGGAAAACAAGTTCTCACATGCATGTCAAAATTTTGACAATTTCAGTCTGCGACCTGATGAGACTATTGATCAGCTAGAGCTCCGGTTTATGGACATCATCAGAAGAATCCAGTCCATCCGGAAAGGAAAATACACTCTAAGAGAAATAAACCTCAAAGTGTTGCAAGCTCTACCGGCTGAGTGGGATACTTTCACAAATATCCACGAGAGCCGAGCTGACCTTGGTGAAATGGGAACTGAAAGATTCTCAATCTTGAAAGGAAATGAGTATAAGGTCAACAGAAGGAGGTCGCAGCCCTCAAGTCAGACAAATAGAATTGAGGATGTCGGCTCAGCATCAAAGTCAGTGGCCCTCCGAGCTGACTACTCAAAGTCGAGATCGTCAAGGCCAACCAGATCGGCTGACACGACTGCAAAGGAGCCAAGCAGAGAGGAACTGCAACAGAACATTGCAGCGTTGTCAAAGAAGTTAGCCGATATGGATACTCGGTTCGGCAAATATAAACGTTTCTATAAACCAAACCGAACTCGAGACAGTTCGAAGCCAGTCACCAATGGTTGCTTCGAATGCGGCAAGGAAGGACACTTCAAAGCTGACTGCCCAAACCTCTCAAAGAAGGAAAGAGAAGCACTGAGGGCCAAGCAAACTGCAAAGAACAAGGCCATGGTAGCAGAAGAAGCAGCTGACGATATGGACATCTTCACAGACACTGAAGATGAGGACGAACTGACCTCTACTAACAAAGTCATCAGTCCGGATCAATGCCTCATGGCAATTGGAACCGACCAAGATGATATTGAGGTACAATCTAATCCTGCTCGCTTAAATTCTTCCAATACTTCTAACCTGCAGGAATCTCTGAGCGATGAATTGGAACCTTCCTGGAATGATTTTCAAGAACTCACTGAGGAACTGCATCAGCAGTCGGTTGAGTTTAAGAGTCTTCAAGCTCAGTTCGCCAAGCTTGAAGATTCCTTAACCGAAAAAGAGGATCTGATCACAAGCCAAACTCAGGAGATTGAGAATCTCAAGAGTCAACTGATCAAGGCTAAGGCTCCAGCTGATGAGGAGTTGACAAAGTAAAACAAAGAACAGCAAGATCAGTTGAAAAATCAAGATGCTCAGATCAAACAGCTGTTAAAGAAGTCAGATGGACAAACCGAGCAGATAGCTGTACTCATCAAGGAGTTGCAAACTGAGAAGAACAATCTAATCAAGCTGTATCAGTCATCCATGATCATCGAAAACCTTTTAAGTTACAGCAGACAGATGGATGACGTGTCAGGACTCGGTTATGATGTTGTCAAGGATACTGGGATTCCACCAGCAACTTTCATCAAACCAGTAGAAGTTACAGCTGTAGAGCCAGACACAACTAAGTCTCCAGAAGCTAATTCAATTTCCACCTCTCAACAAGTTCAAACAACCAATGAAATTACAACTGAGAAGGGAAAAGGAGTAGCTGATGTAGGACAGAATATTCCATCGGTTGAGGTTTCAACCGAGGGGGAATGTTCCAAAAGTCAGAAGAGGAATCAGAGGCGTCGAAAGCACAACCGCAACCGATCTCAAAACCAGAACCGACCTCTGCATCAACCTCAAAGTCAACATCAGAAAGAATGGAACCGACCTCTGAACAAGCAAGGATTCAATCATCTGAATCAACAGCGGTTCCAACATCAGTTCGACCAAAGGTTCCAACATAGTCAACCAATGAGGAACTGGTCAAACAACTGGAGATATTCATGCCATAATACTAATCATCAACAGGGCATGAACAGCTACAGACAACCCTCAGGAAGTTGGAATCATAATCAGCCACAAAGATTCCAACAGGGCGTCCGACCTCACAGACAAACTCAACAGGATAAGAATCGCCATCAAAACAGGGGGAAAGCCTCACCTCCTAAAGCTCAACATAGGAGAAATCCAACTCCTCCCAAGAAACAGAACATCACTACTAACAACAAGCCTAAGGATAACCGAGGTGTTGTTATAGTTGATGATGAGGGAAAAGTAATTTGGAATGATAAATCCATCCGAGTTTACAGGGAAAAGCGATGCACAGTTTCAGCGTGAACTGGTTCTAACCCTCCAGGACCCAACTGAAATTGGGGACCTAAGTGAGTTTCTCTTTGCAGGTACAGGAGAAACAGCTGAGGAAGAAGAAGGCGTCTACAACAATGTGGGTGATGGATAGTGGATGCTCGAAACACATGACAAATCTGAAGGATTTGCTTGGAAGTTTCGTGGAGAAAGAAGGTCCATCAGTTACTTTTGGTGATAACTCAAAAGGTTATACCAGAGGTTACGGTACCCTTGAAACCAATCATGTTTCAATTTCTAATGTCTCTTATGTTGATGGATTGAAGCATAACCTGCTCTCCATCAGCCAATTCTGTGATAATGGTTTCTCTGTCAAGTTTGATGCACAGGGTTGCAGAGTTAAAGATGTCGGATCAAAGCAGGTGATATTGTTGGGAAATCGATCTCAAACAGGGAATGTATACTATGCTGACTGGAACAGCAGCCTCCCTAACACTTGCCTGTTATCAAAGAGCAGTTCGGATGTGAGCTGACTGTGGCACAAAAGGCTCAACCATCTGAACTTCAAGACGATGAACCGACTCGTCAGACAAGAACATGCAAGAGGCATACCTAACCGAGTGTTTTCAACAACACACATCTGCAGTGCTTGCCAGCTGGGAAAGCTCGCTAGAACCTCCTTCCGGTTGAAGTCAACTCCCTCAACCGACCGAGTGTTGCAGCTGATCCATATGGATCTCCTCGGGCCAGTTACACCAAAAAGCATTAATGGAAACGAATATACATTGGTTGTAACTGATGACTACTCAAGATATACGTGGACCATCTTCATGCGCCACAAGAGTGAAACCCGAGATGAGCTGCCCAAGCTGATGGATAAGATATCGAACCAACAAGAGATGAAGATCATATCTATCCGATCAGATCGTGGAACGGAGTTTCTAAATGAAACCATTATTGAGTATTGCGAAAAGAATGGCATAACTCATCAGACATCAGCCGCGCGTACTCTACAACAGAATGGCGTAGCTGAGCGAAGAAATAGAACTCTGAAGGATGAAGCCACATCCATGTTAGCAAGCTCAGCACTGCCAAAGAGATTTTGGGCTGAAGCGATCAACACAACATGCTACACTCAGAATCGATCTCTTCTCACCAAGCAGTTGGGAAAGACACCCTACGAGCTGTGGAGACGCAGAAAGCCAGATATTTCTTATTTTCGTGTTTTTGGATCTAAGTGTTATATTCACAACAATGGGAAGACTCAGTTGAAAACTTTTGATGCCAAAGCTTCGAAGGGCATATTTCTTGGATATGCAGCTTGGATCAAGACATATAGAGTTTTCAACAACAGCTCTCGTGTTGTGGAAATAACACCTCATGTTAGTTTTGATGAATCTACCTTTGAGTGTAGGGAACAGGTAAAGGAACAACACGCGGATCCAGCTGTTCTACCAGTTTTCACCAGATTGCAAGCACTTCGGGAAAAGAACCGAGCTGAACCTCTAATATGGGCAACTGAGGATGAGGATCCATACTCCTCTGAAGATGAATGCGAAGACCTCAGCTCGTCCCAAGGGGGAACTTCAGCTGATGCCCCTCCAACTGCATCAGCATCCGATGCCCAACCGAGCTCAGTTCAAACTATTGTTAATGTTGAGGATCCAGACTCAACAGCTGATCAATCACCAGCTCTGAAGACTCCAACTCAGATTTCTAAACAGCCACAGTTGGAAGAAGAAGGAAGACGCAACCGAAGATGGTATGAAGTTCATTCCACCAACGACATCATCGGAGATCCAACCGAGGGTGTGCGCACACGGAGCAGAGTTGCAAATACAGAATCAACCGAGGAAGATTCCAATACTTATGCCCAATATGCTGAGGAATTGGCAGTTCTAGAGGAGTTCGAGCAAGCTGGAGATGTTGCCATGATTTCTTGCTTTGTAGCTGATGTTCCAGAACCGAAGAATGTTGGGGAAGCTCTCAACTGTGTCCACTGGACAACAGCTATGCAAGAAGAATTGAATGAGTTTCTACGCAATTGTGTACGGGAGTTGATAGAAAGACCAAATGGTGTCAAGGTGATTGGATTGAAGTGGATTTTCAAAAACAAGAGAGACACCATTGGATTCATTGTGAGGAATAAAGCAAGGTTGGTAGCTCAAGGATACTGCCAACAAGAAGGAATTGACTTTGAAGATTCCTTTGCACCAGTTGCAAGGCTGGAAGCCATCCGGATCTTTCTAGCTTATGCCGCACATCACAAGTTCAAAGTATATCAGATGGATGTGAAGTGTGCATTCCTCAATGGAGATATCAAAGAAGATGTATATGTTGAACAGCCTCCTAATTTTGAGACTGGAGATGGAAGAGTGTACAAGCTGAAGAAAGCTATCTATGGTCTAAAGCAAGCGCCAAGGGCATGGTATGACACTCTGTGTGGATTTCTTCTGGACTTAGGGTTCAAACGAGGTTCAGTTGATAAAACTCTGTTCACCATCAAAGTTGGAGAAGATATACTTGTCGTGCAAATTTATGTCGATGACATCATTTTCGGCTCCAAGTCGGAGGAGCTGTGCAAGAAATTCTCCGATCTTATGAAGGAGAAGTTCGAGATGTCAATGATGGGCGAGATGAATTATTTCCTTGGATTACAAGTGAAGCAGTCACCTGAAGGGATTTTCATCAACCAGTCCAAATATACAAAGGAGCTCATCACCAAGTTCGGATTGCGGACAAGTAAGACAACAAAGATCCCTATGAACACGAACTGGAAGATCGAGTCAGGAGCTGAGGGAAAGCTCATTGATGCCAGCCAGTATAGAGGGATCATCGATTCGCTGCTCTACCTAACTGCCAGCCGACCAGACATTTCATACGCAGTTGGAGTGTGTGCTCGTTTTCAAGTCCAACCAAGAGAAGCACACATGTTGGCAGCAAAGAACATCATTAAGTATTTGAAGGGAACGGTCAATGTTGGGTTGTGGTACCCAACTAATGACAATATCCAGCTGACTGGATACTCAGATGCTGACCTAGCAGGAGATCGGTTAGACAGGAAGTCTACTTCTGGACACTGTCAGTTCATGGGAAGCAAGCTGGTTTCATGGTTCTCCAAGAAACAAGCGTGTGTTGCTACTTCGACAACCGAGTCAGAGTACATGGCTGCCGGAAGCTGTTGCATGCAAGTATTGTGGCTGAAGCAGCAGCTGAGAGATTATGAAGTCTCAACTGGACAGGTTCCCATTCATTGTGATAGCTCGAGTGCCATAGCTATCTCTCTAAACCATGTTCACCACTCTCGGACTAAGCACATCGACATTCGTCATCATTTCATCCGAGATCATATTGAGAAGAAGGATGTGTCCATGGAGAAGATCCCAACTGAGATTCAGAGAGCTGACATCTTCACCAAACCTCTTCCTGAAGCCCGGTTCAAGATGCTGTGTGACCTTCTAGGTCTCTTGGATCCGAGCTGAAGAATCATCCGAGCTGATAAAGATCGATCCGAGCTGAACAATCGGATATCGACTTAAGAGGGAACTCGAGTCAGCTGATGGTATGCAGCAACTGAGGAGCACAACTGAGGTATACAGCTGATATCGACATCAGCTGCCAGGTATCATTTATGACTGAAGGTGTTATGATATTAAATGAGAATGTTTGAAATAAATTCAAACATTCCTGGACATGTCAGCTAGACTAAACAAGCCATCATGTCGCATTTAATGTAAAGTCTGGCTGAACACCTATAGCCTCACTTTATAGTGCGACTGGGCTGACACCCTAAACTATTCACCTTCTCACTCGCGCGCGTGGTATATCAGTCAAAATTACTCAACAGTCGCAAAATCACAGCCGTTGACCAATACGCGCGATTTAACCCCAGCCGTTAATTTTATCCGAGTCAAAGATTATATAATACGGCAAATCAGGAAGTGATCCTTACCTTTTGCTTTTCGTGCATATCTTTACTCACTATTCATCATCTTCTCAAAGCTTGTTTCGCCATTTTCAGTAAAGTTTTTCCTTCTTTCTTTGCATATAAATCTCCTCGAGATGGCGCCCAAATCAAAAGCCTCTAAGAAGATGGTCTCCGCAGAGCCTGCTACGTTCCAGGAATCGTTCGACATGGTGATGTCGAAGATTCATTTCGAACAGATCCTATCCAGAGCGGCTCTCTCCTCGCCTGAGCTCGCTCCAGTCGCCGCCATCCTATCCGACCACCATCTGCTTGACTGGGCAACCCTCTCTCCGGTTCTGTTGCTCAGGAAGCAGGTCGTACATTTCTACCGGAATCTGCAATGAGTTGCTGAAGATGGGCTTGTCACGATCATCCCGTGCAAGCAACGCCACAGAACCTCCCGAACAGTAGAAGACTTCGTCGTGGAGATAAAGGTGTCCAAGGAGCTGGAGAAGCTCATCCCCAGAAAACGCGAAGCCACAGATGTGCTGGGGAACTTCACTGACAAAGAAGCTGACACCTTCCTTCAAACAATCCTCATTGTTCCCGAGCCATTGAAGGGGAGCATGCAGAGGACGAAGCTGAAGCCGGCTCACCGACTTCTCTTCGATGTAATCTCCAAGTGCGCCTTCGTATATGGTGGAGCCTTTGGTGACATAAGCCGTCCTAAGCTCAAGCAGCAGAAGGCCCTGGAAGAGCTGCACCAGGTCGACTGGTTGGGATATCTGGAAAGCCAGCTGTTGTTGGAGAAGCAGAAGATATCCGAGACGACAGCTGAGTCCGGAGAACTGCTGTTGAGTGTCAAGGGGACTCTCAACTTTGGGACAAAAATATCCGCCCTCATCCTCTAAACCACAAAAGGACTACCGCTGACATGGGAAGGGAGTGAGGACACTCAGGTCAGCAAGCTGTCGCTATTCCCCTCAGCTAAGAAAGCCAGGGATGTTGTGGAGGCTGTCTACACCCCCAAGGGTGCCCCCAAGCCAGCCGTGGAGTCAGCAGCTCGCCGCCCTTCGAGGACCAAGCCGGCGAAGCGCTAGCTGGAGGAGGTAGCTGAGGAGGAAGAAGACGAAGAGGAGGAAGAGGAGGAACCTCTGCAGAAGAGGCCAAGGATAAGGATCATCCAGCCAGCGGCTCAACCATCCACAACAAGTCCAGTGGTGGTCAAGCCGGCTGAGGCAAAGGAGTCAACCGAATCCAGTCAATCGGTTGACCCAGCTGGATTCATTCTTCAGCCGCGTCAGGAGAAAGCAGCTGAAGACGTGGAGATCCAAGTGGAGGATTCCAGCTCCTCCTCAGATGACTCTTCTTCATCTGAGGAGTCCCACGACAGTCAAACTAGAGCTGATGCCAGCCAGGTAAACCCACCTGTGTCTGAAGAAACCCTCGAGCCAGCCGACTCACTACCTAAAGAGGATCCAGTTCTCTCAACTGGTCCTCAGTCAAATAGTCCGAGCCTCTTGCTCAATGCCAACGTTGTGACCATTCCTTCGGCCAACGTTGATGAAACCATCGAACCTGTAACCTTCGATATTGAACCCCCTCCAATCGATGAAGAAGCCAACCGCCAGGCAATCCTGGCTGAATATGAAGGAAGACTCAGCTACTGCTTCCGCAAGCTGATTGGTATGTTCCCCGAGGCAGCCTCAATGCCCGTCTTTGCCGTACTCGGGAAGGAACTGCTCTACCAGTTCAGCGTCATATTCAGCTACTGGTACGTCAAGGAGGAAACCCTCAGGATCCATGGTTGGGACAAGTTGAAGGTCGAAGAGTCCAACCTGAGGGAATACTTCGACTACCAAAACATGGAGGTAGCTTACAACCAGAAGGTGGCTGTGCTACGACGACGTCTGGACAAGAGCATCCAAGAAGGGACAGACACCAGGGAACTGTGCAACAATCCTGGAGCTGTTCAGTTCCTTGACGAGATGCTAGCCAAAAATGCCTCCTGCATGGACGACGTTGACGCAGCTGATGAGGCGGCCAAGAAAGAAGAAGACAAGCTCATGGCCTACCTCGCCAGCCGATCTGCCATGGTTGTCTCGGAGCCTGCTGCCCAGCCACAACCACAGCTTCTGCCCGGACCCTCCGATCAGCCAGCTCTCTCAACCGACGCCATCTGCGAGCTGATTTCGGAGAGGGTCAACCAGCTGAGGCAGGAGATGCTGTCCAAGATCCAGCTGAGCAAGGTGGAGGAAGCTGACAGGATGCAGCAGCTGATGGCAGAAAATGCCAGCTTGAAGAATCAGCTAGAACACTTCTCCTCTTCTCTGCAGCACAAGTTCGAAGACCTCTCCACTTCTTCCAGCTCGGAGGTCTCGGCTCTAATAAAGGCCGTTCAGAGCCTCAGCTCAGATTTCAACGTGTTCAAGACCGTTGCTGAATCTGACCTAGCAAAGTCCCAGCAGACTCAGGACCAGGAGTGGATGTCTCAGTTCACCTCTTTCCGAGCTGAGTTCGTCTCTCTCCACAAAGAGGTCTCTGCGACCTTTGCAGCTGTGCAGCGAGCTGAGCAGGAGCGCCAAGACTTGGAGTTGGCCAAGAAGGTAGCTGAGAAGGATGCTGTTGACGAGCTGTTTTCCCGAGTTCAACAGGTTGAAGCCAAGTTGACCTCCCTGGATGGCACTGTAGCCACCCTTTTGGATGATGCCAAAAAGGGGGATGATAAGGAGCCAGCAGCTGGGGAAGACAAGGAGCCAGCAGCTGTTGCTGGACGAGGGAAAGCTGGAGCTGAAGCTGAAGGATTGCAGCCCGAACTGGAAGTCTCCCACGACCTCGTAGCCGAGCTTACGGCTGAGCTCGAAGCAGAACTTGACGGAGGAATATCTGTTGAAGACTGTATCGAAGCTGCCAAAGCTATGGGGGAGTCAAAGGAGAAGTACTTGAATCCCTCCTGGATCAAGAAGTTCACTGCCGATCAGGCCAAGAAGGTGGCCAAGTTCGAGAAGGAGCTCGCCAAGGTGGAAAAGAACGTCAACAGGAATAAAGCCAGCCGGAGTGTGCGAAGAATCAACAAGCACCAGATGAAGGCTGAGGCTAGAAAGTCGACGCGCCAACTGCAGAAGGATGCTCTGCTCCCGTCTCGGTATCCACATGTTGACAAGTGGATGAATGCTGAGTGGAACAATGACTGGGAGCAGTTCAAACATGAGTTTGTCAATGACTTCTATTACAGGAAAGTCTACTCGACTGAAGACCCAAGGCAAGCCTTCAAGGAAGCCCTGTGGGAACTCAGAACTGGAGACCCTGGAATGTTCAGTCAGTTCAAGCGAGCTATGCTGAATGCTCAGCTCGATCCCAACACCGTTCCAGTTCCAAAGAAGTGCATATACCGCCCTCAGATGATCAAAGGCATGAGCACGCCAAACAGAAACGCGATCATGGCTGAGGCGAGACAAGTCTGCAAGGAACATGGTGTCAACACTGGGATTGAGTCAGCTGCGAAGAAAGAGATTTTCGACCGAATCTTCAGCAAGTATGGTCAACAGTATTTTTGAGCTGTCAAAGTTTTTGAGCTGATGAAGTTTTTGGATGTTGTAGTTTTTGAAGCAACTGTTGTATCTTTATCTGTTTTGTGCTTGACCTTGTAACCTTCAGTTGTAACAAAAACTTCAAAGTATATAATACGATTCACCTTGATGAACAATTCCTCATTGTCCAAGCTCTGAATCACAAAGTCTTTCAATATCATGTTATATCTGCACTAACCCTTTGATGTTTCATCTTATAGACTGTCTAGAATTTCAGCTGAGATTGTAGATAAGTTAGTGAGTTTTAGATCAATAGTGGTTTAAAGTTATAAGTGGTTTTGGCATCATCAAAAAGGGGGAAATTGTTGGGAAAATTATTAGTATAAGTTTTGATGAATTCCAAAACCAACTGACCCCAACCGAGTAGATGTTGCCAGAACCTAATGTTAGATTTTAGGCTCGCTGTTTGAGCAAAGTTAAGATTTTATCTTTACAGGTCTCCAGCTGAAGATGGCAACAAGGCGTCACTCAAACAGAACATCAGTTGTGAAGAAGGACAACTGAGAGTTCATATGATCAGATGGAAACAAGGGGAAGTCTTCAGAACATCAGTTGTGAAGGAAACCAACTGAGCGTTCATCAGATGAGAAACAGTTGAAAGGAAGAGAACATCAGATGAAAAGGAAAGTCATCTGAGGGTTCAAACCCAACTGAGTAAATACAAGGAAGACAACTGAGTGTTCAGTTTCAGAACCTCAGTTGTAGAACTCGAACAAGAAGATCAACTGCTTGAAGTTCAAAGTCAGCTGAGAGTTCAACAGTTCAGAACATCAGCTGAAGACCACTCAGATGAAGATTAAGACTTTCAACCGACGAACCGAAGTTGATTGTCAGAAAGGTTAAGATTTGAATTTCAAAAGGAAGTCACATGAGGGTTGACCGTTCAGTCATTACCCCATCTGGCCCAACACAAGGCTGTCTCAGATGGAAAGCAGAAGAGCACAGATGCCATATCGGGAAAGTCTGCAGAGATGAGAGACAAGCCATCGCTATCAACCGATCAGAGATCAACTGCTCCTCCAACGGCTAGTTGATTCTCTCCGCCTATAAATAGAGGCATTCTCTCATTTGAGAGATAGAAGACACATGAGACAGACTGAAGCAAGAGAGAAAAGTTCAATCACAAGCGAAAGAAAAATCTGCTAAACTCCTATTCTAAGAACATCAGCAGCTGAGAGTTCAAGAGTGATAGAACATTAGTAGCTGAGGGTTCATAGAGTGAAAATCTCTCTTAGATCTTAGTTTGAGTGTTTATTCGTTCAAGCCTTAGATCCAGCTCTCATTCGTGATCGAGCTGTAGTTGGAAATCCCACCCTATCTCACACCCTAAAAAGTGTGCTAGGACCTTATTCTTCCTGTAATTGAGTAGTCAGGTCGTCAAGTACCCGCAAACTTGACATAGGCTGTTTAGTGCCCGAAAACTAAACTGTAAAGTCGATAAGTACCCGCAAACTTATCCTTATCGGTTGCTCAGCCCGCGTAAGCTGAGTGGTTCTGTCCAGAAGAACTTGGACTGAGGTGTGAGGATTCACATCTCCCCGTGGACGTAGGAGGGTTATCTCCGAACCACGTTAAATCCTGTGTGTCCGTGTTTGTTTTTATTCAGTTGCTTTTGCATATTTATCTGATCAATCTAACCGACATACAAACCGCATTTGCACATTTTCAACCGAGCTGTTTTGGTTCTTGACCAACCGAGCTGTTTTGCGTGAGTTGCTTTTAACGAGTTTATTTTTCCACCACTTTCCGCACAGCCTCACTCTTCCAGCTGAGGTCGCTTACTCAGCTGTGAGATTCCAACTGAGTCCTCTTTCACTCAATTGAAGTGATTTTTCAGGTTTAAGTTTTTAAATCCTAACTGGTGTATTCCCCTCCCCCCCCATACACCAGTAACTCGTTTCGGGACCATTAGAACACATCCTATCATTGAAGGTTACGGAGGTGCCAAGTAGACTTTGTTATTGGATCCTTCAAAATTTTGAACCGAAAACTTGTGAGATAAGTTTACAGGATGAAAGAAGAGTTCGTATTCATCCCGATGATGTGCAACGTGTATTTGGATTCCCAAGAGGTAAGCGCATAATTGAGAAGAAGAAAAAGCATGAGAAATGTCAGCTTACTACATTATGGAGGGGGTTGTTCCATGAAACTGGTGGAACAGTGGTACTATCAACACTGTCGAAAATGTTGTTGAATGATACAAAGGGTGGAGAATGGTTCAAGCGTCACTTCATGATATTGTTGACTACATGTTTGATAGAGAGCAATTCAACTGGATGTATAAGCCCACAGATAATGCATTGTTTTGATGTAGTAAGCAAGATTGCTGAATGGGATTGGGGAGATTTTCTGATTAGATGTCTGATTGAGCATACATTAAAGTGGAAGAAAAACCCCAACAACCCCTTTGTTGGGCCAAGTCTATTTATAACGGTACATTAATTTATTTTTATTAATTAGCTTATTTTTTTAGTTTGTTATTTGAATTTTGAATATTTTTTTTGTGTTTTAATTTACAGGCATGGTATGTTGATAGAGTTATTCTCTACAATAGAACGGTACCAAGATCATTCCTAACAATTATTAATTGGAATAATTCATTGCTCAGGAAGCGTCAAACAACCGAGATCAAGTCTGGAGATTTCGGAGGAGGATATCCTGATGATCCAATAGATATGGACAGTTACATATGTCACTCAAGTGTCAAGCAGACCTTACTACAAGTTGATACATCTGTCAAACATGATGCGCTATCTGGTGAAACATATTCAAAGATCTCTGATGTTCAAAAATATGCTGAAAATTTTGTTGTATTGGCACAAAGTGTTGCAGGGAAAATGGTTGAGCTTATGAGTATGGTTGAAAAGGCCCCAGCACACATGAAGGACAATGTACAATACAAACAAATGATTGAAGCAACCCAGAATTTGATAGGCGGCAATAATAGGGCCTCTACTATTTTTGCAACACCAACAAAGTCTCAAGTCATTAGCACCCAAGGTGATGATGAGTTCTGGTCAATTGCTGATAGAGTGGCTAGGATTCACGACATTGAAGATGCAATGGTGAAAAGAGATGAGTTTTTGAACCAATTGGAGAATGATATGCCAAACTTATATAGTATTGGACTATCACAAGAGGTTTGGTTATAGTAGTAGCTATTTTTTTTGAAAATAGTAACCTGTTTATTATGTGTTTTGATGTTTTAGTGATAAGATATATATTATTTTTGGTTACTTCATTATAATTATTTGGTAAAATGACTTTTTTTTCCTTTTTAGTTTAACGAAAAAGAAGTTGAAGCGATGAATAATCATAAGGTGGTGTTGGATGCAAATGTTGACAAGCCAGGTATTATCAATAATTATGTTGATATGCCTCAGATTAACTGCTTACCTGCACAAGATATGCACCCTATGATAGACGAGCATCACGAGCAGCCCTTTCATGCTGAGATCCGAATCCAGGAAGTATGAAATATATATATATATTTTTTGTTTTAAGTCATTTTACTAAAATTATATCTTATATTTTATATAATTATAATTGTTGCACTAGTGCTTTGAGAATGAGCAAAGACATGATGGACCAAATGTTTTGAAAACTATACAAGGGAAGCAAGTGTTACAAGTAACTACATTATGCATAGTTTCATTGTACGATGCATTTTATGTGTGATATCTACTTCTAATAGAAGTGTAAAATATTTAGGAATTTACTAATGTTTCAAGTCACCAAATGGTACGAAGAAACAAAAATGCCTTGAAGAAAACATCAAAACTCTTGTCACCTAGTATTACAAGAGCAATTGACACGTCTGAAAGGCTTTCAAAGACGGATCGAGAGCTATGTTTCTTTGCACTACACAATAGCACTGATGAAATGTAAGTTTATTTGTGTTTCATCTTTTAAAACTGAGCATTATATAATGTTTTTTAATTTGCTTGTATTTGTTTTTTGTGAATTAGTGAACAAATATTGTTCATAAATGATAATATGCAATTAAGGAGGAGGGAAATGTTAACAATGAGACCAGGATCGTTGGTTAGTATTGTAGTGGTTGATGTCTGGTGTGAAATCTTGAACCATAAAGAAAAACTACGATCTTCAGTCACACCTTCTAGATTTTATGCCACGACAAACCCCTGTGTAAGTGTAACTATATTGGTAACTTATTTTAACCAGAATTATTAAGTTTTTTACACTTGTATATGACTTGTTTTGTTTAATTGTGTGATATATACATCGTATGATTTTCTGATGTTGTTATTTCTTTAGCTGCACACTATTGTTGATCCTTCTCATGGTTGGGGGAAGGAAAGGTTGTACAATGCCTTTAATGAAAGATTGAGTTCTGAGATTGAAAAAAATCTTGCGATGAAGCTCACAGAAATTGATATGGTAATTAATTAGTAAAATAAAAATAATGCTACAGGATTATTGAAAAAAAAAGGCCTTACATGTGGTTTCTAATATACATTCTTTCATGTAGTTTTTCTTCCCAATGTTGAAGTCTGAGCATTTCTTTGTCATCTGTGTCGATGTGAGAAAGAGTAGAATCCATGTAATTGACAATGGAAGCAGCGGTAAAGACAAAGGAGTTCTACAAAAGTATGATTATATACTTGGAACCTTGGTGAGTAGGCTTATTCATAATACTCGTGTTGCTTAGAATATGCAGAATACTTGCTTAATTTGTTTCATATATTTGCTTAGTATAATTTTTTTACGTGGATTCATTTATTTGGGATCATAATTATTTGCAGAAATATATGTTTAGTAAATTCATGTTGCAAAAGGACGAAGCTGCAAAAGCTCTAAAAATAAAGAATGCAGCAATAGAGGTGATGGACCTGCCATGGGTGGATCTCAACAACAAGTTCGATTGTGCAATATACACGATGAGGCATATGGAAACTTACAAGGGAGATCAGAGGAACTGGAGGACGGGCCTTAAAGTGAACAGCAAGGCTCAAATGAGATACATGAGAGTCAAATATTGTGCAGCAATACTTGGGGCAGATATCAACAGTCTAAAAAATAATAACATCGAAGAGGCAAACCTTCACTATCGTCTATCATGTGTGGATGGTCTGATTAAGCTTGACGACATTATACTTGCCTAGTTGTCTTTATTCTTTAGGGATGCTATATGGAGTTTTTATTAATATTTGATTTTATTTGATAATTCAGTGTTGAGACTTGGTGCTCTAATGAGACAAATCTATGTTTTTTTAGTGAAGACATCGTAATAAATTCTAGTAGGTGATGTCTTTCATTAATTTTATCCATTATTTATGTAGTAAATAAGCTACCAGATTGGCACTGTTAGTTCATTCCCTGTTTTCTGGTTTGAAACGTTTTTACTGATATTGAAAGTTTGTTGCATAATTTTCAGCAAGAGCTTTTATATTGACGGGCTGGTTCAACATAGTTAATTTGGTTCTATTTTATAGTGAATAAAAATTATCAAAAGCGATATTGTTTGCTTTTACTTTTTACTTATATATATAATGATTATGTTAAGCAATAAGAAGTATTGTTTTGAGCAATAATGACTACATATGGATAATATGTTGCTTTTATAATAGTTTTGTTTTTCTTTAATAAAAAATAATATCATGATTTGAATTAGCTAACATGTGATCATGTATTTAGAGCGTGCGGCTTAAATGTATATCCATCTTACTTATTTTCCTTAATATTATTGCATAATTTATTTTGTCATTGACTTCCAAGTATAAAGTTTTTGTTAAACAATAAGGAAATAGGTTGTAAGCAATAAGGACCACCTATTTAAGATATATAAAATGGGTTTACGAATAATTAGTATGTTGCATAAAAATGTATTACATGTTGCTTAATATTTTAGATTTTTATAAAATAATTACATTGTTTTAATTTACTAGATATTATCAGTTGTTGAATAAGCAGGTTAGCAGCTGAAAATGAGATTGCAACAATGTGCAGATCCTCATCTTTGTTTTTGCCCCTTCGTTGTGAAATTTTCTCAAACACCTAGTCTTCATGTAATTTAAGCAGCTAAAATTGAGCCAAAACTATATATTCATTCGTCCATGCAACAAGCAACCAAAGTATATGAAGCCATCCATGCAACAAGCAACCAATGTATATGAAGCCCGTCTCCAAGATCGTCACCTATTTTGGAAAAATATGTGAACTATACAAAATATGCAGCAACAAATCCAATATAAAGATTACTGATTCTATTTCGTTTAACAAAATTTTCATGCTTATTCAAAAGGAGTAATCTGCTTAGAACAAAAATCACTCTTAGAAGAAAAATGCACGAATTCACTTTAAATCACAATGCTAATAATATGAGCTAAAAAGACTGTAAAAGTGATTATTTTCCAACGAATATGTGAAAATGCAACTGAATAAAATTGAAAACAATGTTGGAAGTTCAATATGAGTTGTTAGTTGAACTCGTACTGCTTGACACCGTGTTCTTGCAGTTTCTACTATCATGATTCGCCATCTGCTTACACTTGTTGCATTTTCTGAGGGGCTTCTTCGCGACCTGCATAGCTTTCTCCTTTGTAGATTTCAATCGACTTCCGCTACCTTTATTTTTAACAGGAACCGGTGGTAAAATGGAAACGTTCTTTGGTATTGCAGATCCATAAAAACGTTTAAACATCTTGTTCTTGTCATGACCAGTTAATGCGTTGCCTCTATCTGTTGGAAAAGTTTCTTCAAAATCTTGTAACACTTTGAGAAGTGAATTCATATCGTCACTGTTACCATCAACCAGACCCAAACAAGCGTAAAACTTTGAGAGCAACATGTTTAAAACTGACTGTGTATCATTCATTCGATTTGCTTGAAGAAGTTGCTCCTTATGAAGGTTGTCAAAAGCCCCAACGCATGCTGTCTTAGTCCAACGACTAACCAAATATTTATCTGGGATAGATTCTAGCTTCAAGTCTTTGAACACAAAAAATATATGAGAGCACAATAGACCAACCTTCAAGAACTTCTTGCAGGTGCACACAGCGGAATTTTGTGATCGATCAAATATAACATTGAATACACCGTCAACATGATCATCGATCTCATAAGTTGAAACACTATCAACAACTGTAACGCTCGAAGCACGACAAGTATAACAAGCATGTGCAATATCCTCTTGCACATCTGCAAAAACTTTATGTGTGTAGATTTTCGCATCATGTTTCTCAAATAGCAATTCAGTACGCAACTCTGGAAAGCAAGTTTCGTCCTTAGTACTTTGTTGTTGGTGTGCATGACGCTGACTATCCACAACACTATCAAAGTGCATGAAAAAAGAAGAAAGATTATCATGCCGATTCGCGTACTTTCCAAAGAAACTGTTGACACACTCAGATATTGAGGTTGTCCTAAACATACCGCCCATTTGAAAGTCTCTGAAGAAAGCAGGTATCCAGTTTTGGCAGAGATTGTACATAGTCTTGAACCAGGTGTGGTCAGTAAGACCAAATTCTGCCATGGTTTCATCCCATTGTTGCTCAAAATCTGACGGTTCAAGAAATTCAGACCACACGATATGGTTGAATTTTTTGGTGAAATCCTCATCGCACTTCAAGCCCTTTGGAACTTTAACCGATACCTTCTCCATTATATGCCACATGCATAACCTATGTCGCGTGTCAGGAAGCACACGTTCAACAGCTATCTCAAGTGCAGGATCTTGATAAGTTATAATCATATTAGATGCATTTCCCATACAGATCTTGAATTTTTCAAGAATCCAACAGTAAGCTTCGACATCCTCACTCGATAACAAACCAGCTCCAAAAGTAACAACCATACCATGGTTATCTTTTCCCGTAAATGGTGCAAAAATCATATTATACCTACAAAAAAGTGAAAATACATATTAGTTATTGACTGAAATTTTGCAAAACTATAATATGGCCAAAGAAATAATTAAGTAATATACCACACTTACTTGTTGGTTTCATAAGTACCATCGAAAGCTACAGCATCTCCGAAAAATTTATAATTCTTCTTTGAAATTGGGTTGGCCCAAAATAATCTAGTCAATCTGTCATGCTCGTCAACACAATAATCAAACGTAAAGTCTGAACATACTTCACGTTTATTGAACAATTTGTCCAACACAATTTGTGCATCAACGCCAACAATATATGCCCGCAAATCCCTAGAGAAATTCTTAAACTCAATACCACTACACCCCACATGTGAGTAACTACCAACTACTTCCTTAAAAAGTCTATATGACTTCATTGGTCCTATGTTGGCTCTAGCACAATTTAGCACAAAACTTTTATGCGCGAAGTCCAAGTTCCTGTTAGCCTTCATAAAATGTCTATAATTTTCAGATATTAGATTATGAGAATGACGCTCATCAAATGAGTCAACAATGTATCCATCATAACCGTCAAATTTCAAAGCAACACGTGCCATACATGAAACCCTTTTGGACACCCTACGCCTTTTTTTCTTGGTAGAATCGACACTGGAAGCTACACAATCAGCCACCGCATGTTTTTTCCCTTGTCGATTACAATACATATACCTCACTATTATCATACCAGATTTCGATCTTTTTACTGGACCAAGGCGTATGTCAAAGCCACATGAAGCAGCATAAATCCTATAAAATTTTTCGGCTTCATCTAAAGATCCAAACTTCTTACTCACATATGACTTTAAATCAGAATCACAATTTGGGATGTAATATTCTGATGAACCAGGTGAAAGTTCAACTCGAACATTAGTGCGTGCGTTATTCGCTGGAATATATGAAACAATAAATCAACAAGTTAAAATAGAAATCATAATATCCGAGTTTTTATATATGGCCACAATATCATCAAGTGTTGCATAATATTATCAAGTGAGTAAAGGGCATAAATAGTGTTGCTTTTTAATATCAAATATGCTGCTTAAAATATTATTAAGTGTTGCATAGTATGCGTGCAGTAATACAAGAATCACCAGACTTTTAGTTGGTGTTTAAAGTAGAATCAGTATATCGTTTTGGTGTCTAGTAATCTTCTGCTAATTCAACATTAATATTCTGCTAATTCAACAAAAAAAATGCTTCAACATCAAGCACCCAAAAATTGTAATTACGATCAAGTATATCGATATAAACCCAGCAACATCAATTCAATAATGTGTTTCAACCAAAGACTGCAACGAATTCTAAGAAAACATACCTCCTTCTCATTCACGATTAATCGACATACTTGTTTGAACAATTTTTCTTTATTCGCGACTGACGTTTGTAGCCAGAATTGATAGAGAAATAACGATGGAGTTGTGAAATTAAAAAATGATATGATATTATGAGCAACCATCCACAATTCCCACATTTCTAGGAAACGGATGTTACAAATATGAGTTAGTTACCAAATTACCCATTTAGAGAAATAAAGCTGCTGAAAATTAGACACTAATTAATAGCCATAGATCTACAAAATAAACGGTTTAGATTAAGATTTACGTTAACTCACTAGAAAAAGTTTTTATTTGAACCTCCCCCTATATATATATATATATATATAGCTTTGCTGAAAACTAATTAACAAATAACAAGAGGATTTATCTCAAAAAAAGAAACGAAAATAATAATAACAAGAGGAAATCCAGACAAGATGTTGAACTCAAAATCCGAGTCTCACTTGAGAAAAATGGTTCAAGAATTACAAAGTATATACACAGACTCACGTAAATAAAATTCTTGTTACATATAAGTAATTAAAATTTAAAATAGTGATTAGTTTTAGTACAGTTTCTCATCATCCTTAATGCCTCTCGCAAGTCAATCGAAAAACAAAGTAAAAATGAATTAATAGTAGTATATGAATCTGTAAGACAGAAAATAGGGAGTGAGTGGATATCTAGCAATATTTGGCAGCAGTGCACCTTAGTGCACCGGCGTTGCGCGTGAGTCTTCCGACGAATGTACCTGGCCTGTACTTGATCAAATTCTCCCCCGTCAATGGATGCTTGGTACTGTGTTTCAACGGCGGCCCCGACTCTCGGAAATAAGCTCCGTTAGTAAACAGATCGCCCTCCGACCGCCACTGCCATTTCATCCACTCGCTCTCTTGAGCGTAGTCCCTCTTAGTGACCTGCACCATATATATGTAAATGCATGTGAAATTGTTAGTAATTTATTTGAGTGTCTACTGAGTAGTTAATTTGCTTTGTAGCATGCCTCTTTGGTGTATCGGTAGTTGGAGGCTCGGAAGCGGTTGCCCTGGCTGATAATGGTGGGGTGGGCGCTTCCGCCGATGGCGTAGAGCTCCCAGTGGGAGTAGTCGTTGTTGACGACGTGGACGAAGCCCCAGCGACACCTAGGCATGCGTTGGATGAGGCCGATCCCGAATCTGTTGAAGGCAACCGTGACTTGCATGATGGCGTCCTTGGAGCTGTCGTCGTGGGCGCCCAGGAGCATCACCTGCATGAGACATGCATGTAATACTAGTAGTAGAATTTCATTTCATTTCGTACAAATTCAAACGTCACCTACATCATTGTGGTGATTGAATTTGCAGTTGGAGATGGTGACAGCGGTGGAGCCCTCGATGACATCAATGAGGCCGTCGGTTCCCTTGGAAAGGGAGACATGGTCGATCCAGACGTTGCTGGAGCTAAAGAGTGTGATGGCATCACCGTCGCTCTGCGTACGCAGCCCCACGTGGTCCGCTGCGTCCCTGATCGTGCCACCGCTGGCGGCCACGATGTCGTGTATCCAAATGTTGTGGATGATGACGTTCTGGACGAACTGGAGCGTCAGGCCCGCACCGTAGGCGATGTGGACCAGCACGCCCCGCCCGTCGATCGTCTTGTTGCTTGTCATAATCAGCTCTTGTTGGAGCCTGATCACCATGCTGTGCCCGAAAATGATCCATAGCGGCTCATTTTGCGTCACCGCGTGGCGCAGGGTGCCGGGCTTAGGATCCACCATGTTGTCGTCGGACGGGTCGGTCACCACGTAGAATTTCCCATCCTTGCCCCCACGTGTCCGGTACCCGAACCCGGCCGCACAATCAGCTAATTTCTTCCTATCCTTGTGCCAGTTGGGGTCGCACCGCCAGCACCGGTCGATGGGATTCGTTGCCTTGCACCCATCATTAATTAGATTCCTCCTCGTTTGGTTACTCATACCAACCAAGCTCCTATACATAAATAAATGCATGCTACAACTTGTTAGTAGGTACGTAATTCATCAATAAAATTCAAATATTAATTGCATAAAATTCCTGTCCTCAAAAGTAGGGAACTTACTTGCCAACAAGCGCATTGAAATCATCAGTCACTGCCTGAGGGTTGGGATCAAATGAATTCAAAGAATGCTCGTACGATTCTGCAGATTTCTTCTGTAAATACTCGTCGAAGTCCGCGATTTTAGCATGAGCTGCAACCGGCACCAGGATGCACAATAACAATATAGTATTTTTATACTTTGCGATCCCCATTGATTTGATGTTTTTTTCTTTTTCTTTTTTTTTATTTTTATCTTTTTTTACAAACATGTATGTTTTTCTTTTCTTTTTATCGCGAACCACTGGAAAAGTTCGCACCAGTGATTCGCCGTGATGCTTATCGTTGTCGGGGACAACAATGAAGATTTTGAAGAAATTGATTTGGATATTTATATTGGATAAGTTTGGAGGGAAAAATGAATTTAGGCCACAAAGAAGTGAAGAGTTGAGAATAATTTTCTCGAGAAGTTTAAGGTTAATTGTTAATATATATATATATATATATATATATATATATATATATATATATATATATTTTTGTTCGTTACCGCTAAATTTTGAGTGAAGAAGATCCATGCATCATACTTGATGTCATGGCCAGAGTTGTCGCCTCATGTCGGGGAGAGGCTATTTTTTTAATCTAGATGTGTTCTCGTATTTTGCTACAGTAATATTTGTCTGAGTTGTGTATATTCCTAATAATAATATTATGGAATATTCTTTATTTTTTAATGTTTTGTTTGATGTTGATGATATACTGTGATGTCCTTGATGAGGCTTGATTTGAATGGATTATTAAAAGTGAAGTCTTTACTTCACTAATAATGCAATACGACCAACCACTTTATTAATTACTTATGCCATTTTCAGAAGAAATTACTTGTGCCATTTTCAGAAGAAAAAAAAAATTAATCGTCTCACATTGCGGCGATTTTTTATTTTTTATTTTTCACGGAGCGAGCATCATTTATTTTATTTTATTTTTGTGCATATATAAATATGGGTAAGCTAATAATTGGGCAATCTGTTAAGGCCTAAAAAGTTATGCGTCTCTCTTGTGATGGGTTAGTTCGATCGATATTAATGAAGCCCCCACTAAATAGAACCTGAAACTCACTGCTTCCTAAAATTTATTCTTTATTTCAAAAAGAATTAATATATCGCGGGAACAATCTTTCATCAACCGCCAAAAAATTATAGTATCGCATAATTAATTATAGTAAAATTGGCACAAATATTTCATTATTCTTAAAAAAAATGAAAAAAAGGTAATTAGAAGAAGAAGATTGCAACTGCATATTTTGACGCAACAAATTAGGATCAGAATTCCATTGCTAAGTCGATGAGCACGAAGCCTATACGATAGCAGAACCAACTCTCTCCCTCCCTCCCTCCTCTCTCTCTCTCTCTCTCTCTCTCTCTCTCTCTCTCTCTCTCTGAATTCCGCTGCAAAAACAACAAGAAGAAAATGGTTTACGCCAAGGGTCCAGGCCTGTACACTGACATTGGCAAGAGAGCCAGAGGCAAGTCTGTTTTCAACGTATTTGTTTGTTCATTCCTTCCTCTTCATTTACCCAATTTTTCGTGGATTTATTTGCTTATTTTGTGGTTTTTCTGTTTTCGCAGATCTTCTTTACAAGGATTATCAGGGTGATCGGAAGTTCACTCTCAGTACTTTGACTTCAAATGGCGTGGTCAGTATCTTACAAATAATTTTCCCTTTTTCAATTTTTTTGTCAATAGTATCTGGTTGTTTATGGCAAGAAAAATCGTATCCGATTGAATCACATTATATGGAATAATAATTTCTGTGTTAGTGGAATTGATGAAGCAATATTTTGTTGCTGTGAGTGTGTGTGTGTGTGTGTGTGTTTTTAAGGTAAAATGAAATAAATATAGGATTCAATTTTCAGTAAAAAAAATAGTGTTGTTTGGCCTTTCTATGAATTCTGGATAATTATTTGATATTCCCCTCAAATTAAGATAATTATTTGATATAATCCACATCTATGGATATGGAACAAAATAGTGGTATTGCATTCTTTGAAGAAACTTGAGTATGAGTCATGGCTCTGAGACAACAAATGTTCGACATAACTATGATATAGTGCACTACTATAAACATAAATGTACATGTAAAAATGTAATTAGTAGCTTTTGTAAAGACATATAGGTCAGACTGTCAGATTACAATGAAGAGAAATTGTGATGAAGTTTTTTGTTATGCATATTGTAGACTGTATAACAAAATCAGCACATTATAAGGAAAAGTTTCGACTATGAAGAAATGTGAGTGGGGAGTGGTTTTTGGATGAAGAAACACATCTTGTTCAGAGTATAATGGACATGTTCTAGATGGTTTTTCTAACACTCCGTTGGTTTTGTTTCATATATTTATACACGTCTCCTCTGGTCATGTGTTAACAATACTAAAATAAAGTGTTCACGTGCATTTGTGTAATAGAGTGCTTTAGACAATTTATGTATCCATATTAATATTCTAATGCTAGGTTGTGTTTTTCTGCCTAATCTGCACTTCTGTGTTTCTTTTTTTTTTTATATTGAGACATATAAATTGTGTCGTAATACTAAAATTATTTGTTGAGCTGGCTAGTTAGGATGGTATGAGAGTGGCTTTTCTCAAGATAACACTTCTTCGTTTGCAGCCACTTCACCAAATTGCCGTGGTTTTCTTACTACAAAGATTTGAGTTTTCTTCTCGTCTTTTCTTTACAGACCATTACTTCATCAGGGACTCAGAAGGGCGATTTGTTTTTAGCTGATGTTTCTACTCTTCTAAAGAACAAGAACATCACAACTGATGTTAAAGTGGATACCAGCTCCAATGTCAGTTATTTTATCTTCCTTGTTGATGACTGATTGCACTTGTTTTAGTTGAAACTCCTTATACCCAATATTAGTTCTGATCGAGCTGTTCTTATAGGCTAGGCTTGTCTTTGAATTATATAAGAGGGTTCTTGTGAAATATTCATATAGATATGTCATGTGAAGTTCTTATTAGTAAAATCGGTATGCACATCCTTTTCCTAATGTGTAGAAACAAGCTGATAAGCTGAAGCTGCTGTAGGTCACTGATGGAAGGGCTTGTTAACAGTAGGCTGCCCTCTGAGCTAATATTCAAACCACTAATACTTGTAAAAAGTAGTTTGAACATTTCCTGAAAGAAATTCCATTTTGATGCTAATTATCAAATGAAATTCAGTAGATTTGTATTCTTTTAGCTCCCAAATCCTTCATTGCATTCACATTTGGTCTGTAAATAGGAATAGTTATAATCTTGTAGTAAGATTTTATACTGACTATATGCAAGACATGTCATTTGAGGATATATTTAATCTAATTCCAGTTGTTTCCATTACATAAACGTGGCCTTGTACTACATATATATTATGTATCATTTTGACTATTGGGTTTTTTACGTTTTGTCGGTTTTTCCGAACTGTTAGTCGATCAGCATAGCTAGTAGATCGTCAAGCTGTCCTTTTTAATTAAAGGTTGTTTGACATTGTAGGTATTCACAACCATCACTATTGATGAGCCTGCTCCTGGAGTGAAGGCTATCTTTAGCTTCGTTGCTCCAGATCAAAAGTCTGGCAAGGTCTGTACTACTTATACTTTCTTAGTTTTTCTTCGATTCTTTTGTGCTATTGCAGAGTGACTTGCAGCATTACCAGAGTAATTGTGGGTTTTTATTATATCTCAAAATTTTGATAACAGGTGGAACTTCAATTCCTGCACGAATATGCTGGAATCAGCACGAGCTTGGGATTTACTGCCAAACCGACTGTCAACTTCTCCGGTGTAGCTGGGAATCATAGGGCTACCGTTGGCACTGATATTTCATTCGAAACTGCCACTGGAAATTTCACCAAATTGAACGCTGGAATCAGTCTTACCAGTAGTGACCTAATTGCATCCTTGACAATGTGAGTGTTTAGTTCTAAAGAATCACATTTGCATGCCCACACACACACACAACAAGATTGTCCTGTATTGGCGGACAGACCTCTTTTTATCATTGAGGCCACTATTATTTGAGAGGGATGAATAGCGTCCCATTTTGATGGTGCTAGTGACTGTTTGATTGATTTTTGCATCATATCTGTCTTTTAATGGTTGGAAGATTTGTTGTGCGTGGGATAATGACATGACAGCCCTCTTCCTACAGGAATGACAAAGGTCAGAGCGTCACCGCGTCCTACTTCCACACAGTCAGCCCGTTGACTAACACCACTGTAGGAGCAGAGTTCACTCACAGCTTCTCGAGCAACGAGAACACTCTCACCTTCGGAACACACCATCTACTCGATCCTCTGACTGCTGTGAAAGCTCGAGTGAACAGCTATGGGAAGGCGTGCGCGCTCTTGCAGCACGAGTGGCGCCCGAAATCCCTCATCACCATCTCCGGTGAAGTCGACACCAGGGCTATAGAGAAGAGTGCCAAGATTGGGTTGGCTGTAGCTATCAAGCCATGAAATCGCAACTTTTCGAGGTAAAAATTGATCCTTTTTCAAGTTGCAGAGAGCTGGCAATAAAGATGTCGCATGACTATAGTACTATACCAATAATTCTTTTGTTTTCTTGGGAGTGATGGAAAGTTGTAATCAACATTACTCGCTCGGGTATGATTTCATTCGGAGTAATCTCATTTAATCTCGTATTTTATTTCATCAATTTATGGTAAATTGGGATCCAAACACCAACAAACTCTTGCAATAATCTTGGCTTTTCAGCAATTGAGGCCTCTGTAAATACCGACACAATCGGTGTAAACAGAAGCAACGTACAAAGAAGCATCATGTTCTTGAACTTCAGTAACATAAGTGGAATTATATTGTGCATAGAAATTGAGTGTTTCCACAATGTGCCCATCAGGATTAATCTTCTGTCCCAAGGGAAAAGTGATGAGCTTAGGATAAAGCTTCTGTATATTGACAGCCACCCAGAAATCTCCTCTTTTGGTTCTCTTAATGTTGTCTGGATTCCCAGGAAGTTCCACAAATATGTCCCAAGTTTTTGCCTTAGGACCCTTCACCCAGAACCTTCTTATTCGGCAGGCAATGTACTCAGCAACGAGAACGAAAGATCCGTCTGCGCTCACGGCCACCCCGTTGGGCACAGCCAGCCCGGTCAGCACCACCGTGCACCGTCGCGTCTTAGGGTCGTATTTAAGTAGCCTGCCGCTGGTGTCGCCGCTCAGGAGTATTTCGGTCATATTGCTGCATAAATCCAAGAATAGTCAGAATTCAAATCATTACTAACTCGTTCTCTTAAACCATCTCCAGTCCCCCATGCTCAACATATAGTAGTATTCCCTCCGTCTCCAATATTTGTCACGTACACTAATTTATCTTCAATCCCTACAATCATTCTCTTTTAGTGAACAGATTATTCTCGATATACTCCTCTCGTACACTTTTTTAATATTTTTTTACGCAACACCTATATATTTATCAAATTTTTAAATTGGAAAGCTTAAATATTATTATATTGACGAAGAATATAATGATAATATAATCAATAATCATAAATTAAAAAATAATACTACATCCGTTCATAAAGGGTGCCGTACATTTGAGAAAGCAAGAGTTTAAAATAAAATAAAGTACAGTAAATGTCATTTAAGTGGAGAAATGGATCCACAATTTTGAATATACTTGAGGTTAAGGGAGTTGTTGAGTCATGTGCTAAAACAGAAAGTTCACACTTTTTATGAATGTATCAAAATAAAATTATTACTACTACTCTTTGTGGAGGAGGACAATATATTGTTAAATAACATAATCCTGAAACACAAGAAAGATTTCTTTTTTTTTTGCTCATTGGTTGTACTCCATCCTTCCACAATAATTATCTCTTTTTAGATTGTGGTATGGGTTATAAGAAAAGTTAGGTAGACGTGTAGGGTGGATTATTATACCCCTCACATTTTGTATTGAAAAGTAGATAGGTATTTTGAGCGGAGCAATAAAGTAGGTAAATATTGAAAAGGAACGAGGTTAGAAAAGTAAAGAGTATGTAAAGTCATTTCCTTAAATGAAAAAACTATAATTTTCGTGAACGGACCAAAATGGAAATCTAACTATAATTTTTGTGGACGGAGGTAGTATAATTTTAGGTCTTTTTCAAATTTCATGGTAAGTTGTACTCCCTCCATTCATAAAGAATACTCCCTACGATACGACCCCAAAAATTATGCATAATTTGGTAGAGCACGGGTTTAAAGAAAATCCTGAAAATTAAAATGTGAATGGAGAAATAGTAAATATGATTGGAGAAAAATTAGAATTAAAGATAAAAAGTTATAGAAAGTGGTGGACTATATGGTAAAAAGTGTAAATATATGGAAGTTATAAGGTTAATAAGTGAGAGAATTATTTCTTAAAATGGACTATGCATAAATTTTGGAGACATACGACAAAAGAAAACTATGCATAATTTTAGGAGTCGGAGGGAGTATGTTTTATATATAGTAAAACCTCTATAAATTAGTACATTTTTGGAACCACGAAAATTTATTAATTTAGAGAGGTATTAATATATCGATAAATTAATATTTCATTAATTAAAAGAGTGATTTTTTAAATTCAAATATTTAATTATATTTAGTATTCATGTGTATTGAAAATAAATGAATTCATATATGTTTCATTGAATATATTCATGCATTACTCAATTCGTTGTAACAAATACATATATTCATGTACAAATGAAGCAATCTCAAGCGATTAATTGAGACGAGCTTTGAAGAAGGTCTGCATGAGCTTGTGAATATGATTAAGGATGTTGGTTACTGCAATTAAATGAACGTCAACAACTTGTTGGACTATTCGGGTGAAAATGATGAATGCTTACAAGTTCAAAGTTTATAGGAAATTGTGACTGACATTATTGATGATCCTACTAATGATAAAGTTCAAGAGATTCAACATCATTGGAACCAGTCATGCGAAAGGAAGCTTTGAACGCAGCAACAACTCTTCACAATTTTTTATTACAGTTAGAGAACTCGAAACCGGAATTTTTGAGTGCAATTAGAAAAGTTAGGGATGAAATCCAATAAGATTTAAATTTTAAGAAAAAATAAATAATAATATATTCATATTTTAGTAAATTAGCATGATATTAATAATTGTAATATTTAAGAATTATTAATTTATAGTATTAATGGGACCTATACATTTGTAAAGGGACTTTTCAAAATATTATTATCTTATTATCTTATAGAATTTGATGATTTTTTATAAGGGCTCGAATCGGGATCGGAGAAATTTATTATTATATTAGAAAGTTTAATAATTTATAGAGTATTAAATTATAAAAGTTTTAAGGTATTATTTTGGTCCGCCGTGACTTTTCTATTTATTGGTACGTGACTTTTACACCAAGAATGTTGCTATTTTGTTGTGGACTCGAGCAAAAAAAGAAAAGTAGGAATAGGGTACCTGGTCACTACAACTCCAGACGAAACCAAAATTTCATTTTCTTTTTTTGTTTCAACAAATGGAGATTCAGCATAAATTCCACAGGTAAAAATAGTTAGTGTCCACATATATACGTAACATTAATCGGAAAATATAAATAATGATAAAACTAATTACGTGGTTTTGAAGAAAATGGAGCCCACATCTGTGAAATAAACATGAGCGGTAACAGGGTCGATGGCTATGGCATCAAGCGGCACGCCGTCTTTCCCTCCGGCTCCGGCGAGAGGGGAGGCGGCGCATGAGGCCGCGGAAAGCATCGATAATGTAGAGCTCTCCCGTCTTGTGGTTGAACTCCAGGCAGAGGGGCCCCATTTTTACCATCGCAGACCTCTTTCGACCTGCACCAATTAATTGAAATTTTCCAAACATCAGTAATTTTATTTTTTATTTTAATTAATCAATACTAGTATAGTAATTACCTCACCTGTTGGGAGAAGTGGTGGCGAAGTCGAGGAAGCCGGTGGTGGGGCCGGCGTATTTGACTATTCTGCCATCGTTGAGACCGGTGTAAGGTCCAACGTTGTGTGAGTCGAATGCATATGCTTCGTTGCCGATTGGAAGTTTGAGTTTCTTCAATGAATGGGAAACGGTATGGGATTGAGAGTTGTCGGGAAGAAGAAGAAGAAGAAGAGTGGGAAGCATGGTTGTCTTGTTGAGGAGGGGAGAGAGAGGCCCATAATGATTGTGGAATCAAGGTGAATGAATATACGTAGAAACGTTAGTCCTGCTTTAAAAATAAAAAAAAAAAAAAAAAAAAAAAAAAAAAAGAGAGAGAGAGAGAGAGAGAGACAAACCCTAAAGTCCTAAATTGAAATAAAATATACATAAAATCATATCGTTTTGATGTTGTGGATTATTCTGATATTTTGAGTTATTTAATTTACACGTGTGGAAATGTATGAAAATGTATTTTCTTACAAAAATTAGATATGGGGAAAGGAGGAGTAGTAGAGTTTGAACCCGAGAAATCTTTATTCACAAACAAGATTTATTACCGCGTGGATGTTTATCTTGGTTCGAGTGGGAATAACATTTCTCTTCAACACATGTCTATGGAGTATTGAAAATCCAAACATCTCAGAGATAAAGAGCTACAAATTTCTCAAACTAACCACATTTCTTCGTATACGTCAGGAGTCCATTGATGAGAAGGGGCTGGAAAAAGCTTGAACTCAATTCCTATAGTGCTGAATATCACCGCAATTGAAGTTCTCAGGGAGTTAAATATTTGCGTACTGAAAAGACTATTAACTATTTCTTGAAGCTCTCGATCTCTCCCCCGGATAAACCATATAGACAAGAGAAACCATGAAGCAGAATAAAAGAGCTTGTCCCACCCACGGCGAATAGTTTGAATCAACATTTCTACATGGACAGAGAGGTATTAGTATATCTAACACAAAATTTAAATGTGAAAAATTGTACTCTAAAAAGGGAAATATTGAATGAATTGATCTTAAATTCTGATATTTTACTATCTTGTTCTTTTTACCTTCTAGACAAGATAATAATTGTAGGGAAAATGGAATTTCTACAATAAAAGCAAACCCTTCTAATATAATTTGAGAATACAAGTTCTTATTGCTAGTATCCATCGTTTACGGCTAGGACTACTGGGATATCTAATCTCATTCGCTCCCCTAACTTTCGTCTCTTAGTGTCAATGTCGGCCCAGTAGAAGGCTAACATATCCTTAGTTTCTTAATTATGATAATGTAGTAATTTAACACATTTTTTCGGCAAAAAGAAAAGTAACTTAGCACATGTTATATATGTTTTGAATAGATAAAATTTCTTTATTTATCTAGAATTCTTAAAGAGAGGAGGAGTGATATAGTCAAATGCCCCCTTAGATTAACAATGTTTGTCATGCAACATAATATGTACTAAAATTCTAGCCAAATTCATGACTTTTGGACAACTATACCATTTAACCCACCTACTTTTATTTCATCCTTTTCTTTTCATTCATTATTTTTCTCTCTCCTCTTTTTTTTTTCTTTTTCTTCGAGGACCCTCTTTTCTCTCTCTTCTCTCTCTTTCAATTCTTTCTTTCCACCACCATCGTTGCCGCCTCAATTTCACTGTCGACACCATTACATTCCTTTCACCGCCGCAACCATCGTCGCCTCATCCACCACGTTGCTCCATCCTTCACTTTCTCCTCTCATCTTTCTCTCTCTGTTTCCTTCTCTTTCTCCGTCTAAAAATATTCAAAATCTCGTCAGAAACCGTCGCCGCCGCTGCTGCCCCTCCAAACCACCATGGAGCTCGTAACATTCTCGACAGAACTAAGGTTCGAGATCTTCCCTACTCTCTCTCTCGATTTTATTTCTCTTTCTCCATCTTTCTCTCTCTAGAAAAATCCTAGATCTAGCCAGAAATAATGCTATTTTCGTACTTGTTTTTGATGATTTACAAGTGTTCATATGATTCCCGGTGATTCGTGGTATATTTGGGGTGATTTTCGGTCGATTTGGATGTATTGGTGTTTTATGATTTTTTTCTGACCTATATTACGAAATTTGAATTTTGTATTGAATATTTTGTTACTATTTTATATTTTTGTAACATATTTGAGGCGATTTGAAATTTTCGTGTTGGAAATTTGGTATTATACATGTTACGAATTTCATAATTCGTAACATTTGTTACGAATTTCGTAATTCTTAACTAACTCTGCAATGTGAGAAGTGTATATGAAGATACGAATTAGAATTTCGTAACACATTTGTGTGGATTTCAAAATTTTGTATTGAAGATTTGGTATTCATGTTACGATTTTTCATCATTCGTATCGCCATGTGATGCTTATTGTGTTTCTTTGTGAGATTTAGTAACACTGTCATTCGAAAGTTTCGTATTGAAGATATGCTATTCATGTTATGATTTTCATCATTCGTATCATCATTCAATTTTTCATCATTCTTATCATCATTCGTATCATCATACGAATTTCGTAATTCGTAACATTTGTCACGAATTTTGTAATTCGTAACTAATTTTGTTGTGTGAGATGTGGATATGAAGTTATGAATTGTGAATTTCGTAACATGTTTGTTACAATTTTAGATTTTGTATAGGAGATTATGTATTCATGTTACGAATTTCGTAATTTGTACCGCCATTTGATGCTTCTTGCGTTCTTTTGCGAGATTTAGTAACACCGTTTATTCTGCTATTACGAATTTTGTAATTCGTAACATTTGTCAGGAATTTCGTAACAGATGTTACGAGTTTTGTAATTCGTAACTAATTCTGTTGTGTGAGATGTGGATATGAAGTTACGAATTGTGAATTTCGTAACGCGTTTGTTATGATTTTAGATTTTTGTATAGGCGATTTTGTATCCATGTTACAAATTTCGTAATTCGTACCATCATTTGATGCTTCTTGCATTCTTTTGTGAGATTTAGTAACACCGTTTATTCTGCTGTTACGAATTTCGTAATTCGTAACATTTGTCACTAATTTCGTAACAGATGTTAAGAATTTTGTAATTCGTAACTAATTCTGCTGTGTGAGATGTGGATATGAAGTTACGAAATTTTGGATTTCGTAGCACATTTGTGCGTTGTACATATTAAGTTACGAATTTTCAAATTTCGTAATTCCTAACTAATTCTTTTGTGGTACCAAAGTTACGAAATTATAAAATCGTAATAGATTGTGTCTTGTAAACCTATTACAATTTCTAAATTCGTAGCAGTTTGTGGGTTGTATACCTTTAATATGTGTTATAATCATTGTTACGAATTATAATTTCGTAACATAGTTTGCTATTTCGTAACATAATTTACATGTTCCGATTTATTGATTTAGTTTCATTGTTTGTTTATTGTAGAATAACTGGGTTTTCAAACGAAAGAATCTGGCATCAGAACACCACCGGATTATGCTAACTGGTGGCGAGAACACAGTCAAGGATATCCACTATATTTTGGAATCATTTGGGAAGAAATCCATCAAACAATTAAGGCAATCAGCAATTGGAGCCTTCATGAAGATCCCCGACATCGTCTCAAGATACGGCAACGCTCTACATTACATCATAGCTCGACGAGTGACACCAGAATCCGAGATTGATGAAACAACCCTATGGTTCAAGGTGAAAGAGAAAGTCTTACGCTTCTCACGGATCGAGTTTGCTTTGATTACTGACCTCAAAGGATATTTCGTAACACATTTGCATTGTATATATATTTATGTCTTGTTGTAAACCTGTTAAGAAATATAATTTCGTGACACATATTACTAATACGAATTTTAAATTTTGTAACATTACGCTCCTTTCGCTTTTGTTGTAAACTTTTGTTACGCCGTAAATAATTCTATTGTTTGATATGTGGTATCACTGTTACGAAATTATAAAACTGTAACAGATTGTGATTTGTAGCCTGGTTCCGATTTCTAATTCCGTAGCAATATATGGGTTGTATACTCTGTTACAATTTTTGTAAATTTGTAACTAATTCAGCTGTTTGAAATGTGATTATTTAGTTACTAAATTTGTATTTCGTAACACATTTGTGTTCTATATATATTTTGGTCCCGTTGTAAACATGTTAAGAATTATCATTTCGTGATGTAGATTGATGATACGAATTTCAAATTTCATAACAATATGATTTTGTTGTGAATTTTTGTTACGCCGTAACTAATTCTGCTGCAGTATCACTGTTACGAAATTACAAAAACGTAACAGACTCTAACATAAAAATAAAATTGTAAAAAATTTTCTAGTTACGAAATCGTAACAATCGTAACACAAAAATCGTAACACAAAATCGTAACAAATCTTCTTGTTACAAAAACAACAAATCGTAACACAAAAACAAAACCGTAACACGACACTTCATGATAAAACAGTTAAGAAAACAACAAATCGTAACACAAAAACAATTTTCTTAAAAAAGTTATAATTCTTAAGAAAAATTTTATGAAGCACACTCATGTTACGAAATACGAACTTCGTAACAAAGTAACATTTATTGAAAATGTAATTACGAAATTTAATAATTCGTAACGGATTCTAATTACGAATAATTGGTACATTGTTACGAAATTATAATTTCGTTATTGGGATATTGCAAAATATAAACAACTGCATATTTATCTACAGTAATTGCGATGTTAGATTACAATGATGTAATGGAGTGCCTTGCCCGATCTTGAGGCGATGTCGAAGAGCTTCATGAAGGCTCCAATTGCTGATCTCTTTAATTGTTTGATCGATTTTTTTTCAAAAGATTCCAACACACATTGCATATCCTTGATTGTACACTCTCCATCAGTTAACATAATCCGATGGTGTTCTGATGTCAGATTCTTTTATTTGAAAATCCATATGTTCTACAATAAACAAACAATGAAACCAAATCAATAATTCGAAACATGCAACTTACGTTACGAAATAGCAAATGGGTTAGAACAAATAGAAAAAGTATATATCCCACATATTGTTACGAAATTGGAAATCATAACTGATGGTCCCGATACGAGTTACTGGTGTATGGGGGGGGAATACACCAGTTAGGATTTTTGAGCTTTCAAAAACTTAACACTTGAAATCAACTTCAACTGAGTGAGAGGACTCAGTTGGGATCTCACAGCTGAGTAAGCAACCTCAGCTGGAAGGTTGGTGCTGTGCGGAATGTGGTGGAAAATAGACTCGTAAAATCAAACTCACGCTTTTATGCACTGTTGGTCAAAACCAAAACTGTTGTTGTGAAAGTATGCAGATTGTATGCGGTTTGTTTGTCAGTTAAGATATGATAATAAAGACTAAACACAAAAGAAAACACGACACACAAGATTTACGTGGTTCGGAGAGAACTCCTACGTCCACGGGGAGATGTGAGTTCACACACCTCAGTCCAAGTTCTTCTGGACAGAACCACTCAGCTTACCCGGGCTGAGCAACCGTTACAGTTTAGTTTCCGGGCACTAAACAGCCTAAGTCAAGTTTGCGGGTACTTGACGACCTGACTACTCAATTACAGGAAGAGTAAGGTCCTAGCACACTTTTTAGGGTGTGAGAAAGGGTAGAATTTCCAACTACAGCTCGATCACGAATGAGAGCTGGATCTAAGGCTTGAACGAATAAACACTCAAACTAAGATCTAAGACAGATTTTCACTCTATGAACCCTCAGCTACTAATGTTCTATCACTCTTGAACTCTCAGCTGCTGATGTTCTTAAAATAGGAGTTTAGCAGATTTTTCTTTCGCTTGTGATTGAACTTTTCTCTCTTGCTTCAGTCTGTCTCGTGTGTCCTCTATCTCTCGAATGAGAGAATGCCTCTATTTATAGGCGGAGAGAATCAACTAGCCGTTGGAGGAGCAGTTGATCTCTGATCGGTTGATAGCGATGGCTTGTCTCTCATCTCTGCAGACTTTCCTGATATGGCATCTGTGCTCTTCTGCTTTCCATTTGAGACAGCCTTATGTTGGGCCAGATGGGGTAATGACTGAAGGGTCAAACGCTCATGTGACTTCCTTTTGAAACTCAAATCTTTGACTGTCAACTTCGGTTTGTCGGTTGAAAGTCTTGACCTTCATCTGAGTGATCTTCAGCTGATGTTCCGATCTGTCGAGTTCTCAGCTGACTTTGAACTTCAAAACAGTTGAACTCCTTGTTCAGATTCTATAACTGAGGTTCTGAAACTGAACCCTCAGTTGTCTTCCACTTCTTTACTCAGTTGGGTTTGAACCCTCAGATGATTTCCTTTTCATCTGATGTTCTCTTCCTCTCAACTGTTTCTCATCTGATGAACGCTCAGTTGGTTTCCTTCAACTGATGTTCTGAAGACTTCCCCTTGTTTGCATCTGAACAAATGAACTCTCAGTTGTCTTTCTTCACAACTGATGTTCTGTCTGAGTGACGCCTTGTTGCCATCTTCAGCTGGAGACCTGTAAAGATAAAATCTTAACTTTGCTCAAACAGCGAGCCTAAATTCTAACATTAGGTATTGGCAACATCTACTCGGTTGGGGTCAGCCGGTTTTGGAATTCATCAAAACTTATACTAATAAATTTCCCAACAATTTCCCCCTTTTTGATGATGCCAAAACCACTTACAACTTGAAACCACTACTGATCTAAACCTCACTAACTTATCTAAAATCTCAGCTGAAATTCTAGACAGTCTATAAGATAAAACATCAAAGGGTTAGCACAGTTATAACATGGTATTTAAAAGACTTTGTGATTCAGAGCTTGGACAATGAGTGATTGTTCATCAAGGTGAATCTTATAACGGAATAGTTTTCATTACAACTGATTGTTACAAAAGATAGACTCAAAAATAAAAAAAAATTACAACAGATGCTAGAAAACTAACTGAGCTAGTATTGTAGCCCATACTTGCCAAAAATCCTTACAAAAATTTCCCTCTTAGCAGGTGACTCCTTAGAGATGTCCACTCCATGCTCCTTGCAGACCTGCCTCGCCTCAGATGCAATCTTCTGACGGTTCGGGTTGCTGGAATCCGAGAAAAGAGGTGGCCGATAAGTAACCCTCTTGGGAACTGGAACAGTGTTCAAGTCCAGGTTGGCGTCAATCATGGCCCTCCTGAATTGACTGAACATGCCCGGGTCACCTGAGTGCAACTCAGTCAGCGCCTCTTTGAACGCTCTCCTTAGGTCGTCAGTTGCGTAAACCTTCCTGTAATAGAAGTCGTTCACGAACTCCTGCTTGAACATCTCCCAATCCTCATTCCACTCGGTCGGCATCCACTTGTCAGTATGCCTGAACCGACTCTCAACCTTGGACTTTAGAGGCAACCTTTGTTGCTTCAACCGAGCTTCCGCCTTTGATTGGATTCTGTTGATGCGGCGTCGGCTGCCGGAGGCAACGTTGCGGTCCAGGTTCTGAGAAACCTTCTTCAGCTCAACCTCGAACTGGTTCACCCTCCTCGCCTGGCTGGCAGCAAACTTTCTGATCCAGCTCGGGTTCATGTAGTCCTTCTCCTCTACATCCATAGCCTTGGCCGCTGCAATGCACTCTTTGGTTGTTATCCCATCGAGTTCAGAATGCAGCTCGGCTGCGATCTCGGCTATGGAGCTGTAGGAAACTCCAATCTTCTTTGCCTGCTCCAAGTCCTTAGACATTTCGGCTCCACCGACTTCGGTTGTCTTGGCAGTAGCAGACTTCCTTCTCCTCAGCTGAGATTTGGATGGTTGAGCAGCTGGCACTCCTTCTTCTTGGGTCTCTTCTTCTTCCTGTGCTTCACCCTCCTTCTCCTTCTCTTCCCCCTTTTTGGCATCAGCAACAAGGCTTGCTACTGAACCGTCCAGAGAGTTGAGTTTGGCCTCGGTGGATTGAACACGGTTGAAGAGTTCATCGACCGCACACTCCAGTTCGATCTTCTTTGCCAGTTCGGAGTCCTGGCGCTCTTGTTCTGCCTTCTTCAAGACAGAGAGGTTGTCGTTGACCTCTGTCTGAAATGCAACGAACTCAGCCCAACGCGACTCGAACCGGGACTCCCATTCAGCATCCTGCGTCTGTTGGGACTTGGCCAGATTTGAGTCAGCCAAGGATTTGAAGACATTCACTTCCGACTTCAAGCCCAACAGAGTGGATTTCAGTTCCGACACGTCCTGACTGGTGGAGGAGGAGAGATCATTCATCTTTATCTTCAGCTCGGCATTCTCCTCCATCAGTTGTTGATACTTCACTTCTTGAGCTGCCAACTCCCTCAGCTGGTCATCGTGTTGGTGCTGGAGGTTGGCGAGCAGCTCGGTCCTCAACTGGTTTACCCTCTCAGCCATTAGCTCGCAGATTTGTTCTGTTGAAGGAGCGAGCTGATCAGCTGGAGAGGCTTGAGCAGACTGAGCTAGAGGCTCAGCTGTGACCATGGCTTGACGGTTTGCCAGGTACAGCTTCAGGTTCTCCTCCTCTTCTTTTGCGGCGGCGGCTGCTGCATCGACATCTTCAAGAAAGTCGGCTGATTTTACCAACATGCTGTCAAGGAAGTCGACACACTCCTTTTCAGTTGCCTCCCTGGTGTCCTTCCCTTCAGCCAGACTCTGGTCCAACCGTCTAGTGAGCAACGCGATCCTGTTGTTGTACGCCACCTCCAAGTTGGAATAGTTGAAGTAGGCTCGGATGCGGGACTCATCAGATTTCAGCCTGTCCCAACTCAGTACCCTGATCGTGTCTTCTTTGACATACCACTGGCTGAAGATCAGGTGGAACTGGTACAGTAGCTCGGTTCCCAGTGTGGCGAAGATGGGCATGTCGCGAGCCGCAGGGAATAGACCCAACAGCTTTTGAAAGCAGTAGGCTACCCTGCCTTCGTGCTCGTCGGCAACAGCCTGCAGGTCCTCCGCTTCATTGATCGGGGAGGGGGTGAGATTGTATGGTTCGGGTTCAAGAGGTTCATCGATGTTGGCCAAAGAGTCGGTCCCAACACCGGCATCGAGATGAGAGCTCGGAATTTGGGATTCAGTTGGGGAAGAGGGTGGAATGGTTTCCTTAACATCGGCCGAAGGAGAGGTCACGATGTTGGCATCGAGCTGAGAGCTCGGAATTTCTGGCTCGGTTTGGGTAGAGAGAGCAAGAGGCTCTGGGGGCGGTACAGCATTTGCTCCAGCTGTGGGGGAGGTGGTAGCATCTTCGAGGTCCTCAGATGAGGAGGATGCATCCGACGTCTCCATGCCCTTAGCCTCATCAGCTCCGGGGCCTCGAGGTGCGATCTCGAATGATGCGGCCTCAGCTGAGCGGCTGGATTCGGAACGCTCCTCAGCAGGTGTGGACTCGACCTGCGCTCTCTCCTCGTCTGGAGCTTGTTCCTCAGTTGGCTCCTCAGCTGGAACTTCAACTGGCTCATCAGCTGACTCGTCAGCTGGAACATCAGTTGGCTCATCAGCTGGCATCTCAGCTGCCTTCTTGATTGTCTTCTTGAACCTTACCCTTAACTTTTTCTGGGCAGGTTCATCAGTCGACTCCGTCTCAACGTCAGCTCGGCGACGTGAGGCTTTGGATTTTGTGGGGCGAGCAGCAGCTTGTTCTCCCTCAGCTGTTGACTTAGCTGGCCTTCCCGACTCCCTCTTGTCCTTGGGAGTGTAGACACTCCTCAGCACCTCTTGTGCTTTCTTGGCCGTCGGGAACAGCAACAGCTTCTTCAGCGGCGTCTCCTTGCAGTCAGCCCAGACCATGTTGCGGTCCTTTGTTGCGAGGAGTATGAGGGCGGAGATTTTGCATCCGAAGTTGAGCGTGCCCTTCACACTCAGCAGCTTCTCTCCAGACTCAGTCGTAGTCTCAGAGATCTTTGACTTCTCCATCATCAACTGGTTCAGAAAATATTGGAACCAGTTGATTTGGTGTTGGTGCTCCAGGGCCAACAGCTGTTTCAACTTGGGTCGGCTGATGTCACCGAACGCGCCACTGTATCCGAACACGACCTTCGACACGGCGTCGAACAGCAGGCGGTGTTCAGGCTTCAGCTTAGTCCTTTGCATGTTGCTCCTCAACCGCTCTGGCTCGATCAAAGCATCCTGTAGAAATTCATCCGCCTGTTCGTCGGTAATATTCTCCAGGAACTCGGTGGCGGTGTAGTTGATTGGTATGATGTATCGGAGGACATCGGACACGTCAATGGAGAAGGAGACACGACGTATTGTCCTTGCCGGAACATCCCTTTGTCGGCAGGACACCGTCGTAGAAACTCTTTCTGAACTGTCAAGGGGGCGAAGAAGATTGACGTAGAATTCTCCGACTTGACGCCTGAGCAAGTGAGAGGGACAGAGCTTGGCCCATTCCAGAAGTCCGTTCTCGCGGAGAGTGTTGGCGAGAGGGGCTAGGACCGGCGACTCTAGATCCTCGTCGGAGAGGATCTGCTCGAAGTGAATCTTCGATACTAACATATCGAACGACTCTTCATACGTTGTAGGCACGAGGGAAGGTCCGGATGATGCCATTCTTTTGCTTTTGGGTGCCATTAAATCACTGCAAAGGTAAAATATATAGGGGAGAAAGAAATCTATTTGCAGAAAAGGGTTAGGCAGAAAAACTGGAAGACGATGAGTAGTATGATTGATAAGCACGAATGAGGAAAGTAGGAGATATCTTCCTGATTTTTCGCCTTATATAGGTCTTTGACTTGGATGAGATCAACGGCTGGGGTTAAATGGCGCGAATCCATCAACGGTTGGGATTACGCGACTGTTGACTATCTTTGACTCGACGTTTTGATCCGAGTTCCAACCAGCGCATGAGAAGGTGTACAGTTTCATGTCAGCCCAGTCGCACTATAAAGTAGGCTATGGATGCTCAGCCGTACTTTACATTTAATGCAACATGATGGCTATTTTAATATAACTGACTAGCACAGGAATGTTTGAATTTATTTCAAACATTCTTATTTAAGAATATAACACCTTTAGTCATAAATGATACCTGCCAGCTGATGTCTGAATCAGCTGTGTTCATTAGTCGAGTTCCTCAGTTGCCGCATACCATCAGCTGACTCGAGTTCGTCTGTTCAGCTGACGTTTGACGTCTTCAGTTGGCAATCAGTATCTGATATTCCCCTTTCAGCTGAGCTTCCCCCTTCATCAGAGCTTCCCCCTTCATCTGAGCTTCCCCCTTAAGTCGATATTCGATTCTTCAGCTCGGATGAATCCTTATCAGCTCGGATGACTCTTCTGCTCGGATGAGTTTTTAGCTCGGATCCAAAAGTCCTAGAAGATCACACAGCATCTTGAACCGGGCTTCAGGAAGAGGTTTGGTGAGGATGTCAGCTCTCTGAATCTCAGTTGGGATCTTCTCCATGGACACATCCTTCTTCTCAATATGATCTCGGATGAAGTGATGACGAATATCGATATGCTTAGTCCGAGAGTGATGAACAGGGTTTAGAGAGATAGCTATGGCACTCGAGCTATCACAATGTATGGGAACCTGTCCAGTTGAGACTTCATAATCTCTCAGCTGCTGCTTCAGCCACAATACTTGCATGCAACAGCTTCCGGCAGCCATGTACTCTGACTCGGTTGTCGAAGTAGCAACACACGCTTGTTTCTTGGAGAACCATGAAACCAGCTTGCTTCCCATGAACTGACAGTGTCCAGAAGTAGATTTTCTGTCCAACCGATCTCCTGCTAGGTCGGCATCTGAGTATCCAGTCAGCTGGATATTGTCATCAGTTGGGTACCACAATCCAACATTGACAGTTCCCTTCAGATACTTAATGATGTTCTTTGCTGCCAACATGTGTGCTTCTCTTGGTTGGACTTGAAAACGAGCACACACTCCAACTGCGTATGAAATGTCTGGTCGGCTGGCAGTTAGGTAGAGCAGCGAACTGATGATCCCTCTATACTGACTGGCATCAATGAGCTTTCCCTCAGCTCCTGGTTCGATCTTCCAGTTCGTGTTCATAGGGATCTTGGTTGTCTTACTTGTCTGCAATCCGAACTTGGTGATGAGCTCCCTTGTATATTTGGACTGGTTGATGAAAATCCCTTCAGGTGACTGCTTCACTTGTAATCCAAGGAAATAATTCATCTCGCCCATCATTGACATCTCGAACTTTTCCTTCATAAGATCGGAGAATTTCTTGCACAGCTCCTCCGACTTGGACCCAAAAATGATATCATCGACATAAATTTGCACGACAAGTATATCTTCTTCAACTTTGATGGTGAACAGAGTTTTATCAACTGAACCTCGTTTGAACCCCGAGTCCAGTAAAAATCCACAAAGAGTGTCATACCATGCTCTTGGTGCTTGCTTTAGACCATAGATAGCTTTCTTCAGCTTGTATACTCTTCCATCTCCAGTCTCAAAACCAGGAGGCTGTTCAACATATACATCTTCTTTTATATCTCCATTGAGGAATGCACACTTCACATCCATCTGATATACTTTGAACTTGTGATGTGCGGCATAAGCTAGAAAGATCCGGATGGCTTCCAGCCTTGCAACTGGTGCAAAGGAATCTTCAAAGTCAATTCCTTCTTGTTGGCAGTATCCTTGAGCTACCAACCTTGCTTTATTCCTCACAATGAATCCAATGGCGTCTCTCTTGTTTTTGAAAATCCACTTTAGTCCAATCACCTTGACACCATTTGGTCTTTCTACCAACTCCCATACACAGTTGCGTAGAAACTCATTCAATTCTTCTTGCATGGCTGTTGTCCAGTGGACACAATTGAGAGCTTCCCCAACATTCTTCGGTTCTGGAACATCAGCTACATAGCAAGAAATCATGGCAACATCTCCAGCTTGCTCGAACTCCTCTAGAACTGCCAATTCCTCAGCATATTGGGCATAAGTGTTGGATTCTTCCTCGGTTGATTCTGGATTTGCAACTCTGCTCCTTGTGCGCACACCCTCGGTTGGATCTCCGATGATGTTGTTGGTGGAATGAACTTCATACCATCTTCGGTTGCGTCTTCCTTCTTCTTCCAACAGTGGCTGTTCAGACATCTGAGTTGGAGTCTTCAGAGCTGGTGATTGATCAGCTGTTGAGTATGGATCCTCAACATTTACAATAGATTGAACCGAGTTCGGTTGGGCATCGGATGCTGATGCAGTTGGAGGGACATCAGCTGAAGTTCCCCCTAGGGACGAGCTGAGGTCTTCGCATTCATCTTCAGAGGAGTATGGGTCCTCATCCTCAGTTGCCCATACCAGTGGTTCAGCTCGGTTCTTTTCCCGAAGAGCTTGCGATCTGGTGAGAATTGGTAGAACAGCTGGATCCGCGTGTTGTTCCTTTACCTGTTCCCTGCACTCGAAGGTAGATTCATCAAAACTAACATGAGGTGTTATTTCCACAACACGAGAGCTGTTGTTGAAAACTCTATATGCCTTGATCCGAGCTGCATATCCAAGAAATATGCCCTTCGAAGCTTTGGCATCAAAGGTTTTCAACTGAGTCTTCCCATTGTTGTGAATATAACACTTAGATCCAAAAACACGAAGATAAGAAATATCTGGCTTTCTACGTCTCCACAGCTCGTAGGGCGTCTTTCCCAACCGCTTGGTGAGAAGAGATCGATTCTGTGTGTAGCATGCTGTGTTGATCGCTTCAGCCCAAAATCTCTTAGGCAGTGCTGAGCTCGCTAACATGGATGTGGCTGCATCCTTCAGAGTTCTATTTCTTCGCTCAGCTACGCCATTCTGTTGTGGAGTACGCGCGGCTGATGTCTGATGGGTTATGCAATTCTTTTCGCAATACTCAATGATGGTTTCATTTAGAAACTCCGTTCCACGATCTGATCTGATAGATATGATCTTCATCTCTTGTTGATTCGATATCCGATCCATCAGCTTGGGCAGCTCATCTCGGGTCTCACTTTTGTGGCGCATGAAGATGGTCCACGTATATCTTGAGTAGTCATCAGTTACAACCAATGTATATTCGTTTCCATTAATGCTTTTTGGTGTAACTGGCCCGAAGAGATCCATGTGGATCAGCTGTAACACTCGGTCAGTTGAAGGAGTTGACTTCAACCGGAAGGAGGTTCTAGCGAGCTTTCCCAGCTGGCATGCACTGCAGATGTGTGTTGTTGAAAACACTCGGTTAGGTATGCCTCTTGCATGTTCTTGTCTGGCAAGTCGGTTCATCGTCTTGAAGTTCAGATGGTTGAGCCTTTTGTGCCACAGCCAGCTCACATCCGAACTGCTCTTTGACAACAGGCAAGTGTCAGGGAGGCTGCTGTTCCAGTCAGCGTAGTATACATTCCCTGTTGGAGATCGATTTCCCAACAATATCACCTGCTTTGATCTGACATCTTTAACTCTGCAACCCTGTGCATCAAATTTGACAGAGAACCCATTATCACAGAATTGGCTGATGGAGAGCAGGTTATGCTTCAATCCATCAACAAAAGAGACATTAGAAATTGAAACATGATTGGTTTCAAGGGTACCGTAACCTCTGGTATAACCTTTTGAGTTATCACCAAAAGTAACTGATGGACCTTCTTTCTCCACGAAACTTCCAAGCAAATCCTTCAGATTTGTCATGTGTTTCGAGCATCCACTATCCATCACCCACATTGTTGTAGACGCCTTCTTCTTCCTCAGCTGTTTCTCCTGTACCTGCAAGGAGAAACTCGCTTAGGTCCCCAATTTCAGTTGGGTCCTGGAGGGTTAGAACCAGTTCCCGCTGGAACCGTGCGTCGCTTTTCTCTGTACACTCGAATAGCCTTGTCATTCCAAATGATCTGCCCATTTTCATCAATTATAACAACACCCCGGTTATCCTTAGGCTTGTTGTTTGAAATGATGCTCTGTTTCTTGGGAGGAGTTGGATTTCTCCCATGTTGGGCTTTAGGAGGTGAGGCTTTCCCCCTGTTTTGATGGCGATTCTTATCCTGTTGAGTTTGTCTGTGAGGTCGGATGCCATTGTGGAATCTTCTTGGCTGATTCTGATTCCATTGCCTTGGCTGTTGACGATAGCTGTTCATGCCCGGATGTTGATTCATGTTGTGGCATGAGTAACCATAGCTGTCGTAACTTTTCCACATAGGTTGACTCTGTTGGAACCTCTGATTGTTGTGGTGATGGAACCGTTGTTGATTATGTCGGTTGAAGCTTGGTCGGTTCTGTTGGTTCCATCTCTGCTGTGATTGGTTTGTTGGTCGGTTATCACGTCGGTTCTGAGCTTGGATATGTTGTCGATTTTGAGCTTGATTGCGACTCCGACGTCTCCGGTTCCTCCGTTGAGTCTTGGAACATTCCCCCTCGGTTGTAGACTCCAGGGACTGTTTCGTTGGTGCTCCATCTGCAGCTCCTTTGCCTTTCTCAGCCGTAGTTACCTTTATCGGTTGTGAGGGTGTTTGTTCAGTTGCATACTCAACTGTGTTAGGTTTGGCAACCATGACTTCCTCAGCCTTGGTGAAGGTAGCTGGTGGAATTCCAGTGTCCTTTGCCACGTCGTATCCGAGTCCAGACACATCATCCGTTTGCCGTCTGTATTTGATGAGATTCTCGATGATCTCGGATGACTGATATAGCTTTGTCAGGTTGTCCTTCTCAGTCTGAAGATCCTTGAGAAGAACAGCTATATGCTCGGTCTGGGCATCTGATGTCTTTATCAGCTGGTCGATCTGAGCCTCTTGCTTGTTCAACTGTTCGTTCTGTGCCTTGATCTGTTCCTTCAACTGTTCATCGGTTGAAGCCTCAGTTTGGTTGGCTATACTCAGTTGACTTTTCAGCTGGTCAATTTCTTCAGCTTGTCTCTTGATTAGATCGTCCTTTTCGGTTAAGGAATCTTCAAGCTTGGCGAACTGGGCTTGAAGACTCTTAAACTCAACCGACTGCTGATGCAGTTCCTCACTGAGGTCTTGAAAATCATTCCAGGAGGGTTCCAACTCATCGTTCATAGATTCCTGCATGTTAGAAGTATTGGAAGAATTTAAGCAAGCAGGATTAGATTGTACCTCAATATCATCTTGGTCGGTTCCAAGTGCCATGAGGCATTGATCCGGACTGATGACTTTGTTGGTAGAGGTCAGGTCATCCTCATCTTCAGTGTCTGTGAAGATGTCCATATCGTCAGCTGCCTCTTCAGCTACCATAGCCTTGTTCTTTGCAGTTTGCTTCGCCCTCAGTGCTTCTCTTTCCTTCTTTGAGAGGTCTGGGCAATCGGCTTTGAAGTGTCCTTCCTTGCCGCATTCGAAGCAACCATTGGTGACTGGCTTCGAACTGTCTCGAGTTCGGTTTGATTTATAGAAACGTTTATATTTGCCGAACCGAGTATCCATATCGGCTAACTTCTTTGACAACGCTGCAATGTTCTGTTGCAGTTCTTCTCTGCTCGGCTCCTTTGCAGTCGTGTCAGCCGACCTGGTTGGCCTTGACGATCTCGACTTTGAGTAGTCAGCTCGGAGGGCAACTGACTTTGATGCTGAGCCGACCTCCTCAATTCTATTTTTCTGACTTGAGGGCTGCGACCTCCTTCTATTGACCTTATACTCATTTCCTTTCAAGATTGAGAACAATCTTTCATTTCCCATTTCACCTAGGTCAGCTCGGCTCTCGTGGATATTTGTGAAAGTATCCCACTCAGCCGGTAGAGCTTGCAACACTTTGAGGTTTATTTCTCTTAGAGTGTATTTTCCTTTCCGGATGGATTGGATTCTTCTGATGATGTCCATAAACCGAAGCTCTAGCTGATCTATAGTCTCATCAGGTCGCAGACTGAAATTGTCAAAATCTTGACATGCATGCGAGAACTTGTTTTCCTTTGTCTCGTCGATTCCTTCACTTAGCGAGGCCAGGATGTCCCACATCTCTTTTGCGGTCTCACACTCCTCTATCCAGGGCAGATAATCTTGTCCAACCGTGGACATTATTGTGCTCTGAGCCCAGATATCCAGCTGGCTCACCTTGGCCTCCTCCGGAGTGTAGTCCTCTGGCTGTTTCTCCACATACTCCACCACTGCATCTCCATCGTTGGGATTTGTGGGAGTGCGAAGTATTCTGTCTCGTATGACGATTGGTCCAGATGTGAGAACTTGTTGCATCCTATGATGCTTGGACAAAAGGATCTTCTTCATTCGAGTTCTCCATGATGTATAGTTGACAACAGAGAACATGACCGTGATCTTGTCCTTGACGTCCATCTGCACAAACAAAAGCAGGACAACAAAAATGCGAGCAAGAATGCACTAGCGTGGAAAGATCTGTTCAGTTGACCACTGAAGAAAATTCTCGAATTCACACCTCGTGAAACAGAGTCAGCAGTCTTTTGAACCACTGCTCTGATACCACTTGATGGTCCCAATACGAGTTACTACTGGTGTATGGGGGGGGAATACACCAGTTAGGATTTTTGAGCTTTCAAAAACTTAACACTTGAAATCAACTTCAACTGAGTGAGAGGACTCAGTTGGGATCTCACAGCTGAGTAAGCAACCTCAGCTGGAAGGTTGGTGCTGTGCGGAATGTGGTGGAAAATAGACTCGTAAAATCAAACTCACGCTTTTATGCACTGTTGGTCAAAACCAAAACTGTTGTTGTGAAAGTATGCAGATTGTATGCGGTTTGTTTGTCAGTTAAGATATGATAATAAAGACTAAACACAAAAGAAAACACGACACACAAGATTTACGTGGTTCGGAGAGAACTCCTACGTCCACGGGGAGATGTGAGTCCACACACCTCAGTCCAAGTTCTTCTGGACAGAACCACTCAGCTTACGCGGGCTGAGCAACCGTTACAGTTTAGTTTCCGGGCACTAAACAGCCTAAGTCAAGTTTGCGGGTACTTGACGACCTGACTACTCAATTACAGGAAGAGTAAGGTCCTAGCACACTTTTTAGGGTGTGAGAAAGGGTAGAATTTCCAACTACAGCTCGATCACGAATGAGAGCTGGATCTAAGGCTTGAACGAATAAACACTCAAACTAAGATCTAAGACAGATTTTCACTCTATGAACCCTCAGCTACTAATGTTCTATCACTCTTGAACTCTCAGCTGCTGATGTTCTTAGAATAGGAGTTTAGCAGATTTTTCTTTCGCTTGTGATTGAACTTTTCTCTCTTGCTTCAGTCTGTCTCGTGTGTCCTCTATCTCTCGAATGAGAGAATGCCTCTATTTATAGGCGGAGAGAATCAACTAGCCGTTGGAGGAGCAGTTGATCTCTGATCGGTTGATAGCGATGGCTTGTCTCTCATCTCTGCAGACTTTCCTGATATGGCATCTGTGCTCTTCTGCTTTCCATCTGAGACAGCCTTATGTTGGGCCAGATGGGGTAATGACTGAAGGGTCAAACCCTCATGTGACTTCCTTTTGAAACTCAAATCTTTGACTGTCAACTTCGGTTTGTCGGTTGAAAGTCTTGACCTTCATCTGAGTGATCTTCAGCTGATGTTCCGATCTGTCGAGTTCTCAGCTGACTTTGAACTTCAAAACAGTTGAACTCCTTGTTCAGATTCTATAACTGAGGTTCTGAAACTGAACCCTCAGTTGTCTTCCACTTCTTTACTCAGTTGGGTTTGAACCCTCAGATGATTTCCTTTTCATCTGATGTTCTCTTCCTCTCAACTGTTTCTCATCTGATGAACGCTCAGTTGGTTTCCTTCAACTGATGTTCTGAAGACTTCCCCTTGTTTGCATCTGAACAAATGAACTCTCAGTTGTCTTTCTTCACAACTGATGTTCTGTTTGAGTGACGCCTTGTTGCCATCTTCAGCTGGAGACCTGTAAAGATAAAATCTTAACTTTGCTCAAACAGCGAGCCTAAATTCTAACATTAGGTATTGGCAACATCTACTCGGTTGGGGTCAGCCGGTTTTGAAATTCATCAAAACTTATACTAATAAATTTCCCAACAGTAACCATGCTACAAATCACAATCTATTACGTTTTTGTAATTTCGTAACAGTGATACCATATCTCAAACAGCAGAATAGTTAAAGCGTAACAAAAATTCACAACAAAAGCAAACTATGTTACGAAATTATAATTTGTAACAGGGATTATAAAACATATAAAAGGTATACAACCCACAAAATGTTACAAAACTAGAAATCGTAACGGGTTTAAAAAACGCAATATGTTACGATTTTATAATTTTGTAACTTTGGTACCACAACAGAATTAGTTAGGAATTACAAAATTTGAAAATTTGTAACTTAATGTGTTACGAAATAAAAATTTCGTAACTTCATAACCACATTTTACACAGTAGAATTAGTTACGAATTATGAAATTCGTAACAAATGTTACGATTTACGAAATTCGTAACAGCAGAATAAATGGTGCTACTAAATATAAAAAAAAAGCAAGAAGCATTAAATGACGATACAAATTACGAAATTTGTAACATGGATACAAAATCTCCAATACAAAAATCTAAAATCATAACAAACGTGTTACGAAATTCACAGTTCATAACTTCATATCCACATCTCACACAGCAGAATTAATTACGAATTACAAAATTCTTAACATCTGTTACGAATTACAAAATTTGTAACATCAGAATAAACGGTGTTACTAAATCTCACAAAAAAATGCAAGAAGCATCAAATGGCGATACGAATTAAGAAATTCGTAACATGTATACAAAATCTCCAATACAAAAATCTAAAATCGTAATAAACGTGTTACAAAATTTATAATTCGTAACTTCATATCCACATCTCACACATCATAATTAGTTACGAAACATCTGTTACAAAATTCATGACAAATGTTGCGGATTACAAAATTCGTAACAGCATAATAAACGATGTTACTAAATGACGATACGAATTACGAAATTCGTAATATGGATACAAAATCTACAATACAAAAATCTAAAATCATAACATAGTTATAAGCTTATAATGAAAATCACATTACGAAAATATAAAATCGTACAGAATGTTCAATACGAAATTCCTATTTTCGTAACATGGGGAACATATCTGAGAAAAAAATCAGGCGGCAATCAGATCTGGAAATTCAAAAGTTTACCAATCTCTTCTCGTTCGGAAGAGGTCAACAAGTGTTGGAACCGATTATTGAAAACCGATTCATTTTCACCCATGGATTAATTATGGTTATCTAACAAACACATACAAAATCCACACCTAGCATGCTCCTACGTAATTAATTACAATCATAGGATGTTCGTAAGAAATACCTGCAAATTTGGTGCACAACGACTCCAGAGTGACCTTCCAAACTGTTCCCGGCTAGAGCTCGTCGATGGATGGGATCGAACTACGAACTCTCTCTCTCTCTTACTATGGAAGGTGCCGGTTTTCTCTCTCTCTCTCTCACTCTAGGGTTTTAGTTGCTTTGAATGCAAGTAAGTAATAAGTCTAATGAGCCTTGTATTTATAGATAAATAACTGCTCATATTCATCGAACCTAGACAATCCTATTGGGATGTAGGATAGTAGGCGCCCAGCCCACTAGACACACAGGCTATTGGGCCAATTTAGGGATCTACTAGCTTAAATAAGATTGGCCTGATAATATCCGACTTAATTAATTCAGCCCAGAATATAAATTGAATATAAATATTAATTCATTCCACTAAAAAATTAATACTGACTTACCATCTTATTTATTTGGTTGAGTCGGGGCTAGTATTAGACTTAATTAATCTCCGTGTTTAAGATTATCAAATATTCATTAATTAATTAAAATACTTTTGACAGTAATTAATCAATCGATTAATTATTTACTAATAATTAATTATCTCGAGTGCTACCACTTAAACTTATTATTATACTAGAACTAATTCCACCTGCAGGGTTTAGTATAATAAACTTATTAAGTTCCTCTAGAGGATATCATCATCATCTCATTATTCATAGAACACGGATTCTTATTGCAGCTTTATCAATATCAAATAAGAACTGTCATTGCCCAAAATACGAAATTTCGAACAACTATCTCCTTAGGTGATGTAGGACACGTCACCTTAGATAGAGAAACGCCAAGTCTGAAAGGTAAGAAATCTTTCTTAGCATTCTGCATGTTGAAACGCGATAACACAATATCAGTGTAGGTTATTTGAGACAACTTCAACATTCTCTTAGATCGATCACGACCGACCTTAATTCCAAGAATATACGCTGCCTCTCCCAAATCCTTCATTTGAAAATGCTGGGATAACCATGCCTTAATTTTCGATAGTACATTCACATCATCAGTAATGAGCAAAATGTCATCGACATAAAACACTAGAAACACTAGACTCCCATCAATACATACCCGGTAAACACAACTTTCAGTTGCACATTGTTCAAAGCCATAGCCTTGAACAACATCATTGAAACATTTGTTCTAGGAACGTGAAGTCTTCTTAAGTCCATAAATGAATTTCTTTAGCTTCCACACAAGATGCTCTTCACCTTTCTTTATGAATCCTTCCAACTGCAGCATATAGATGTCTCTATCTTTTTCAAGATACCCGTTTAGAAATGCGGTTTTGACCTCCATTTGTCAAACCTCGAGATTCATGTGAGCGGCCATTTCCATAAGAGTTCGGATAAACTTAAGCATGGCTACTGGCAAAAATGTCTCATCGTAATCGATTCCCGCTCTTTGGGTGAAACCTTTCACCACTAGTCTTACCTTAAAGGCCACAACCTTTTCATCCGGTCCTCTTTTTCTCTTGTATACCCACTTGCATCCTATGGCTTCACAGCCCTCAGGAAGCTCGCATTTCTCGTATACATTCATGGCAATAATAGACTCCCACTCAGAAAACATACATGACTCCCTCTCAAGAGCATCAGGATCTCGATCACTGCTAATTCCAATGAATCCTTGGATTCAACAAGTAGAGTATATCGACTAGACAATTTTTCTTGAGTTACCCTCCCACTACGACGAAGCTCTATAGCAGATTCAGTATTAATGATTTGTGCAGGTTCCGACAATTGCTTATCTTGCACAACTGGAGCGCTAATCACCTTCTTCTCTCTAATTTCTTGAAGTATGATGTCACTTCTCTTCCTATGGCTAATCATATAGTCCTCTTCCAAGAATCTCACGTCAGTGCTAATAACGACTTTCTGATCCTTAGGGCAGTAGAAATAGCCACTTTTCATTCTTCTAAGATAACCTACAAACAACATCACTTTGGTTCTCGGACTCAACTTTTCAGCTTCTTTGTTAAAAACATGTGTCGAACTACCCCAAATCCGGATATGGTTAAGACTAGGCTTGCGCCAGGACCACAGCTCGGACGAGAATTTGGGCACTGACTTTGAGGAAACCAAGTTTAGCATGTGAGCCGCTGTTTCCAAAGCATATCCCCAAAACGAAATAGGTAGAGATGCATAACTCATCATAGATCGAACCATTTCCAGAAGTGTTCGATTTTTTCTCTCCAACACACCATTCTGTTGGGGTGTTTCAGGTGTAGTCAGTTGGGATGTAATCTCACTTTCCAACAAGTACTCCTTAAACTCGTTGCTGAGGTATTCGCCGCCACGGTCAAATCGCAACGACTTGATACTTTATCATGTCGTTTCTCTACTTCCGCTTTGAATAGTTTGAACTTTTCAAAGCACTCGGACTTGTAGCGCAACAGGTAGATGTACCCATATCTTGAGTAATCATCAATGAAAGTGATAAAATACTCATAACATCTACGAGCTTGAATTGACATAGGTCCACACAAGTCGGAATGAATCAATTCCAACACTTCTTTGGCTCTATACCCCTTGGCCTTGAACTGATCATCTTGGTTATTCTAGTTTCTTGCTTTTCTTGAACTGGGAATTTGAGGGGTGGGTTTTCTTTCTTGATCTTGGATTCTTGATTGATTATTGTTGTTTTTGTTTTTGTGTTTGTGTTTGTGTTTGGATGGAAGAGTTTTGTGCTGGGGTGTGGTTTATATATTTGGGAATTATAATCTTACCTATAGACAAGGCATTGAATTTTGGCTTTTTTTTTTTTTTTAATTATTCCGGTGTGAAATTTGGGTCGGTCCTGTTAAGCGTTTTGGGCATTGTTTTGTTTGTTGTGGTGCTGAGTTGTTAGATTGCAAACTGGGAAGGAATTCTAGTATTAGACTTAATTAATCTCCGTGTTTAAGAATATCAAATATCCGTTAATTAATTAAAGGGATAATAGTCTGTAAAATCCAAACCTTTTTTCAAATTCGGGAATTGTACACGAGCTTTTTTTTCTCACAGATAACCTAACCGGCCATTTTTTTCTGATTTTGCACCTCCGATCGATTTCCCCCAATTTTTTTTGACGTGGCTTCTCGGAACTCCACGCTGGACACACCGGGTCAGCAAACTAAACGACGTCGTCCCCCCTAACCTAAAACAACGTCGTTTTACACCCAATTAAAAAAAAATTAAATCCACACAATTTTCTCTCGCCGTTCATCTTCTCTACAACCCATATTCTCCGACCACCACCACCACCCATCTGCAAATCCTACACAAATTGACTGTTAAGCAGGCAGCAAATCCCCAAATTCCAACCTCTCCTTCAACCACCAACAATCAAATCCAAGGCCGGTAGCAAATCCCCAAATTCCAACCTCTCTTTCAACCACCAACAATCAAATCCGGAGAGAGAGAGATTCAATAATTTTTCTTTTCGAAACAGAGAGAGAGATTGAGAATAGCGATGCAAACATCGCTCCTTCTCAAAAAAATACGGATCGAAGATCCAATCGCTCCTCAAACAAAAAGACGAGCGAGTGACGTGGCAACGGCTGGCATAGGAGAGCGCAGCGGTGGTGGCGATGAGCGGGACGATCGAGCGGCTGAGGGAGGCGGCGACGGAAGATGCCGAGTCATGCTGTTGCAACGGTGACAGCAACGCCTCCCCCATCTCCGAGTCGATTATGACGGAGCTGGAGAGGAGAGGCGTTGAACAGGAGGCGGCAGAAGAGGAGTAAAAGTTGTTGGGGGTGGAGAAGGAAGTGGTCGTGTTGGATTTTGATATGTCCGGTCGAAGATGGTGGATTGGGTGAGTAAGAGAGGGGTGGGAGAGGAGAGGCGGTGAAGTGGTGGTGGTCAGTGGAATCTGTGAAGAAGATCTGAATAACAATCTTCAAACCCAAAGAACAAAGATTCATAAGAGAGATGAAAGTTTGAGGAACAGTGAGGGAATGAGTAAGCGGTGGCACCACTACCGCCGCCGCCGAACCTGGTGGTGGCGATCATAGACGAGGGTTGAAAGAGAGATATACGAGAGAGAGAGAGAGAGAGAGAGAGAGAGAGAGTTGGGTAAGAGAGTTGGGTAAGAGAGTAGAACTTTTTTTTTAATTTTTAAGTTTTAATTCTAACAAAAAAATGAGATGGCATGAATTTATTTTCTTTTTCTTTTTCTAATTTTTGTTCGACACAAAACGATGTCGTTTAAGGTTAATTAAAACGACTTTGTTTTAATTTCGCCACCGATATGTCCACGGTACTTCCGGGATCCAACGAGGCGTCACGTCAATTATAATTTGGGGGTAATCGACCGGAGGTGCAAAATCAGAAGAAAATGGCAAGTTAGGTTATCTGTGCGGAAAAAAAAACTCGTGTACAATTCCCGAATTTAAAAAAAGGTTTGAGTTTTACAGATAATTATCCTTAATTAAAATACTTCTGACAGTAATTGATCAATCAATTAATTATTTACTAATAAATAATTATCTCGAGTGCTACCACTTAAACTTATTATTATATTGGAACTAATTCCACCTGCAGGGTTTAGTATAATAAACTTATTAAGTTCCTCGAGAGGATATCATCATCCCATTATTCATAGGACACAGATCCTTATTGCAGCTTTATCAATATCAAATAAGATCTGTCATTGCCCAAAATACGAAATTTCAAACAACTATTAAGTTCTTATTTATGATGATCAAAGCAATAGTCAGACACTTATTCATACTGATAAGCCCAATTAAGGTTAAGACTATTTAAGTCACTGAGATCTTTAATTCTTAATAAGTCAGAACAGAGAATTAATCTCACTATGATCCTTTCAATACGATTAACGTACTAGCATAAATAAATAGTCAAGATAAACTATTTAATACTATTATGCTATAATCTAAACCAACAACTCGTCCAAGTTATCTCGATTGTGAATATTAGTTTATATCTCATAAGATGTCGATTATATAATCTTCTGTGATCTATAACACACTATATATTCTTTAATATTGAGATAATTGGACAGATAATTAATATGCAATAATAAACATTTCAGATAGAAGAATTATAGTGAAATAAATATCAATTGTATATAAGCAAAAAGTCTTGCTTTCGTATACAACCCTTCAACGAGAAGCGCCCGATGCAATATCGTCTTCCTCGAAATCAGATTTCTTGGGTTGCTCGCCGGAATCTGAGGCACAGGCTTCGTCATCTGTGTTGGGGTACTCGGAGTGTTCGCTGCCAGAAGCCATATAGACGTCGGAGATGAAGGTCTAGGCGGTGGAGCAAGAGATGCGGGGGAGAATGGCAGAGGCGAAGAATGGGAGGAGGCGGAGGAGGAGAATGATTGCAGAGAGAATTTTTAGAGAGAGAGAAAGTGAATTTACGGTTTTTAGAGGAGAATGGTAAAATGAAGAGGTAATGTATCCATCCTTTAGCAAGGGCAAAATCGTCCACAATTCATGAAATTGGCTACAATTTGACAATATTAAGTTCCTTGACAAATATTGTAATCCACATACTCAAAGTGGCTATATGGATATATTACCTCATTTTTAAATATTATACTAATAAGAGTAGTTCTTTAGATCAATTACTATTAGGTGGAGCAATATGTTTTTTTAAGCCACTAACTTATACTCCCTTCGTCCACGAAATAAAGTCCTATTTGCCCATAAAATTTTATCCACAAAATAAAGTCCTACTTATCTTTTTCCACTCAAATCAAGTGGGCCCTACAACAACTTCCACTCCCATTTAACTTCTTACACTCATAATATATAGGACCCTTATTCCACTAATAATAACTTTAACTCTATTTTACCTTTTCCACTCACAACAAGTGGGACCCTTATTCCACTCACAACAATTTTAACTTTCAATCTACTTCTTCCACTCTCAATAAGTGGGACCTTAACTCCACTTACAACAACTTTACCAACTTTCTTAATCTGTGTGCCGAAACCCAAATGGGACTTTGTTTCGTGGACGGAGGGAGTAGTGGATTACGCTTTTAGACCACTTTTCTTTCAGGCTGACAAATATAGAACACTTTTTATAAATTGAACATTTGTAAGACAAAATTCAGCCCGAACGAGTTAAAACTCACGGGTACCATTTTGTGAATACTGTATGTCATCATCAGATATGGACTTGGATCTAGATGGGGCACAATCATAGAGTACTACTGTAGATGTTGTATGATTACACAAATACATCATTAGACTATCTGTAACCCTTGGAGATCACTAGTGGTCTCCAAGGGTGTCTCCAGCACTAGAGATCCTTTAACGATCCTTACCCCTGCAACCCAACGGTCTCCAAAGGGTCTCCAACAACATATTAAACAATTCTCCATTTCTATTTATTAAATTAATTCATGTATTTGTAAATAAATTAAAATACACTAATTAATAAATAATACGAATCTTCCTCGGCAGCGGAGGTGGCGATGGCTTTGCCCTTGCCCTTGTTCTTTCTTCCTTTGGCAGCGGGTTGGGACGGCGGCCCCAAAATTAGGCGATCCTCGGTGTTTGTCGCCGGGCTGTCGGTGTCGGGGGAGAAGGACGGATAGGATTAGGCGGAGGTCGGAGTGTTGATTGATTTGATCAAGCCCCGCCCCCATGAAACCATACATGTCGTCGGACATGTCGGGAAACCACGCCAACGAAAATAGGTTGTTGGGATCCATAATTTTTTTTTGGATGAATTTGTTGGAGAAATGCAAGAAATGAAGAGGTGTTAAAGATGAAAGGGATGAATGAAATGGAAGAAGAAAACATGTATTTATAGGTGTAAAAAATGAATAAAGAAAATTAATAAAAAAAAAGTGGAAGTAGCCGTTTTTTTTTTTCCATTGCGGCTTTTAAAAATTCCCGTTGGCGCGTGCTGTTCAGCACGTGACGCGCACGCGCCGCTCGAGCCGGTCTCGAGCCGCTGCGCCCTCCAACGCACCTGCCTCGAGCTGGGGAGGTCTTGAGCCGGTCTCGAGACCGCGGCAACGAGGCGCGTTGCAGACAGTCTTATACAGTTACATGATTATTAAACGAAGATGACTCAAACAACAAACAAGCACAATGCAATATAGTGTTCTATCACGATAACATAACAAACTATTATTTGTGTCATGCTAGGTCAATTTGTATTTAACTCGTTAAACATGATAAAATGAACATGTTAGGGAGTATTTACTTTGATGGAAAAGGGTGGAAGAAGAATATTTTCACCCTTTTTTCATCATTTTCATACGTTTACTACGTTAGTTAATTTTCCTTGGGCATGATGGATAACGTTTCCGGACAACCTGTTTTCCATCCATTTCTCACCAATTGTGGAAGATATTAACATGGGGGAGGGGTGTGATAATATTTTTCAATGGATAAAAGGCATAAAAATGGGAAAGGGGTGGGGGACCATGTGATAATTTTCTTTTCTATTCTAGTAAACATGTGAAAGAAAATGATGGAAATATTAATATTTTCTCACCTTTTCTTATCCATCATTTTCCAATTGAAAAATTTTCATCAAAGTAAATGCAATATATTTCCTAAAATGACATTCATTTATGTTCAAGATCAAGTGACTCTCCGATCGAATTTCAAAAATGATGCTTAAATCACGTTCAAGTTTTCAAGTCCAGACTGGTTGTATGGTATTTATTACCGTGTCCATACAAATTATTATTCCGCCAAATAAGGAAAATATTCAATTATATATTAATATTATTTGAATATTTGCTTCCTTTATTTGAAATATCCATCTATTCCTTTTTAATTACTAACATCCGGTCCTGAAATAAATTTCTAGGAGATAATGGCACAAGAAATAAGAAAAAGATTTATTGTAAGTGAGGAAAAAGTAAGATTAAGAGAGAATATTTATTATGTGGGTGTAATAAAAATAGGTAAAAAATTATTTGAGACAGTCTCAAAAAGGAAAGATATAAAGTTATAAGGAGGTCATACTTTTTTTAGATATAAGTGTTTCACTTTAATGAAAACTATTGGATACGAACAGAAAAATGATTATACGTACCTTTATTTTTTTCATTTGTATTAAATACTTTTTGTTGTGCCATGTAAAAAAAGGAAGACAATTCCTCAAAAAAAGGGGTCCTACATCTCACATCATGAGTGATTAACCTTTCAACTTTTAGAAATCATATATTTTTCCTGTCTAGAAATCATCCCCACAATAAAATTTATTTTCATTCTTCAAGATCATGGGATATAAAAGCCAACATTTCCTCATCTTCTTCACAATAAATTATCCCAACATAGAGTAAGGATTACATGGAGAAATCAATTAGAAAATCAATCAAAACATTCACTCGTGAGGGCAAAGAATGGTCGAAGCCCCACTGTCGTGTTCCAAACGAGCAGAAATGGAAACGAGCTACAACGCTAGCAGAATCGCGTTAGAAACTTCCCCATGACACGAGATACTATCTACAAGACTAAGATCGTGCTTTCTTACAGTGGGGGATGTCGGGGGCATTCCAAAATGTAAGATTTACTCGTTCAACTCCGCCCCCATTCACCATGACAGTGTTCCAAGGACGACGTTTAATCACTTCTACTACTGTTTCACGACAGCAGAACATGTTCACTGATTCCTTCTATCCCAGTAATCTTACCATCAATACACAGAGTATATCCATATTGTGCGCGAGGAAACAGAATGGCCGAAGAGAAAACTGGAATAGCCAACACAATCTATGGTTTACCGTTTGGTTTTGGCGAGTTATGAGCAAACTGGTGGTACGGTGAGGCGTGGGTGCCATTTGGTATTGAGAGGCTTCTTGGGTGCTGCTGCCCATTTCTGGTGAACGATCCGTGAGTTCTTAGGCCATTCTTCCCGTTCGGGCTGGCGTTTACTCGGTCTGCTTGCATTGTCTGGAAGTAGTAAGACGAGCTGGCCATGTCCTTGAGGTTTGGCAGAGGCTTCAAGACTTCAACAACCTCACTCATTAGAGGCCGGACTTTGGGATCCCGACTGAGGCAACGAGCTGCCAACTGGGCAGCTTTTTGGGCCCCTTTAATTGAGAAATGACCTTCAAGCCGAGGATCTATCAAACGGTAGAAACGCTTCCTGTCACCTAGATGAGGCCTGGCCCATTCCACAAGGTTGTGCTCCCCATTAGGCCGGTTCTTGTCCATTGATCTCCTACCTGTGACCACTTCGAGTAGGACAACACCAAAGCTGTACACGTCACTTTTTGATGTAAGATGTCCTGCACAGAATAGGAGACGAGGGGGTTGGTCAGAACTAAAGATGGTCAACAAAAGGATCTAGAAGAAATAACAGACACACAAGTTCGCTGTAGAAAGCAGTACTGGGATTTCAATTGACATTAATGAACTACGATAAGTAACAAAATGTGTTGAGACTAACATTATCATACTGGTTACATATTAAGCTATAGGCATAAATAGCACAGGCACAACAATAAAGAATCACAGTTCATCCAAACAAATATCAAAATCTATAGGCATCAATTCAATTTTTGGATTGGTCTTGATCTGATACCATTTCATTCTCTCTGACGGACACTCACTCAACATATAAATTTAGAATGGGGACATCCCATCACAGTAAGAGAGGATCTATTTCTTCTTATATAATACCAAGAATCTTCGTCATCAACGTGTTATATCAGATATATTTTAGTATCCACTTAGTTGTAAAGCATGTTGCTTTTGGTGATTGAACATGGCTCAAAGAAGAAGGTTGCAATGCAAGAAAAAAGGAAAGTTCTTAAAACCTGTCATGACGTATTCCGGAGCTGCATAACCATAAGTTCCCATTACACGTGTAGACACGTGCGTTTTCCCTTCGTCAGGAGCATCTTTAGCAAGTCCAAAATCAGAAAGTTTGGAGTTATATTCCTGCAAGAACAAGATAGGGCCGTCAAATAAAAATCTTGAGGTCCAGCAATTATGTGTAGACACCAAACGCATGTACTTACAGCATCTAGCAAGATGTTAGATGTCTTAAAATCGCGATATATCACTGGTCTTTCTGCTTCCTCGTGGAGGAAAGCAAGTCCTTTAGCAGCTCCTAGAGCTATTTTCATCCTGATCGACCACGGAAGTGGCAGAGACCCTATAATTAACAATGGTCAGATACGGGTTATACTGCACACAACATATTTCTGTATATAAAAAAGATGTCAAAACTAATCGTACTGCTTGAAAACTACAAATAATTAGAAAGTCCAGCTTGAAAAATCAAGAATATCTCCAACAAGCAAGAGTAGTAAAATAATACATATATATATATATATATATATATATATATAGGAACTCGCATTTAAGTAGTAACTATGAACTAATCTGGACCATTGATTAATTGATGCATTAGATTTAGATTACTGTTGTTTGTGCATCAAAGGTGTGCTAAATAATTTGTGCATTAAGTTAGCGTAATTTGTACATTAAGTTAGTGTATTTTGTGCATCACGTAAGTGATATTTATGCTAGTTCCTACGGACGCATATAAGGATAGTTCCTACCAGATCCACACCCTATCTATATATATATATATAGATAAAGCGCAAACATGGACACTCAAGAACTTGTGTCAAAAAACTAGTCGTTCAAAAGATGATTAGTTATTTGAAATTTAAAAATTTCCCAACTCATCTTTAATAATAAAAGTTGAACATGAAATGACTAATGCTACGCCAAAAGAAGGCCGTGTACGTACTTCTAAATAGGTGGTTCTCCAAGCTACCTCTGGGCATGAACTCGTAGACCAGCAATCTCTGATCATCTTCGATACAGTAGCCTATTAGTTTAACCAAATTAGGATGAACGCAATCACCTAGAAAATTCACTTCAGCCTGCCAAACAAAATAGAAATAAAAAAATCAGAAATGTATTAAGGAAACTAAAACAAACCACAGAAGTTATGAAAGGGATCGAAATTGAGAAAGTATCAAACCAGCCATTCTTTGTGACCCTGAAGTCCATCGTGATTCAGGGTTTTGACAGCAACTGTTAGTCCGGTGCCGGGTTTCACTGGAGCTGTGCCGTTCTCTTCGATCCACCCCTTGAACACACAACCAAAGCCCCCTTCGCCAAGGAGAGATTCTGGTCTGAAATTTCTAGTAGCCGACTTGAGGTCAATAAACGTGAACTTCCGCAGCCGAGAAGAAACTTTAAGTTCTTCTTCGAGTTTGCTGCTGGAAGAATTGCTTTCAGCATTGCTAGTGGTGGTGGATGGGATTACTGGTGCAACTGGTTGATCTATACTCGTCCCATTTGTAGATTTACTTTCTGCTCAGGAGGCATGTGAGAAAAGAATTAATATAATAGAAGAAAAACAGCATCATCATGATAATAATCAAGTTTTACTCTTACAATTGTATCAATATATCTTACCATATGCAGAATAACTAAGACATAAATCTGATAAGACAGAAAAAAGGTCTTCATACTATACATGAGACGAGCAAAACATTTATGCATAGTTTTTCAAATGAGCTCAGTCAAATATTTAGCACTTCCGAATATTTTTTTCTGCAAAGTAATCAACAAACATAATAAAAGCAATCACCTATAAGAGCTACATATACTAACCAATTTCTATCATCAACTACTGAATGACATGCCAACAACTGAGAAGAATTTTTCTATACACACACAAGGTGGTATCGTCTGAGTATGCTCCCCTTTCCATCAGTATATTGAATCTACATTTTGATCACTTATCCTATAACTTATAAGGCATCACAGACAGCAATCCTCGAGTCTTTCTCTCAATACTCATGTTTGTTGTATATCTATCATTTACAAAATCAAAGAAAATCGAACAATTGTTCTGCCAATATCAGCAACCAAAGATCTCGAAAAACATCATACGAACACCATTTCTCAAATACATCCACTTATTCTACTCAATGACGGAAAGAGTAAAATTAGAAGTTTCGTCCAAAACAGAGATAGCCAGGTTGTCGTAGACACAAATCATTTTCTTATTTTATTAAACAAATTTCAATGCCTCAACCTACATTATATATACTCATACCTAAAATTATGCAAGCTAGCGAAACGTGGTTACATAATCTTAGCTTCAAATCACAAAGAACCTTGAATTCATTCTTATGGTGGTTGATGAACAAACTAGCACTGAACACTCCCAACATTTTCAACACTCTTTTCATGTCTAGTCACTCCACCTACATTGCTGCTAAAATAATATCTTAACATTTTCAACATAATCAGACTATCAAGATAAAATCTATGAATAATTTTCCATTTCCTGAGAGATTTAGAACAATCTGAATCATTAACAACCCCAATATTCAAAAGTCAGTTCTGCTCTCCATTACCACGATCACAAACAATCCCAACACAAAAAAAAAAAAAAAAAAAAACAAACAAACAAACAAACAAACAAACAACTTTGGACCACAAATCATCTAAATTTCTAACTGGTCTGAAACAAAAACATAAGTTAAAATTTGATTACACACCTAATTGTAATAAGATTACAAAGAAGGGAGAGGAAATTACCATGAGTGCTGATGCCACTAAGAGAGTTATCAACTTTAGATCTTGAAGAAATACAGCTGCCCATAAACCTTAATTTTATCCAACAACCAGTCTCCTCCACACCATCATCATCATCTTTCTTCTTCCTCCCCTTGGATTTCTCAACATCCCAAGACTCCACCTTCAACCCGCCATCAGCTAATCCCATCTTCCACAGAAGCAAAAATCATCCAAAGTTTTCCAAGATTTCGCAATTATCCAACTCCTCCTAAATAGAAGTTTAAATTAAACCAAATAGCCTCTCTCTTTGATGAAGCCAACTATCATTCAAAATTCAAATCCCACTGAAATCACCTAAAACAACCCAACCCCATCTCAGAAAAATAAGTCAAATACCACTGCAGAAAACATTTCTTCCTCTTTCAAGACCAAATCGCCAAAAGAGAAGAAACAACAATACTTTTTTTTATCAAAATCCCCCAAAAGAATTTGAAATTAGGGGACAAAGGCTCAAAGATCAGCTCGAGATTACAGAATATCCTTCCAATTCCAATAATAATTTATTTTCCTATCAAATCCACAACAAAAATCTGCGCAATAGCTGAAACCCAGTTGAAGATATGAGCAGAAAATCACACTGAGATTGGGGTACAAAGAGCTCAGTGATTGCAGATCACATGCTTCACAAAAAGTTTGCACTGTGCAACAAGCAAAGCTGGAATCAAATGAAAATAGTAAATATAATTTCACTTGAAAATGAAGAAAAAATATATTATAAAAAGTACGCCTAATACAGTGCCACCACCCCAGAAAGAAATGTCTCCTCTTGTGTGAAAAAGATATCAAAATCTCAGCGAAAACAAAAATTATGCTGACTGCTTCAATGCTGAAAGAAGAAAAGAGAAAAATTAAAATTTAATAAAAAATATATGATTGATTTACTAGTAATCATCCACAATAAATATTAGAGTATATCTGAAGCTGTTTGGTTGTGTGATGTGTGAAATAATTATATTTATGGCGAAAACAAAAAAGGAAAAGTATATTTCGGAAAAAAATGTGTGAATAATCGGTTCTTGCTTTTTGTATAGAATCTAAGACTAATAAAGCAAATCGGAGCTTGCCCGGAGAATACGGGCAGCAACTTTAAATACCGAAAATAACCTTGGGCTGTCTAAATGCTCCTCCTGTCCTGAAAAGAAAAAGAGAACTGATGTTTGTTTTTTTGGGTTTAATTACTTGTAAAGCACGATCTTTTCACAAATTTATAATTTTAGTATGATTATTTTTATTGATAATTTAAATTATAATTTTTTAATTTATTGTAATTCAGAGCATATTTTAATTGTCTATAAAGGCACAATTTTTTTACAAATTTATAATTTTAATATGATATTTTTTTAATGGCAATTTTAGGCATGATCTATCAACTCATTGCAATTCGGAGCATATTTTCAACTTCTAATGATCGGAAAGATGACGTGTAATTTTTTAGTGATATGGCATTTAACTATTTTTGTTGTGTCATTTACTCATTATTGATGTGGTATTTTATTTATTTTGACTAAATAATTTTTTTTCTTATATTATACCCTTTTCTCATTAATCTAAATTTAAACTCAATTTAAATAAATTCAAGGGTCAAACAATGATAAGAAATTGTACTCGAGGCATTGCCATAGCCAATAGCCATACACTAAATTTATGGTTATTGAATTTATTTAAATTGAATTTAAATTTAGATTATTGAGAAAAGGGTATAATATAAAAAAAAGATTATTTAGTAAAAATAAATAAAAATGTCACATAAGTAATGAGTCAAATGTCATATAAAACATAGTTAAATGTCATGTCAAAAAAAAATTACACGTCATCTTTCCGATCACCGGAAGTTGAAAATATGCTTTGAATTGCAATGAGTTGAAAGGTCATGCCTAGAATTGCCAGTGAAAAAAGGTCATGCTAAAATTGCAAATTTGTGAAAGAGTTGTGCCTTTATAGGAAATTAATCATATTTTTAATTTTCGGTGATCGGAAAAATAATGTGTATGTTTTAGTAACATGACATTTAATTATTTTTGATGTGATATTCGACTCATTGTTGATGTGACATTTATATTTATTTTTACTAAATAATTTTGTTTCTTCTTATATTATACTATTTTCTCAATAATCTAAATTTAAACTCAATTTAAATGCCACATCAAAAATAAGTACATGTCACGTCATTAAAAAATTGCAGGTCATCTTTCCGATCACCGAAACTTAAAAATATGCTCTAAATTGCAATAAGTTGAATAGGCATGCCTTAAACTGTCAATAAAAAAAATCATGCTAAAATTATAAATTGATGAAAAGGTTATGCCTTTATAGACAATTAACCCTATTTTGTTTCTTGTTTTTTTAATGGATTTGCAGAAAGTATGTGATGGTTATTTTCTTGGTAAATTATAAGAATACTTTCTTTGAAAATTGATTTTTCCGTGAAATTTTTCTTTTTACATAATCGTGATACCTTATTTCTTGGAGGAGGTTGTAATATTTTTTTACTACTATTATTTATATCAAGTACAATGATAGTATATTTAAAGTTAATAAGTAGTAATTAATAAGATTCTTGAAGAAGGATTTAATATTAGATGTTCTTAAATTTAATATTACTTCATAAGGTTTTTCTTATCAAATTGATATTAGATAATAGTTATATATTAATCCTTAAAAATATTTATCAAATTCGGCCAATTTCAATATTAATTTGTTAGACACGATATATACGTCGTAAGTTACAATACAAATATGAACAGCTAAAGGTTATTCATAATTCTAAAAGTGAAATATGTATAATTGATAGTATAAAATTAACAAATCTTATCATTACAAACCTATCACAACCTCCGTCTTTCACTATCATTAAACCCACTTTTGTCTCTCATCCTTTGAAGAGAATGTGGAGGTCATATGGAGTACTACTATAACTTTTTGTAACTATGTCGTATTAAATTTAACTTTTATAAATTAAGGAGAAAATTACAATACAGTTAAGTATCCTCTCCCTATATATCTATACATAAGTATAATCGTGCTCTTCAAAATAGAAAGCTACCTTTTTATATAAATAAATTCAAATTTATTTGGTATAGTAAAAGATCAAAATATAAAATGACCTATGATATTATTTTTAATTCTTAAATTAGAAAAAAAAAAAAAAAAAAAAAAAAAAGCTACAAGTTTTACAACTGGCCGAATTGATCGGGAACAGTTTTAAAAACAAATTAATTAGCTGATTGGGCCGGCCGTCCTTCTTTTCCTACTTCACCACTCTCAATTCAAATTCAAAAATTAAAGCGAAAAAATAAGTTAATACTGTAATAAATATAGTACTACTACTTTGTTTCTCTCTCCACAATTTTTCCCTCGGGACCAAACAAAGAAAGTGGGGAAAAAGCGAGGAGGGGCAAATATGGAAAGGTGCACACTTCGGAGGGATTGAGCGGTCAGTTTTCACGGAGTGGGAAGTGGAGTTTACGGGCATGAGAGATAATAAGAGGCGGGTCCCACTATCTCGATGACGTGTCATATTTTAGGTGTATGTGTATCGGCTCTCCCACGCGCGTGAGTGCGGCTGGATTTTAGTGCCTTTCATTCATGCATCTTCTTTTTTTTTTCTTTTTTTTTATCCTTTTCTCCTTCAAAAACACAAGGATAATAATTTATTTTTGCTTCCTAGTAGTATATTATTACTCCCTCCATCCCACCTATTACGGCTTAGTTTATATGGATACAGAGACTAAAAGAAAGGGTATTAAGTATAAAAAATGTGTTTAGTGTAGTGTGAATATAATATTTTATAATATTAATAAAGTTATTGATGTGATGGTTGAGTGTGTAGTGGGAGTAGGTTAGTGGAGTTTAGATGGGATGGTGGACTATGTATATAAATTAATTATTTCCTTTAAAGGAAACAAGCCAAGTATGGTGGGACGTCTCAAAGTGGAAAATAGGCCGTATTCGGTGGGACGTTGGGAGTATTATTTTACTTTTCATTTGAGAGAATGTACCTATTATTTTAACTTTTGAATACCGTTTTAAATTATATCTTTAGGAGTTAGAATACTTGCTTGAGATAGGATTAGTATGATACGTGTAATAAATAATGCGGTTGTCTCTGCTAATTAATCATTATCAGTAAATAATACTCCTATTAAACTTATGACAACATACTGCATACATGCATCTTGTATTAATTATATTTGATGATTGTCTCGCTGATGTGTAGTAAGTTGAATTTGTTTGTTTATTTTGGTAAACTAATGATTAGACAATTATAAATGTCGGTATTTTATTTCGTTGATAAACCTTGCAATCTTTTCTTATTTTTGTTCATATAAGAAGTGTTTTTTCATGTATTATTATTATTATATAAGCTGAAAATACTAAAATTTTGATCATTGTTATCCCACTTGAATAAACAATTGTGGTTTGATAAGGTTAACCTCAATTTCGCTCTCTTGCCCTTCATTTCAATCCCAAGGGGAAACTATATACAAATAAAAGACGGTATTCTCTTATCTGCCAAATAATTTAAAATTAAAAAGCAGGAGTTTGTTCATGATTTAAAAGTTGAACAGTCAATTTTATTAGAATCATATAGTCATCATAGCTCTTAAGATCCATCATTTTGGAAGAAATGATTTAATGCGTTTGGTAATATGCTTATAAAATAGTTTTACAATCCTACATTTTAGACATGATAGTAGCATCTTATGAGTCGTTCTTCGTGGAAGTATCACATTTTCGATAATAATATCTCAAAGTTAGTAGTGAATTCGGGACTATTTTAATTAATGTCATGAAGCCTTAAATTCTTGGGGGAAAAAAATTGAAGATCAAGATTACCAAGAACATGTTGATCCAAGTCGCCAATTTTCATCATAATTCTTGAAATATAGTGTTTAATTCATGCATAAGGCGAAACCCTCTGGGATTAATGTTATGTTGTTCAAAAAGTCAATTAAAGCCAATGGAATCAAAGAGATAAATTCACACAAAGATTTAGAATTGTTGAAATATCAAGTTTGAAGAGAATATACCTATAATTAGTAATTTGATAAAAGAATTATTTTATTTCTTGTGTTACAATTATATAGTACTATTAACTTTTCCCCTTATGAGATGGCACAAGAAAGAAAGCAAAATAAAATAAATAAAATAATATCGCGTGTGGATTTTGTGCAAATTTTTGTTCACTTTGATGGTGAAAAGTGAATTAATTAGCTAACCTGGTGTGAAAGCAATTCCCTAATTAACCACTTTCAATTGAATACTTCCATGTTCTAATATGGTTACTTTTCAGCCGTACAAAATTGGCCGATTTATCGCAATTTAAAAGATTAGGGAGAAAAAATCACCACGCAATGCATCACTATTGATTAATTAAATTGACTTATGTGACACAACAATCCTTGTTTTTCCAATTTATATGTATAAGAAATTATAGTCATAAAGAATTTGAACCTATGACTATTCATTCATTTTGTATTTGCTGCTCACGCAATAATCATAAGAAAGTAAATTCGATAAGAGAGACACTCATCTGATGTGGACAGCACCGTACGGTAAGTACGATCAACCATGTTTTTATAATTTTTATTTCATTTTTAATTAATTTTAAGTGGAGCTTATAAATCTTAATTAAGATTAGTAAATTCTAATTAGGACTAATAAACCATTCTTATACCCCCCCCCCCCCCCCCCCCTAAGATTAAGTTTTTTTGTCATAAACATCCTAATATGGTGTTTATAGTGTAAACATTCAATTCAACAACGTAACTCACTCGTTGCATATTTTATCATTGTGTCAAGTTAGAGAGGATGATAATTTTTGATAGAACCCAATAAATGTTGCCAAAAAGGTCAGAGCTCCAGTTGTTGATTTACCTAACCAAATGAGGTTGGACTTTGAGTGATGCAGAAGCAATTAAGCAGCAGCTGTGTTTTCTATGTTGAAAAAACTGGAGCTCTCTGATCTAATAATAATAATAATAATAACAATAATAATAATTCCTCATAGATTAAAGTTAGCAATTACGCAATATCAAGCATGTTTCGAAAGTGACTTAAACCATATTTTAATGCAGAGATGTCACATATCTCTTCATAACATTGACCTTGTAATTAATAAAATAAAGTGCCAATAATATGTCACACAATTAATTATAAGGTTTCTCTTTGACCTTGTTGTAATGAGTCTCGTTAATTTTCATCATTCATATAGAGAGTACGATTTGTTAAAGTCGACACATATTTTATAATGGATTCAATTTTAAGATTAATTGTAGGGACAAAAAAAAGCACAACATTTACTCGATTATGAATTTTCACACGAGTTTAAAAAAATAAAAAATAAAAGAAATCCCAAATTATTTTCAATTTGTACTGCTGTAACGATGCCGTTTTATCATTGAAATGTATAGTTTTATTAAATAAAAAAAATTGGGCATATTATGCTTGCAAAAGATCAACAGGTAGTGTGTTTCAATTGTCACGTTGTAAAGATTGTGTTATTGGCAATCAAAAAGTACTTAAGTTACAAATTTGTTAAACATTATGTTAAAAACATCAATTTTATCACACTAACCAATAAAATTCTCACCCCACTGGCATTCCATCAAATTTCCATATGTCATATGCTAATGCTAACACACATATTTTTTTGAGATAAATCACTAAATTTATAATTGAGTTATATGTAATGTTGATCACAATATACAATGTATCTCATAAGGAATATTGAACTATAAGGATCACCAAAATCACACTCTCTCTTCATTCATATGGATTCACACAAAATTAAAGTTGCAAAATAATATGAAGAAGAGAAACAAGGGTACAAGCATCTCTAACTACGTTCCCATTGAAAAAATACACATAACTTTTACAGTGATCATTCAAAGAAATTCTTTAAGCCAGGTTAGTTCAAATTTAGCTCGAAGCGAGCTCATTGAGTCAATATTACAAACTCAACAACTTCACGATGAAAGCAGCAAAATATAAGCATAAGATTCTTGATACCTCACATTATATAACAGGGGCAGCTATCTTCAGCGCCTTCTTTGGCTTATAAATACAACCTGTCATACCCAAACTAAAGCTTAATCGTAACTTGTTGAATTTCTTTTGACAATATATATATACATAAGAGAGAAACTGTAGACATTAGAGTTAGTGTAGAAACGAAAAATTGCAGTAATGTGCTCGAAGCTACCTTTCTCCTTAACATCAAGTTGTAGCGAATCGAGAGTTATTATGCCATTTGTCATAGAGAGTAATTCAAGATTGATGGCCACCGCAGATTGAGAAGGAACACATCTGGTGCAGAGATTAACAAACTGTGAAGGTGTCGACCAAGTTAAAATAGTAGTAGAGAGAGAGCATATTAAGACATACCCAAGTGGAACTCTAGTCTGCAAACATAGGTGTGTGCAACTCAGATCATTACTCGGAATCACATTAGAATCTGATTGTGGATCGTCTTCCTTGGTCCGAACTTGATTTGGAGACGTTGAGCTCAGAACATCTCCTAGTGGACTCAAAGGTGAGAATGGTAAATTATGCATGGACACTACGGATGGTGGAGATGTTACTGGTGATGGAGTCATAACTGTCAACGTCAGATCATCGGACGTCATATTTGACGCTTGAAGAGTTAAAGCCTGAAAATGTGAACCACTGGAGATGAAGTTTGTAAATTCATACAGTAAGAAACTGATTGCTATAGTCCATACTTAACCTGAACTGGGAGGTGAGTTCTATGAGATGCAAATGTTCGTCTTGATACATCAGATACAACGGAGATCACGAGATCTCTCGCAACACGAGGCCGCCAGCTTACTGGATGCCTAAAGAACAATTTTGATTCTGCAAATATGGACAGCTACTATTAATCAAGACTTGTATTCACCATGCAATCCTGATTACATTGTTCAAGGATTCGTACCAGTGTAATTGCATCGGCATGATACAAGAACTGCATATTGAACATCAGGTGAGTCGCTATATTTCAATTCTGCGTAGGAGGAGGGATGACGGCTTGATCTAGCAATTCGACTTGATGTGCGATGCTTTCCCGAATTACAATCAGTCTGGCTTTTGGGAGTTCTCCATAATGTTGTTACTGGTTTGAGAATAAAAGAATGTTCTTCATCTCTCCTGTCAGTTACACAAATTTCAAGAAAAAGTGATTATTATTATAAACTTAAAGACCAAGTGCCAGCAGTAAACAAAAAACCTGAGTGCTAAGTTGGGCAAACTGTAGTCATTCCCAGGTTCAGTGCAAGTAACTGGTAAAGATAATGGCGGTCCGTTACTTGAGGCCTCTTCGAACACCATTGTTATGGAATCTATGAACACCACAACATCTGGTGCATAGGCAGGAGAGACATTCTGCGAAAACATTTTAAACATCATTGGATTCAAAATCCCAAAAATAAATATCACACTCTCCATATTCAGTTACCACTAAACTAACTAAGAAACCACACCTTTATAGAAACACAAATGAGATCATTTGTGTTACAATCACAAGAAAATGAATGAATTTCCAGCGGTTGTATCAAGTCAAATTTCCTCCTCCAACTTCTTCCAGGACTAAAAAGTCCTTCCAGACCACACTGAATGGAAAATCTCTCGGGCATCAATGACACACCGCGAAAGGATAATAGTTTCTCGTTTCCACTATTTCCAACATCGATAAAACTCCTAAATGAAAATTGATACTGATCTTCTTGGACAGAGCTTGGTCTAGTATTGGTTTTTGTCACAGTTTCAGGCAGTAGCTTATTTGGCGGGATTGAGGACATGGAATAGCTTCTAACATGACCAAAAGAGAAAATCTCCAAGCCAGAAGATACAGACACTGCACGTTTTGGGGTTGTGCTCTGTATACTTGCACGGGAACTCAACTCAGTAGATAAAGGATGAGTGGAAGGTCGACGAGAATTATTCACAGGAAGCAACCAATTCAACAGTTCTCCATTAGGATCATCATTAAGAGAAGCTTGAACTTTATGAGTCTTACGGAATGGGGTTTCTTCATGATACTTTTCAAGCTGAAGTATCTCCAAGACGGGATCCCTCATAAACTCAACCCCAACCTTCACCTGTAAAATCACCTGCATCCTTCCATACACGAAAACAAAAAATAGTCACACATAGAACTCAAGGAAAATTATTTGAGATAAAAGAGGAACTCGGAAATAAACAAATATATAATGTAAAAGAGAACTAGCAGAAAAGCATCATCAGAACATGAATCAAAATGGAACAATCTACAATCTGCACCAAACTTTAATCAATATTTTGCCTTGTGGAAAATTACTTGACAGCCAGGTTATTCATCACACAATAGTAAGCGATCAAGAAAATGTCATCGGCACTTGTGATCTTTTCAGGCCACAAATTAAAAGAAATAGAAGAATAAACTTTTTTTTCCATGTTCCGGAAAACATACCACTATGTCTCCATTTGAAAGGGACAAGCACTTCGCAGCACCCCTGGCGACTCCCCCAGATGTCAGGGACTGCAACTCTCCTTTATCAATCACAACACTTGTAGGATTCTTGGTTTTCAGAATCTGTGCAGTTTCTGAAGAATCTTCTGTCAACTTCTCTTTAGATGTCTCCATTAACTTGAAACACGCTTCTTGAGCACTTCTTTCAGACCAAAGAGGTTCATTTGATTCCGCTATTCGAGCAAAAAAATAAGAATTTTTAAAGCTTTCCAAAAACTGATCAGCATGACTCTTCTGATCATCAATTCCATGGAATGATTCACCAGTTGAAGCACCCTTTTGTGAATGAGTATTCCCTCTAGCCTCACCATTTTGATTGTTCTGTTCACCAGTATTTGCATACTTCGCGCGTGAAATTGAATTTGTACCTCCTACAACGTTTTTGTTTTGTCTTGAAGGTCCTTGTCCTACCACATTTTCTGAAGGAGTAAGAATTCCTGAATTGTGCTTATTAGTTGATAAACGTACAAGTAATCGGACCTGTTCACCTTGCACGGACATTAACAGATGTTTAAAAGCAAAACCAACAAACAAACCATAGAAATGAATTGAAGGGATAAAGGACAAACAGCTACCAGAGAAAACAAAGTTACGATTTAAAGAGTGATAGGAATGTATGTCCGCTGCATCTGGCCAATTGTCAGGAATTTCTTCAAAGAAAAGCAAACTAGGAGTGTCAAAATTATTAAATGTTTGCAAGAAAAAACTAACCATATTTGATAACATCATGGAAATTGAAGTCAATAAAGAAATAATGTGGTAATAAGACTTCAAGAAGCTAAAATGACAAGTTGATATTACAATTCAAATTCATAACTTAATCCCTGTGTGAGCAATTAAGATGAAGCAAGAGACCATACTATCTTCTGCAATGATTATCAGTTCATCATCTTCAGCACCATCAATATTGCTATCGACTTCAAAGATACTCTCTCCACTTACACCAGCCATGCTGCCATTCTCTGTTCTCTCTGGGAATGTATCGTTTTGGAAATTCAATTCTCCAATAAACAAACTATCCTTTCAGTGAAGAACAATTTCACTCTGCCCTTTCCTCCTTGACAGACCACTTTTTTTCTGTAACACCAAGACAAGCTTACAAATTCTAAGATCAAACTTATTGTAATCAGAACAAAAAAAAATCCTAAAATAATTAAGCATACTGCATACACACACAGAAAAACCCACTTTCTCAGTATTTAACTCCAACATTCTATTCCAAATTAATGTCCACATGCATCGACAGAAATAACCTACCCCATTCACAAAAGAATTTCAACCAATAATCTCAATAATTGCCAAAGCGCTGGGTGCAAATATCCAAATTTCAATCAATTCTGATATGCGTCGAAGTAGATCACATTGCCAATTTAAATTGATTGTGTGGAAAAATATCATCAAACATCACGCAAAATAGAACCAAAAATTCAGATATCAACCCGCTCTACAAACTAATATATCTTCGATCGTTTAATTTTGTCAATTAACTTGGCATGCAGAGGGAATTACTTCATAAATGCGACGAAAACGTAGAAATGCAGTTGATCACGAAAATCGAAAGTGATCGGAAAATATCACCTCGTCGGAAGCTGCAGGAATGGCGGTGAAGCGGTTTTCGATTATGAATCTGATGTTCAGGGCGCCAGAGACTGAGAAAGAGCGAATTTGGAATTCGCCGGTGAACGGTGAAACGGCGGAACTCGACGTAATTGTTTATTTTTATTTAGAAACAAAGTGAAAAATGGAAGTATTCTCCAACTACAATATTTTTCCGTTAAAAGTATTTCTACTAGTTTCTTAAAAGGGAAATACTTTGTCTTAACTTGATACGTATTTTTGTCTTTGGAAAAAGAAAAGCTTTATCTTTTCCAAAAATAGAACTTCTTCCATAACAATATACTGTCTGTCTTACGTTTCAAAAGAAAGGAAGGATTTTTTTTTTTTAAGCAAGGAATTATTGATCCCAAAAGGATCTTCTCTTTTTCATTTTCAATAATAGGAGTAATATTTTTCTTAAACTAGAGACAAATTCTAAAATTCATATGAAAATTTATGATTGGGAAAGCTGAACATTAAATTCATATGATTTTTTTTTTTGACATGGTTGAAGGAGGAGGATCCTAAACCTTATTATTTAAATACTGAAGTCGCACTGTTTATAGTGATTAGAAAATACAATTAAATGTTACTATTATGTTAGTTTCGAACAACTTATGGAAATTATAAGAAACTAAAATTACTACTCACATGTTTGACATATTAAAGGATGAAAATTCATAAATATAAAAAAGTTTTTTTGCAATAGATAAAAATATACACATGTATTAATAAAAAAGATACTCCTCCGTCCACAAAAATTATAGTCAGATTTTCATTTTGGTTCGTCCACGAAAATTATAATTTTTCATTAAAGAAATTAACTTTACACACTCTTTATTTTTCTAACCTCACTCTTTTCAATTTACCTATTTTATTACTCCACCCAAAATATTTACCTACTTTTCAATACAAAAGGTGAAGAACATAATAGTCCACCCTAAAAAAACATTAGGGCATTCACAACAGTGGGCTTTGAAGCCCTAGGGCTATGGATATTTTGGTGGGGTCCTAATGATTGATAGCCCTAGAGTGAAATTTTCACTATGGTTAAACCCGACCCCTAGGGCTATCCAATGATTGATTTTGTATTTAATTTTGCTTTTTAATTAAATTTTATTTTTGCAATATATTACAAATTAATTATCTAAATATATAGAATTAAAAATCGAACAATTTTATTGAATTTAAAAAATAGATACGAAAAATACAATAATATTGAAAACAAAGCTAGAGCTAGTTGAGCGGATCGAAACGCGTCCAAATTTCTTCAATCAAATCATCTGCAAGACGCTCGTGGGCCGCTGCATCTTGAACGCGAGCTCGTCTCTCAATATATTTTTCGAATTCACGCGTTCCACCCATGATTACTGGTGCCGTATTAACCTCCTTGTCGCCCCTTACGCTCGCTTCCGGAACAAATTGACTTGCTTGGTGTCCCTTATCTTCGATGATCATGTTATGCAATATGATGCAAGCGTACATGATGTCGCTTAAGTGTTCTAAAAAATACAACCGAGCAGGGCCCTTTATAATTGCCCAACGAGCTTGGAGGACAGCGAAAGCCCTTTCAACATCCTTTCATGCAGCTTCTTGCATCCGAGCAAATCGGCATCTCTTTGGATCAGTTGGAGCTCGTACTGTCTTCACGAATGTAGCCCACTTCGGATAGATGCCCTCGGCGAGATGGTAGCCCATTGAATGCTCGCGGCCATTTGCGACGAAGGTGACTAGCGGGGCTCTCCCATGGAGAATGTCGGCGAAGACGTCGGATTGATTGAGCACATTGACGTCGTTGTTGCTGCCGGCGACACCGAAAAAGGCATGCCAAATCCACAAATCTTGTGAGGCGACTGCTTCAAAAATGATAGTAGGATAACCCTTTCGTCCATTAGGGTACGAACCTCGCCATTTTGTTGGGAATTTTTTCCATACCCAGTGTATGCAGTCGATGCTTCCGAGCATACCAGGAAAGTCATGACTTGCCTCGTGCATTGCTACGAGTCTGGCGACATCATCGCTGTTTGGCCTCCTCAGATATACGTCACCGAACGCATCTCTGATTGCCTTGCAAAAATTCTTAAGGCATAGTGTGCCCGTTGTCGGTCCAACGTGCAGATATTCGTCGTATTGATTGGCCGCTCCACCGTTGGCGAGTTGCCTCAAACCAACAGTGCATTTGATCCATGGGTGAAGCCCCTGTCTTCCAGTTGCATATGGACGTTGTTCAAAAAAAGGCTCCCGGGCAACCAAAGTGGCGGCTATCTGTACGAACAACTTCCTGCTCATGCGAAATCGGCGACGAAATACATTTTCGCCCCAAATCGAATTCTCGGCAAAATAATCGCGAATAAGGCGTTGTTCGGCCTCTTCACGATTCCTGTGAATATATGTTCTGCTCGATGACTCTGCTTCGTCGTCATCTTCAAAGTGCTCGCAGTAGAGATCAATGGCTTGCTGACCCAGCTCGAGTACCCTCTCCCGTACCTTCTTATCTTTTTTGAGATCGAAGAATTCTCCGTTCCAAGACATGTTTGTTCTTGAATATTGTTTGAAAGAATTCAAGAATGTTTTTTTGTTGAGAATTTTTGTGGGAATGAAGAAATAGAGAAGGTGTGGATATTGAAGGATGAATGAGATGTATTTATAGGGAAAAAAAATAAATATTATCGTTTCCTACCGTTTAAGGTTTTTAATTATTTATTATTATTTTTTTAATTTCAGAATAAAAAAAATTCTGCACAAATGGAGGAGGCGACGCGTGTCCCTCCTCCCCTCAAATTTTCCGCCTCGCCCCGGGGCTTCAGAACGCCAGGGCTTCATCTTCCACGCCCGCCCGCCGCTTCTCCAAAGGTGGCACCCTCGTCGCGGGCGGGCTTCCTCCTCTTTTTCCCACTGAAAGTCCGGGCTACATAGCACCGTTGGAGGTGCTCTTACAAAAGGTGAGGGGGCATAATAGTTCACCCCACACATCTACCTAACTTTTTGAGTAGAGAGTTTTTTTAGGTCCGTAATTTTGAGAAAGTTGCAATAGAATGACAAATTTTATGGGTTTGCAATTGTAGGACAATATTTAAAAATGCTGGCAATTGAAGGACAATATTTAAAATATTTGCCAATTGGAGGACAAATTTAAGCCCGATTGGGCCAAATTACACATTTTTTCTACATGGCGTGATTTAAGCGGCCCTGTTGGTAAATTTATTAGTAAAAGTTTTGATGAATTCCAAAACCGACTGACCCCAACCGAGTAGATGTTGCCAGAACCTAATGTTAGAAGTTAGGCTCGCTGTTTGAGCAAAGTTAAGATTTTATCTTTACAGGTCTCCAGCTGAAGATGGCAACAAGGCATCACTCAGATAGAACATCAGTTGTAAGGAAAACAACTAGATGAGAAGCAATAAAGGGGAAGAGAACATCAGATGAAAGAAAGCCATCCGAGCGTTCGAACCCAACTGACCGGATACAAGGAAGACAACTGAGTGTTCAGTTTCAGAACATCAGTTGTAGAACTTAACCAAGAAGATCAACAGCTTGAAGACGTAATCAGCTGAGAGTTCAACTGTTAGTTGTCAGATAGAACATCGGCTGAAGAACAAGCTAGCTGAAGATCGAAAGTCTTAACCGACCACTCCTTATTGGAAGTCCGTTGTTAAGATTTAAATTTCAAAAAGGAAGTCACGTGAGGGTTTGACCGTTCAGTCATTACCCCATTTGGCCTAACACAAAGCTATCTCAGATGGAAAACAGAAGAGCACAGATGCCATATCGGGAAAGTCTGCAGAGATCAGAGACAAGCCATCGCTTTCAAAGAACAGAGATCAACAGCTCCTCCAACGGCTAGTTGATACGAAGAAGGCAATATTCTTCACGAGCTGAACTGAAGTTAATCCTTTAGAACATCACTTGTTGAGAGTTCTAGAGTTAGTTAGTTTTGTGTCTTTAGATCGAACCTTGAGAACATCACTTAGTGAGAGTTCATAGAGAGTTAGATCATAGCTCACATCCCGTTCGAGCTTTTAGTTGGAAACACATTTTTCTTTCACCTGAAAAGGTTTAGGATCCTACTCTTCCTGCAACTGAGTAGTTAGGTCGTTTAGTACCCGTAAACTAAACTGTAAGGTTGATAAGTACCCGCAAACTTATCCATAACGGTTGCTCAGCCCGCGTAAGCTGAGTGGTTTGTCCAGAAGAACTTGGACAGAGTTGTGTGGACTCACAACTCCCCCGTGGACGTAGGAGGATTATCTCTGAACCACGTTAAATCTCTGTGTGTTAGTGTTTTTCTTTATTCAGTTATTTCTTGCACTCTTAACTGTCTGACTAACCAGCATACAAACATCATTTGCACATTCTCAAGTGTTTTGGTTTTTGACCAACCGAGCATAAAAGCGTGAGTTGTTTTACGAGACTAATTTCCACCACATTCCGCACAGCCTCACTCTTCCAGCTGAGGTTGCTTACTCAGCTGTGAGATTCCAACTGAGTCTTTATACTCGGTTGAAGTATTTTTCAGGGTTAAGTTTTAAAATCCTAACTGGTGTATTCCCCCCCCCCCCATACACCAGTAACTCGTTTCGGGACCATCAGGCCCAATGGCTACGTGGCTAGATATGGTATTAACTTTTGTAGTCTCATAATCAACACAAACCAAATATAGCCAACAAAAACTATTTAACAAATACGTATATGTACCCTACTTGATTAATTGGAAGCAAAATTCAAATTGTACAAAAAATAATATAAAAAATAAATATTTAAAGTAAGGTAAATGAGACTAAATTGACACATAACATTTCAATTCCAAAAATACAATATTCTCCACATCGTTTAGTTTCAAAATATGACCAAATTAATCTCATAAAATGGTTAGAAGTTTAAGCTAAATATTGCACAAAATGCGATATAAATTTTTATTGTATATTACGGTACCTGACCATTTCATTTTCTTTGCTCATGTAAAATCTACGTTGGCACCTGGCTGAGAAAAATGTGTAATTTGGCCCAATCGGGCTTAAATTTGTCCTTCAATTGCCAAATTTTATATATATTATCTTTCAATTGCCAAATTTTTAATGTTGTCCTACAATTGCAAACCCATAAAAATTTATCTTTCTATTGCACATTGCCCAAAGTTACGGGCCTAATAAAACTCTCTATTTTCTTAAAACCCGCACCACAATGTAAAAAGAGATAATATGAAAAAATAATTATTTTTAAAAGACAAAGATAAATTGTAACCATTAAATTTTAGAAAATATATAAATAATAATCCGCTTTACTAATATACCATTTTTTACATTATTTTATTAATACATACACGAACTCATACGAGGCATACATGAAAAAATGAATTCATACATGAAGATACGAATACATACAAGAATACATAAATGAATCCATACATTAATACATGAATTCATACATAAAAACATGAAGTCGTACATGTGTATATATACGTGTGTGCACAATGTGTGTAGATGTGTGTGTGTGAGAGTATGTTTACAGTGTGTGTAGTAGTGTATGTGTGTGTGAGTATGTATATGTATATATATGTGTGGAGTGTGTATATATGTGTGTGCCATGGATGTATATGTGTGTGTGTGTTTGTGTTTTTGTAGAGAGAATTATTGTTAGTTAACAAGATTAAAAACCAAAAACAATGATACAATAAGGACAAGAGTAATTTTATAGATATTTTGGTTAGTATTTTTCTTTTAAAGATTAATAATTAAAATTTATCTTTATTTTTTGTAAAATTGTTATTTTAACTTTTGACCAATCTAAAAATTATATAATTATTATGGACGGGGAGTAGATAAAATAATAGTGTGAATTGCTTTAAATTTCTTCAATTCTTTCCTTTTTCCTTGATAAAAATTACCAAATGCCATAATTATGTCCATTTATTTAAATTTTGGAATTACCATATAGCCAATATGGATTTTCCGTTTCCTTTCAGCATGAATTCTTCCCACAATATTTCAACTCAAATCAAGAAACCTCTTCAATGGCGGTCAAGAACCTCTCTCTCCTCTTCTCTCTCCTCCTCATTCTCTCTCTCCAGTGTACTCATACATCACAACTCCGTCGCCATCAATCCCTGCCGCCGCCCGGCCTATCCGCCTTCTATCCAATATTCTCGCGGTACTCCACCGCCGCAGCAGCCTCCTTTCCCGGCGGCGGAGAATGGGAGCTCCTGCAAGAATCCATCGGCGTCTCCGCCATGCATATGCAGCTGCTCTACGACAACAGCGTCATCATCTTCGACCGTACGGATTTCGGCCTCTCGAATCTAACCCTACCGCAGGGCAAATGCCGGCGCAACGACGAAGCCGTCCCCCTCGACTGCACGGCACACTCCCTCCTCTACGACGTCGCTTCCAACACCTTCCGCCCCCTCATGGTCCAGACCGACGTCTGGTGCTCCTCCGCCGCCGTCACCTCCGACGGCACCCTAATTCAAACTGGCGGCTACCACGGCGGCGATCGCAAAATTCGCCTCTTCATGCCTTGCAACCACGGTCAGTGCGATTGGATTGAGATGAAGCAGAATCTGACGGTCCAGAGATGGTACGCCTCCGATCAAATTCTGCCGGACGGCCGCGTCATCATCGTCGGCGGCAGAAGGGCTTTCAGCTACGAGTTCTTCCCCAAGAACTCCTTCAACGACGTCGTTTACTTCCCCTTCCTCAAAGAAACCACCGACCCCAAGGAAGAGAACAATCTCTACCCGTTCTTGCACCTCTTACCCGACGGAAACCTGTTCGTCTTCGCCAACCGCCGCTGCGTTTTGCTAGACTACAAGAAAAACAAGATCCTCAGGGAATTCCCGCCGATTCCCGGCGCGAAGAGGTCATATCCGGCGACTGGATCGTCGGCGATGCTGCCGGTAATGCTGAACCCGGCGGGAGGACGCGAGTCTCCTGAGGTGGAGGTGATGGTGTGCGGCGGTGCGTGGGGCGGCGCTTATTTGGAAGCCATGAAGGGGGCCTACGCTTTAGCTGCAAAATCATGCGGGCGGATACGGGTGACGGACCTGGACCCGGAATGGGAGATGGAGGATATGCCGATGGGTCGGGTCATGCCCGACATGCTGCTCCTGCCGAGCGGAGACGTGATCATCCTAAACGGAGCGGGGCGGGGCACGGCCGGGTGGGAGTGCGCCGTCGACCCGGTACTGAACCCGGTGATCTACCGACCCGATGAGTCGGAGCCGAGTAGGAGATTCACGGTGCTGAACCCCAGCACAATCCCGAGATTGTACCACTCAGCAGCCACGTTGCTGCCAGATGGCAGGGTTCTAGTGGGCGGGAGCAATCCGCACGTGCGGTACAACTTCACGGGCGTCACGTACCCCACGGAGCTGAGCCTGGAGGCCTTCTCCCCGCCGTACCTCGCTGCGGCCTACTCGCACCTCCGCCCTGCGATCCTCTCGATAGAGGGGCCCATCGACGGCGTCGTATCGTACGGTCAGGAGTTCACGATCAGCTTCGGGCTGGGGCTGTTCCAGGATGTGGCCAGGTGCACGATAACTATGGTGGCGCCCTCGTTCACCACCCACTCCTTCGCCATGAACCAGAGGCTTCTCGTGTTGTACGTCGACAAGGTACAACAGCTCTCTGCATTCGAGTATATGGTTACGGTACACGCGCCGCCAAACGCTAACGTTGCGCCGCCGGGGTATTACATGCTGTTCGTGGTGCACCAGGGCGTACCCTGTCATTGCGTTTGGATCAGAATTAGCTAAAATCTTTATAATTTTTGGTGGCCGGATACGCTACACACTACACAAGAAAAATGTAAAAGATAGGATGACTAGCTAGTATGGAAATCAATAATTTCCTTGTTGCATATTTTTGGAAGGAAAAAAAAAAAAAAAACATATGTACTACATCACAGCCATAATGCCATTTGATAACACGAGATTTGAACCTACACCTCCGGCTATATGCATCCCATCTCTAATCCGCAGATAGGGGTGAGCATTCGGATTACGGATCGGATTTTTGCTCAATCCGATCCGAATCCGAAATCCGAATTTCTAAAAAAAATAGATCTGATCCAATCCGAAATCCGAATAAATTCGAACCGAAAAAATTCGAAATCTGAACTTTAAATCCGATCCGATCCGAAAATTCGAAATTCTAATGAAAAATAAATAAACAATTCAAAAATTCAAAATATATTAAATTTAAAATAATAAATAATAAATTGAACGAATATATTAAATAATTCATAATTCATAATCAAAAATATTAATAATAAATTGAATAGAAATATTAAAATATTAATTATTAATAATAAAAATAATAATATATTATATATAATTCGGATTTCGAATTTGTTCGGTTTTTTAAAGCACCGATTCAATCCGAATCCGAAATCCGAATTTTTTCAAAAATTGAATCCGATCCGATCCGAAATCCGAAAAATCCTAACCAAATTTCATATTTCGATTTGGTTCGGTTTGAATTTTCGAATTTCGAGTTTTTTCTCACCCCTATTCGCATACACGTGTCCTTACTAAAGTCAACATCTAAAACTAAATGAGAAATACGTATTCAATACCATAAAGCAGACTATGGTATAAGAAGTGATTAAACAAACATTTTTTATTTATTTACGTCACTTCCTTCGCAACATTACAGCCTTTAATTTATTTATTTGCAATTATATTGTTATATTACTACTAATATATGCTACTGTTACTCAATGGTATATTGCATTGAAATATTCGCCGCTTCTCCGCCAGCTACCAATTTTCTCTCTCCGCCTTGATTTCTCCTCCCCTCCTCCTCTATCGGCTTTTCCCCGGCGACAATCCCTCCCTCCTCCTTCGCCATCGGCTGCCCATACCTCTCTTTCCTTTTTTAATTCCACTCTGCAACATTGCATAGAAAATTCTGCATCTTCTTCCACAATTACCATCCTTTTCTATCCGCCTTGCTTCCGCCTCCCTTCCTCCTTCATCGTTTGTCCTCCAGCGTGCTTCCTTCTCCCCTCCTCCTCCATCATTTGTCCTCCGGCGTGCTTTCGTCTCCCCTCCTCCTCCATCATCTCTCCTCCCGCGTGCTTCCGTCTCCCATCCTCCGCCATGGGCTGTGCATGCATTAATGCTTCCCTTGGCGTCGTAGTCTTGTGATAGCCACTGGGCAGTACACCTTCACCAACGAGAAGCTATTTTTGGAGTTTGTACAATTTCCCCTCCCTTTTTCGACAACAATTTTGGTAAGGTTTGATTTATGTTAATTATTTATTCATTTTTCTTAGTCAACATCTTTTTCTAAATACTTCGATATCCTGTATGTGCACTCGAATCAGGGATCCATTCCCAGTTGATTGAAGAATCTGGAATAAGTCCCAACTCTCTTGCCTGTTTCTTCGCTATCCTTTAAGCCCTCAAGTCAACCACTATTATGGTAAGTATAACTTATTTGAATTTTTTTTTAGTATATGTCGTGAAAATTATCGTTAAAGTGTGGTGATGTAGTGTAATTGATTGTAATGTAGTTGATATTGTTTATAGTAAAATCGCACTCAATGTTTGTGTTGATGAAGATAATCAGTACAATTCACTGTTAAATTGTATGCAATTGGAAGTTTATCCAAAAAAAAAAATGAGTTTTGTAGAAGAAAATAAAAATAAACTGATTACCTGCGTCCAATATCATATTGTCACTTTCCTAATTCTACAATTTGCATTAGTACGAGATATATAGATTAACATTCATTGGAAATGAGTATTTGCCTAATTTATTATTTATTGAATAAAAATTGTGACCAATGTATGTTATTTATGTATGTATGCCATTATGTTATAATTGATAAAATTAATGGCAAAATGAGATAGTATGATATGATTAACAGTAGAATCATTTGAAGTTGTAATGGACGGGGAAAAAATGAGAGATTGATAGTTTAATTTTTGAAATATTTTATCGAATATGTTGTGGTGACAGCAAGTACGACAAATTATGAATGATGTTTTAGTATTAATAATTTAATATATTCTTTTCAAAAAAAAAAATATATATATATTAAGTCATGAGTATGAAACATTTAGAATTGATATTAACACTGAATCTTGAATATTTGTTGTATCTGTACTTAGTAAAGTGTAATAATCCATGAATTAGTTGTATTTACACTTAATAAAGTGTAATAATTAGTTTTCCTTTGTGAATAATCATACAAAAAAATTAAATGAATTTTTGAAGTAGAGAAAAAATAATATGCTCGAATATTAAAGATGTTTTGTTTAGGTAATAAATAATGGAAAAGAAAAAATAAATTTGAAGTGATATGTTGAATCAGATTTGTGAAAAGAAAGTAAAATGTATTTGCATAATGTGTTGTATGACATTTGCGGTAAGATCTGAACAAAATGTTTTAAATATCGAAATAGTTGAATTTGTTGCCATCACCTATGCTATTGTACCAGGTAATGTCAAATAATTGAAGTTAAGACATTAATCTCTAATTATTAAACAAATTTTTAATCTATAATTGTCAGAAACAGAATATATTGTGCATGAAAAATAATTGGAAATAAAAGATATATAAACGGAAGGCCGGCCTTGCTATTATAGTAATAATAATAAAGATAAAGATTTGATGCGATTAATGTTTTATAGTAGTAGTAATCAAAGAGTTTGCTTTCTCACCCCCAGTTGTTTTTATGTCAATTTTTTGAACTCATTCGTCGGAGTTTGTAACGAATTTGTCAATTTTTGCTTATATGTCATTTTGTTATGCATGGATTTTTTGTGTGATAAATCTATGATACGATATTCTGAAATTCAATATTTTTTGTTGTGTAAAAAGGATGAAGGTGGAAGTGTTCAGCGGCCAATGAAAGGATTAATTAACAAGGCCCTATCTGAGAAAGGTATTTGCATTAATTTCCATTTTTTATAAAAAATAATTGCAAGTTCATACTGATTTTTTAATCATTTTTCCAGTTTCCGTCGTGATATTTTGCACAGAAAAAACCATTGTTTATTAATTTATTGGAAACCGCCATATAATTTAATTAAACATGCACATCAGTGATGTTGTCCTAATAGAATTTTTGGTATTGGATCAAATGTTATAGTTCGAAACCCTAAAAAAGAAGTATTAATGTAAGAATATTTTTTGGTGTGGAAACTCAGGAATCTGAATAACAATGTACTTAAATATTACAAATGTTTATTATGAAATTAGACATACCAATCTTTAGGTGTGGACTTAAAATTGATGATTAATTTTCTTAGAGAAATATAAATAATGGATTTCTCAGATGCAATTTTCCTTGTTTTGTTGATATGTTGGTGGAATGATAGTTGTGTTTCTTCATTGAAGGTGTTGGTGAATCTTGTTGAATTATTTTTAATAATTGCTTAGTCGTTACCTCCATTTCCATATTCTGTATTATTAATTAATTTTTTTGTTATCAACTAATGGTATATTGGAAATTTTCAATATTGTCAATAGCATTCATCATGGCCGCACGTTGATCAGTAAAGACAACATTAGGTTAACGACCGTTCATGGACTGAATGAATTCGTTGAATAACCACTCAAACGAATAAGTAGTCTCAGCAGACAAGAAACCAATTACGAACATGCATAGGAATGTATGGTGGTTTATTCCGACAAAAGGTGAGCATATGAGATTATACTTATTGGTACTGTACGTCGTGTCCACTGATAGAACCTCTGGAAATGCTTCATAGTCAGCTAAAGAGCGGCCATCATAATAGAAAAAATTCATTAATCGACCATCGTCATCTTTTACAACATTCTAATAAAAAAAAGGATCCTCACCCTTTTTTTTAAGGAAGTAGTCGTGAAGCATCTGTGTGTCGCCGTTATGGAGCTTCGACTTCCTGCCCTTGCGTACAAAATGATCATACGCATCCCTACGTGTAAATCCAAGATTTTGAGGGCCACCACATTCCTTCTCCATAAAGCCACGAGCTTGGCTAACACCGATACCAACCGCATGCAAAGCTTCCAAAATTGATGCTTGTGCATATTTCAAATTACGCGAGGACTTAAGCATGTACGCCTACTCCGCGAACACCAGAACATGGTTGTGTTCTCGGTTGAATATGGAAACTTGCCAAGGTGACCCTAAGTTGCGTGACACCCTAATCTTCGCTCTGCACCCAGTCCAAATGACTACTTTCTTAAAAGCTGGGACTCGACGTTTACAGGATATCGGATCTCCAACTCCAGTACAATAACACACATATTCTTTCCATTTAACCTCTGTGCTCTGAGCATGGTACCGTTGCTCTCCCCGTCTCACGTCAAACCCTTTCAAACGACCATATTCACAATATATGAGATATGTTTATTCAAGATCCTGAAAAATTGATCCAACGCTCAAACGTTGTTCAATTGCCTCGCACATCATTCTCAGCTCGTTTGTTTCAGGATCTTCATCGTCAACGATCTCTTCCACACAAGGTCTGGGATCAGACTGGCCGTTTACAGCTAAATCATTCGTAATTGACTTATCCACAATTTTATCAATATTGTTCACGGCGGAAGTATCTTTCGGAGCATCTTCAACAGAATTCTTTTCAACCACTACCGCATTAACTGAAATGTTTTCAACCAATACTGCCTAATCTGAATTGTCTTCATTAATACCTAGACGATAACTAATGTTGGGAAATTTATTAAAAGTTTTGATTGATTCCAAAACCAACCGAGTAGATGTTGTCAGATCCTAATGTTGGTAGTTAGGCTCGCTGTTTGAGCATTGTTAAGATTTTATCTTTACAGGACTCCAGCTGAAGATGGCAACAAGGCTTCACTCGGATAGAACATCAGGTGTAAGAAAAACACCTGAGCGTTCAAGTCTCAGAACAACAGCTAAGTATTCAAAGGGAGAAGATGCAAGAGAACATCAGTTGTAAGAAAGACAACTGAGCGTTCGAAGCCAACTGATCAGAGTCAGATATAAGAAAGACAACTGAGCGTTCAAGATGGAACATCAGTTGTAGGATTCAATCAGTTAGATCAACAGCTTGAAGTTCAAAGTCAGCTGAGAGTTCAACTGTTCTTACTCAGACAGAAGCATTCAAATAGAACATCAGCTCAAGACCAATCAGATGAAGATCAAACGACTCAACCAACTATCAAATGTTGGAGGTCAAAGGTTAAGATTTGAATTTCAAATAAGGAAGTCACGTGAAGGTTTGACTCTCTGTCATTACCTCATTTGGCTCAACACAAGGCTGTCTCAGATGGAAAGCAGAAGCATGCAGTTGCCAAATCCGAAAAGTCTGCAGAGATGAGAGACAAGCCATCGCTTTCAAAGGACAGAGATCAACAGCTCCTCCAACGGCTAGTTGATTCTCTCCGCCTATAAATAGAGGCCTTCATTCATTCACGAAGACTACTGATAGACGAGACAGACAAGTGCAAGAAGAGATATAAAAGCGAAAGAACAACCTCATTCTGCACTTAAGCAAATCTACAGTCGTCCTCTAAGAACATCATTAGTTGAGAGTTCTAGAGTGTTAGATTTTGTCTTTGTAGTTTTCGATCCAACCTTGAGAACATCACTAGTTGAGAGTTCGTAGAGTGTTAGATCCTAGCTCACTTCTTGTTCGAGCTATTAGTTGGAAACCCACACTTTCACACACCTGAAAAGGTTGTTAGGACCCTACTCTTCCCGTAACTGAGTAGATAGGTTGATAAGTACCCGTAAACTTATCTGTAAGGTTGATAAGTACCCGTAAACTTATCTCAACGGTTGCAAAGCCCGCGTAAGCTTTGTGATTTGTCCAGAAGAACTTGGACTGAGTTGTGTGGACTCACAACTCCCCGTGGACGTAGGAGTTCTCTCCGAACCACGTAAATTCTTGTGTGTTGTGTTTATTTTTCAGTTACTTATTGCATATTCAACTGACTAACTAACCTGCATACAATCTGCATCTTTCCATATCAACTGACTTGGTTATTGACCAACCTTGCATAAAAGCGTGAGTTATATTTTTACGAGTTGTTATTTTCCACCACATTCCGCACAGCACCACTCTTCCAACTGAGTACTTTTACTCAGTTGTGAATCCAGCTGAGTCCCTCTTTGCTCGGTTGAGATTGTTTTTCAAGAGTTGTTTTTAAAAGTTTTATCTGGTGTATTCCCCCCCCCATACACCAGAACTCGTATCGGGACCATCAACTAATAATGTCTTCTACATCGGAATCGTGTGAATCATATGAATCATCTGAATCACTCGATGTTCTACCATCAATTTCATATTCACCGCTTGAATTTCTATTGCCATCCTCACTTGATCTCAAATCATCCATACCCAAATCAGTAGTATTTAAGTCCAAATTCATTCAAAAGGTAGTTCCTAGAATGCTAGAAATTAAATTTGCACAAAGTTAAATCTAATGTTAACGACTAAACAACAGAATATGTCTAAAAATTATAAAATACACAGTAACAGGTTTAAATTCACAAAAGGAATATTTGGAACTTCAAAGTATCACATGAATCAGGTATTACGTTACTTCTCATATCCAAATCGATAGAATCAATAAAGTTTAAAAGAAATGTGTATTGCGACAAATATATACAAACAACATAATCAAATTTCACCATCACGCAAATATATCTCGATTGCACAGGATGCCAACATTTTAAGCCATCGAAGAATTTCAAGATTAATAATTTCCTATAACTAACCCGCCACCACATCACAATGAACCAACATGTTAACAGAAATGTACCTGCTAAAGTTTTGAATTGGAAGATTTCCTCCACCACCTCACTTACCCAATTGTCGAAGAAGAACAAGAAATTTAAGGAAGAAGGAGGAACAACCAAATTAATTGGAGCCAACAACAAAGCTTTCGATTACGCTGATTTTCACAAAAAAAATTGGCACCAAATTGTCGACGAAGGCAAAGCTTTTGGCTTAGAAAGAAGAACACACTAAATTTAAATGGACCCAGGATGAAAATGATTATAGAATGCAGATTTCCACCGACTCCAAATCGCCGCCGAACTGTGGAGAGAAGAAAGAAGAGGGCCTGCTGCAAAATTGAAAGAAGCAAGGTGGATGAAAATGGAGGTTGCGTGTATATATATTGAAAACTAATTACCACTAATGTTTGTAATTAATAAATGAGTAGTGATTTTTGGACAACTATTGTCCAAGACAACTTGGGTTTTTTTAGAAAAAACCGGTTTAACCAAAAATTCCAAAAAAATCGGTTTTGGGCGAAATTGTTGTTTGCCCATTTTATCCTCATACCATTTCCCTTCTTTATTTTCTAATTCCCTCCATAACATGAAAATTGACATAATGAAATTACATAATTTATTTATATTCGTTTTTTTTTTTTATAAATTTTATATCTTTTTTTGTTTGAACATCAATATATCCATGTGAAATTGTTTATATATTAATTTCATATTTTTCGTCTTAATATAATTAAAATGAAAACAATTAATTACTATTTAATTTTAACTATATATTTATTATAAATAAATACATTATTTATCAATTGATTTATTTAACGCAAAATAAATTTATTTATCGATTTTTATATTTATTGAATTTAATATTTCTTCTTATTCAAATTGAAAATTAATTAAATTAAATGAAATTTAATACAGATCAATTAAATTTATGATTTAAGATAAAAAAAATATTTGTACCGATCAAAATGAATAAAATAATTTTGGAAACAAATAAATCACAAATTAGTTCCTAAAATAAAAATAATTCTGATTTAAAAAATTAAAATTCAAATATCGGATAAAATTTAGGAGAATCCCTCAATTCGTGGAAACAAATCAATAAAATAATTTTAGAAACAAATAAATCACAAATTAGTTCCAAATTTAAAAATAATTCCGATTTAAAAAACTAAAATTCAAATATGGGATAAAATTTAGGAGAATCCCTCATTTAGTGGAAACAAATCAATAAAATAATTTTGGAAACAAATAAATCACAAATTACTTCCTAAAATAAAAATAATTCCGAATTTAAAAATATAAAATCAAATATCTTATAAAATTTAGGAGAATCCCTCAATTAGTGGAAACAAATCAATAATATAATTTTGGAAACAAATAAATCACAAATTACTTCCTAAAATTAAAATAATTCCGAATTTAAAAATATAAAATCAAATATCTTATAAAATTTAGGAGAATCCCTCAATTAGTGGAAACAAATCAATAATTTAATATTGGAAACAAATAAATCACAAATTACTTCCTACAAATTACTAAATTTTATCCTATATTACGGTTTATTTTCCTTCTCACAAAATTATTCCTAAATTGGTGGGATCAAATATACTAACTAATTTTGCACGTCTTTTTCCCTTCATCAAATTGTTTCCTAAATTTGTGGGATTATAATTTCACATGATTTGATTCACTCAAGATTTGATTCACATGATTTGATTCACACAATATTAGGGTTATTTTATTTCAAAATTAATAACAATATTAAAATAATAATAATAATAATAATAATAATAATAATAATAATAATAAGCGTAATTTATTTGTAGTCAACCATATCGTGTTCAATCCACTGTAAACTCCGAAAATTTTACTGTACAATCTTTGCATGTTCAATTATGGCGTCTGAAGATGTAACGAATGTTGTGACTTCAATCTTCGGTGAAGTCCCATCGTCGAATGATGAATCTGATTCAAACGATGAACATATGCATGATGATGAAGAACTGCATGGTGATGAAGAAATGCATGGCGATGAAGAATAGGAAAGTGAAAACCATAGTGAGGAGGCCGAACCAGAAACATCTGAAATTGATGGAACAAATGTTGATGAGAAGGAAGAAGGAGATTTCGCTATTTCAGGCCCTCAAATTGATATGATATTTAAGACTAGAGACGATCTTGTAGATGCTTATAAGGCTTTCGGCAAGATGAAGGGTTTTTGTGTTTCCATTCGAAGTTCAAGGGATAACTATGTCACCATAAGTTGTGATCATGGTCGAAAAAATGATAAGGCAAAGAAGAGAACCAAAAGAGTCGAATGTGAGGCTAAAATTTCTGCACGTAAAGATAAGAATGATTATTGGGTTGTGACCATAGTGAACCCTGCTCACAATCATGAGATGGATCCGGATATGTCGAAGTTCATGGCTGGTCATAGAACAATCACATACGCGCAGAAAATACATCTTGAGAATGTCGATATTAGTGGTGTGCCGGTGTGCAAGAATATTCGATGGCTACAATTTAAAGCGGGTGGCCCCGGAAATTTAAGCTGCTCGGATAGAGATTGCAGGACTTTCATCGACAAAATGAGACGATTGCGACTCGGTGATGGAGATGCTGCTGCTATTCATAATCTTTTCAATAGATTGGAGAAGAATGATCCAGCATTTTATCACAGGATGGATATCGGTGATGATTGCAGGCTGCGCAACGTCATGTGGATTCATCCACGTAGTAAAGCAGCTTACGAAGAATTTCATGACGTTATTAGTTTCGATACAACGTATCTTGTGAACCGGTACCGTATGCCGTTCGCAACTATGGTTGGTATCAATCATCATCATCAGTCTATCCTATTAGGGTGTGCACTTTTGACACACGAGCAATCTGAGTCTTTTAAGTGGTTTTTTAGCAATTGGTTGGAAGCTATGGGAGGCGTGGCGCCTACAGCAATTCTGACGGATCAATACGATAGCATCAAGAATGCTTTGAGAGAAGTTATGCCGAATACCATCCAGCGCTTTTGTATTTGGCATATTCTGTACAAGTTGCCCGATAAGTTTAAGGGGATGAAACAATATACCAAGATGGCAACAACTTTCAAAAACATTGTATATGATAGCCTAAGCATTGGTGAATTTGAAACGAGGTGGGCTGCATTCATAGATGAATATGGGTTTGAAGATAATACTTGGCTGGCAGACCTCTATGAACTGAGAGCAAGCTGGGTGCCGATATATTTGAATCACATGTTTTGGGCTGGTATGAAGTCAACACAAAGGAGTGAATCAATGCATGCATTTTTTGATAGCTACATCAACTCCCGGAGCACGTTGAAGTCTTTTGTTGAGCAATACGAGATTGCTATAACACACAAAACACATAAAGAATTGGAAGCTGATTTCAAGTCTAAGTGTTCGATCATGACACGGCGAAGTCGATTTCAGTGGGAGGACCAATTTGGTCGTGTGTACACGAATAAGGTGTTCGAGTTATTCCAACAAGAAATAGACAAGATGTTATGTTGCAATTTGATTGTCGTCAATGGATCCATTGCACACGTGCTCGGCGGGATTGAGAGGTACGTACAATTTTGTATTGCTAAAATAATGAGGTTGAGACGAACTACATTCATCTTATTTATTAGCATGTTTTTTTATTTCTTCTTGATTCATATTAATACTAATTTATATTAATGATAAAAATGCAGTTAGTATAATTTTGAAAAATATTGTCGTCCTTTTTGTAATATGAAATGCATGTTTTTATTGTAATAGAGCTCAAGAACATTGTACGTTAGAACATTGACACATGCACACAACATTTTTTATTCTAATTTTTGTGATCCAAGATCCAGCCGTATTGTTTAATTTTAAACAATGTTTTGCTAGATAATTGTTGGAATGGGATGAAGCAAAAATGATAACGTCTTTCTTCAAATCATTTTTGTTTTTTTTTGTTTTCCTTTTTTTTTGTTTATGTAGGATTTATATAATCCGAATGGTTCTTTACCTCCTCATGAATAACACTGTGAAACTTGAAAGTTGAATGTCTCTTTGCTTTGAATATATGAAAATAAAGAACTTCTGTTAATCGGGGACTAGTAAATCATAGGGTTCGAGGATTGGCAAAAATATGAGTTTGAAGGCGAGAATGTTCAATTTGCTTCTCTGTTTGTTTTGCAAGTATGCTCTCATCTTCTCCATGGATATGTGTTCTTCTGATTCGGTTTAGATGGTTTTTTTTTTATCTTATTATCCTATTTTGGCACGTAGGTATGAAGTAAAAGAGAAAGGGATCATTGACAATTGGTATCACAAGAATTATGTATACAAAGTTGAGTATCGCTCGAATGGCGGTTATTTTCGATGCGAGTGCAAGAAGTTTGAGAGTAAGGGTATATTATGCTGTCACATTTTGAAATCTGTCGTGCACAAGGATATTAATCTTGTGAATGATAGATACATATTGAGGAGGTGGAGGAAGGATGTATATCGACCTCATACTAAAATCCAATTCGCCGGAGGCTATCCACACTTGACGAAAGAGTATAATATGTACCGAAGGTATGATGAGAAGTATGAAAAGTGCAAGGAAATTGTTTTTAATAAACCGACGAGGATGGCGTTACTGGATAAAAGGCTTGATGAAGTGATTGTCGAGTTATCTGGAGTAGAGATTGGGTCAGACGAGGTGGACAGTTGTTCTAATCATGTATCCGAGCCTACCACGGATTTTCATGTTTTAGATCCACATATTTCAAAATCGAGGGGAAGACCACCAAAAGACAAGCGTCTGAAGAGTTTGGCCGAGAAGAATCGAGGGAGAGGTAAGAATTCTCGTGGGGGGAGTACGGCCTTACGTGGAAGAGGTGGAAGAGGTGGAAGAGGTGGAAGGGGGCGTGGTGCCGGAGATACCACCATTCTAGGAACTCAAGGGAGTGTCGCTAATTAGGTGAAGATTTGTTATGTTAGGTTAGTTGTTTTGTTTGGATAGTGGTATTATTTTTATCGTTTTTATGTTATCATGATGGATTAGTTCACGTTTTTGTGTTATTTATGTCATTTTACTTATTGGGGTTGGAATTTGTCAAGGTCCAAAATATTTATGTTGAAATCGTTTTCTCTGCTTTTATAGGCTAATTAATGGGTTTTTTTTCAACTATTAAATAAACGCCTAAAATTAAATAGAAAAACATATTTTGTATTTTATCAATCAAAATTACCTCATTATTATTTATAAAATTCACTATTCCATTCTCACTAGTCCTAAAATTCATTTTATTTTTTATAAATTAAATAGTTAAAAATGTAGTATTTTCTATTTTTCACTATTCCATTCTCACATGATGGCTCCAACATTCCATTCAATGTCTCATCATTATTCTTATAACAATTAATTATTATTATTATTATTATTATTATTATTATTATTATTATTAACGTCATTATTCTTATGAAAATTATTAATTGTTACTATTATTAATATTATTAGTATTATTATTATTTTTATTTTTATTTTTATTTTTATTATTCGACTCATTGCCACGTGGCTGTCTCCCGGGATCTGTCACATAGAGTTTGTAACAAAGTAACACGATTAAAATAAACATTCTCACTATTCAAACATTCGTCTCAATTTCTCGTCTCAAAAAACAACTTGATTATTTAACTCTATAACGCTTTCACCTAAGGTGTTAAATTTATTATTATTATTATTATTAAGAAAAATGAGTGCCCTTATTATACTCTAAATTATGCTCTTTTTATATCAAATAATCGGAAAAATAAAATAAGGAACCATTCAGTGCAAGGACGAGGAAAAATTGCACGATCATTATAATATTCAAGTCTCAACATTACATAGGACACGTACCAACAAAAAAACATAAACACCCAAATTAAAATTTTAGAACATGCACACATATCAATACTGTTTCGGTTTCCCAATTGGCTGTAGCAACCACCCATAATCGGCCTTTGACAAGCAGCTTTTGTTGTCGAATAGAATGGTTAATTTCGAAAAATTATCGACCCCTTCAGTGCGAAGTACCTTCTCCTCCTCCGTTTCCTTTAAAAAAATTCTATTAATATTTTAAATAATATGAGTGTAAATTGAGGAAAACAGTATCTTATTATCGAACCTTTATACCCACAGTGATCGTGAAAGGTTTGGCCACTTCGAGATTGCTCGTTATTGTGTCGAATTCGTCCATACATTTATAGGCATAGCAACGGTAATTCGACACCTTCTACTTCATCTCCATGAGTTTGAGTACGATGTCGTGGTACGTTCTTTTTTGAGACGGGCGAAGATCTCTAAGTACAACTCGGTATGTCATCACAAGATCCATCACTTCGTAAGTATCTTCTGTGAACTCTGTTGATACCTTATCGAAGAACCATTCCACAATATGATTTTCTTGTTCGACAGACCACTTTCCCATTCCATTCATAGTTTTTCCTTGGCCTTTTTTTTCCATTGTGCAGAGAAGTATAGAAGTTTTAGTGAAGAAAGCAATATGTACGATATTCTCAGAAAAAAATATGGTATGATTTGATTTTTGAGAAACGGTGAGATATTATATATGTACGATATGCAGAGAAAAAAATATGGTATGATTTGATTTTTGACAAACGGTGAGATATTATAAAAGAGGTGAAAATATATGGTATGATTTGCATGTATAAAGCCCTAAATTAATACTTTCTAAGTTTTTGGCGCCGAGGGAATAGTTCACAAAGAAAGCCTTGAAACCCTAACAAATCAACCAACAAAAAAGGAGATAAGTAAGGGATTAATGTGAGAGCAACTAACACGTGTGTGATGGAAGTCCCCAAATTGTAGGTGTTTGTTAGGATTTTGATGCAATATATACGAATTTATAAGGAACAAAAAAAAAATATTGAAGAATATTTTACAAAATAATTTCGAATTCAATTGGTGGTAAGTGTTGATCTCGAAGTATATTTTACAAAAAAAATTCGCCACCACTGACGGATTAATGTACGTTGACGATCGACCACCACTGACAGATTAAAGTTTTTTTCAATTTTCATTGGATAAATATCAAAATTAGTGAAATTAATTTGAAAATTATTCTAATTTACTTAAAGAATATATATTGTGTCGCCATGAGTCGAGTTGGCTCGACTCGCTAGCATACCTCCCTATAACTCATACTAGTGTACGTTGACGATCGACCACCACTGACAGATTAATGTTTTTTTCAATTTTCATTGGATAAATATCAAAATTAGTAAAATTAATTTGAAAATTATTCTAATTTACTAAAAGAATATATATTGTGTCGCCATGAGTCGAGTTGGCTCGACTCGCTAGCATACCTTCCTATAACTCATACTAGTGTACGTTGACGATCGACCACCACTGACAGATTAATGTTTTTTTTCAATTTTCATTGGATAAATATCAAAATTAGTGAAATTAATTTGAAAATTATTCTAATTTACTAAAAGAATATATATTGTGTCGCCATGAGTCGAGTTGGCTCGACTCGCTAGCATACCTCCCTATAACTCATACTAGTGTACGTTGACGATCGACCACCACTGACAGATTAATGTTTTTTTCAATTTTCATTGGATAAATATCAAAATTAGTGAAATTAATTTGAAAATTATTCTGATTTACTAAAAGAATATATATTGTGTCGCCATGAGTCGAGTTGGCTCGACTCGCTAGCATACCTCCCTATAACTCACATACTAGTGCACGTTGACGATCGATCACCACTGACAGATTAATGTTTTTTTCAATTTTCATTGGATAAATATCAAAATTAGTGAAATTAATTTGAAAATTATTCTAATTTACTAAAAGAATATATATTGTGTCGCCATGAGTCGAGTTGGCTCGACTCGCTAGCATACCTCCCTATAACTCATACTAGTGTACGTTGACGATCGACCACCACTGACAGATTAATGTTTTTTTTCAATTTTCATTGGATAAATATCAAAATTAGTAAAATTAATTTGAAAATTATTCTAATTTACTAAAAGAATATATATTGTGTCGCCATGAGTCGAGTTGGCTCGACTCGCTAGCATACCTCCCTATAACTCATACTAGTGTACGTTGACGATCGACCACCACTGACAGATTAATGTTTTTTTCAATTTTCATTGGATAAATATCAAAATTAGTGAAATTAATTTGAAAATTATTCTAATTTACTAAAAGAATATATATTGTGTCGCCATGAGTCGAGTTGGCTCGACTCGCTAGCATACCTCCCTATAACTCATACTAGTGCACGTTGACGATCGACCACCACTGACAGATTAATGTTTTTTTCAATTTTCATTGGATAAATATCAAAATTAGTGAAATTAATTTGAAAATTATTCTAATTTACTAAAAGAATATATATTGTTTCGCCATGAGTCGAGTTGGCTCGACTCGCTAGCATACCTCCCTATAACTCACATACTAGTGCACGTTGACGATCGACCACCACTGACAGATTAATGTTTTTTTCAATTTTCATTGGATAAATATCAAAATTAGTGAAATTAATTTGAAAATTATTCTAATTTACTAAAAGAATATATATTGTGTCGCCATGAGTCGAGTTGGCTCGACTCGCTAGCATACCTCCCTATAACTCACATACTAGTGCACGTTGACGATCGACCACCACTGACAGATTAATGTTTTTTTCAATTTTCATTGGATAAATATCAAAATTAGTGAAATTAATTTGAAAATTATTCTAATTTACTAAAAGAATATATATTGTGGCGCCATGAGTCGAGTTGGCTCGACTCGCTAGCATACCTCCCTATAACTCATACTAGTGTACGTTGACGATCGACCACCATTGACAGATTAATGTTTTTTTCAATTTTCATTGGATAAATATCAAAATTAGTAAAATTAATTTGAAAATTATTCTGATTTACTAAAAGAATATATATCGTGTCGCCATGAGTCGAGTTGGCTCGACTCGCTAGCATACAGTGTCGTATGTGATTTACTAAAATTATTCTAATTTATTAAAAGAATATATATTCTAATTTACTAAAATTATTCTAATTTACTAAATTTCAAAATTAGTAAAATTACTTGTAAAATTATTGTAATTTACTAAACTAATAGATACAGGGTCGTATGTGATTTTTTTGGTACTTTATTTTTCAAAAGCTTTTAAGATATTCACGAATATTCTTGGAATTTTTTTCGCTGCTTATAAAAATCTCCAACCCCAAGTATTGACTTCACGTAAATTTCGATTCCCTTTTTTTTTTTCCGCTGCCCTATTCACCCCACGTATTCTTCCCACGTATATCACCATCACACCATGGCTATGCACTCTATTTTGGACCCCCCAACAATTGTCGTGAAGAAGTCCAGGTTCTTTTACGAAGAATACGATTTCCAAAAGCTGTGGCATGTCGAAGATGAGGCAATGATGTTGGTGACACTATTATGCCATCGGGAAACACACAATCTCGGGGAGGGAAATTCGTGCATGAACGCCATACTTTCAACTGAGCAGTATATGCGCGGCAAATCGATTCACGCGTACAACGCTCTAGACATTGTCCAAAAATTGTACAAATTTCGAGAGAAGTACAATGATCTGCTTTGGATCATGGCTAGAACCGACTACGTATTCGACCATGAAACTGGACTTGGATATTTCTATGATTCACGTCTCGGCCGTCAAGTTGCAATCCAACATGACGTGTTTTGGACATGCTACGATGAACTTTTCAAGAAGCAAGGCATGCAACATGTGAACATGGAGTTTCTTGCATGTGTGGCCGACGGTGGCGAGGATGTTTGGACTGGATTCAAAAGAGAAGCGTAATGATTATAGATTTATTATTGGGTTTAGTTTAAATTTCTAGTGTCGTTTATTTTTTCTATTTTAAGGTTTATGTCTACAATTTTCTTGCTTTTGTTATGAACAATTGTTAAATGATAACTTGCTTTCTTTTGTTATGATCTCATAATTACTGGACGAAAATTAAAAAAACAACTGTCGAATTCCGATCAATCAAAAAATATAATTTTGGGAATAAAATATTTTGTCAAGATAACTTTCGTATTATAATGGTATTACGAATTCGTATTTCATTACAATCAATATTATTCTCGAAATTTAGATACTTATTTGTTAGACGAAAATCAATTGAAAAATGTAAATTTTCAGAAAAAATTATTTAATATTAGATAACTATCGTATTTATGGTATGGAATCCAAATTATTCTCCAAATTTAGTTCTTTATTTCTTGGACGAAAATCAATTAAAAAAGTAAATTTTGCGAAAAAAAATATTTATTTGAAGATAACTATCCTATTTATGGTATAGGATTAGATGATATTTTGTTAGGTAAATCATGATTTAGATTTCATGTAAATCATAATCGAATATGAAGACGTTATGTAACCCTAATCAGATTTTTGTTAATAATGAGGCCCATTTTAATCGATTTGGGTTACAAATTTAATCTATATAAACAAGACTTATAGTGTCGACATTTAATTAAAAAATTCCATTCGTACATTTGATTACTTTAAATCTTATTCAGTATCTCTTTTTCCCATCCACTCGATACCCTCAACATTATTGGCTCCCAAAAAAATAGTTATCAAGACGTCCGAGTTCGCATACGAAGAGTACGACGGTCTCATCGTTTGGCCATTCCAAGACGAGGCCACAATGTTGACAACTCTATTGAGATATCGGCCTACACACAATTTTTCCGACAAACATTCATGTATGAGGGCTATCCTTGATACTGAATGTGCTATACGCAATTGTACGGTTAATACGTACAATGCACTCGACATTGTGCAGAAGCTGTACAAATTTTATAAATTGTACACCGACCATGTTTCAATCATGGCACGTAGTGATTACTTCGTTGATGAGGTGTGTGGTTTGGAATGGTTCTATGATACAAAGATCCGCCAGCGTGTAGCCGTCAGACGCCATCATTTTTGGTTTATGTTCGTTGAAATATTCAAGACTCAAGGAATGGACAAAGTTGACTTCGAGTTTCTCGCATGTGTTGCATCCGGTGTTCCAGATGCCACAACGGGGTTCAAGAGAGATCCTTAGTCTGTTGTTATGATTAATTATGAAAAATTATGTTGGTTTTGGATTATGGCAATATTTGTCGTTTGATTTTAGGGTTCTTGATTGTTCTTTCTTTTCGTACCAATAATCACAGATGTGATTCATGTGTTACGATAGCTATTATCGTTAAGTAATGTAATCGTTTGATTTAATTATGTTTTTTTCATTATATTATTCTATTCGAGGATCCGTACGTCAGAAATTTCTTCAAATAAAAATACGATACGTACATATTCAATTATAACTTAAAATGATACCTTATTTGATTTTTCCTAAAAAAATAAAGATTTGTTTAATTACACTTTTTCAACATTAACGAACAAAATTACTAAAATATATTTGAAAAAATCGAAAAACAACTAAAAGAAAACAAAATAATATTTGATTATCCCATAAATTATTATCTTGCAATTTTTAATCGACAATTTAAATACACATATTGGAATAATAATAAACACGTAAATTACATGATTTAAGCTGGATTTTTGATAAATTAAAATATAAACAATTAGATATTCATGTGCAATAACAATATTCATCTTTATTTACGTGATTTTTACAAATTTTCTAAATTATTATTTTAGATTTGTGTATATCTATCCATCTAAATCATAACAAACCCTAAAACCTAGGGGAGTGATGGAGATAACCATTTCACACGCACCTTCCATATTTCACACGCCTATATGATAAAAGACACGATTTTTTTTTGTTAAATAATGTTAAATATTTTTCGAGATCTCAATCACCAAATCATAACCTAAATCGTGTATTTTGCATTGATATTTTGGGGGATTTCTTCCAAAAATCGTTGATAATTATTATAGTATTACGTGATTTTTTCAATTTTCTGAATTATTATTTTAGATTTGTGTATATCTTTCCATCTAAATCCTAACAAACCCTAAAACCTAGGGGAGTGATGGGGATAAATATTTCACACGCACCTTCCATATTTGGCACGCCTATATGATAAAACACACGATTTTTTTTTAAATAATGTTAAATATTTTTCGAGATCTTAATTACCAAATCATAACCTAAATCGTGTATTTTGCATTGATATTTTGTGGGATTTCTTCCAAAAATCGTCTATACCCTAAATAACGAAATATAATGTAACAAACCCTAGAAATTGTAGTCGACTAAAACGCCTATAAAAACGCTACCCAAAAACACGATTCAGTCATCAACTTTCACACACACGTCTTCTCATTTCTAACAAGTTCTCCCATTTTTCAACTATGGTTGCTAGCCAAAAAAAAACCAAAGATATAGGAAAACGAAAATCTCCAAAGATGCATGGCAACGGGAAATCACCGAAAACCCCTACTTCGCAAAAAAAAACACAATCCCAATCATCTAAAAAACTATTCAAGTCTCCTTCATCATCTGCTACATCACTTGCCCATGGTAATAAGTTGTACAGGGACATGAGAACAGAGTGCCATACTATCAAACGTGAGATGTTTCAGTTATTTACACGTCTCATTGATGCTGGCGTCACTGCGGGTAACCTTGCTGATATTCTGATGAAAGAACCAACGCTTCCTAAGCTCATGGACATTCTTCTTGATGTTACCGATGACCAAGTGCAAGAGGTGGAGATGTATGCTGATGACGAAGCAAAGACGTCGTCGTTGGAGGTGCTAGGGGATTCCAGCAGTGCTTAATACCATAATGTTTTTTTTTTAATTATGAATTTTTAGGATATTTTAAACCCTTTCTTTTCGTAAGTGTCATGTTCTCATAGAGTCTAGTAAAGTCTTTTTTTTTTTGGTATGAAGTCCTAGTCGTTCTATTAATTGTCGAGTCTTATGTTAATTACATGAAAAGTTATCGATTATCAGTTTTGGTTAATGAGTTTGTTATTTAATTTGTACATTTTTCTTCTACAAAAACATATGAAATGAGACATTAATTCCATGACACAAAAAAAATAAAACTTTCGAAACTAAATGAAATCAAATAAAGTTTTACACATATCACAACATTCCGAATTCCAGTTTATGTTGAGAAGTAAGCTTATATACTTCATGAATTAATATGCAACGTAAAGGAATTATACAAAATGATGACAAGTAAGCATAAGAGATTCAGGTTTTTGGTGTCTCTCTACTGGAACACCTACTGTCCGTGGAAATGCCCCAATGAGAAAAAGAAAATTCTGGTTTTTGGTGATAAGGGTGGTCAGTTTGGTGCATGTTCTATGACGATTATTGGTGCTGATTGGGTGTGGGTTGCATGACTTGTCGTGGCTGATTTGGGTTTGAGGTCTCTCACTTGGCTTGCCAAGCTCCCGTTATTCAGCTGCTTCAATTTATTCTGTATTCCTGCTCCGGATTAGCATCCATGCTGCTTGTTATAAATCTCTGTACCAAGTGTTTGTGTAAATGTCACAAAGAAAAAAAAAATTGGGTGGAATCACTTACTGCTAGGATCTCTCCTAGCTCCCGTTACTACCTAACTCATTGTCATGCATGATTGACTACAAGTTGCCACTGCCGTTGGATCAATACCAGGTCAGTCAGTCACAAAGCTTCACTTATAAGTTATGATCACCAGATGTTCGTGAAATTGTCACAATGAAGGCAGGGTGAAGATGTTGTTGCTGTTCACTGGAAAATGAAATTACATGTTAGGATCTTCTATGACATTGTAGCTGTGCTACTAAATCCGGGCAGGCTGCTGCTTTGAAACTGTCCAAAAACATCTTGAATTGTTTTGTATCATTTAACATTTTATGTTCTTGTTCTTCTCGCGTTAGCTCTTTTTGAGGGTGATTATGTCTTCATCACATCATCCGAGCTAGGTGAGAACTCGGTTTTATCCTTGGGTATGCCCAAGTATGCTGTACCGTAACCTTTTATCTTTAATATATTGTACTCCTTTTCCCGAAAACCAGTGCACCAATAAACAAGAAACAATAATTACGTTGCAGGTTTAGCCCCGAATCTCTTACATTACGGCATTCAATTTTCTCTCATTTCGTATTCAAAGTATCCATATATGACTCTCATAATCAAATTTCATGTAGGTAAAAATAATCATAATATGTCTCTCGTAATCATGACTCAAGTTTTCGAGCCTTACACAACATACCAAATCAAATTTCATGTAGGTTGTAAGAGAATGTGGATCGTCTCTTGTGTTATCTCTACATGTAGGACCAATTGCATGGTATTCAATGTCATTATCTAGGAAATGTAATCAAAGATAATATTTTGACTTCAAAAGAGATTTTGAGAGAGGGCATACTTGAGTGATACTTAACAATAATCGATTACAATTCAAAATTAACATTCCATAATAAACATTTAACAACTAAAATATAAAATAAAACACCCCCGTTACAAATCCAACACACAAAACTATCATAACATAAAATTTCAATTTCGTATTATTATCTTCATCAACTCTCTCTTCTGCATCTCGATTAGGATGAATTATTTTTCGGATATAACGTTGCCTTGAATCGCCAACAAAATCTTCTATGACATTGTTACTGGATGAATCTTCAGACTTATTTCTCAATTGCAAATATTTTGTGTACGCCTCGACGGCTTCATTTTCTGATGGAAAAGCCTTATACAAGTTGCCCTTAAAACCTAGCACACATGGAGCACAATTTTCCCATTTTGAAAATATTCCAGTTTGTCTACATTCGAAAACTACGTAGAACTTCTTCTTATTCTTCTCGCTTCCTCTGGATTTTATTTTCATGACTATATGTGGGATGGTAAACGAAAAAGAAAAATGAAAGGCATACAACCACTTTAGGTTTTGAATGTTTGAAAAAAAAATCCAACATATAATTTCTATTTTAAAAATTTAAATGTCAAATATCGGATAAAATTTAGGAGAATCCCTCAATTAGTGGAAACAAATCAATAAAATAATTTTGGAAACAAATAAATCACAAATTTCTTCCTAAAATAAAAATAATTGCGATTTCAAAAATTTAAATGTCAAATATCGGATAAAATTTAGGAGAATCCCTCAATTAGTGGAAACAAATCAATAAAATAATTTTGGAAATAAATAAATCACAAATTTCTTCCTAAAATAAAAATACTTACGATTTGAACAATTAAATGTCAAATATCGGATTAAAATTAGGAGAATCCCTCAATTAGTGGAAACAAATCAATAAAATAATTTTGGAAACAAATAAATCACAATTTTTTTCCTAATATAAAAATAATTACGAATTCAACAATTAAATGTCAAATATCGGATAAAATTTACGAGAATCCCTAAATTAGTGGAAACAAATCAATAAAATAATTTTGGAAACAAATAAATCACAAATTTCTTCCTAAAATAAAAATACTTACGATTTGAACAATTAAATGTCAAATATCGGATTAAAATTAGGAGAATCCCTCAATTAGTGGAAACAAATCAATAAAATAATTTTGGAAACAAATAAATCACAAATCAATATCGAAAACGACTATAATTTCAAATTCAAATTTTGAAATTCAATTTATAAGCGGGTAACTACCCTAAAAACGGAAAGGGTATATTAGACAAATCATAAATACCATAAAAATCGCACAAAATCCATTTTTCTCACCAATTGTGATTGAACCGATTTTTTCTAAAAAAACCCAAGTTGTCTAAGACAACAATTGTCTAAAAATCTTTATTGTTAATAAATATAGTATATATATAACCTGCATGCTAAATCTGAAAGAAATCTAAATTGCCAAAAAAGTCTCTAAAAAGCATTCGTACCAACACTACAACACAAGAAGGTGGGACCCAAAAAATTAAACTTTGTAGCGCCATGTAGGACATAGACCGGACCATAGTTAACCGTATATACACAAAAGAATACGTTGACTAATAGGAATAAATAAAAGGCCGGTGGGGGTAGCATCAAACGTCCCTTTGATAACTCTCGTCGCACTATTATATTCCCAAAATGGGAAGTAATATTTTCTGCAGTTTTAATATTCAAATTATCAATTACTCTGATATGAAAAGAACCGATCAATCCAAAGAAAAATGAAACTGCTAAATTAACTAATTAAATTTTAAGAATATATAGTTAATATACCCCTAAAAATCAGAAGCGACAAATGAAATATTAGAAATTAAAAGCAATGAAATGATTGCGGCAAATCAAGATGATAATGGCCCGCATAATTTACACGATCAATATTAATTATGTTCATGATTTTATTTATTTATTTTTTTTTTTTTTTTTTTGAGAACATGTTAATGATTGTCATTGATGGATAGTAGAAGTCGAATTTGGTAGGGTAATTAAGGTCGCTTATAATGGTAAAGGGCAAAAGTTTTTTTTTTTAGTCGCGAATTCTATATGTTTAATTTTAAACATGATGGTTGATGAGATCAATTCTGCGAGATAATCTTCTCCAAAAGAAATGTTTTAAAAATAAAGAGTGTTCAACGGAGTATTAGTAATGTTTTTCTTTATGATTAAATTATATGTTGAGTATGAGAATTATAAGGTAAATTTATTAAAATTTTCACAAACTATTTATATGTATTTTATTAAATAAAATTTATTCATTTCAAACACAGTATTATTTCAAAAATCTTGACAAGATTGGAAGCAAAAGTTACTTTTACTAGTTAAATTTTATTTCAAAATTTATTTTTACTAGTTAATGTCTTATTTATGTGTGACTTGTTTATCTAATACTACCTTTGTCCCATATTACTTGTCTCATTTCCTCCGGGCACGGAGATTAAGAAAAAAGAGATTAAATATAAAGGGTGTGGTTAGTATAGTTAATAAAGTGATATAAAATATTTGTTAATTGATAAAGTGATATAAAGTGTTTTTAATGTGAAATAAAGTGATATAAAGTGGTTTTGAAGTGATATAAAGTGAATAAAGTGATTTCTTAATTATTTCCTTAAATGAAAAGTGAGACAAGTAGAGTGTGACGCCCAAAATAAAAAGTGAGACAAGTAATGGGACGGAGGTGGTATAAAAATTAGCTTCATACTCTTTTAATTAGAATATCCTAGTTATATTTCTAGGTCTGTTACTGTGATCTACACGTCGCATGCTTTTAGCATTGACTTAATCTGATCATGCTTTAGATTTGATTTGCAGAGAACTGAAAATTAACTCAAAAAAAAAAAAAAAAAACAATTAATACATAGAAGATGAGCTTCCATTCCATTTCAAGATGATGAAAATCATTATGATATCATTGATAAACCAAAATATCACAAGGATTACAAAAGCAAAAAACTGAGACAAGTTAGTAAAGTGATCTCCTCCACTGCATCATCATCATCGTATCGAGCAAGTCATCGGATTCGTATCTACATTCCGGCCTCGGAACATCAAGATCACCATCAAAATCGGACTTCGTTTCGACACGAATGGAACGCCCTAGGTAGCTACTGCTTAGACCCTGTTGATGTGTAGCTGTACCTAGTAGCCCAGAAGAGGTAGTGCAAGAAGTTCAATCCACTTAGGACACACATGAGCCAATAGAATCTTTCTAGGTGGTAATGATTGATGTTGGTGCCCGAGAGCCATGATTTGTGGCTGGAATCCCCTGTCACGCTGTTCACGATAGAGACGATGATTGTGCTGAGGTAGTATCCGACGGCTAAGGATGCCCACGACAGAGAGGTTGCCAAAGACCTCATGGCGGAGGGCGCCTCTGTGAAGAAGAACTCGAGAAGGCCGGCTAAGGTGAAGAGATCGGCTGATCCGAGGAACAAGTATTGGAACGCGATCCAGAAGAATGATATAGGTAGGGGTGTAGACGAGTCGAGCAATCCGGATTCTGTTGCTACTCCTTTGCGCTTGATCTCCACCAATGCAGCCGCGGCCATGGCTACAATGGAGAGGATTAGGCCGATTCCTATGCGTTGGAGGTGGGTGATCCCCGTCTCCGACTTGGCAACCCTACGGGCAAATGGGATGATGGTGTGGTCGTACAACGGTGCGAGAATCATGATGAAGACGACGGGGAAGATGGGCAGGGAGGCCGGAGGGACCTTTAAGGACCCAAGGCTTGTGTCCATGGTCGCGGCTTGTTGGACCGAGAATGTCGAAAGCTGGGCTAGGCACGTGTTGAGCATGATCGTGCATCCGAAGATGGGGATGACTTTTGCCACAACCTTAACTTGTTCCACTTCCTGCACCGTGCATTTTAGCATGCCGCAGGCCGCCCTGTTCTCCACTGCTCTGTTGAGGAACTTGAGGCTCTGCGATGGAGATTCATACACGGATTTGTTGTTTTCTTCCTCGTGGAGCGTCGCCGGAGAAGGGCTCGTCACCATGCTCGCCACTGCGTTGCTTGTGCAAGTGTTGAGCAAGGAGGCTGTGAGAACCTGTTTCATAATAAATATAACAAATCCTTATTAATATTTATTATTAAAAGTAAAAGCTTACAAATTGTATACCCTGAGTATATGCAATAATCAACTCTAATAATCAAAATTATTAATTAAATTTTATAGATTAAATATCAAAAAATCATTATAAGCCCTAGTTTGGATATAATGAATCCTAGTTAATTATTTTAAAATTAAATTAAAACATTAGAAATTTAAATTTTAGAAAAAACATTGTTACCTTAGATATTGTTGTGAGAGGGCTTCCATTAGGAATCTTATTCCTATAAAATTTGGAACCAGCTAGGAAGAGCGGTATGGACAATAATATTGTGAGTGTAGAGATTCCAAACCCCCATTGCCACCCTTTGTTGTCTTCGATCCAGACAACAAGGGTGACCGCGATCAAGCCGCCACAGGAGAGGGAAAATACAAAGTAATTGAAGAAAGATGATGTATGCTTCCTCCCTTGTGGCGTGCTCTCATCGAATTGCTCGGCCCCATGAGCCGGTAACGATCCCTTGATCCCACCAACACCGAGCGCCACCAGGTAGAGGCCTAAGAAGAGCATTGCAGCCTTAGCACCACCAACCTGGTGGCACGGTGAATCGGGCCTACCGGCTTCGCATTTTGGTGGTTTTAGGGAGCTTGATTGTGCTTGCACCGTGAGTATTACTAGACCCTGTTGGAAATAAACATGTTACACATCACCAAAATACCTATATGAGCCGATTAGAACGACTATGGGCCGCCCCGACTTTTTAAGTTAGTCTGAATCTTCTATTGTATGATATAAGAATATTTCAAAATAAAGATGTGATCCTTTCCGCAATAACATTAAGTCAAGGTTCTATAGTGGTCTTCTATCACTAGATTAAAGCTATAAAGTAGTAGTATTACATTTGTTGATAAGAATTGTAGCCTATAAATATCTTGTCATTAATTCACTTTTGCGTTTTTTTCTAAAATTTAAGTGGGCCTTAGGTAATCTTTTGGGCTTCAAATTGCAACTAGTTTTGTCTATGAGTATGACTATTTTAAACTACTTTAAGTGGAGATATGCTTTTACACAAAAGTAGGCACATATTCTTGTCGAGAGAGAGGAAAAAAGGATCAGCACATATTTTACGTTTCCTCTAAAAAATATGAATATCATGCAGAAAACCAAGCGGACCATATTTAGTTACTCCTCCGTCCCGTAATTAGTGGCTCAAAATTTACAACTTTTGAAGGAATAATTATCTCTTTATTTAAAATGAATCACTCACAATGGGACAAGCCAATAAGAATTACGAGCCCTTATTGCGGGACGGAGAAAATCATTAATTAGTTATGATTATTAAATTTAATTGTACTATAACTTATTATCAAACTTTGATCAGTTTCTAATTACCCCTTAATTACTCCAATTTATCCATTCTCACGGGAGTTTTTGTCTTTATATATATAGTCTCTTCGTCCGACTCAATTTATCTACATTCTTTAAACAAATATTTCACTCATTTTATCTTGTATTTTCTATTACAATTTTTAATATTCGTGCCGAACAATAAAAAATTAATTGAATGAACGGAACAAGTAGTACTCTATTAGTTCTTGAATTAGTACGTCTCAACTCAACCCCTTATATCGCGAGGATGGACGATTTCTATATTTGTACACGTCATACAAATACATACACGTGGCTTAAGATGAAACCGAATAACAACCTCGACCAATGTGAGCCACGTGTGTACTAAAAAACGCTATCCTAAATAACACACGAACCAATCATTTAATTGCATTTTCCCCACATTTAATGCATGTATTAGTACTAATAGGTAATGATATGTGACTTTCATTTATCTCAATGTCTGGGAAAATGTCTGAATTACGTGGTGCAAAGGCAATGCGAGATGCTGGGGACTAATGGCGATGACCCATTGGTTGAAATATGAGGTTTTATTACAAAGAAACAAAAGAGAAACAAAAATATTAATTTTGGGAAACAAAATGTTTTCAGAGGGTCGAGAAAACGAAGTATTTTTTGTCATAATGTGACAAACTTAAAATATAAAATAAGAAGATGGGTCCCCCGATAAATCTTAGTCTACCTAAGTGCATGCATGTGTTTAATGCTATGGACCATTACTATACCTATTCCCTGCTTTAAACTGTATTTTACGTTCTAATTTTTGAAAAGGAAACGTTAATTACATTATACTTTCCCCTCTTTATCCTAAGATGATCATATGTGTATTTTCCCTTTTTCTTTGCCCTTTTAATATTTTAATCTCAATAGTACTTAAGTTTAATTTTGTGATGTTCGTTTGGAGGGTAAATTATAAACAATTACTAGTATCTATATTTTAGTACTCCTTTCGTCCACGATAAGCGTGACCCGGAGGAAATAACACGAATTTTAAGAAATAAATGAGAGTTAGCAAATGTGGAGAAGGCAGATGTGTTGATTTTAATGGAAATCGTGACCCGGAGGAAGAAACACGAATATTAAGTGAAGTCACTCTCATTTATGGAAAGGTCACCCTTATTGAGGACAGTCAGAAAGAAAATAAAATCACACTTATCATAAACGGATGGAGTAATTTTTATGATGCACACCACATTCTTTGAAGTAATAAATATTGAATTAATTTATTGATTTGAGCAAATATAACATGTAGTCACTTATACCAATACGATCTACGATGCGCACTTTGCAAAATTAGTTACATACAAAAGAATATATTTCTTAGTATTATATGGTACTATATAAGACTTCAAGAATTAAAACAATATTATCCGACAAATAAATCAAACTTCAAAGGTAGTATTTTAAAATTTATCTTAAATGTACGTAGTTATTATTACCACTTTTAAAATAGACAGCCTTATACGTTAACTATTTGCTGCATACAAACTTTAACCATATCTAGATTAGAAAAAAAAAAAAAAAAAAAAAAAAAAAAAAAAAAAAAAACAGTAGTTCATCATTTTGCATTGTTATAAAAAAATTAATAAAATAAAAATATGTATTCTTTTTATTTAAATATATAAAATCATTATGAATAGGAGTATTTGAATAATTTGACCTAAGAAATACAAACGAAAATTTTCTTTTGTCACAATTACGTTTGATGAAGTTCATGCCCAAACGAATACCATATATTTTTTAACAAAAATATTTCTCACGTTTAGTTATACAAAATAGTAAAGTAGTTTGTTTTATCTCCACATAAAAGAATTATAAGTTTTTATCCCCCACGAGAATTTAATGAAAGACTTGGGGTAGAATTAATAGTTTTCAAATCTGGCTGCAAATTGTAGTTGAGTAGGATGCCATAAATGTTCTCAACAGTTTCTATTGTCGATTTGTACAATAGAAGATCACAAACTTTGGTCCTTTTTTCGATTTTTTTAGAAATTAAATAAAAAGTGCTAAAGATGGGAAAGACTAAAGAAATAAAAGATTGCGAAAACCAATTTGCAAAGAAAGAAACATAGCAAGTTGCCCTAGTGCTGTCACAACAAAAATTTCCATCTTTCCTCAAAGAATCTGTTCTTTAAAATACTTAATTTACAAGATTCATGACTAATTTTAAATTAAAAAACAAAAAGCACAAGCACTATTTTAATAGAAGAATATGCTTAGCAAGATTTAAGCACAACCATAGGCAAATTAAGCATTCTTACTAACATGTTAAATAATATATTCAACATAACAAATACTATCTTCGTTCTACTTCGCTACTAATTAAACATATTTTGTCAATAATAGTTGAGAATTATCGACTTGAATTATCGTATATTCTAAACAATCAACGCTGCCCAATTTGCAATATTAATTATTTTCTTCAATCACGACAAAATTGCAGTAATAATAATGATAATAATAATAATAATAAAGAAATTATAAAATCAATTTTTTAGGAAGACATTTAACTCTATTTATGAACCGCTCACTTCCGAATGTTAGTATCCAATCTCTTCACATTTCCCAACATTTTTTTTCGGTGGGTTTTGGCTGATTTTACAGACAACTCCTATATAGTCAAGATTTTGTTAGTCTAGGTGACATATGAAATTAAATTATCTGACACGTAAAAAAGCAATAATAGTAATATTTCGAATCTACTATATAAATAATAAAGTACTTCTAGTAAGATGTACTAAATCAAATACTAGTAGTAATAAATAAATAAAAGAGAAATAAAATTTAATTACCAGAAATTCAATTATTGCACTGATGATGTAGATTTGATAAGTGGTGAAGAAAGCGTCCGACAAGAAGCCGCCGAGAAGCGCCAGCAGAAACGCCGTTCCCATGAAATTGGTAACGGCGTTAGCCGATCCTGACGGCGTAAAATGCATGTACTCCGTCAGGTACAGCACCAAGTTGCTCGCATTCGCCAGAAACGCCAAATTCTCCAAAATCTCCACAACTGCCACATTTTTAGGCCCAAAAATAAATTTTCCAATTTTAATTTTAATTAACTCAATATATATCAACTAAATGCGAGGCCCCAACAAACGGAATTAAAAGAATATGTCCAACAACTAAACTTAATTATGGATTTCCTCATTCGAGTTGCACCCAAAAATAAATTTACACGATTTCAATTTAATTTAATTCAATCAATATATATATATATATATAGATATGGTATAAGAAAATGAAATTAAGTAAATGCGATGCCCCCAAAAATGATTTTTTTTTTCTGAAAGTCCAAAAAATAAAACAATCAGGGTACATGCAATAATTGGTTAATTACTAAAGGAAAATATGTATGATGAAAAATGTCTGAATTTCCATCTCTCTTTCCTTCAATAAACCAAAAGTAACAACTAAAAAAGTGATTTGTTGGTTGAGATCATGCGGGAATTCCCTTTTCACAGTATTTCTGTGTGTTTGAGAGAGAGAGAGAGAGAGAGAGAGAGAGAGAGATTACCCAAAACAAAGGAGGCAGCAAGCATGCCGCCATGTCTGTCTCTAGCAGCAGGTTTCCCCTTCCAATCAACATACCCATCCCAAGTGCTGCTTTCCAACTCCTACAAATTATTAGACAACATAAAATTAATCATGGATTCCAACAAAGATTTGAAGCAAACAAACTATCACAGTACATATATATTTTGTCTGCTTAATGCAGAAAATGTAAAGGGAAATATTTTAAACATTAGAGGAAAAATGGGAACTCACCATTATTTAATTTTTGCAATTGATAGAGTTGAGAGAGAAGAGGGATCCTCTACCCTGGAGAGGTTATATATATATATATATATATATATATAGAGAGAGAGAGAGAGAGAGAGAGAAAGTGTTTCAGGTGGAGAGATGATTTGAAGAATTAGGGAGAAAGGGTCCAACTCCAAGAGGATGGCCCAAGTCCCTTTAAACAAAACTTATAGCCCCCTATAAATCATTTTTATAATGTGAGGTAAATTAAATTAATTAGTAGTAAAAGATAAGTGGACTGATTAATTCACACTATCTGTATTTTTTTGGTGGCCCATAATATCACTTTTAAACCCAATCTTTACTTTAGCTAATGTACCTTTTTTTTGGTTTCTCTGATTAAACTTGCGGCAACAACTTAAAAATACGGAGTACTACATTTTAAGTACATTTATTTGTACAGTAAAACATCCATTAATTCAATTGGACTATAAAAAATTATTTTTAAATAAAATTTATTCTTAAGTAGAGGTGCAAGATGATTTTTTGTTTTTCAATTTCAAAGTGCATGCGAAATACATAAATACTATAATCACCAAATACATGTGTACCAAAAATAGTTTTAACAAAAATAGTACTGTACATGCATATATTTTGGGTGATAGCAAAAAGTTTCATGTGAAAAAGTTTTAATCATGCTCGACAAGTTAAAAATATTATGGGTTGGACAAGCATGTGGTCATGTAGACGAGCAATTAAATTCACAAAATGTTAAAAGGAGGTAGTTACAAGGCAAAAGATTAAGTCATTGTCACATAAAACCTTAATTAAGTATATTAAATCTACTTTAACAAGACATATATATATAAATATATATTATATTTATATATATTGTTATTTATTCATAAATGGATGTGTATTTTCATAAAGTAAGACTTGAAAATTTAAGAATTATAATAATGTAGAGTTTATTCTTAATTTATAAATGGTCTTGAATTCGAATCATAAATTTTTATTTCTAAATAGAATTTATTCAATAATAGAGTATTTCTTTATTCAAATTTTACTATGCAAATAAAAAAACTAAACTAAGTATGTACTACTACGATGAAACACGCGATATGCTATGCCATGCAAGATATTAGCAATTTTAATCGAACTCGTGATATTTAGTTAGATCACCGTGGAAGGATAATACTAGTTTAGCATGTTATACCATGCATTTATTTGGGAGTATAAATTTATACTTCTAAATGGATGGATAATTGATCACTAATTTTACTTAGCAATATAAACCACAACTTTAACGGGCTATTGTAGTATTAGCAATCGGATATCGTATCCACAAGGATTATTTGATCGAACATATAGGGGAAATGAAGTTCATGCGCTTTCCTACTATTCAAACTCTAGAATCATCATGAATTTAGGTTTACTTAACAATTATGAGAGTAAATGAAAGCAAGGAACCAATTAAAAGCAAATGAGCACAAAAATAAGGATTGAGAAAACAATTAGAGACAAATGTTGGTTCTAGGGATTCAAATCGATTCTATATGACATGAAGATGACTTCCTAATTCACATACCATATTTAATCTCCTAAATAAGAAGCATTCACAAAGCTATTCACTATCCTCTCTCGATAGATAGCAAAAGAAGATCAAACTATCGACTCTCTCGGCTAAGACTCATGACGATAATTCAACTCCAAAAAGCACAAAGAATATAAGCTCCCATGCATGAATTCATCACTTGCTAAGTCTCAAAACCATGCGTGATATGACAATTTGATTTCCATGCATGTAAAAACCTATTAAGAATTTCTACAAATATTTGGCACGCAAGAAAGATGATCAATAATTCCCACATGAAATCAAGACCCAAATCCACAAAGAATATAAGCTCCCATGCATGAATTCATCACTTGCTAAGTCTCAAAATCACGCGTGATGTGACAATTTGATTTCCATGCATGTAAAAACCTATTAAGGATTTCTACAAATACTTGACATGCAAGAAAGATGATCAATAATTCTCACATGAAATCAAGACCCAAATCCATATTCAATTAAGAGAAGGTAATTAGAATTCAAAAGCTAAGATCACAATCACCCTTAAATCATCTCAAATCCCCACAACCAACTAAAGAAAATTAGCTAGACATAAGAAAAGAAATAGCACAAGAAAAGACAATTAAATGCATAATAAAAGATACTAAGAACCCAAATGGAGAAATTTTCAATAAAATCTTCAATACAATCCAAATCAAACCTTCTTACTTGATTACAAAGATTAAAAGCTAATTTAAACCCCAAATGGTAACTTTGGGAAGAGAAATCTAAGCTATGATGGAAGACACCACGTTTTTTGGGCTAAGATCCCTTTATATAGAGTACAAGAAGTGCTAAAGCATGTTAAAAACGTAAAAAGGACAAAATGAAAAGTTTTGGCACGAAAAGTGCTAACCGACGGTCCAACCGCGCTAACCGGCGGTCCAAGCTCTAGGGCGCCGGTTAGCTTTAACCCACGAAAATTTTCCAGATATTTTCCCCAGATAACCGGCGGTGTAAGGTGCTAACGGCGGTCTAGCCCTGAGCCGCCGATCAGCCCTTTCGAGCGCCGATTAGCTCCTCAACCTCTTTTCGTCCGAATTCTTCACTTCTTCATCCCGACTCTTTGATTTCGCTCTTCCTTGAACATCCACTTTAGCTTAGGAAACCTTATTTCACCTACACACAAGCAAAAACTCCACCAAAAGTGATATAATTCCGAAATAGATAAATTCATATCAATCAAATCACAAATTTGGCAAAATTTAAGCAAAATACGGTAGTAAACACGTTTAGTTGCTACAAAAATGAGTGTATATCAATAATATTATGAGGGATATATTTATACTTCATTGTGTTGTTTGTATATATTTATACTTCATTGTGGGACCACAAGTTTTATACTATTTTGTTAGGTTGGAGTAATAATATACTTACCTCTATTGTCAAGGGGGACCATAATATTTATATCCTATTCATTTTGAATGAAATTGATGCATAAAGGAGAAAATATTTAAAACACATAAGAGGTATAATATTAAACCTCAATTTTGAAGATATAAACTTATACTTCTACCCAAATTTTTCTTAAATTGAAACTAAATAAGATATAATGAAGTAAAATAATATTATTTCTCATTTTTACTCCTTTTCACTCCAAATAAACGCAGTGTAGAGTAGTAATTGAAGATTTTAATTTTTGTGCAATATCGTGTGGGCCTTACAATCGAGGGTCCATATATACATATCTACTCGTGAGAAATGATTATAGAGTGCAAAGTTATTTTTTGAATGCTAATTACTACGTACCCCAGAAAACAATAAGTTGTGGTTGCATCCAATTGGCTATTTATTCAATTAAGTAACACTTGATGTCTGATACAGTATATCCAAATAAGTTATGTAATTTAGTCAGCGGTGGTGGAAATGTTTGTATCATAGTGTTACGGTCTTATGGAGCGCGTAACGCAAAACTTGATTTAATTGATAATTGGGAAAAAAAAACGTGACAAACTCATATAGGAGAAGTGCGAATATAGTCATATGAGAGGTCTAAATATAACTATTTTTTAAAAAACGATCAAATATGGTCATGCATACACGATGTTGGTCGTGTATGCTGACCATGTATACACGACTAGCATACACGACCATAGCAATATACATAATAATGTACACACGTCTAGCATACACGACCTGCATACACGACCAACATACATGATCGTGAATATTGATCGTGTATACAGGTCGTATATGCATGACAATATTTAATTGTTTTTAAAAAAATTGGCTACATTTGCACTTTTCTTTTGCCAAGTAGCTATATTTGACTAATTTCCAACTCGGATTTAAGTTTTACCATATATACTTAACAAATTTTTCTGACGGTTTTCTTATGGTTTACCTGGTTTTAATTTCTTATCCAATTGTATCTAAAGATTAAATATATATTGACTTGAATTTTAGTTGCGATTTATTTTCCTCCAATATCGATATTAAACTTGGAAATTACCTATCAACATTAGCGTTGGTCTTTTTCTTAAGTGGCAACAAAGTCAAAATCTAATAAATTAAATCTCTTTCGTAGTGAATTAAATTAAAAAGTACATCTGTATATATTACCTAAAAAAAAAATGCATCTATATTAAATTTCTTCTCTGAACTTATTTTGATGTCTCTACTGGAAGGAATATTGAAACTTCAATTATTTTTCGTTCCATCGATCACAATAATGATAGTTTTGATTTTTCAAGTTACGTACTTTTTCTTCTTAAATTTCAAATTTCAATTCCCTTGCTAATAATTCTCTCTTTGACCTTGGAAATTTTCTACTCAGGTAACATAATCTCAATTGCTACTATTAAAATCCGCGTTGAACAAGTTTTAACTTGATCATAAAGTCCGATACAAGAATTTTTGTTGGTTGACAATTTTATCTCTAGCTCTTTCTCTCTCCTCGATCTAAAATTTAAATTCTACTGGTTGAGAAGAGAGGAAGAGCGAGTTTTTAAATCCCAACGTTTAATTTGTTAGATCTAAATAAATACTTATTTTATGCATATAAAGATGTGTAATTGGAACTCGTAGCACAATTAATATAACAGGAATAATAAACTGTGCAAAATAAAAAGACATACTGATGTGGCTAGAAAAGCACACCATGTAAAATCAGAGCAAACGAATGACCAAAAACTAGTACTCACCTATACCACAGTGCTTCTTTGCTACAAGTGGTGAGAATCGTCCTCCGTAGAAGAATCCGAGCGCGGCTCTGCAAGAAAAGGAGGGCCGGGAAGTTTTCCCGGCAAACCACCTCCGAAGATTAAGTCAGTATTCTAGGTTTTTTCTGGGAGGCGAATGTAACAAGAAAAATAAGTCTGAAAAATTGTGTGTTTGTGTGTGTTGGGTTTGTAATATATATACTCGTGTGTTTTCTTGAGAGTGAAGTTGTACGACTGCCAACACCCCTTTTTCCTTGATCTTTACACGTTCTATCATCTTATTGGCTATGGCATCATCGTACTCTCTGACGGTACCGGATGAACATTAATTAAAGATGACGGTACCTTGACAAGAGACCTACTGACTGTTCTCTGAGAGTAAGTTTCCATGGGAGACCTCATTGCAACCGTTTAGAGTGCTCAGATCAGGTGTTCAGGTCGCGCGCTCAGGTCTTCCTAGAGATCTAGATATTTTTGTCACTATCACACACAATATGGTAACCCAGTTTGATTTTACAACCTACGTCAGGGGGCTTTTGCCCAAAAGAGAATCAATCCACTATTAGAAGAAATGGCTATAGAGGATCTTACATATACAGGTCGACACCTTATGCTACCCTTTCGTTCACCATCTTCCTAACTTCACATGAATTAGTGGTTGTTAGATCCACAATCACACAGCCTAAGTTTGAACCGCTAGTCCAACACTTAACTTCTCTACAAACTGAATTTATCAAAGAAAAACTCTCACTAATTCGTGCACTCAATTAAAACACTCTCAAGAAAGTATATGCACTCAAACAATAAAACATAAGGCTCGTCCTCACTATGTTGATGTCGAATATATATAGATTTGAAACCTTAGATCTCTTCACCATTATGTCAATTTTCTACGATCTTCTTTCCTTGTGAGGATAAGGCTTAGGAAACACGTTAGGTATCTGCCAATAAAATATCTTATCCGCATCTAGGATAAACAAGGAAAAGATCCCGCAAAACTCACGCAGATAAGAAAAGTCTCTGTCAAACTGTTCCAAGTTCGAGCAGCACAAATTGAAGCATACTTCACAAAGTTTAATCTACGCAGCGGCTTGATGCTTCAACTGTACTTTTTGCTACATAAACTTTACCAACATATTTAAGCTGCATCATCTCTTAAGCATCAACGCCTCAAATCCAACATAATTTCATAAAATACATCACCATATATCTAAAACACAATTTTCTCTGTCTAAGTTTTGGATGATCGGATAATTTGACACAAAAAAAAATAAAAAAAATTAATGGTTAATTTGCAGATATGTCCTCTCTTTCATCAATCTAAACTAAATTATAAATTCTACTAGTGCATGGAAAAGAGAGGAGAGAGCATCAAATCCTTGAACCAAATAGTGTAAGAAAAGAGATTACGATAGCTTAGTGATGTTTGACCAAATAAATTGGATATTAAATGTGAAAGCGCTGATGCCCCTATTTATGGCATGTTGTACATTAAATCTATCGCAGAAATTTGGCCATGTTGAAAAAAGTCGTATTCTTAAGGTCATTTTTTATTAAAAAAAAATTATCGAATTTTTAATAAGTGACAGTTCAGTCAATTTGCAATAAATAATTTGTAGATATAGGAATTGGTTCTTATATTCCTTGTCACACGCGTAACAACAGGACCGCTTCGGATTAATCTTGACTTGTCACATAGGAATCCTTGATTATTATGGACGATTATTCAAGAATTATTAGTAATGACAGGGGCCTTTTAATCCCGACCGTATCGATAATATGCATTGGGATATATCCCTACCCATATATATGAAAAAATGATACTAAACAAAAATTTAATAATGGACACCAAATTTTCATTTTTTTTACCTCAAATATGATAATTATCTCATTTTCAATATTATAAAAATTTCATATTTCTATCTCAACCCTAAAATGAAAAATATTAACCACAGCCATGAATGCTGCCCCCCCCCCCCCCCCCACCAAAAATAAATAAATAAATAAAATTTAATTACCCTAATTTATGTAAAAATTTATTAATATTATTTACAAATTTATAAAAAATTAATAAAATAGGGGCAAATTTTTTGCCCCCTACCCTCGATGGCCTAGCTCCGCCAGTGTTAATAACATTGGTTTATGATGGATTAAAATATTAATTAAATGGTCAAAAATCGGGTCCCTCAATCAATTCCAAAAACCTTTTTTCTACATGTTATTTTATAAGGGGGATATATATGGAAGAGTTTTAACTCTAATTACTCTCTCAGTTCAATTATAAAGCTAAATACGAAAAGATAGAGTAAGAAAGTTGGGGAAGAAACCGTGTGATTTGTGAAAATGATATTGAAAATTTATGAAGTAAACTTGAAATAAATACATACTTTCTGAAGAACAATTTTCTGATCACCAATTGTTTTGACAGATAATTTCCCCGTATGGTTAACTACTACTGTAGCTTCTAATTTTGAGTAACGAATGTTGTTTCACCTTAAAAAAAGATTGAAATAAATTAGTATAAGAGTATGAAATACGTAATACAGACAGTAGAACCTTCAAAAAGGAATACTTTATTTAGAAATAAACTCCTATTTTGTCATATATTTTCATGGTACCAACTTAGGACCAATTATAAATAGGAATAAACTCTATATTTGTCATAATTCATATTTTTTATCGGTCTCATATTAAGAAAATACACCTTCATTTAGGAATAAATCACACTAGATAAATTATATATATATATATATATATATATATATATATACATTACAATAGATTTAGATTGAATTAAAATATTTTTTTAAAGTTGTTTGTGACAATGACTTCATCTTTTTTGTTGTAAACATATCTTTTAACTTTTAACTTGCGTGTCTTCAATAGCTTGTCCATATGACCACCTTCTTGTTGAACCAAAATATTTTCAACTTATCGAACAAGTTAATTACATACTTTTAAGTCATGGACTCTACATATTCTAGGTGAAATAAATCAATACATGTATTTGCACATAATATATTACACAATACATGTATTTAGTAATTATAATATTTAATTATTGTTAATGTACATTCAAATTAGAAAAAAAAATTGAAAATTCTTCTTCAAACTCTATTTAAAAATAACCTTCCATTTTATCATATTTTTCTACAATTCCAAAAATATTTAGTAATAGAGATTTTACTGTATATATAATGATAGGTCATATTCTCATCTAACTTACATAAACATGCTAACCTAGCGAGTCGGTTAAATGTTCATTTACATGTCACGTATTTCGACCTTATATATATATCATACATGAGCAAGTAGAAATTATTAAATGGGGTCATGCATCAGGTTATGAAAAGAAGCACAGGATTTAATTTTTTAAATTTATAATATTGGAATCATGCATCATGTCATATTATCATTTTATTTTACGTAAACCCACACGGCATAATTAAATGGTTTAAAATTTAAAAAATATATAAAAATAATATATATCTTAAATTTTGAACCTTTAATCATGCTACATGTTATTTTCTTATTGAAGCAATAGAAAATATCATGTGTAGAGGTAATTGAGGATTCGATTTGACGTGAATTTGCAGACTTTATATATCAACATTTTACCGTACATGGTATCTAGATGAGAGAGAATAAAAAAAACAAAACTCATGCATATTAGGATGTTGAATTACTTTAATAATGAACGCTTTATATAGGTAGGTGTGATTCTCTCTATTTTACACACAAAAACAAAATAATAGTGTATAAAGAACAAGTCTGGTGTGATCTCCCGAAACAAGCTAGATGGGTCGAAAATTCGGATTCAGCTCATAATCAAAATGAGAATCCTGTGTGAGACAAATTAAACGATCTTCCGATGAGATGAGTCAAACAATCTTATATTTATAATAATTTCATAAAATCGTTTGACGAAAAAAAGAATGTCAAGATCGAATCTTGACTGTATTAAAAACTGGCTTGTTTATTATCCCTGATAAAATAAAATAAAATAAAATAAGAAAGGAATGGCGAAGGGCAACCCAGCGCAGAGCAGTCAAAAATCATGCTTTTCAAACCTACACTTGCAAATCTAGCTATTGGCCAAGAACCTACGGAAAAGCCACCGTAGATACATAGACTTTTCAATTCAAAGCCAAAGCCAATACTATATTTTTTAAAGTCTCGTCACGTAAGTAATAGTATAAAATTATTAAAAATGAGAAATACACCCCTCTGCCAAATAAAATTAGAATTACTCACTTTGGTTGCTTTCGTTAAATTATTACCTCAATCATTGTATTTTCTTACACATCTCTTAAAGTATTACCTCAATCTTTGAGTGTCATATTTTGAAATAATCTCTATCCTTAACTAAGGGGACTTGCCACTATATGACGTTGAAATTTATTTCACATGCATAACATACTTGTGATTAAGTTTGTTAGGTATGTTTTTCCTCTTGTAGATATTTCGTATTTTTGACTTGGTTTGGTATGTAAAGGGAATCAAGTGAGTGCGTGTTTTTGTCACGGGCTGAATGATCTTGTTATAACTAAATAAATAATTTGGGGCAGAGTATTTTGAAATGACTTTACATATGTCATGTCATTTTTATTTAAACAAGGGAAACATTAACAAATAACATCTATCCAGACATATATCACCCACAATCAGTCAATGCTTGCTTTGTTCCTGTGAATGTGAAGTGGTTGAAAGTTATGTGCTTAAAATGACAACTTAATAATTAGGTCAAAAACAAGTAAGAATTGAGTAATGAGTGCTCTCATCATTGGTAAAGGTAGAAAACGTTGTGAGTTTTAATTTATTAGAGAAAAATAATTAAAATTCTATGTCGATTTTTTTGTCTTGTGTTTATTCATAGATGATGGTAATAATATTTTTTTAAAGGTATTTAATAACCATGAGAAATTCGTAATCAATAAGATATTATAAGTCAGATAAACTTACTACTGCTTATTTTCATGTTTGATAGATGGGCTCGATTTATAGGAGTTGGCGTTCGACGATTTCAATTCTTAATTATTAGAGAGAGAGAGAGAGAGAGAGAGAGAGAGAGTTGCCACATGATTGATGATTTGCACTTGTATTGTGATTTGTGTAGTCTTTTGGAGCCTTCAACTTACAAAGGAACAAAAGTTGCTGAATTGATTACCAATTAGTTTTGCTTATCAACATAATAATGCTTTTAAAGGGCAATAATGAAACTCACCTCTTAAAATGCGGCACGTTTTAATATTGCAAGGTCAGTTTTTCTTTTCTTTTTCTTTTCTTTTATTCTTTGGAAAAAGACAGGCAGCTCAAATTGAAGTCCCAATTTGAGCGACTCTCAAGTCTCAACAACTTTTTGTCAATTTAATTTCAATTAAACTAACAAAATGTAAAGAGAACTATTGTTTTCGTCAATTTTTGACATAGACGTCGCATTTTAAAATTGAAACAAGATTACGAAATCTCAATTACATGACTAATAAAATGTTCAATAATAATTTGGTCCCCCTCTTGACTTTGATTTATAAATTTAAATAAGTATTAATACAATTTACAACAAATAAGTCTTCTATAAATAAACGAGACAAACAATTAATTAAAATATACAGCATCATCTATCCACGACACAAATTAAAAACAAAATGCCCAACTTAGATTCTTGAGATTAACTACTTTTAATATAATCATTTGATGCTCCGATATATGAGTAACTAATTAAATTACGCATAACATAGTCAGAAGTTGTCGGGCTCACTTGTCTTAATAAGCATTCCCTCCATCCCGCCGAATGCGGCCTAGTTTATATGGACACGAAGACTAAGAAATTGGATATAAATAAAGTGTTTAGTATATTGTGAATACAATATTTTATAATACTAATAAAGTTATAGATGAGATGGTTGAGTGTGTAGTGAGAGTAGGTTAGTGGGGTTTAAATGGATGGTGGACTATGTATATAAACTACTTCCTCCGTTCAACAAAAATTGAACCATTTGGAGCTCGGCACGGAGATTAAGAAAAGTGATAAAATAGTTGTGAGTGGAGTAAAAGTAGGATAGTAGGGGTATTGTTAATTATATAAACTTAGTTTCTTAATGTCTTTACTTTTTCTCTCTCTTGTTTTTTTTTAGCAGATCTCTCTCTTGTTTTATTAATATAAAGAGAGAATCAGAAAATGGGCATCCATCAACGATGATTTCCACCACCCGGACATCCATCAGAAAACGGGCATCCATTAGCCGCCGTAGATCTCCATTGATTCGAGCCAGAAAAATGGAGCACCACACCACCACGAGCCGCGCCGAAGCCGAGCGCCTCTTAGGCATCACAGAGAAGCTTCTCCGCAGCAAGAATTACGACGGCTGCGATTACGCCATCCTCACGCAAGAGGCGGAGCAGCTCGTCGAGGGCCCGACCAGATCCTCGCCGCCGACAACAAAAAGCTTAGCAACAACCATCCCGACTGGTACTCGATCCTCCAAATCCCGCAACGCTCCGACGACGCCGAGCTCATAAAAAAACAGTACCCGCCTCGCCCTCCTCCACCACCCCGATAAGAACAAATTCCCCTTCTCCGACTCTGCCTTCCGTCTCATCGCCGACTCGTGGGCAGTCCTCTCCGATTCGGCCAAAAAATCGGTCTACGACACCGAGTTCGCTGCCCGATTCACGAAAGTGGATCTCGTCGGCATGAAAAAGCAGCAGCAGCAGCAGCAGTTTCAACAACATAAGAAGGGGAGGGCGGCCAATTCCGGCCACAGATTGCCCGTCCGACGGAACGCTAGAGACGGCGGTGGAGGCGGTGGTAGTGATGGGGTTAAGGCGGCGAACCAAGGTGGGGGATGAGCGCAATAATTTAATTAGTGATAAGGAATTTAAGAAATGTTAAGAGTAAGAAACAGAGATGAGAGATGGGGTTTAAGAAATTTAATTAGTTGGATATAAGACAATAATTAGTTAGAGTAATTAGTGAGTTTAATTTGTGGGATGGTGGGTCCATAATGGCAAAGGGTAGTAATTTTAAAAAAGTAATGAGGGTACAATGGTAAAAGAAGCAGAACGGTTCAATTTTTCGCGAACAAAAAAAAGGGTGAAACGGTTCAATTTTTGGTGAACGGATGGAGTACTAATTATTTCCTTTAAAGAAAACAAGCCAAGTATAGTGCGACCTCCCAAAATAGAAAACAAGTCGTATTCGGTGGGACAGAGGGAGTATTAATTAGGTCGGTCTTCCATGCCACTACATTATATATTTGCATTGTATTAAAAAAGATACATACTTCCTCTGTTCACGAAATGATGCCCTGTTTTATCTCTTATTTGTGTTCACCAAATGACGCCTTGTTTCGTAATTTTTAACAACATACCCTCGTTACTTTATTAAAATTACTATCCCTTACCATTGATGACCCTACCTCACATCAACTTTATTTCTACTTTTTTATCATCTCAACAATTATTCTTACTTTTTGGTCAATATCACCTTTTTTGTCATTACCACTGTTTTTTTGTCATTATCTCACTATCTCTACTTTCTGACTTTTACCCCACTCAAAACAACTAATTTATCAGCTTTCTTAATCTTCGTGCCGGACACCAAATAGTGCATCATTTCGTGAATGGAGAGAGTACGTATTTAAAAATCTAAGGACAACTATAATTTCTTATTTTATCATTTTTTATTTTATACTCCCTCCGTCCACATGTAAATGTCCCATTTACATGTTTTCGTTTGTCCGAATGTAAGTGTCCTACTTCACTATTTTGTACAAAAAACACCTTCTCTCTCTCCTATATTTACATCACTTTACCATTTTGGGCCCACCATTTATTTTTAACACCATCTTATTAATTCTCTAATTTATCTACTAATTAAACTCTCACACTAATTAACCTACCCGGCCCAAATCCAATTAAACCCAATCCAAATCTCGATCTCTCTTATCTCTTCGCCTCTCCCTCTCTGGAACCTTAAATCTCGATCTCTCCATCTCTTCGCCTCTCTTCTTTGGAACCCTAAATCTCGATCTCTCCATCTCTTCGGCTCTCCCTTCTCTGACACCCTAAATCAGAGATGACTGAGTTTAATTCCCCTTCCCCTCCTCTGATCTCGCCGCCTCATGCTCCGATCTCCATTCTATTTCCTGAGAGTAGCATTTGGGATGATGTTCCTTCGTCTTCTTGCGAAATCGATTTCGTACCTGAGACTCAAATTGATTGTGTCGAATCTGAGCCGCCACCGTCTGAATTGCCGGAGACTCAAATCGATGTTGTCGATTCTGAGCCGCCACCGTCTGAATCGCCGGAGACTCCATTGATGGCGGTCAAACCTTCGACGCCTTCCTCTGGATATGCGGCAGTGGCGACTCTATTGTCGGCGGCCGAAGCTTCGATGCCGCCCTCTGGATCTGCAGCGGTGGCGACTCCATTGCCGGCGGCCGAAGCTTCGATGCCGCCCTCTGGATCTGCAGCGACTGATGATGACCACTTTTCTGCTTTTTTGTCCTCTGAGATAGCCAAATATCGGGCTAAACGAAAGGTGGATGAGGTTTGGGCTGCTGAGCGTGAATTGGGCTATCAGCAGTGGCTTGCTCAACGCAAGCTCAACCCCCCACCCGAACACGAGCTGCCAAAAGTCGGGATGTTGACGCGAGAAGAGTATCTTCCATTGTTGGGGATATTCTGCCCTAGCGTATTGAAGCTTCTCCCAACAGGTTTTTCTGTTCTTATTTCTTTGGTGGTGTTAGGGCTGGTGATGCCATTTTTATTTCTGGTGGAAATTGGGGCTGTTGATGCCATTTTTATTTCTGGTGTTTGTTGGGGCTGGTGATGCCATTTCTATCTTTTACATGATTTCTGTGAAATTAGATGCTTGTATGATAATTCAGATACTACACTTTGATCTTGTGTTGCCTTTGATGAATTCTGTGAATTCAGTGATGTTTACATGCTGCCTATGATGTTAATTTACTTGATGTTTACATGCTGCCTATGAAGTTAATTTACTTGATGGATTGTTGCATATGAAGTTAATTTACTTGATGGATTGCTGCCAATGATGTTAATTTACTTGATGGATTGTGCATATGATGATTTCTGAGAAATCTGAGGCTTATATGAACCTATTTATATGCTGCCTATGATGTTAATAGTGTTTGTTGTTACAGCAACCAGTAGGTGTTAATTTCCTAGCAACCACTAGGAAAATTTGAACCTGCTTAGGAAGGTTAAACAACATTCACTGTCTATGATGCAAAAGGTATTTACATTCCAAAAAGCTGAGACAATAAATACAGATGTTTACATTACAAACAAGACCAAAACATTGTGTCTTGTTAGTTGCTGTAAACACTATGCAAAAAGCTGTCCCTCCCACTACTCTAAACACCTAAACCCACCTGGTTGAATCCCTGCACTATGTCATCCATTGCAAACTGCTACAGCCCATCCACTAGATTTTTCACACTGAATCCTGGGCAGGGTTTCAGTTCTTGCTGTCTGAGATATTCCAAACTCTCATTCACTAGTTGCTCTTCTACTTCAAGACACTCTGGTAGTGTACCAAGCCTTAAAAGCCTCTCCTTGTTCATGTGTGGGATTCTGTAGTTGTTGTTGCCTTTCTTGATCATGATTTCCCTGTGGCAGCCTTGTAGAGTTAGGAAAACATTATTCAGTTTCCATGCTGGAAACTCATCAAATGCCTCAATGACATTCTTGCACATATCATCCACATTGTTAGCTTTTTTCTAATCCTTCAATGACTGAATTCCTCTAAAGAATCCTAAATCACAAATATTACAGTCTGGTGACTGAGCTGGTTGGTTCACTAACTGTATGTTAAAGCCATCATTTGTGGCAGCCTTTTTGAATTCTGGATCATCAATCTTCATGTGTGGTTTGGCATTGTCTTGCTGTATCCATATATCCTTGCTTAGAAACTCAGGCCACTTTGCCTTTATGGTTGGAATCAGCTGCATGATATAATGGGTTAATTCACAATAACAAAATGATGAATATTTGCAATTCTGATAAAATAAGATAGTGAAATTTACCCAGTTCATGAAGCATGCTTTGGTCACTTCTTGTGTGATGGATTGAATTGCTTTTGTTTGCATGGTACCCTTCTGCCTATTCTTTGAGTTTCTTAAGGCAGGTTCAGTGCATATGAATGGATAAATTCCAATTTTTCCATCAAATAACACTGTTCCATTGTTGTCTATGATTGGCCTTGACACAGCACATAAAAATATGATCTTCTCTATGAACCTTTTGGATTGAGCAGTCATATGTGGTTCTATTTCATCTGGTAACGGATAGTACCTCCTAGGCTTGTCAATAGGCCAGTTCTACCCGGCCCAAGCACAGAACCGCATAAAGTCCATAATCAAGCAGAGCTCCGGTTCCGGTTCCAGAACCGGTCGGACCCGGAACCGATCCAATGTAACCTGGACCGACCCGTTTGATTTTTTTTTTTTGTCAAATCTTATATGTTGTTCTTGGAAGATAAAATCGGACAAACTGGTTGGACTCGAAATCGAACAAGTATAACCCAAATCGACCTGGATCCGGTTCTGGTCCAGACCCGTCACATTTTTTTTAATTTTTTTTTACATGTTAGTCAAATCTAATATGTTATTCTTGGAAGTTGGTATCGGGCAAACTGGTTGGACTCGAAATCGAACAAGTGTAACCCAAATCGGTCCGCTGGATTCGGTTCTGGTCCAGACTGGCCATTTTTTTTTTTTTAAAAAACCTTTTTGTCGAATCTTATATGTTATTCTTGAAACCGGACCAACTGATTGGACTCGAAATCGAACAAGTGTAATCCAAACCGATCCGCTAGATTCGGTTCTGATCCAGACCCGTCAGGTTTTTTTTTTTAAATGTTTGTTAAATCTTATATGTTATTCTTGGAAGTTGGAATCAGACAAACTGGTTGGACTCAAAACAGAACAAGTGTAACCCAAATCGGCCCGCTGGATCCGGTTCTGGTCCAGACCCGCCCTGATGGCATATGCATATTAACATCTTTTAAAAAAAATAATCATTTTCTAGACCCATCTCGTTTTTTTATCTGTTTATCAATGCATATTAACATCTTTCAAAAAAGGTACGATTGAACTAAGAGTTTAATCCCTATAACATAATTCAATAAATTCAAAAACTCTATAAATATAAAAAAAAAATACTAAATCTTATAACGAATATCAACATATTTCAAGCGTAAAGATTCAAGGAAAAATTCCACAAACTAAGCATAATAAAAAAAGTCAAATAGTAGCTCAAAGCGCTTCACTTGAAATGACAAAATCGAGAGCCATCAACCTAAACAAGAAGCTGCAAAAAGAAAATGAAAACAAAAATAAGTATTAAGATTAAAAGTAATTTCGACAATTTATGGTTTCTAGAAATTTACAATGCATCACCATTCTACGCCTCACTTTCCTCATCTTCGCTGATTGAGTCTAGCACTTCACGACGAGGAATCCTTCGGTGCACTACAAAAATATTTAAAAAACAATTAATATAAAAACACAAGTAAATGATTTAAAAAACAATTACTATTAAATAAATACATACCATTCTCTTTAAGCGGTCGAATCCAATCATTTGCAAGTACCAATGCTTCAACGGCATCTAGGCTCAACTTAGAACGAGCCTCGTCTATGATACGGCCACCTAAACTGAATGCAGACTCTGAGGCAACTGTGGTAGCTGGAACAACTAATATGTCACGCGCTATCTTTGCCAAAATAGGCAATCTCGTAGCATTGATGCTCCACCAGTTCAAAATGTTGAACTTATCACTTTGAGGAAGTTTAAGTTCATTCATATAGGTTTCCAACTCCAACTGGTGTAAAGTTGAAGCATAAGACTTATCATACCAACTATCAAAACCACGCCTCTGTGCCCCAACTGATGAACTACCAGAAGCAACCCGACAAGATGGTACAAGACTACCCCCATAAAAAACATATAAGTCATCCAATACTTTCTTAACCCTACTCATATGTCGAGCTGCGACATCCTCACCATAGATCTGTGTGTAGAAGTATTCGACAATATGAATCTTGCAAGTAGGATCAAACACAACTGCAACAGCTAATACAAGATTGCACTCTTCCCAATACTTGTCAAATTTTCTCTTCATAGGAATATACATATTCCTAAGGCACTCATGCTCACTTTTCTCCCATTCAATCAACTTCAAATGTATATCACACACAGCTGGAAAGAATACATTTGAAGTTCGATACTTACTACCACTGAAGAGATTGGTAGCTTCATAGAAAGTCCTCAAGCACCCAACAACAATTGCAGCAGTATCCCACTCTTGTGCCGAATGATTGTGAAGATAACCCTGATCAATCTGCTCTAGTCGGCCAAATGCTTCCCTAAAAGGCAGTGCTGTCTCGAGTAACTCAAATGTTAAGTTCCATCTAGTTGACACATCAATAGCCACTGCCTTTCTATCTTGAAGCTTGCATTGCTGCTTGGCCCTTTCAAACTTTTGCATTGCCGAAGGAGTTCTTTCCAAGTATCGGACAGTTTTTCGAATATCATCTAATAATATTCTAATTTCCCCAAGCCCATCGTGCACAATCAAGTTTAGGATGTGTGCACTACAACGCACATGCAACAAATCTCCAGAAAGAGGAAGTGATGAACCAGAAACAAACCACAACTTGAGCTTATTTATCATGGAATAATTGGCAGAAGCATTGTCAACAACAATTGAACTCACCTTTCTATCTAAATTCCACTCAAGAATCCTATCCTTCATGAAGTTAAACAATTTATCTCCATCATGTGGATACTCAAGCAACTTAAATGCAAGGATTTTTTTGTGCAACTCCCAAGAATCATCAATAAAGTGAGCAGTCATGCAACAATAAGCTTTATTAGAATGCTCTGAAGTTCAAAGATCTGTAGTTAATGACACTTTGCAGCAGAGATTATCTAATAAAGAGTAGATTTTCTTTTTTTCTTCTTCAAAGATATCAATCACATCAGCTCTAATGATATTTCTAGAGGGTAACTTAAAATCAAGATTCAAACCATTCAAAAATGCTTCAAAATAGTCATGCTCACCAATATTGAATGGGTAATTGTGTTTAATGCATGCCATTGCCAAATCCCTTCTACTTTTTAGTTGATCAAACTTGTATTCACTTCTAGGACTTCTATAAGAACTAGTAGAAGAATCATCAAGCCTAAAATTCGGGCAAGGGCCTCTAAGATGTTTCCCTAAGCTAGAAGTACCTGACGTGTTACTCCAATTCAGTGTCTTATTACAATGATCACACGTTGCATCTGGGCTGATTTCAACTTTAGTGAAATGCTTCCAAACCAATGACTTTTTTCTTTTGGGGCCACTTTTATTTGATGTTGCTGTAGTGGGACTCTCTACGGGAGCTTCTTTGTCGGCAACAGTTTCAATAGGAGTTTCCATAGGTTCTCTAAGTTGAGAACCTTCACTTCTTTGAGACATTTACCTAGCAAATTTTTCGAAATAACAGTAGATCAATAATCAATAATAGAATTATATTGTACTACATCAACACATCTTCCAACTATAATAAATCACATCTTTCATTGAATTTTCTTTTATTAAGCCCTGGCAATAATACAGATGACATACAACAATAATACACATGACAACTACATTAATTTTCGAAGGTAAAGAATGGCATGAAACCAACCAATAAGATAGAAAATGGGAAAGGTTGGTACTCTCCTGTACATTAGTCTGTTCATTAATTTCATAACATACTGTCCTAGATAAGATTATAGTCAAATTATTCAATGATCCAATGATGGCAGAAATGTAGAAAAACAGAGAATACAGTATACACGATGAAAACAATAAAATAAGTAAATAAGTATTTTCATGTGATCTCTTACAACTAATGTTATTAACCACTGCAGAATCTAGAATTATAACACTCTAATCCCATCTAATCTTACAACCCTTTGCTTCTAATGTCTGTATTATTTCAGCAGAAAGCAGTGGCCTACGAGAAACATGGAGCATTACATTTTCTTGTTAATTTAAGCAGGTTGTCTATAGCCTTCATTTCACCACATAATTCAATCTAAATATTTATAAGAAATCATTTGAAATCGAAGATGAGGCACATAATTAAGAAATGCAACCAAATCTAAAGCGAAATATTTTGGAAATAAACATTGAAGAAATTAATCTTTTATTAAGAAGAAATATCAAATAGTTCACACAAGGACGAATATCCCTACTAGTCTCTAATAATCTTGATCACAATCGAAAAAATGAGAAAAAATATTTACATGTAACGCTGTAAAGAGACCACAACTCCCAAGCAACTTAAATTGGAGCCAATAATCATAACTAAAAGCAGAAAAAAATTAAATAAAATGCCCGATGTATTTTTAGGAGTTTGGAGATACAATTCATAATGGGTTTTCAATGAAAAATACCTTAGTTCTAAACAACTGCAGCAATGGAGGAAGATCGCCAGATAGAGAGGAGAGAGAAACCAGTGGGAGATGCTAACGATTTATGAGGAATTATGGACAGCCATAATTGAAATTTGAAACTCTTGTGTTCAGCGGCGGCGAGTGGTGACGGCGTTCAGGGGCGGCGCTCGACGGCGGCGGTGTTCAGCGGCTGCGCTCGACGGTGGCGGCGAGCGGTGGTTGAAAGCTTGAAACTCTGTTGTTAGAAATAAGGGTTTTTGCAATACGCTGTGGAAATTGGATTTTCTTCGGTTCCTTTATCACCCATGGGTAAACAACCCGATCCATCCCATACCATCTTTTAATTTCTGATCCGGTTCCGGTCCGGTTCCAAATACTAATGGGCCGGTTCCGATTCTAGAACCGGTGCTAATTTAATGGGCTTGGGCCGGGTAGAACCGGCCCATTGACAAGCCTAGTACCTCCCTGCCACTTTGGATAAGTAAAACCATTTCTCATCAATATGAACTGTGTGGTACATTTTCTGAAATGGAATTTTCCCATCCACAGTGATTGGACTAAGTTGACTAAGGCTCCAAGTGAGTCTATTTATGATGTTCTAAGGGGTGAGAAAGGGCTTGATTGCATTTGTGTGTTTTCTCAGTTTCTTCTCTTTTATCCACTTGTGTAGTAATGATTTACTAACCCCTAACACTTCTGCCAGTTTCTTAAGTGAGCTCCTCTCTAACACTGATGTATTCTTTACTTTCTCAACATATAATTCTTTTTTTTTCTTGTTGTCTGACCCCTTCTTTAGATTCACAAGAAAAACAGGCTTACCAAGAGATTGTTGAGTAGTTGCTGCCTTCCAAATGCGAAAGATGGTCCTCACATTGATGTGGAAGATTTTTGCAGCCATCTTCTTTGCACCATGGTCAAGTCTGCCATCTTTTGAGTGTTGAAAGAGCCACTGAGCACATCTGTTCTTCTCATCATTACTTAAATGAGGCCTAGACTGCCTGACTGGCATAGTTGCTATTTGAAGAAATAAATGGAGTGGTGGGAGAGAATGAGGGTGGTTTGCTGTATTTATTGTGTATTTTGGGGTTAGGTTAGATTTGAAATTCCCTCCATGTGTTTTTGATTACATCAGTTGGATATTTTAAGGTTATTTAGTGTTCAAAAGTTAACTTTATACAGATTTGGCTCCAAAAGTGTACACTTTTGCCTCCATTTTAATCCTATTTTCCAATGTTGATTGATTTCAATACCTCTCCTTGCCTTTTTTGTTTGCAGTATTTTAATTTCATGTTTATTTTCATTTGTTGTACAATGAAATCGAAAAAAAAAGCAAAGGCAATAGGGAAAAAAAAAACAAAAAAGGTATAAGCAGTTCAATTTGAAATCGAAGTAAAAAAAAAAAACAAAGACAACAGGATAAAATAAAATAAAGGCAACATAAATTATGCTTCAATACAACGAAAAAAAAAACATAAGCATGAGCAGTAAAATGAAGTCGAAAAAAAAAACCAAGCGAACACGTCGACAAAATTATAAGTTGATCGAACAAAAAAGAGTTCAAGTGAAACAATAAAGAAAATAAAGAAATCCAACAAAAAGTAATCAAACATTAGCTCCACTAATTACAAAATTACTACTACCCCTACTCTTTAACTTTTACACCACTCAAAACACTTTTTTCAGCTTTCTTAATCTCCGTACCCAAACTCAAATGGGACAATTACATGTGGACGGAGGGAGTAACATATATACTACTACTAAAATAAAATATAAAAACTATACTCAGTATTGATAGAATAATTTGAAGTACCTTAATTCCTAAGTATATATCATTCCTTCAAATTTAAACGAGAACACTTCATTCTCTCCTACGGTATAAAATATATTCCGAACATCTGATGATAATTATAACATTATATTTTTATATTTTGTTGAACAAGAGCAGAAGCCTGCATTCACGGTGAAATACTCCGGTCAAGTAAGAAGAATAAGTCATCTCCTTGATTACTCATTGACTAATAACTTTAAGTTACCAAGAAACGGGAAGATACACAATGGAATCGAGAGGGAAAATGAGGGAAATAGAATATAAAAATAGTCGATTTTTGCAAAAAAAAGTAGAGATAGAATCGTTAAACCCTCATATTTATAAGTCTTTATTTTTCATGAAACGACGATGTTTAATTAGTGTTTAAAATACTACATTATTTCATTAGTCGCGACGATTTATCATGTCGACATTTTCGACTTTCAACTCAGCATTAATTTGGGAAAATATAATTACCGAAGGAAAAATTAGGAAAAATAAAAATTACAGTATTTGTAACAGATTTAAAAGGTGATGATTAAAATTAGAGTTTGAAATAAGATCCTGAATTTTTTGGCAATCAAACCAAAATAAAAAAGAGGTAATATTGCAAAATATCCGGTTTTCTAACAAAAAATGTTAAAATGCCACCTACAAAATAAAATTGTCCTAATAATACTTTAGTTTGTTAAAAGACTATAATACCCTTAATGAGAATACAATAAGGTTATATTTTATTTGAATAATACACGAAGACTAACTTCATGTATGAATTTTTGACGGTAAAATTTTCCGATGCCGAAAGTGGCGCGGTGGTGCGATCGCCGACGAAAATTTTCCGGCGAAAATTTGAATCATATACGAAGCCTAACTTCATGTATGCATCATACATAAAACTAATCTTCGTGTATGATACAAATTTGAAATGTTTGGCTGCAAAAAATTTCGTGTATGATGCATACATGAAAGTCAGGCTTCGTGTATGATGCATACATAAATGTTAGTCTTCGTGTATGATGCATACATGAAGTTAGTCATTGTATATGATTGAAATTTTCGCCAGGAATTTACACTAAAAATTTTCGTGTATGATGCATACATGAATTTAAGTCTCCGTGTATGATGCATATATGATGCATACATGAAGTTAGGCTTCGCGTATGATTCAAATTTTGGCCGTAAATTTTCACCAGAAATCTTCATCGGAAATTTATACATGAAATTTAGTCTTCGTGTATGATTCAAATTAAAATTACTCTTAAAGATATAAAAAAAAATATAAAAATAATAAAAGAACTATTATAGGAGTAACTCTTTTTATAAAAGTAATAGTATAATTTACTTTTTACTTTTGGAAATGGCTATTTCAACTTTTTTTCTCAAATAAAAATAGGGTTGGCTAATATGTGGATGGACAATAGCATACATTTGAGTTGAGGTGTAAGACTATATGCAATGGTAGTGTTTCTAAGAGTTTTTTGGAGATAGAGACAGTGAGCTGCAGTGGGCTGTCTCTAAGGGGTGTTTCTATCTAAATTTCTGAATTTATATTTTGCATTAATTTTAATAAGAAAATTTAAAAATTTCATTAATTTAAATAAAAATACATTACTACAAATAAAAAAATAAAATACTAGAAAAAAAATTACATTACTAGAAATTAAAAAAAAACATTACTAAAAATATAAAAAAAAATAGCCATTGTAGAGGAAAAAAATAACTAAGCCTATCCTCGACGATGCTTGATGTCGGCAATCATCATCATATGGAGAGCTGGTACTGCTCCGGCGTGTAATTTGACGTATCCGTGTTGATGATCCTTGTATCAATGGCATCTTATTTCGCCCGAGCACGCTCCCTCATTGCCTCGGCGAGGTTGTTCTTTGCCACGATGATGCCGCTTAGCCTTTTATTTGTTGAGTCGACCATCGACCCGAACTCCGCGTCCTCACTCACCTTCTTTTTCCCCTTTTCTTTGGCCGCTCTCGTCTCCGCCTTTGCCGTGTCTCGTCTCTGTGAGTGGGGGGGAGCCGTGCTTTCCTCTTCTGTTGCCTCGCTCGATCCGTGCGGCGTTCCAGATGAGGTGTAGGGGTCTTCGGCTGTATTCTTCGTCCGATTCATGGACATAACATCGGGAAATTCTTGGTGAAGGAATTTGGGATAGTCCAGCAAGATTTTCAAAGCACCAAACTGCTTGAAGCGGCTCCTTTCACGAGCGTTGTATATTTGCTGGGCTTGCTCGATAACCATGTCGTCGGAGGCGCCGCTGGGCCTTTTCTTCGTCGCCTTGTCGTAAGTGATCATCCACTCCTTCACCTAGAGGGAGATCCGCCCGAACAAACTCTTCATTGTCTTTGCATTGAGGTCGTCGTCGAACAAGGCGTTGTACCTCGCCGCCACTTTCCCTCCAATACGCTTCGCCATGTTTATCTCTACCTAGGATGGAGTTGCACGTCTCCTCTTTCTATATTTGGGCGATGGCGGTGTCTTGTTCCATCGTGTAACTGTGCCTCTTTGGTTTGGCGTCGATGGCCGGAGAAGGAGGAAGAGGAGGGACATTTGCGAGTGTGAGATCGGACCGTGCGTTGCCCTGTCCTTTAGCCTGTGCCTTCCCCTTTCCTTTGGCTTATGCCGCCTCGGACGAGGGACTGTGTTCGTCACCCAACACAGTGTGGAAGGACTCGCCGACGGACGAGTTGAGGTTGATAGAATCAAGCCCCGTCGGCGTTATCCTCCGTATGCACTGTCGTCTGCCATTTCAGGGGGACTCCACGACGACGACCATGGATTATTTGGATCCATTTGAGAGATGATTGTGTGAAAGAGATGTGGAAAAAAAGAAGGAATTGTGTGAGAAAAATAGAGAGAAATGGTGTGAATGTAGTATTTATAGGTAAAGAAATAAAAATAAAAATAAAAATCGGTTGAATTTAGCCATTTTTTAACGTTGGAAGAGTTATAGACGTTGTCGATTTTACTTTTTTTTCGGTATAGCACGTGCAATGCAGGCGCCGTATATAAAAAAAAGCCCGACGCGTGTAAATTTACGCGCCAAATCGAGACGGTCTCTGTTAAAATTCATATAACAAAGTTGTAGTTGGTACTTTCATTAGTTAGATTTTAGCTTAGTTAAAGTTGTTAGTTTGTGTTAGCACTTTTTACTAGGCTATATATAAAGCCTTGTGATTGTAAATTGGGTGTGAATCTTTTCCGCAATGTAACGAATAATAAGTTTTTCCCAATCTTTTTTCCCCTTTCTTTCCTTCTTTGTGTTTCTCCCCTTCTGCAGATTTTAGTTTTTCAACATGGTATCGAGATCCAGGTTCGCCGCTGCATGTCCTCCGTCTAGTTCTCCGTTTTTGGTGGCTGTCAACCGCCGCAATTGTTCAAATCGTGGTTCCTCAAGTTTTCCGTTTGATTTCTTTTTTTTTTCATCTAAGTTTCTCACCGAATAAATTCGAATCTCTTCTCCGAACCAATCGGATTCTATCGACTGTTATTCTGTTTTCATCAATTCAAATCGGTTCTCAGCGATCTTAGATCATTAAAATCTAGATCAGTTCTTCTTTCTCTTTTCTATCACCGATTTCAATCGGTTGATTTTCTCATTGTAGTATTTCTTAAATTTTGTTGTTAATGATCTTTTTCGTCAGTCTGTCATGTTTTTTTTTAGATGTGTGTAGATCTTGTCTCAAGTTTTTGGTTTTCTGATCTATGTTGATTGGAATCGAATTGTTAGCTGGATTGTATCCAAGCTTTTGTCTCTATTCAAGTGTGTCAATATCTCTTTGTTCTGGTTGCACTTATGTAGTTGATGTGGTTGAGTTTGTGTAGTTGAAAGAGCTGTAGTCATTTAGTGACAGGATGTTTATATTCAGTGGAGAATAACAGTTGTTGTGATAGTTTGGAAGGGTATTAAGTGTTGATTTTTGTTTAGATACTGTGGTATGGAAGTTGAAGAACAATTGGCTGCAAGGTGCTCGTGGAAATGCCTCACAAGAGTTTTCAATTTCGTTCGTTGAATGTTTGTCAGAATCTGCTCGTGTCTTCATTAAGGGGGAGTCTGTAGTGATCTTGTGTTGTGAATGAGATCAAAAAACTCAAGTTGAAGTTGATGTATCATTCATTGTCTGTTGCTCTCTGGAGGTTTTTTTCATTGGCAAGATGGTTGCGTTTGTTTTATTCTCATCTTGAGACAGGCTCGAACCGCCTCTCCTTGCATCGGGTCGTCTCGTTGCAGTCGGTGTTTCGAGCCCTCCACGAGACACACCGCTGCGAGCCGGCTAAGTAACAAGATAGTAGTACATATCGTTACAATGCAGCCATCAATCATAACTCACAATTAAATGTTTTAGTATTAGAAATGTGTTGAAGATGGGGCCCACCATCTCGCTTTCCGTTATTTGTTAGAACAATTGAGAAAAGTCTTATGTTAGCCACGTGAGTGTCTCGTCAGCTTAAAATTACGAATCATGTTCAAAATTTTGGAATCCCATAAATAACACTTTTTATTAGTTATAAAAACTTACGAAAATTTACTAAATCCATTCAATTTTGATTTTAGACACACTCTTTGAAAAAGAGTTGTGTAATTGTTGTAGCGACAGAGACACGATTCAAAATATTTCAAAATTTGGAGATGTATCAAAGCATAATTTTGGTTTAATATTTAATAATCTGGTTCTTCGGAAATGTTTCAGTCGTCGAATTTTATTTTTACATAATTTACTAGTGCTAATAAAAAGATTACTAATGAAGCGTCTTACCATATTCATTTTAAATCAGATAGGGTTATATAGCCTATAGGGGCCAAACTAGTGAATCATTTGGTAAATAACCCATTTATCTATGAAATTTTAGAATGAGATTTGATATTAAGTTGAATGTAATAATACATGTAAAGATATCAAATACAAGCAGTAATCAATTAAACTCAATTAATTTCTTACCAATTATGTTGCTGTAAGCAATAAACTTGGACGGTTAATAATAATAATAATAATAATAATAATAATAATAATAATAATAATAATAATAATAATAATAATAATAATATTTCGAGGATTGTGCAATGATGCCGATATTCTCATATCAGTTTAATCCTTAAACTAATGTGACTTGGACACAGTTGATATGTTATAGTCATAAAACTGCTACTCATTAATTGATTTTGTAATTTAAAGATATTAGTGTAATATATTTATATATTATTAATATTGATGCGAATTCGAAGTCTCCCTTAATTTTAGGTATTACGTGGCGCAACCACAATTCGATATTCCTATTTATCTTAAATCCTCATTTAATAAATTTTATTTATATTTTATTATTATATTTAATATTCAATATATTTAAAACTTCCAAAATTAAATATGGAAGATAATTTACACATGACAATCTTTTTCTAACATACCATATCAATTCAATACTCCATATATATTTACCTAGAGGCCTTGTATATACTGCAATTTAAAATATTATAAAAAAAAATCTTTATTTTTCCATTTTCCCAAAATCCTCTATCCAACATTGTTTTCAAATTATACTTAATCCATTAGGTTACCTATACCAATACCTATAAGCAATGTGTATTTTTCATCAACAATGCACCACCAATTTAACTAATTAATTAATTAGTTGGACAAAAATTAGTTTAATTTAATAAACAATTTAATTTGACTAATATTAATTTAACCAATAGTCAAATTTGTCAAATAAATAGGCCAAAAATTAGTTTACTTTTATGGCCAATTTAATTTGGCTATCTATTGGCCAAGTAATTTTATTTATATTGAAGATTTAATTTCACCTATTATTAAGTCACAACCTTAATAACAACTTCTAAAGTATCTATTAAAACGATTGTGGATTCAAGGTCTCCATTTATTATTCATATTTATCTTAAATCCTCATTTTATGGATTTTTAAAAGAAAATTTTATTAATATAGAACAAGACGATCAAAGATAAGCTTAACTATTATTACGTTGCCTCTGATCATGAGTACACTTGAGAAAGAGATCTCAAAATTTCAATTAATGATAAGATGATCACACATAAACAACAATTAACATGACATACGATTAATATTTGACATATTGTGATGTAACTACAAAGTTAACTTTTCATGTTTTAAAGTATGTTTAGTTTGTATAAAAAGTTAGTTTGATTTCCATCGATTTTCACAGCTAAATAAAGTGAAATAAAATTCAAAAAACACTTTTTTTTTGAAATATTATCTCCGAAATAATATTAAATTATTTTAATGTCGCTTTTAAATTGAAAAATATGATAAAAGTTATAATTTTTGTTAAAGTAGTACAATAAAATTGAAGAAACTATTTTATTGATGTATTTTATTTTAATATCATCACTTTTGTAAGACTTCTACTTAACTTTTCAGGAGTGAATGCTCGTGATGTTAGAGTTCTTATAACAACAGTTGCAGCGTAAGGAGAAGCTAACAACGAGATCCATGAAATTATTAGAAATGTAGACGAAATAGTAATTCCATGGAATTGGTTTTGTGTTTAAAGTTGAGCTTATAAAATTTACATTATATTGGCTTTTCTTGCAAATAAAAGAAGTAGAATAAAATTAAAGAAACAATCTTATTGATTTATTTATTTTTATTATAATTTTATCACCTTTGTAAGAGTTTTTATAGTGAATTGTTGAAATAATAATATTACTCTTATATATATTATATTGTATTATTTTTACGATTACATACTTATAAATTATAGCATAATGTGGTTCTCGTCGATTTTCGACTGGTTGAACACTAGTTTAATCTATAAGGACGAGATTATCTACTCTATAATCAATATAAAATCTAAACATTATAATCCGTATGAAGGAAAATGGACTTATATTTCTGTTATTGGTGATCAGATATATAATTCAGTAGAAACTCGCTTGAAGCTTCCACTTAAAAATATATATGAGTATTTAAAAAATATATGAGGATGAAAATGCAAGAAAATGGCAGTAGATATCATTTAGGGACCAAAAGATGGATGTATATGGAACCAGAAAGATTTCAATTCACTTTATGTGGCCATAATAAATAGATTTAAGAATAAGCATATATAGAATTTTCTCCAACAATACTTGCTAAATGTTATTGGTACGATGAAATAGAATAAAAAATAATTGAAATGATAGTATGAATTGAATAGAAGTAGGGATGAGACTAGAGACTATGAATGAATATTTCATGTGCACAATGATTAGGGGTGTGAGTAGAATCATTATTATCTTATTTTGAATTATCTTTTATATTATTCTCATATTCTCTTTCTATCACAAAATATCTTTAGGGAGAGAAAATATTTGAAAACGAAAAGTTTAGAGGGGAGAATTTTCAAATGTAGAAAATTGTGGAGAGAAGAAAATTTGCAGAGAGAAAGTTTAAGAGAAGCAAAGTTCTATAGAGAGAATAATATTTTATAGAGAAAATCTCAGGAATCTACTCAACAACTGGAAGGCAGGGAAGCCGGAAGGAAGGAGTGATCATGTGGAAAAATAATTTCTAAAAGACAGAGATAAATTATAGTAGTACCTATGAAGTTTTAAAAGATAAAAGCCATGACATACATGAATAAATATATATACATGATATACATGAACCATATATGAAAACATACATGCATATGTGCGCAATGTGTAGGTGTGTTACAGAGAGAGAATTGGTTTATGTGTGGTGTTGTGTATAGTTTGAAGAAAATTAAAATTTCAAAGTTAGTGATAAGCATTATTTTTTTAAAATTTTGAAATTTAATATGACTTTTAAAAAATTTCTGTAAATACATTATCTTTATACCTGTTTGATTTTTGACACCCTCAGAACCTCTAGTTATAGACATGACAACTTTTAGTGACGTATCATTTATTAGTTGACGTGATATTTTATGTTTTACCTGACTATATGAATAAGATGAAATGACATCGTTTCAACAATTTGGATGTACAAGTTTTAAGCCGGGTCATTTCATTCACCATCGTATGATTTTAGACGAAGTAACACTTGTTTTTTTAAAGTGAAAAATGACGCCATTTCTTTCGCCGAGAAATTCCACGGGTAAAATTTCGACAGTCACATCAGACATAATTTGAGAATTTTTGAAACTCATGTCGAAATTCAAACAGTTGTAAAGGTGGTGTATTTATAGAGATTTTTCATAGATCATGTTAAATTTCAAAATTTGAAAAAGATAGTGTATTTTACATAAATTAATGCTTTTTTTAATATTAATGATTATTTTAACATTTAGCTCAAATTTCTTTAAAAGGAAAGTTCTATATCTATAAATTTTACCAAGCTAAATGTTCTCTATCTAAAATTTTATCACATTAGACCTTTTCGCTTTTCAAATTTTCTCTTTTTAAAATTTTATATCTTTAAAACTCTATCTCACTAAAACTTTTTATCTAGATATTTTTATCCCTCTAGCTAGAAATTTTTCATTTCAAAATATTAGCCCTGAAATTTTCTCTCTATAAGGATAAAATAGTTTAAAAATAATTATGGGAACATTAGAAATGACTAATTCTATGGAGTATGTTCATAGTGTGGATTGAATGACTATTATCATCGGGAAAAAAATGGTGATTCTCGTTCATAAAATGTACTAAAAGAACTGAAACATGAATGACCTTTTCATTAAATTCCTCATTTTATCATATTCCAACCACATCCAAAATAATCATAAAAGAAGATAAAGATTTTCTTCATTTTCCTGTAAAAATTCTATGAAATTCTACCAGTACTCTTTGTTATTCCATGGGAATGTTGCAACCTTATTAAATTCAAAGGGTTGAAATCATCCAAATACAGAACTTTTTTTTTTTGAGGATTAGTGCAGAATTTATTGCTGTGCGCGTGTTTGTATATTAAACGTGTTGGGCATATTAAATGTGATGCAGATGCAATAGCTCATATTCTAGCTAAATCATCGAGTGATTACCCTTCTATATATGTTTGGATTGAACAACAAATTGCTGGTTAATTTTTTTGTTGCTCCATTCGTTTGTGATTAAAAATAGTATTCTAAAAATAATTATTCCGATATATGTATTAATATGACTCGTAGAATCTATACTAGAAAAAAAAAATGGAAAAATAAAGAAACAACGATTCTGCTACAGAAAAGAAGAAAAAGAAAAAAAAACAGAGAAAATGGTTTTCTCAGCGCGCAGAGTTTCATCAATTAACGATGGTCATCTGAATTACCGTTTCATATAAAATTTAAATTATAATCTCATATAGAGGTGGTGTCTCATTTTGATATTATTTTTTTTGATAGAAGTTATATTTTGATATTTAATTAAATATCAGAAATGAGTTTTGTCATCTAGTTCTCACTTTTCCAAAGTTTATCCAGTAGTAATAAATACGTTAGTTCAAGTTAAATTGCATGACGTTTAAGCGGTTGCACTTTGAGTGAAATAATGACAAACAAATGCTTATTTTGGTTATTTTTTGTTTTTAGTCAATTGGATAACTTCACATTTCAGGATTCGTGTGTACCGTGTACGATAGTGTTGATCTTCGTCATACGACTTTCCCTCTTTTTTTTTTTTTTTAAAAAAATTAAAAGAAAACTTCTCACGTGCAACTTATTTTTAATATTATTTCCACTTCTCAGTTGCTACACTTTAACCATCATATCTGATACCATATTTTATTTTGTCGAAGATACAATACTACTAATCTTGATAATATCGCCAGTCATAATATTCACTTATGCAAGATAATATATATAATCTTAATATTAAACTTTGAGCTGGTTCAATTTAGTAGGTAGAATACCTTTGCTGATAGACTATTTTTTTTTCTTCTTTTTTTTTCATTGCACACGCCTCTTTGAATCCAAACATATAAAATAGGGTGTAAGTGTCTTATCAAGTGAGTTGCGCTTTGTTATCGTGAACTGATGACTTTTTAAAATAACGAACTCAATTCAGGTTAATACTTTTCGGTCAACCACGTTTCACAAGAAGTTATTGCGTGTGGCATAACTAACAGTCTACAGTGCACCGACAATGACGATTGTCGATTTGCCTTCACGTGCAATAATATAACAAGTAAATAAATCGTGCGGCCACAATTTTTGGTGAAGTCCAAACTTTGACCAGTCACGTACATTTCAAAAAAAAGTTATTACACGTACGGCCTGCATGTATAACTAACAACCTAATTAACGTACACCGACAAAAACGATTGTCGGTTTCTCGTCACATGTGATATATTACGAGTAAATGATATGTACCGCGATAATTTCGTGAAATCGTTAATTTCTTGCTCCTTATCATATCCGTTCTACTTTTTTTAGTCGTAGAAAAGAGAATTGGAGATCAAAGTTTGTCACTCACAATCATTCGTGTATGGATGGAGATCATACCACTTATTAATAGTTCGATAAGTAGTACTGTAGTAGTATGATATTTTGCGAGAAAAAAAAAATAATACTAGTAATATTAACTCCGCTATCTGAAACAAACAGTACTCGTTCAAGTATTTAAATTTAAATTTAGGATAAACTTTATTTATTTATTTATTTTGAAAGAAAGATAAACTTTATTGACTTGGCTACATAGTAATTATGCCATTTGTAGCTTCATATATGTAATAGGAGTGGGCGTTTACTAACTGGGATATGATTGATTATTTTTATCTCATAATTCCTTCAATCATATATGTATAGTTACAAATATGAACAATGACCATGTGCTATGAGATATTTTTCCATATAATTTTTAAAAGTAAACGTTTGATTAATTTATATTATTTTAATCTATCCAGCTAATCCTGCTTAATAAACGCGTATATGTATTGTAGTAACGACAAAACCCATATTCAATTGTACAGCTAGCTTAGTAGCAGCGGTCATTATTCCGGCAGTTCGATTTATGCGATTAGATTACTAACCCCCGTCACACAAGTCCGCGGTGAGATAACAATCGATAATTATATACACAGCTTCCTTATAAAGTTCATTGCTAAAACATCATACTAGTAGTACTTTTTTATTAATTAAATTTTTAAATTATATCGAGTTATACTTTCTCATTATGTTCTTCACACTATAGAGTCTTTGTAGTATGAAAATAACACAAGTGTCATAAACCACTTAAATAAGTCGAGCTTGTCACATTATTTTTAGGTGTGATTTACTCATTCTACGTATAGTTTGCATGATATTACATAAGAACGAAAATTTATCTACGCTGGCCGAAAATAATAATTGTGGGTTCCTATGATACAAAGAAAATAACAAATTTTACAATTTTGTCAAAGAATATCAAGTTTCATCAGCATTACCTAAATGTTGCGTCACAGGTTAATAAATCAAATTTTATGGAACCAGATATTTATCCATCAAAGTTGGATCATTCATTTAATAATTAAATTGGAGGTTTTGACAACAATGTAATCAATTACACACAAATTTTGACTAATATTGTTTAGAAAAGTGATGCAAGAAAGCATGGAGAATCTCTTAATACAAATTTTCTTCTTTCTAAATAAATTAGAATTTTAATGGCAGGTAAGATTTATCTGTCTAAGTTGTAGACGATACAATATACATTATCTGAATTAGGGATTAGTGAATGAATAGTATTAGAAAATTTGGTTCCATACCTAACTTTGTTTGGTTGTAAGTTTTATAATTAAATAAATCAATTTGAATTTTGTTTGTCATAAGGACTACATTATAATTGACCAGTTGACTCATAATTTTCTTACGATGGCCTAGCTGGTAGCATATGCAACCTCGTTTTCGAAATACAGTCGCCCATGATCTTTTTATTTCATAGGTTAAACTATTTTTTTCTTTTTGAGATAATTACAGGAGATATATTATAATATCGAATAAATCATTACATACAGCACCACATAAGTGAAACATCTATATCACATAAATGGGGGACCATTACACTACCATTCAAGTAGGACCACTACACAAAAAAAAAGTAAATATATACTATACGGCACGCAGATTGGATGAACTCAATACCTCTCTCACTAAAGAAAGACTTGCAGTGTCTTGGCTAGCCATTTAAGGTTTGAGTTAGGTCTCATCGGCATAAGTTAAAACTATTTATACACACTCGTGAGTGGATTTTTTGGGTGGTTCGGAACAAATTTGATTACTAGTAAAGCCAAATTTCATACCAATGATTGATTTTTAGAAATCTAATCTTTGAAAAATATTCAATATCCAACCACAACCCAAATAAAGAACCTAAAGTTTTTTTCTACCGACCAATTTTATGAATGCAAAAAAAAAAAAAAAAAAAATGAAAAGAGAAAAGGATCATAACTAACTACACTGAATCTAAAAAAAATAAAAATAAAAAATACACTGAACCAACCAGACACAGATAATAAATAATGACAACTAATATTACGAAATTTCTAAAGTTAGAAAAACATATTAAATACCTAACGCATACATATTTTCTTGATGAAATAATAGAAAAAATATATAACAAGTGGTGATCATAATCAAACGAAACGAGTAATTTAAGTAGTGATAGGTTAAAAATGTTAAATGGCTTTTTTTGTTCGGAATTTTGGATGGGAAAAGTGAACAAATACTTAAACCAAATAAAACATAAGTATCACGAGACAATTTTTTTTCCTGATAGATCAATTCTATGAAATAGAATGAAAAGAAATTGAAATGCCAACGCTGAGACTTCAAGCTTCATGGCGTTGTTTGGTATTTGGGAAAGCCAATTTTCTCTCTCCTCGATGGAGATCTGTTTTGGCCCATCTAATATCTATTTGCTCGAAAATGAAATTTTGAACTTTTCTTTCAAAATGTCAAAATTTATTTTTCATACTTCAGATACTAGTATTATTTTTCTTTTCAATACTTTCTCCGATCGATTTCACTATAACATACATTTTCTCCAATAACAATACTAAATAAATTAATTTGAAATATACGTATTCTTTTTTGTTTTTAACAATTTGTGAGTCTAAGGATTATATGAAATTATACTAATAAATAGCCGTCATGAACAATGTTTATTAAAAATGAGAGGAATTTAATTTCATTACATATTTTGATATACTTTCTTATAACTACTCCTTCATTCTTCTCTTCATACATGTTGCTAGTCTATATCGAAAAACTGATTTAACTAAACACAACCCCATGCAGAAAAATGATTTTTGTTTTTTATTAGTAAAATAAAATTCTTCATAAACATAAGAGTACAAGTTAGGGATACTCCAGAGTCCAGCCCTTACAACTAACGTTTATTAATTATCATTGTGCATAATGATATTTTTTTTTCCCTTTTTTGTGCGGGGTTGTGTATAATGGTTTTATTATACAAATATGAAAGCCGCAATTACAATTCAAATACGAGTGTTTGTGTTTTAAGGAATACAAAGAACATCTGAATAAGGAAGTAGGAATAAAATTATTAATTGTGTATGATAGTTTTATAGAAAATGACACTCAAATAGATGGGCTTCATTAAACCCTTCGAAGGTACCCCAAAAAAAAAAAAAAACAATAAAATGATGGGATACTTCTGCACTCCAATTTCCCATAAATGGGAAACGTGATTGGATAATATTCACCAGAATTTGCTTTCCAATTATCCAATCAGTCAAATTATTCATAAAAGGTTTACTATTATCAACTTAATTAGTGGAAATGTCATATCATGCCGATTGGATTATCTAATTAAGCAGTGCTGGAACAATGGACTCCAATATTGACGTTAAGAAGCTTCAAAACTTCCAGTCATTTCCAGTAAATCATTTTAGTGCAACGCTTGCGATCCACCATATTTTTATAACTACTTAATTTTTTGATTAATTAATATTTAGGTAAATTAATTGGAATTCAATAAATTCTAGCTAAGACATTAATAAAATTTAGTTGATATAATAAACTCTAATTATTTCCCTGGTACACATAATCACCTAATTACTTTCTAGAGAGGAATTTCAAACTAGCCATTCCTCCTTTGTAATTTGAAATTTTAGCCAAAGCCATTATTTTTTTTAAATTTTAGTCATTCATAACTTTTTGATCCTTCATTCTTTTCATAAATTACCAGCTATACCAATAACAAAAAAAAAAGTTGTGACTTTATTACTTTTCATCATACTCTTCATCTTCTACTCTTCATCTCTCAGTCGCAGCCGTCGCCGCCGCCGATGGTCACAATTTTTTTTTTGTGACGTATGAAAAAAAAATTGAGTCGTCGTCGCAGTTGCTACAACCGGAGTCACAAATTTTTTTTCGTGACTGAAAAAAAAAACAACTCGTCTTAGTCGCAGCCACCGCATTCGTCGGTGGTCACAATTTTTATTTTGTGACTCATAAAAAAAAAACCGAGTCGTCGTCGCCCCCGCTACAACCGGAATCACAATTTTTTTTTTGTGACTGAACAAAAAAAAAAATCTCTTGTGTTGTCACAAATTTAATTTTGTGATTTGATAATTTGGTGTAGTCTCAAATTTTTTTCACTGAAAGCATAAAGAAGTTCGTGTTGTAACAAATTTCATTTTGAGAAGTAACAAAACTTTATATTGTTAGTAAGATCTTTAGTGTTGCCACAAATAAAAAGTTGTGATTTAGCAATTTAGTGTAGTCACAAAAAAATTTCATTGAAAGCACAAAGAATTTCGTGTAGTAACAAATTTGTTGATGAGAAAGCACAAATATTTTAAACAGAAGCATATTATCATTGAAAAAAAGACTTCATACATAGGAAAACATCATAAGCACTAAGTAGATACTATAAAGAAATAGTAGTAATACAATTTCATACAAAAACAAGAACATGTCTAAAAGTACACAACAATCAATTACTACTTGTAAACAAAGGTACCAAAACAAAATTCTGATCAGTAACAAAATTTTGAATACTAACAAAATTTTGATCGGTACCAAAAACTGAGTTGTGAAATCACAAAAAAAAAATTACAGTGGTGGTGGTTTTTCGCAAATTCCGACTGTCTGGTTTTTTGCGAAATCCGGCCACGGCACTTTGAATCGAGGGTTGAGACCAAGACCATTGGCTTCACCTCATCGTTTCGGGTGCGTAGGTGGTTGTGGCGAGGGTCAAAGCTACCGGAAGTTGCAGATCTTAGGGAGAAGAGAGAGAGAGAGAGAGAGAGAGAGAGAGAGGCGGTGGAAGGAGGTGGTGGTGGCGGCGGCGAGGCGGCGGCTGAGATGGTGGAAGGAAAGTGAAGGTTAGGATTGCGAGAAAGGGAGACGAAAAATGGAGGAAGAACGAAAAAAAAAAAATAGTAAGGAGGGGGAGGAGACGTAACAGATGAAAAAATGAAGATGAAAAGGAAAAGAAATACAGTAACAAAAATAAATAAATGAGTAAAGTGAAAGCTAAGGGTATAAAAGTCAATATCTATCCAAAAAGATGAAAAAAAGGGCTAAAATTTCAAATATTTATGGCAAGAGCTAAAATTTAAAATTGCAACCAAAGAATGGCTAGAAAAGATTGTTTTCTCTACTTTCTAATCCCTTTCATTATTTTGTAATCGCGTATGGTGTGGTAGGGGTACCCGTGTTTTTGCCATTGTTTTAGTGCTTGGAGAATCCTACATAGAAATGGAACTAAGAATGTGATATATAATTTAATGTCATAACTTCTACGTGCATTGTACGTGTCATTCAGCTAGTTTCGATAACAAAAGAATTAGAGACATAAATCTAACTGCACCAGCTTACCAACCAATTGAAAGTTCTCTTAATGACCCAACCTCTATGCGATGGGTATAATGAGTTAGAACTAAAATAGAGCCTAATGGCAAAGAATAGATGAAAATATACAAAGGACCGAGTCGTGTTTATAGATTCTTGAATTAATTGGATTAGCAATTAAAATAATTTAAGAGTACCTTACTAATTTTATTTTACCAATTAATATGAAGAAGCACGATCTTTTCCGGGAAAAGAAGAAGAAGAAGAAGCACGAATGTTTTTGGGCTTAAAATGTAATTAAGACTGTTTGGGGAAGAGAAAGAGAGAGATAGTTGCGTTATGGGCTTAATAGGCCTTCTTAGAAATTGAATGAAGATCTGGGCCTCTATCATCCCACAAATCTTCAATATATTTATAACCAGGCCTCTTAAGCTAACGGCCCATAAAAAGCCCAACAGCTCAACTTTTTTTTTTGAAGGTTAATTGGAGTTTCTTAAGCTAATAATGGATTAATTTTTCTTAATTATTAAGAAGGATTTAGAGTAGAGGAAAACCTAAATGCCATATGCACAGAAGAAAAAAAAATTATTCAAGTTGGAGAAATTTTATTTGATTTGAACTTTCAGTATCATATGATATTCGACATTTATCATCATCTTATGTACTTTTTTAATTAGCTATTGCAACGAGTAGCTAGGATGTGTTTTAGTTTTAGAGTTAGTTTTATGGTTAACAATATCAATATTTTACTCCCTCCGTTCATGATAAAATACGAAAAATTGACCTTGACACATGTTTTAAGGTGTTTATTGAGTGGAGAAATTATTCCACACTAAGGGTACTGCTTAAATAGTAAAAGTATATAAGTTGTAAAAACTTAAAAAGTAAGGATAATAAATTATTGGGTAGTGTTTAAAAAAAATAATACAAGCATGTTTTCGTTTACCAATGGGGTACTGTAATACCCCGATCTTTTATAAGTTTTTAAGTTCGTTTTGATTGAGTTTATATGCCTTGATTATGTGCTTTTGTGTAATAACAATTTCCGGGAAAATAAATTTTCTCGTGAAATTACTAAAATGTTCTTGAGTGCCTTTACTTGATTTTTCTCATTTCGGTTATCCGAATCGAATGTGTGATGATTTGATTGAGCATGATTATATGAGTTTGAGTCTGAGTTCGAATTTCGGAGAATTCTTAGAAGTTTCATTTTTCGATGAATAGTAATTTTTTCCTAGTTTTCACTATTCATCAAATTTTTCGAATTTCGTCTAATTAGTGTCTTTTCACTATAAAATTTCTTTTAGAAGCTTTGAGATAAGTTTGAGAGTCGTCTGAGATTGTCTGAGAAAAATTCGAGTTAATATTCTAAGAACCCTAATATGAATAGTGATTTCCGAGATTTCATTCGTTGCTCGAAATTTTGATTTGAAAACTGGATATCTGGATTCCTTGATTTATTTGGTAAGATATGAGACGAAGTAGAGAGCTTTTTGACGTCGCGAAAGAGTCGTGGTGAGTTTTAAGTCGTTTAAGAGTTTAATGAAAAAGTAGGGTTGTTTTGCACCGGAAAACTTTTTCTTCCGACGATTTTTATATCGCGTTTTTAACTAATGGGTGCAACCTAAATTCTATTAAAATCCTATCCTACTCTCACTCTCATCTCACGCACTCTCACTCTCTTCTTTCTCTTGTCATTCCCTCTCTCTCTCTACGCTCTCTCTCCCTCTCACACACCGATATATACTCTCTCTCTCTCTTCTCTCTCTCGGTCACACACACACACACAATACTCACACCTTCATTCCACCATTGAAGACTTGAGCTTGGAGCTTTAGAGTTGCGAGGAACTTGAGTACCAATCATCTATCGATTAATCCGATGAGGTATTCTTGATCCTCTCATCTTGGTGATCATTTTAAGACTAGGATTACCCTCCTTCCTCTCCTGTTAATTTTTGGCACTCTCATGCCTTAGAGGAGTGTTCGTCCTAGCTAATTTTTGGAGTCTTAAATTCGATCCTTGCATGGTTTTATGCATGAAAATGGAAGCCAAATCTTCACCCTTTCTCTCTCTTTACTACCGAAAACTTAGTAGTTTTTAGGGGTTTTCATGCCTTAGTTTTTATCATAATTTTGATGATGGAATTGAGCTCTAGAGATTAATCTAAGATCATCTATGTAATCGATTAAATGAGAATAATTTTTCTCCTTTTTCCCCTCTTGAAAACCGATGGAATAGGGTAGAAAATGAGGGATTTTTATTGTGTTGTTCTTGAAGATGAATTAATGATGTTAATGTTAAATTGGAGAAGTATGGATGCATGCTAAATGAAGAGATTAAAGAGTATGAATTGTTTGCTATTTTTCTTCAAAAATTTCGAAAGTTTCTAGCATGAGAACTAGGACTTTTGTTGAGATGATCTTGATGAATGAATCTATGATGCTTGAGTATGATTTGTGTAGTATGAAGCATGATGATTTAGAGAGTATGAATTATTTTCTTCTTTTCTTGAAGAAGCCGAAATACACACACACACACACACATACACACACACACACATATATATATATATATGAAGGATTTGTGATTTTGTGATAATCTTGAGAAGATGATGATAGAATGGTGAGATTGATGATGATTTGTGCATAAGAAAAATGATAATTTGATGAGTATGATTTCTTTGTTATTTTCTTGAAATCTCGGGTATGCGGCCTACCATTTCTTCCGGATTTTCGATGTATATGCTTAGATGTAGTTGATGATTTTGTGATGATTTCGATGAGTATTGATAGAAATAGGAGTTATATGATGTTATGAGCATTAAGAAATGAAAAATGGAGAAGTATGAATTTTTGTGAATTTTATCTCGTAAATTTCGAACAAAAATGAGTGAAGAAGTTGATGATATTTGATGTTGTGAAGTCTTGATTGTTAGTTTGATGATTGATAAGTGAATTTGAGTATATTAAGAGCTTATGCCTAGAGGAATCGAAGAAAGAAACTCGTTTGCTTTAAAAGCATGAAAAGGTCAAACAAAATGAAATGAAGAACTTGTGATTTTACTTATTATGTGTTCTAAGTAATAAGATAAGTAAAGATTAGCGAAATTGGGATTATTTGAGAAAGATTGAAGCTTAAAATTATTAAAATCGGATTACTATGGAGAAAACTCCATAATAGTCGAAGTATATAAGCTTAAAATAAAGATTTTTAGTAATCGAGCTCGTTTGAGTAAATTGATTGAGAAATCGATCAATTGGAATTTCTATAAGCATGATAGAAACTCGAATTGATGAATTTGGACAAGTATTTCACTAAAGTCCAAAGATTCGAGCCAAATAGAATTTTTAAATTGGGTATTGTTGATTTTAAGCTTATTTGAGTGAATTGTTGATAAATTCATGAAATTGAATTTATTTTAAGCATGTTAGAGCTTTGAATTTTCAAAATCGAGCATGTCTACATATATCTATGAAAAAGTCGATCTTTATGAAGAAATAAAACATGAGACTTTGTGTTCTTGACTTGGTGTGATGAATTTGATGATTAGATGATGAAATTGGAGTAAAAATAACTAAGTTAGTTTTTTGAAATTTCTAAATTGGAGTTAATATGTTAAAGTTATAAAGAAATTAAGTTAAGAATGAAAAATCGAACATTTTGTAAGTTAAAAACAAAATTAAGTTAAATTGATCGAGTAATTAGTCAATTAGAATTATTTTGAGTCGATCTGTTAAGTTTGATAATTTTCCGAGTATGTGCATGTTTTACGAGTAAAGTGACGTAGCCTTTAATCTGAGAAAATTTGCCTAAGAGTTCGAAATTTGAATTTGATTTCATAATCGGATTCTTTGATTTGTTTTAAGTATAACAAAACTGTTTTCATTAAAATCCGAAGAATTTTATTTTTCAAGTTTAAAAGTCGAGCAGTAATAAGTCAGTAAAAGACTGTGTTGAGACTTAAATAAAATTCTGAGTTGATATGAGTGTTTATGTAAATTTAATTAATTTTCTGGAAATTTTCTAGAATATTCTGAGATATTTGAAAAAAAATTCTTTTTTCCGTCTATTTATCGAAGTCAGTCATTTACCTATCTGTGAATGTCCGATTAAAAGTCTGAATGTGATGATTTGTGATTTTAGTAACCGAGAATTAATCTCATAATTTTCTGAGTTCGTTTGACTCGAGAAATACGATGTTTATGTCGTGAATAGTGAATTCTCGATTGTCGTGAATTATTTAAGTTTTAATTTGTTTGATGTTATCGAACTAAGTGCCCGAGTTTGAAAGTCTGTTGGTTTAGTATTTGGGTATACTCGAGAAACCGAGAAAGATCGAGTTAGTCAAGCCAAGATAAGTTAAGAAATCCGAGTCAAGTAGAAGTCCTTCAACCAAGCATTAGAACTCGTTTCGTTTAGTTTTTCGAGTAAGTAGTCTCGTCCTTATAAGATGCTATTCTTGAAGGAATAAGCGGGACCGAGAAGTAGCAGAAGAAGAAGAAGGAAGGAAGCTAACCGACTAACCCTACTCAGTCAGGTGGGCTTTATAAACCGAGAACTATTGAATGCTATTAGTTAATGGTTATTATGTGAGTTTTTAAATTAATTGACTTGCCATTTTATTTGAGTTATGGTATGTTTGATCATCTACTTGAGTTATTATCCTGTGTGAGACAGAAACACACGTGTTGTTATTTGAATTATGTGAGGTGACTGTGAGCGTTGCTTCGGTTAGGCCAGTCACAGTATTTGAGTAGGAGGCCTACTTCTCGACACAAAGATGATGTGGAAGATTGATTCATACCTCTCTATTATTATTATATATGTGACTGCGCAATCGTTTAAAGAAAAAAAATGTTTTTGCATCCACAAGTAAAATGTTTTTACTGTGCTAACACTTGTGATGCAGTGGCAAGACAAGTTCAATTATATAGCTCTAATGAGCAAGTTTTAAATTATTTTTGGCATGTGTTCACTGAGTACGAAGTACGCCCTGCATGTATTTTCTAAACGTGCATGTTAGCTTGGATGAGGATGGTACGGACTTACTCGGCAGTGTGTTACAATAAGTCGAGTTGTTTTGGTTTAAGCTTGCAATTGCATGTCTTCATACATGTAGTTGTTGGGACTTAAGTTTGAGATTCCGCTGCATAAACAACAATGTTTATTTGTTTTTAAAACTTATACTCTGATATTGGTGTCGATACAATGAGCCTTGTGCTCGAAACTATTTCCTGTTTTTCCTAAATGCTGCTTGACTTGGATTGAGACACTTGATTTGCTTTCCAACACTTAAATTATTATAAATGCTCGTTTATTTGAGATAAGAATTGAAAGCACGTTGTTGTTTGTTATCGCTTTCAATATATATTTCCTTGTACTCTAGCATGCTATCTTGTTGAGTTGAGTATTGTTTCATTGTTTTACCTTCACTGTCCAATGGATTATAGTCGTTCCTACACACTTGCATTTGGCCTGTGACAGGTACTATAGAATCTGACGTAAAAGAAATGTTGCAACCACTAATTGTAGTTCGTACTTCGTAGATAGTAACTCGTTCATCATCATATGCATGGGCGGATTTATTCATTGGCTGCACTGGGCTCGAGCCTAGTGCAAGCCCAAAACCTCTTCTTATACTTATGTGTATATATTAAGTGCAACTAAAGGTTAGACCATCCCAATATCATTAAAAATACAAAGTAAACATGTTCTCTCTAAGTGAAGCTCACGCTAGCGAAGAAATTAGATCGAATTCATTCTCCTTCAAGTCTCCTTCTACTTCCTTGCTGCTCCGATCACCATGTGGCACCAGCACCGTGGTCGACTATTCTAACCTCCTAGTACACTCATTTTCTTCCAATGGAGCTCTAAATTAAAATTTAATTCAAGGCCTAAATTAACAATTATACAAAAATTGAGTCAATTTTTATTTGCTAAATTTATTTTGAGGAAACTGAATTAAAGGTAGAAAAATTGAACAAATAGAGAAGAATTGAAGAAATAGAGGTAAATAATTGATGAAATCGAGAAAGAAATGGAAGAAAAGGGAAGAACAATTTACTGTTTGCTTTCAAATGCTTTGGAATGGAGAATTTTTTTTATAAATTTTGGAATGGAGAATTAAATTGCTTAGATTTTTTTGAAATGCTTCATTTGAAGTACTCAATTACCCCGCACCGCATGATTATTTAATTTATTATTGTAGAGGTTGGTGTTAAAAAAATTAAGTTTGTGCAAATAAAAGTAAGCAGTGGCAGTGGACCACATTCTCCTCTCTTTATTTTTAACTGTAATCTCTTGTTCTTCTAAAAAAAATTGTAATCTCTTGTTTGAATATCAAACCCTCTTAGTTAAATAACAACTGTTACTTTCAGTACATAAACAATATGTACATTTTCTTGATTTTTGGTTGTGAGTGTGATCCCGAAAAAAGAAATAATTGTGTGAATAATCTATTAATTAAGGTATGATATTAGACGTGCTTACAGCCGAACTACCACAAAGTTTGACACTTAAAATCGTAGTTTTTAGAAGAAATAATTTGACAAATTTTCATAATCGTACGCAATCATTGAGGAATTTTATGTATTGAAGTCTTGTAAGGCACAACTTATGCGGACTTCAAAATTTTTGGATGTATAAAATTTTATGTGTCAGTTCATCCCATAGTCAATTCTTGAATGTGCCCCTGATCATATGCTAAATGAACTTGGGACCCAAAAACAAGCATTAATTGTATTATTTGTGAATACATACATGGTAAATATATTTCGATAGTCATTTAAATAATGATCAATTATAATTCTCCTCCAAAGAAAAGAAAAGGAAATATATCTAAATATAGATATCGAGCAAGTTCATGCCCAAATTAATGCATCTGATAAGAACGTTCACTGATTCGATAGATAACACTTTATTTGTATCAAAAGGATAAATTTAACTAGTTATAGACAAATTCCTCATTATATATTCAATACAGATACATTTAACAAATTATAGAAATAGAAGCTTGAGATGTTGAGGAATGATGTTGTCCAAATTTAACATTCATACGTTATTTCAATTTTATATATTTCATTTCATTTCATTGATACATAGTTTATTATGAAATTATATGATTAAAAAAAGACCGTGCATATATCATCATCGAGACAATAAAAGGAGGCGCCTAACTCAAAGAGTGAGCAGAGTCAATGTATGTTGTTTGGTATTGCAGCCTTAATATCGAAGACATTTTGGTATTTATATTTTGCTATAAACTACCAAATCTAACATCAACATCTCTAACTTGTGTGCCCTTTCTAGTCTACATACAGCTCTTCTTCCTTCTTTACAAGCAACATCTCTAACTTGTGCGCCCTTTCCAGTCTACATACAGCTCTTCTTCCTTCTTTATAAGGTACACTTCTTTCAATTTTAAATTTATTTTATGTAAATACACTCCGCCAAAATTACATGAGGAAATACACATATATGTCATTAGGGTACATATTCCCATCAAATTTAGTCAAAAGTTCACTTTTGACAAAAAGTGAGAAATATTGTACCCTAATAGACGAAAATACCCTTAGTGGATAGTAGAGGTTATTTGTTTTCCCTCTCTTCCTGCTCATTTCTCTCTCTCTGCTCATTTCTCTCTCTTTCACTTTCACTTTCTCTCTCTTTCCTCTCATTTCTCTTTTGGCTCGTTCTCTCTCATCCTCTCTCTTCTCCGCCGCTTCAAATTCTCCGCCTCCATCATGACGCCATCAACCACCTTGACTCCGCCACGTACCAGCCAAAAGCGTATCATTCTCCTCCTGCATCTCGACGCCGTCTACGATATCGACAATGCCGCCACGAACCAAAAAGCAAAAAACGGGAGGCCAAAAAGTTGATCACTAAATTACTTAGCAATATAAACCGCAACTCTAATGGGCTATTGTAGCATTAGCAATCGGATATCGTATCTACAAGTACCATTTGACCGAACTTATAGGGGAAACGAAATTCATGCGCTTTCCTACTATTCAAACTCTAGATTCATCATGCTTTTGGTTGTTTCAAATACTCAAATATAAAATTAAAGCAAACAAGACAATCACAAATAATTAAGCAAATAAGAATTGATCAAAGATACAATATGAGATGAATGTTGGTTCTAGAGATTCGATTTGATTCCAGATGACATGACAATATTCATATAATCATATTTAATCTCTTAAATGAGAAGCATTCACAAGACTATTCATTGTCCTCTCTCGATAGATAATAAAAGATGATCAAACTATTGACTCTCGGCTAATACTCAAGACAACAATTCGACTCCAAAAGGCACAAAGAATTAAAGCTCTCATGCATGAATTCATCACTTGCTAAGTCTCAAAATCATGCATGATGTGACAATTTGATTTCCATGCATGTAAAAACCTATTAAGAATTTCCACAAACACTTGGCATTCAAGAAAGATGATCAATAATTCCCATATGAAATCAAGCCCCAAATCCACATTCAATTAGGAGAAGGTAATTAGAATCAGGAAGCTAAGATCATAACCACCATAGAATCATATCAAATCCCCGAAACCAACTAAAAGGATTTAGCTAGACTTAAAAAGGAAAATAGCAAAAGAAAAGATAAATGAATGCATAAATAGAGATACTAAGAACCCAAATGGAGAAATCTTCAAATAAATCTTCAAAACAATCCAAATCCAACCTTCTAGCTTGATTACAATGATTAAAACTAATCAAAACCCTAAAATGGAAAGTTTGGAATGAGAGTTCTAAGCTATGGAGAGAGTTATAACGTTTTGGGGCTATTTCTCCCTTTATATAGTGTACATGAAGTGCTAAAGCATGTTAAAAATGTAAAAAGGACAATTTCGAAATTTCTGATGCAAAATTAGCCAAATCGACGGTCCAACCATCCAAATCGGTGGTCCAGCCATCTAAATCGGTGGTTTGCCATCCAAATCAATGATCCGCCGCTAGGGCGCCGAAATGACCACCGGTTGGCATTAACACTTCGTAAGCATTCCAGAGAAAATCGGCGGTCCAGCCAGCGGTTTAGGCCCCCTAATCGGCTGTCCAACCCTTTTAACCGGCGGTTGGGAGAGCCACAAGCGACATTTTTTTGTTTTGCCTCGTTCTTCCTCGTCCGAACTCCGAATTGATCTCCGTTTCTTTCTATGGGTTTGTATCGAACTCCTATTTAACATATCATGATCATTTTACTCTAATTTCATCTTAATTTTCCTGGATTTTAGTCAAAACTTACAAACAAGTGTAAAATCTCATAGAACAAGCAAAGTTAAACCGAATGCTTACTTCTAACATGATTTTCACCAACAAATAGCATCAAATGAACTTTAAACAATGTGGAAAAACCATGCTTATCAAGGCACCAGTCGACGGTGAGGGGCCGCTCATTTCCGCCACCGTCTGCAACATTCAGAACCACCACACCAACTATTGTCGCTGGAAATCCATAGATCTCGCTGGAAATCCCTAGATCTAAAATTGGAGTAAATGAGTTTATTTGAAAAAAATTTCAATTTATGATTTTTTTAGACTTGTTTTTAGTCATTATATAGGTTTTTCTTATAGTTTCTAATGATTTCTAGTGTATTTGGGTTGAATTATGAGCGATTTTGATGTATTTGTTCAGATTTTCGGTTTGTTTATGTTGTTGCAGAGCTGTTGTTTTCGCTTTTAAAAATTCCTCGGTACGCAATATATATTTGTAAAAGCGTACTGTGTACCTGATACGCAATACATATTTACAAATGTGTATTGCGTACCATGCGAACACCTTTAGGTACGCAGTATGCATTTATAAATACGTACCTTGGTTTAATTAGGTGTTCCAGTACGTTTTGTGCAATATGTACTGGTACACACACATCTTTGATTTCTGACATTTTAGTTTGTTGATGGTCCCGATACGAGTTCTGGTGTATGGGGGGGGGGGAAATACACCAGAGATAACTTTTTAAAACAACTCTTGAAAAATCAACAACCGAGTAATAAGACTCAACTGGAAGAGTGGTGCTGTGCGGAATGTGGTGGAAAATAACAACTCATAAAAATATAACTCACGCTTTTATGCAAGGTTGGTCGATAACCAAGTCAGTTGATATGGAAAGATGCAGTTTGTATGCTGGTTAGTTAGTCAGTTGAATAAGCAATAAATAACTGAATAATAAACACAAACATACAAGGATTTACGTGGTTCGGAGATCACTCCTACGTCCACGGGGAGATGTGAGTCCACACAACTCAGTCCAAGTTCTTCTGGACAAAAACCACAAAGCTTACGCGGGCTTTGCAACCGTTGAGATAAGTTTACGGGTACTTATCAACCTTACAGATAAGTTTACGGGTACTTATCAACCTATCTACTCAATTCCGGGAAGAGTAGGGTCCTAACAATCCTTTTGAGAGGATGTATGAAAAGGTGGGTTTGCAACTAATAGCTCGAACAAGAAGTGAGCTATGATCTAACACTCTACGAACTCTCAACTAGTGATGTTCTCAAGGTTGGATCGAAAAACACAAAGACAGAATCTAACACTCTAGAACTCTCAACTAATGATGTTCTTAGAGGATAACAGCAGTTTTGCTTGAGTGCAGTTTTTCGTTCTTTATCTAGTTCTTTTATCTCTTCTCGCACTTGTCTATCTCGTGTATCTTGGTGAATGAATGAAGGCCTCTATTTATAGGCGGAGAGAATCAACTAGCCGTTGGAGGAGCCGTTGATCTCTGTTCTTTGAATGCGATGGCTTATCTCTCATCTCTGCAGACTTTCCGGATTTGGCAACTGAGTGCTTATGCTTTCCATCTGAGACAGCCTTGTGTTGGGCCAAATGTGGTAATGACAGAGAGTCAAACCTTCACGTGACTTCCTTATTTGAAATTCAAATCTTAACCTTTGACCTCCAACATTTGATAGTCGGTTGAGTCGTTTGATCTTCATCTGATTGGTCTTCAGCTGATGTTCTATCTGAATGCTTCTGTCTGAGTAGGAACAGTTGAACTCTCAGCTGACTTTGAACTTCAAGTTGTCGATCTTCTCAGTTCGAATCCTTCAACTGATGTTCTGAATCTTGAACGCTCAGTTGGCTCGAACGCTCAGATGACTTTCTTCCATCTGATGTTATCTGATGTTCTATCCGAGTGAAGCCTTGTTGCCGTCTTCAGCTGGAGTCCTGTAAAGATACAATCTTAACAATGTTCAAACAGCGAGCTTAACTACTAATATTAGGATCTGGCAACATCTACTCGGTTGGGGTCAGTTGGTTTTGGAATCAATCAAAACTTTAATAATTTTCCCAACAATTTCTCCCTTTTTGATGATGCCAAAACCCTTATAAAATCCTTACAGATCAAATTGATCTAAATCCTACTGACCTATCCAAAATCTCAGCTGAAATTCTAGACAGCCTATAAGATTAAAACATCAAAGGGTTAGCACAGTTATAACATGATATTGAAATAACTTTGCGATTCAGAGCTTGGTTACAAAGTAAGCACAAAAAGATCAAGGATTACATCAGTTGCTTAAAAACTAACTGAGCTAAAACTTAAGCCCATACTTGCTAAACATTCTAACAAAAATTTCTCTTTTTGCTTCTGACTCCTTCGAAATGTCAATCCCGTGCTCTAGGCAAACTTGTCTTGCCTCAGCTGCTATCTTCGTTCGGTTGGGGTTTCGAGAGTCTGGGAGGAAGGGAGGCTGATATGTGACCTTCTGAGGGACCGGAACTGTGTTCATGTCCAGTTTTGCATCTATCATGGCTCGCCTGAACTGGCTGAACATGCCCGGATCCCCAGTGTGCAGCTCGGTCAGCGCTTCCTTGAACGCTCTCCTCAGATCGTCAGTTGAGACCACATTCCTATAATAGAAATCGTTCACAAATTCCTGCTTGAACGACTCCCAGTCCTCGTTCCACTCGGCTGGCATCCACTTATCTACATGCCTGAACCGACTTTGCTGCTTGACCTTCCCTGGCAGCCTCTGTTGCTTCAGCCGAGCTTTAGCCTTAACCTAATGTTTGTCTATTCGGCGACGGCTGTGGGAGGAAATGTTCCGGTCCAAGTTCTTGGTGACCTTGTCAAGCTCTTCCTCGAACTGGTTGACTCTTTTAGCCTGACTGGCTGCGAATTTCTTGATTCAGTCGGGATTCATGTAATCCTTCTCTGCAACATCCATAGCCTTGGCAGCAGCAATACACTCTTTGGTTGTGATACCGTCGAGTTCTGAATCAAGCTCGGCTGCGATCTCGGCTATGGAGTTGTAAGAAACTCCATACTGCTCCGCCTGCTCCAAGTCTTTTGCCATTTCAGCTCCACCTACGTCGGTTGGCTTGGGAGCGGACTTCTTCTTCTGGGCTGTCTTCCTCTTCGGCTGAGATTTTGCAGCAGCTGGAATCTCTTCCTCAACCTGGGTCTCATCTTCCCCCTGTATCTCAACATCCCCAGTCTTCTCTTCCCCCTTTTTGGCATCAGCAACAAAGCTTGCGACTGAGCCATCCAGAGAGGTGAGTTGCTGTTCAGCTTGTTGGATGCGGTTGAAGAGTTCATCGACCGCGCACTCTATTCCAACCTTTTTCGCCAGTTCAGAGTCATGGCGCTCTTGTTCGGCTTTCCTCAATCCAGCGAATGTTTCATTTACCTCAGTCTGGAAAGCAACGAACTCAGCCCATCTTGACTCGAACCGAGACTCCCATTCTTGGTCTTGAGTCTGTTGGGATTTGGCGAGGTTGGAATCAGAGATAGATTTGTAGACATTCAGTTCAGACTTGATCCCCAAAACAGTTGATTTCACGTCAGAGATGTCTTGGTTGGTGGAGGTTGAGAATTCTTCCAGCTTTATCTTCAGTGAAACATTCTCCTCCAGCAGCTGCTTGTTCTTCTCCTCCTGTGCTTCCAACATCCTCAGCTGATCTTCTTTGTTGTGCTGGAAGTTGGCAAGCATCTCCGTCCTTAGTTGGTTTACCCTCTCAGCTATCAGCTCACAAATTTCTTCAGTTGAGGGTGCTGGCTGATCAGCTGGAGCTTGTTGTTCAATTAGAGCTGGCTGGTCAACTATAACCATGGCTTGATGGTTTGCCAGGTACAGTTGAAGCTCTTCTTCTTCCTTCTTGGCGGCTGCGGCAGCTGCATCAAGATCAACAATAAAGTCAGCAGATTTTGCAAGCATGTTGTCCAGGAACTTGATGCAATCTTGTTCAGCCTTTTCCCTCGTGTCTGTGCCTTCCACCTTGCTGAGGTCCAGACAACGCGTCAGCAGCGCAACCTTATTGTTGTAGGCGACCTCCAGATTGGTGTAGTTGAAATAATCTCGGATGCGTGACTCGTCTGCCTTCAGCTGGTTCCAGTTGTGTACCCTTATAGTATCTTCCTTCACATACCAGTGACTGAAGATGAGGTTGAACTGGTACAGCAGCTCGGTCCCAAGCGTAGCAAATATCGGCATGTCGCGCGCTTCAGGGAACATCCCGATCAGCTTCTGGAAGCAGTAGGCCACCTTGCCTTCATGCTCCATCGCGACGGCCTGACGATCAGCTTCATCATCGATTGGGGAGGGAGATAGATTCTCGTATGGTAACGGTTCAAAAGTTTCATCAATGTTGGCCAAAGAGGCGGTCTCAACATTGGCATCGAGCTGGGAGCTCAGAATTTCGGATTCTGTAAGGATGGGGGTATCAACAAGTTCCTCAACATTGGCCGAAGAAATGGTCTCAATGTTGGCATCGAGCGATGAGCTCGGAATTTTTGGTTGTGAGTCGGTTGTGAGAGCGAGAGGCTCTTTGGGCGGTACGACATCAGCTCCTGCCGTGGGGGAGGTTGGAATGTCTTCAGTTTCCTCAGAAGAGGAGGAAGCATCCGAGGTCAGATCCGTTTCCATCCCTTCAGCCTCATCAGTTCCTGCAGCGCGAGGAACGATCTCGAAGGCAGCTGCCTCAGCTGAGTGGCTCGACTCGGATGGCTCCTCAGCTGGTGTCGTCTCAGCTGGTGCCTCCACAGCCGGCACTTCCTCCTCAGCTGGTGCATCCTCATCTGGCACATCCTCAGCCGGCACGTCCGCAGCTGGCTCCTCAGCTGGCGCATCCTCAGCTAGTTTCGCAGCAGTCTTCTTGATCCTTACCCTCAGCTTCTTCTTGGCTGGTTCTGCCTCTTTCTCCTTCTCCGACTCATCCCTTAGTCGGCGTCCAGCTGTCGATTTAGATTTGCGGCTGACAGCTGGGGGCAGCTCCTCAGCTGTGTCTTTATCTTCAGCTGTCTTCACAGCATCCTTCTTCTCCTTAGGAGTATAAACACTCCTAATCACATCCTGAGCCTTCTTTGCTGTTGGGAACAGCATCAGCTTCTTCACCGGGGTCTCCTCGCAGTCTTCCCAGACCATGTTCTGACCCTTAGTTGCAAACAAGATCAGGGCAGAAATTTTGCAACCGAAGTTGAGAGTCCCCTTGACACTCAACAACCTTTCCCCGGATTCAGTCGTGGTCTCGAAGATCTTCTGCTTCTCCAGAGTCAGCTGGTGTTCGAAATACTTGAACCAGCCGACGTTGTGCTTGTGTTTGTGCTTCAAAGCAATCAATTGCTTGAGCTTCGGTCGGCTGATGTCTCCAAAGGCACCACTGTAACCGAACACGACCTTAGAGACAACATCGAACAAAAGTCGATGCTCCGGCTTCAACTTGGTCCTCTGCATATTACTCTTCAATTTTTCCGGAGTGATTAGAGCACTTTCCAGAAACTCATCGGCTTCCGTGTCGGTTATATTCTCAATGGTGTCTGTAGCGGTATGATTTGGCGGAATAATTTGGCGAAGAATATCAGAAACTGGAATGGGGACGGTGACCCTGCGGATGGTTCTGGCCAGAACGTCCCGTTGACGATAAGATACTTCTGTAACGACGCCATCTCTGCTGTCGATGGGCGATTGCAGATTTACGTAAAACTCTCCGACCTGGCGCCTGAGCAGGTGGGAGGGGAAGAGCTTCGCCCAGTCCAGTAGGCCGTTCTCCCTGAGAATATTGGCGAGGGGAGACAGCACTGGCGACTCCAATTCATCCTCTGAAAGGATCTGCTCAAAGTGTATCTTAGAGACCAGCAGATCAAAAGATTCTTCGTATGATGTGGGGACTAGAGAAGGTCCGGAGGATGCCATCTTCTTTCCTTTGGGTTCCATTTAGTAATGCTGTGAGGATATATATAAGAAGGAAAGAAAAACTTGCAGAAAATGGTTAGACAGAAACTGAGAAGACGATGAACAGTTACTGCAGATAATCACAAATGTAGAAGGTAAGAGATCACTTCCTGATTTTCCGCCCTTTATAGGTTTTTGGCTCGGTTGAAATCGACGGCTAGGGTTGAATGGCGCGAATCCATCAACGGCTGAGATCATGCGACTGTTGACTAGCTTTGACTTGACGTCACGATCCGAGTTCCAACCAGTGCGTGAGAAGGTGAACTGTTTTTCATGTCAGCCCAGTCGCACTATAAAGTAGGCTACTGATGTTCAGCCGTACTTTACATTAAATGCGGCATGATGGCTATTTTAATGTAACTGACATGCTCAGGAATGTTTGAATTTATTTCAAACATTCTCATTTAAGATCATAACACCTTCAGCCATAAATGATACCTGCCAGCTGATGTCGGAATCAGCTGTGTACATGCCAACTGATGTTGGAATTAGCTGTGTTCCAATGTCGCGTCATACCATCAGCTGACTCGAGTTCGTCTGTTCAGCTGACGTATGATGTCTTCGGTTGGCGATCCGCATCTGAGATTCCCCCTTCATCTGAGCTTCCCCCTCAGATGGATATCTATCTCTTCACCTCAGCTAGTTCCTCATCTGATGGATCCAACAATCCAAGTAGATCACATAGCATCTTGAACCGCGCTTTGGCTAAAGGTTTAGTGAAGATATCAGCCCGCTGAATCTCAGTTGGAATTTTCTCCATGGATACATTCTTCTTCTCAATATGATCTCGGATAAAATGATGTTGGATGTCGATGTGCTTCGTTCGTGAATGGTGAACAGGATTCAAAGAGATAGCAATGGCACTTGAGCTATCACAATGAATAGGAACCTGTCCGGTTGTAACTTCATAATCTCTCAGATGTTGCTTGAGCCACAACACTTGCATGCAACAACTACCGGCAGCCATATACTCTGACTCGGTTGTAGAAGTGGCAACACATGCTTGTTTCTTGGAGAACCACAAAACTAGCTTGCTTCCCATGAACTGACAGTGTCCAGATGTGGACTTCCTGTCCAACCGATCTCCGGCTAGATCCGCATCTGAGTATCCGGTCAGTTGGATATTGTCGTCGGTTGGATACCACAACCCAACATTAACTGTACCCTTCAGATACTTGATGATGTTCTTTGCTGCCAACATGTGAGCTTCCCTCGGTTGAACTTGGAACCGAGCACACACTCCAACCGCGTAAGATATGTCTGGCTGACTGGCGGTTAGATATAACAAAGAACCGATAATCCCTCTATACTTACTGGCATCCACGAGCTTTCCCTCAATTCTAGGTTCAATCTTCCACTTAGTATTCATCGGGATCCTTGTGGTCTTACTTGTCTGCAATCTGAACTTGGTGATGAGCTTCTTTGTATATTTGGACTGATTGATGAAAATCCCATCTGGTGACTGCTTCACTTGTAGTCCAAGAAAATAGTTCATCTCGCCCATCATCGACATCTCGAATTTCTCCTTCATGAGATTTGAGAATTTTTCACACAACTCCTCTGACTTGGAACCGAATATGATGTCGTCAACATAGATTTGCACAACAAGTATATCTTCTCCAACTTTGATGGTGAACAGTGTTTTGTCAACTGACCCTCGTTTGAACCCCGAGTTTAGAAGAAAACCACAAAGAGTGTCATACCAAGCCCTAGGTGCTTGCTTCAAGCCATAGATAGCTTTCTTCAACTTATACACTCTTCCATCTCCAGTCTCAAAACCAGGAGGCTGTTCAACATATACATCTTCCTTAACATCTCCGTTGAGGAAGGCACACTTCACATCCATCTGATAGACCTTGAACTTGTAAAATGCAGCATAGGCTAGAAAGATTCGGATGGCTTCCAGCCTTGCAACTGGTGCGAAGGAGTCCTCAAAATCGATTCCTTCTTGTTGGCAATATCCCTGAGCTACCAACCTTGCCTTATTCCTCACGATGAATCCAATGGCGTCTCTCTTGTTCTTGAAAATCCATTTTAATCCAATGACTTTGACACCATTTGGTCTTTCTACCAACTCCCATACACAGTTGCGTAGAAATTCGTTCAATTCTTCTTGCATGGTTGTTGTCCAGTGAACACAGTTAAGAGCTTCCACAACATTCTTCAGTTCTGGCACATCAGCTATGAAACAAGAAATCATGGCAACATCTCATGCTTGTTCGAACTCTTCCAGAACTGCCAACTCCTCAGCATATTGAGCGTAAGTGTTGGAATCTTCCTCAGTCGAATCTGGATTTGCAACTCTGTTCCTTGTTCACACATCTTCGGTTGGATCTCCGATGATGTTGTCAGAGGAATGATCTTCATACCATCTTTTGGTGCGTCTTCCTTCTTCTTCCAACAGTGGCTGTTCCAAGATTTCAACTGATGGTGAATCCTGAGCTGTGGGAGATGCTGGAATCTTCAGAACTGGTGATTGATCAGTTGTTGAGTCTGGATCCTCAACATTGACAATATTTTGAACCGGGCTCGGTTGGGCTTCGGATGCTGATGCAGTTGGAGTGACATCAGCTGGAGTTCCCCCTTGAGATGAGCTGGGGTTTTCGCATTCATCTTCAGAGGAGTAAGGATCATCATCCTCGGTTGCCCATACCAATGGTTCAGCTAGATTCTTTTCCCTTAGAGCCTGCGATCTGGTGAGAGCTGGTGGAACATGTGGATCAGCTTGTTGTCCTTTAGCCTGTTCCCTGCACTCAAAAGTAGATTCATCAAAACTAACATGAGGTGTTATTTCCACAACACGAGAGCTGTTGTTGAAAACTCTATAAGCCTTGATCCGAGCGGCATATCCGAGAAATATGCCCTTCGAAGCCTTGGCGTCAAAAGTTTTCAACTGAGTCTTCCCATTGTTGTGAATATAACACTTAGAACCAAAAACGCGAAAATATGAAATATCTGGCTTCCTGCGTCTCCATAGCTCGTATGGTGTCTTTCCCAACCGCTTGGTCAGAAGAGACCGGTTCTGGGTGTAGCAGACTGTGTTGATGGCCTCAGCCCAAAATCTCTTTGGCAGAGCTGAGCTTGTCAACATGGATGTAGCTGCATCCTTCAGCGTTCGGTTCCTTCGCTCAGCTACTCCATTCTGTTGCGGAGTACACGCAGCTGATGTTTGATGAGTAATTCCGTGCTTCTCGCAGTACTTGATGATGGTTTCATTTAGAAACTCGGTTCCACGATCTGATCGGATAGAAATAATTTTCATCTCTTGTTGGTTCGATATCCGATCCATTAGTTTGGGTAGCTCATCTCGGGTTTCACTCTTGTGTCGCATGAAAATGGTCCACGTGTACCTAGAATAATCATCAGTAACAACAAGGGTATACTCGTTACCATTCATGCTTTTTGGTGTAACTGGCCCGAAGAGATCCATGTAGATCAGCTATAATACTCGGTCGGTTGATGGAGTTGTTTTCAACCGGAAGGAGGATCTAGCGTGCTTTCCCAGCTGACATGCACTGCAGATATATGTTGTTGAAAACACTCGATTTGGTATGCCTTTTGCATGTTCTTGTCTGGCAAGTCGGTTCATAGTCTTGAAGTTCAGATGGTTGAGCCTTTTGTGCCACAGCCAGCTCACATCTGAATTGCTCTTCGATAACAGACAGGTGTCAGGAGGACTACTATTCCAGTCAGCATAGTAGACATTCCCGGTTGGGGATCGATTTCCCAACAATATGACCTGCTTTGTTCCGACATTTTTAACCCTGCAACCCTGTGCATCAAACTTGACAGAGAAACCATTATCACAGAATTGGCTGATGGAGAGCAAGTTATGCTTCAATCCATCAACATATGAAACATTTGAAATAGACACGTGATCGGTTTCAAGGGTACCGTATCCTCTGGTGTGACCTTTTGAGTTGTCACCAAAGGTAATCGATGGTCCTTCTTTCTCCACGAAACTCCCAAACAAATCCTTCATATTTGTCATGTGTTTTGAACATCCACTATCCATCACCCACATGGTTCGTGATGTTTTATTCTTCCTCAGCTGTTTCTCCTGTTCCTGCACAGAGAAACTCGCTTAGGTCCCCAATTTTAGTTGGGTCCTGGAGGGTTAGAACTAGTTCCCCCTTGAACTGTGGGTCGTTTTTCCCTGTATACTCGGATAGATTTATCATTCCAGATCACTTTTCTTTCATCATCAACTATAACAACACCTCGGTTATCCTTAGGCTTGTTGTTAGTAGTGATGTTCTGTTTCTTGGGAGGAGATGGATTTCTCCCATTGTGAGCTTTCGGAGGAGAGGCTTTCCCCCTGTTTTGATGGCGCTTTTTATCCTGTTGGATTTGTCTATGAGGTCGGACGCCATGTTGGAATCCCTGTGACTGAGTTTGATTCCATCTTCCTGACTGTCGATGATAGTTGTTCATGCCCTGTTGTTGGTTCATGTTGTGGCATGAATATCTCCAGCTGTTCGAACTGTTCCTCATCGGTTGACTCGGTTGGAACCTCTGGTTGAACTGATGATGGAACCGCTGTTGATTCAGATGGTTGGATCCTTGTCGGTTCTGCTGTCGGTTCCATTCTTTCTGATGTTGGCTCTGAGGTCGGTTCAGAGGTTGGTTCTGAGTTCGGTTTCGATTGTATCTCCGATGCCTCTGGTTCTTCTTCTGACTCTTGGAACATTCCCCCTCGGTTGATGTCCCAACCGATGGAATGTTCTGTTCTCCATCCACCGCTCATTTTCCTTTCTCAGTTGAAGTTTCCTTAGTCGGTTGAGCCTGCTGAGAAGTGGAAGTTGGATTACTTTGGGGAGATTCAGACTCAACTGTGTTAGGTTCGACAATCTTGACATTGCTGGAGGAATTCCAGTATCCTTGATCACGTCGTAACCGAGTCCAGACACGTTATCCATCTATCTTTGATAACTGATGAGATTCTCGATGATTTTGGATGACTGATATAGCTTTATCAGGTTGTCCTTCTCAGTTCGCAACTCTTTGAGGAGAACAGCTATATGCTCGGTCTGTCCATCTGACTTCATTATCAGCTGGTCGATCTGAGCCTCTTGCTTTTTCAACTGATCATGCTGCTCCTGGATTTGCTTCTTCAACTCCTCATCGGTTGGAGCATTAGTTCGGTTGGCCGCATTCAGTTGATTTTTGAGATTATCAATCTCTTCAGTTTGACTCTTAATCAAATCGTCCTTTTCGGTTAAGGATTCTTCAAGTTTGGCGAACTGTTCTTGAAGGCTTTTAAACTCAACCGATTGCTGATGCAGTTCCTCACTGAGTTCTTGAAAGTCACTCCAGGAGGGTTCCAACTCTTCATCCAGTGTTTCCTGCATGTTAGAAATATTGGAAGAATTTAAATTAGCAGGACTAGAATGTACCTCAGTATCATCGTGGTCGGTTCCAAATGCCATGAGGCATTGATCCTGACCGATAGCGTTGTTGGTGGAAGTAAGCTCATCCTCATCTTCAGTGTCGGTAAAGATGTCCATGTCGTCAGCTGCTTTTTCTGCAACCATGGCCTTGTTCTTTCCACTTTGCTTGGCCCTCAACGCTTCTCTTTCTTTCTTAGAAAGGTCTGGACAATCAGCTTTGAAATGTCCCTCCTTGCCGTATTCAAAGCAACCGTTGTTCACAGGCTTTGAGTTATCTCGAGTTCGGTTAGATTTGTAGAACCTCTTGTATTTTCCGAACCGAGTGTCCATGTCAGCTAACTTCTTTGACAGGGCGGCTATATTCTGTTGCAGCTCTTCTCTGCTTGGCTCCTTCGTAGCTGTGTCCGCAGATCGTGTTGGCCTTGATTTTCGCGGCTTTGAATAGTCAGCTCGGAGTGCTAGTGACTTTGTGGCTGAACCAACATCCTCATGTCGACTCGTCTGAACCGAAGACTGAGTTGACCTTCGTCGGTTCACCTTGTACTCATTTTCCTTCAGAATTGAGAACAATCTTTCAGTTCCCATCTCACCAAGATCAGCTCGGCTCTCATAGATGTTGGTGAAGGTATCCCACTCAGCTGGTAGAGCTTGTAATACTTTGAGGTTAATTTCTCTCAAAGTATATTTTCCTCTTCGGATGGACTGGATCCTTCTGATGATGTCCATGAACCGGAGCTCTAACTGATCAATGGTTTCATCAGTTATCAGACAGAAGTTGTCAAAGTCTTGACAGGCATGTGAGAACTTGTTCTCCTTTGTTTCGTCGCTTCCTTCACTCAGAGATACCAAGATATCCCACATCTCTTTAGCGGTTTCGCACTCTTCTATCCAAGGAAGATAGTCTTGTCCAGCTGTGGACATGATTGTGCTCTGAGCCCAGATGTCCAGCTGGCTCACTTTAGCTTCCTCTGGAGTGAAGTCTTCTGGCTTCTTCTCAACTAACTCCACAGTTGCATCCCCATCATTGGGATTTGTAGGAGTGCGAGTGACTCTCTCTCTGATGATGGTCGGTTCGGATGTGAGTACTTGTTGCATTCGATGATGCTTTGACAGTAGGATCTTCTTCATCCGAGTTCTCCAGGATGTATAGTTCACAACTGAGAACATGACTACGATCTTGTCTTTAACATCCATCTGCACACAATAACAGAAGAAAAAATGCAAGCAGATATGCACTAGCGTGAAAAAGATCTGTTCAGTTGACCACTGAAGAAAACACCTCGAATTCACACCTCGTGAAACAGAGTCAGCAGTCTTTTGAACCACTGCTCTGATACCACTTGATGGTCCCGATACGAGTTCTGGTGTATGGGGAGGGGAATACACCAGAGATAACTTTTTAAAACAACTCTTGAAAAATCAACAACCGAGTAATAAGACTCAGCTGGAAGAGTGGTGCTGTGCGGAATGTGGTGGAAAATAACAACTCGTAAAAATATAACTCACGCTTTTATGCAAGGTTGGTCAATAACCAAGTCAGTTGATATGGAAAGATGCAGTTTGTATGCTGGTTAGTTAGTCAGTTGAATAAGCAATAAATAACTGAATAATAAACACAAACACACAAGGATTTACGTGGTTCGGAGATAACTCCTATGTCCACGGGGAGTTGTGAGTCCACACAACTCAGTCCAAGTTCTTCTGGACAAAAACCACAAAGCTTACGCGGACTTTGCAACCGTTGAGATAAGTTTACGGGTACTTATCAACCTTACAGATAAGTTTACGGGTACTTATCAACCTATCTACTCAATTCCGGGAAGAGTAGGGTCCTAACAATCCTTTTGAGAGGATGTGTGAAAAAGTGGGTTTCCAACTAATAGCTCGAACAAGAAGTGAGCTATGATCTAACACTCTACGAACTCTCAACTAGTGATGTTCTCAAGGTTAGATCGAAAAACACAAAGACAAAAGCTAACGCTCTAGAACTCTCAACTAATGATGTTCTTAGAGGATAACAGCAGTTTTGCTTGAGTGCAGTTTTTCGTTCTTTATCTAGTTCTTTTATCTCTTCTCACACTTGTCTGTCTCGTGTATCTTGGTGAATGAATGAAGACCTCTATTTATAGGCGGAGAGAATCAACTAGCCATTGGAGGAGCCGTTGATCTCTGTTCTTTGAAAGCGATGGCTTGCCTCTCATCTCTGCAGACTTTCCGGATTTGGCAACTGAGTGCTTATGCTTTCCATCTAAGACAGCCTTGTGTTGGGCCAAATGAGGTAATGACAGAGAGTCAAACCTTCACGTGACTTCCTTATTTGAAATTCAAATCTTAACCTTTGACCTCCAACATTTGATAGTCGGTTGAGTCGTTTGATCTTCATCTGATTGGTCTTCAGTTGATGTTCTATCTGAATGCTTCTGTCTGAGTAGGAACAGTTGAACTCTCAGCTGACTTTGAACTTCAAGTTGTCGATCTTCTCAGTTCGAATCCTTCAACTGATGTTCTGAATCTTGAACGCTCAGTTGGCTCGAACGCTCAGATGACTTTCTTCCATCTGATGTTATCTGATGTTCTATCCGAGTGAAGCCTTGTTGTCGTCTTCAGCTGGAGTCCTGTAAAGATAAAATCTTAACAATGCTCAAACAGCGAGCCTAACTACTAACATTAGGATGTGGCAACATCTACTCGGTTGGGGTCAATTGGTTTTGGAATCAATCAAAACTTTAATAATTTTCCCAACATTTGTATTTAGGGATGGTTCATTATTCGTTTTCTGAGATTATGCATGGTGAATTTTTGCATTCGATTGATGTGAATGTACGAATTTGTATAATTTTTTGTGAATCTGGCATTTATTTATGTGATTGTATGATTAAACTTGGTACGAATTTATAAATGCGTACCTAATTCCGAAGCATATAAGTTGGAACGAGGTACGCATTTGTAAATACGTATAAAGTTACCAAACATATTAACGGTACAGTTGGTACACATTTACAAATACGTACAAAGTTCACAAGTATATTGCTGGTAAACTTGGTGCGTTTTTATAAATATGTACCGAGTTATCAAGTAAAATACAGGTACACGCGGTACACATTTTTAAATGCGTTCCGAGTGTACCATTAATATTTTTGTTTACTATTACATGATTTCAAATACGTACATATTTTACAAGTACACTTTGGTACGCATTTGTAAATACGTACCGATTGTACCAGGAATATATTTGTTAAATTGGTATGTAATTGAAAATACGTACCTATTTTATTTGCATTCTGCATTTCGAACCTAATGTACTTATAATTTTTGAGCTCACTTATAATTTATTTTTGTTTATGTAGGAGGTTGTGGCAGGAAGCATCTATTTTATGGCATGGATGAAAAGAACACTTGTAATAGCATTGACAACCACATTAGAGATTAGTGAATTGTAGTTCTTATTTGTAAATAATTTGTTTTAATTTCTGATTTGTAAACAATTTGCTACAATATTAGTTACATCAATACGTAGAAATACGTACCTAGTTTGAATTAGGTGTACCAGTACGTTTTGTGCAATACGTACTGGTACACACACATCTTTGATTTCTAACATTTTAATTTGTAATTGGGGATGGTTCGTTATTAATTTTCTGAGATTATGCATGATGAATTTTTGCATTAAGTTGATGTGAATGTACGCATTTGTATAATTTTTTGTGATTCTGACATTTGTTTATGCGATTGTATGATTAAACTTGGTACGAATTATAAATGAGAGAGAGAAAAAAAGAATTTTCGATGTAATAAATGATAATTTTGGGGAAAAGTGGGGTAAAAACTGAAAATAACTCTCCCTTCTAGTAAAGCAAATATTGTCTGAAAATGCACAACTTGTGTCATTTTATGTAAAATTTACACTTTCACAAATTATGATATTTTTGTCTCTATAATGACATGATGCGATTTGACTTATTTAAAGAGAAGAGGACATCATTTAATAAATGATCCAACTTAAAAACTTTTGTCATCAAATAAGCATCACATTTTAGAATAAAATTAAAAAATGATGACAAACTATCAAATTTATACTCAACATGAGTATAGTTTTTTTCCCCTCAATCTTTATTAATGTACTCTCTCCGTCCCATTCAACTTGGCCTTTATTCATTTTTTAGCGTCTCTCTCAACTTGTCATGTTTCTTTTTTTTTTTGGCAAAGATTACTTTATTATCAACAATAAAACATTTTATACCAACTATACTAAACACACCATTTATAGGGAACAACGAAAAATGACTATCTCAACTTTATTATCAACAATAAAATATTCTATATCAACTACACTTATTTTTTTTTCTTAGTCTCTGTGCTGAAAACAACTAAGTCACTTTCAACGAGACGGAGAGTATGTGTTTTGATAGTTGGAGATATACATTAAGAGTTAGAAGTAGTACCATTGTAGACTTGTAACGGTGAAGGACCTTTTGGTAATACAACTCTACAAATTCCAGCACAACCAAAAACAATACTAAGGATTTTGATAGAAAAGAGTGGAATACAAATATCTTTTCCTGACAACCCTTATCCGTCCTTTCACTCAAATTGTGCAAAAATATTAACATAATGGATGGGTATGATAATATTTTTCAATGAACAAAAGACATAGTAACAGTTAAGATGGATGTGGGGACCATGTGATAATTTTTTTATCCATCCTATTAAACATGTGATAAAATATATTTTCATATTTTTTTCTGTTTTCAACTAATTAATTTCCAACTAAAGCAAAAACACTTTGTATTATACTTCCTTTGTTCCTTTATTATTGGCTTGTATTTTTTTTTTTAGGTTGTCCTGTTATTATTGTCTTGTTTCTTTTTTTGGAAATAATTAGAAGACGATTATGATCCATATTAATTTGTTAAGGCTTTGAGCAGCAGCGATCGCCACGATCGCGCTCGCTCATAGGCCACGTCACAGCGAGCTCGCGCACTCGCTAGGATTGCAGAGGCGAGCTTGCTCGAATTTAATTTTTTTTTTGTTTTGTTTTTATTTTTATTTTTTATTTTGTTTTTGCATAATTAAAACTGAATTATATTAAATTGTATAACAAAATTAAATTACATAATTAAAAGAAATACAATGACATAATTAAAAAAAAAACCCTAAGAACAAAAAAAATAGGGCACATCCTTCGCGAGTTGCCAAACCGCTAAATGCTTGAACGTCTCGCTGTGCATGGACACCCATTCATTGAGCGTCGAGTTCACCAACATCTCCTCAGTGGCCCCGGCTGGAGCTTGATTCCGAGTAGTCTGGTACAGCGCGTTGAATAACCCGCAATTGCTCTTGACTCGGTGCTAGTGGTGATGCAACTGTGTCGAGTTCCGCTCCGCCGAGTACTGTGGGCGATTCACGTTATTAGCGAGTCGTCACTCTCGTCCAAACGGTTGTGTTGCTGCCGCTGCAATTGTGGACGTATAACCACGTCAGTGCCAATTCCAAGATTTCGTCATCGGTGTAGGGATGAGGAGTCATCATCGGGAAGATTGCCGGAGATCGCCGAGCGGGTAGGGGATAGTAGCGGCCGGTTTCGGTCCCAAACCGAGTCGAACCGCCAAAACCGACAAACCGACTTCTAGCCGAAACACAAACTGCCGCCGAGCCGATCTGGGTTTTGAGCCGAGCTGAGGCCGACCGAAATATTCGGGTCTGTTTCGGTTTCGGCCTAGCCCAAACCGACACTAAATATAAAATACTGTTTTGTGCAGAAAATTCTGTTTTGTGCAGAAAAAAATGAAAAAAAATTCACAAATCACAAGTTTACAAACCTAAATTCAAGTACTCATCAATACAACAAGTTTCAAATCCAAATTCCAAACATAAAACATAAATTAATAAAGTTTACAACCATAATCCATAATACATATAAAATTCAAATTGAAAACGAAAATCTCCTTGATATCTCCATGGGAGTAGGCCCCGATACTTCGGTTCGATGGTGCTCGGATTGGATTTTGAATGACTTCATTATCATCATTGATAGATAACCCTTTCAAACCTACAAAATAAAATGAAAAAGAAAGCAAATAAGCATCATACAACACTTATAAGACAAAAACATGTTAAAATCATTATAATTAATTTAAATTTTCTAACCTTCTTCATGCTTAGCAATGTCCTCTAAAGTTTCTTCAACCGAGATTTGCTCCTTCGACCTCCTCAACCAATCTTGAGAGCAAATGAGAGGCTCTACAAGTTTAGGAGATAAGGAACTCCTAAAAGCATCGAGAACTCTTCCACCCATGCTAAAAGCCGACTCCGAAGCAACTGTGGAAATAGGCACCGCTAATATATCTCGAGCAATATGTGCAAGGATAGGAAATCTGTGTTTGTTGGCCTTACACCACTCCAAAATTTCTTGGTCTTCACTTACATCTTTTTCACTGAGGTACACATCCACCTCATTTATGTCAGAAATTGCCTCATTCCCCACACACACATCCTTTTGTATTTGTCGATGATACGACTTCTCCTCCCACATTGTGATGAAGAAGTATCACTTTGACTTGTCGGAGCTTGCATATTAGTTGTTGCCGGAGGAGCATGTATCAACTTGTATGTCTCATATAACTCATGCAAACTTGCCAACACATCCTTGCCCATTTTCTTCCCAACTTCCTTCCCCACTCCTCAACAAGTGTGAATTCAACAAACTTATACTTATAACGAGGATCAAGCAAAACACTCAAGAAAATGAGATGATTCATTTTAGTTGGATCCCCCCAATACTTGGCATACTTGGCCTTCATCTTTGTTCCCATTGATTTCACATCTGAATCATCACTAACTATCTAATCTCTCAACAAATCACTAACTGAAGTGATCTCATGCAGAAAACCATTTCTTGTAACATACAATGACCCCGAGATTCTCACAGTCAAATAAAAAAAAGCTTGTAGTAGCTCACACATCTTTTTACCATTACCCCAATTAGAAGGTAATGGAGGCCCATCAAGGTCAATGCCAAAATAAGAATTGCAAGCCACATTCAACATAAGATAAGTAGAATTCCATCAGGTGGGAGTATCTAAACACAACAAACTCTTGCAAGAAATGTTTTCCTCTTGACAACACTCTCTAAACTTGACCAATCTCGCTGAAGATTGTCTAAACAAACCTCACTGCATCTCTAATCTTATCCACAGATGTGCCTATCTCTTTCAACCCATCATTCACAATCAATGCAATAATATGCGCAACACATCTCATATGAAGAAATTTTCCTTTTGCAACACTTGCATTGAATTTTGTTTTCAAATAACCAATGCAAGTATCATTCGAGGAAGCATTGTCAACAGTAATAGAAAACACACTAGAAATACCCCAATCACGCAAGCAACTATCAATTTATCTCGCCAAATTCTCACCCCTATGTCTCTCAATGGTACAAAAATTGATTATTCTTTTATTCAACCTCCAATCCTTATCAATATAATGTGCAGTGATACAAATATAGTTCAACCTTTGCAAAGAAGTCCAAGTGTCTATAGTAATACAAACACTCTGCCTAGACTCCACAAAGAAATCACGAAGTTTCTTCTTTTCATTTAGGTAGAGCTGATAGCAATTTCTTGAGATAGTCCACCTAGAGATCAACTTAAAGCTAGGCTGCAATGCTCTAACAAACTCCCTAAACCCTTCACATTCAACAATTCTAAAAGGAAGTTCATCTTTAATGATCATCTCTATCATTTTTTTCCTACACAAATCAGCATCAAACCTCCAAGTAGAAATAGTGGTTTGGTTGGTGGTGGTGGTATTTGCTTTGAATCACGATTACACGGTATTTTCTTGCACTTTTCAAGATGATCGAGAAGAGAGAACGTACCATTTGTCTTAGAATTAGCCATGTACACTTGCCGACAATATTTGCATTTAGCTCTTCACCTTCCATCCGGAGCTATGAATGTTGTGAACACCTCCCACACACATGTACTTTGCTTGCTCGTTTTTGCACTTGAAACGGGTAGTGGTGGCGGTGGCGGTGGTTGAGGGCCCGGCGGTGGCAGCTGTTCAGCTGCATTTTCAACCGCCGGTTGCTGCTGCCTCGTGGCCCCCGTCACAGTAGATTCATTATGGGGTTGTTGCTGCCTCGTCTCAATAGCTTTGTTACGGGACTGCTGCTGCCCCGTTTCATTCACTTAAGACATCGAAAAAATCTACAAAATAAATATAATAATTCAATACCAGATTCACTCAAGCATCAAAAGTTCAACTCTTAAACATTCTGATAAAGAGAAGAAAATATGTTTAACTATTTAATCAGAAGAAGAAAATATGTTCAACTCTTAAACATTCAAAAGTTCAACTCTTAAACATTCTGATAAAGAGCATTAAAATTATTTAACTTTTGAATGTTTAAACATCAGATTCACTCAAAACAGTTTAACTATTTAAACATTCTTCACTTCAAAAGTTCAACTCTTAAAGACTTAAACATTCTGATAAAAATTCCATAGTTACTGAGCTATATATAGCCATTCGATAAAGAGATAGAGAATCAAATGACAAGCTAAAACAAAGCAATACAACATCCGACTCAATGTTTTTGAAGATTTGGGGCAAGTAAGTGAAGAAGAGAGTCGGTTCAAAACTTCAAAGATTGAACAAGGAAGTAGTAAAATGAGGCGACGAGTAGTGGAAGTTCGAAATTAAAATAGGAGAATTGATTCAATTGAAAGTTCCAATTTGAAATGGGAGAAAAGAGAATTGAAAATTGAAATGCATACCTTTTTAAATGAAACTCCGACGGCAAGGAGGTCGCCCGGTGGCCAGCGCGACGGCAGGGAGGTGGCCGGTGACCCGACGGTGGAGTGGTGGTGGTATGCGGCGGAGTGATGGAACTGGGAAGGAGGTCCGGAGGAGCGAGGCTAGTGAGAGAATCTGAGATGATGATGAGGGTGAGCTGCGCAACGCAAATGAAATGAATTATGAAAATGAAATAGCAGACTAGGGTTTACTGGTTATTATCTAATATTCGGTCGGTTTGGTCGGTCTCGGCCCGAAAATTTCAGAAACCGAGGCCGACCGACCAAACCGATTTTTCGTGAAATCTCAAACTGCGGCCGCGCCAACCCCTTCCTAAAATCGACACCGACCGACCTAAATCGCTCGGTTCGGGGCGGTTTGTCGGTTTCGGCTAGGCTATGCTCACCCCTAAGAGCAGGAGAGAGGAAGAAGGAGAGGTGTGATTTTTGAGGGAGGGGAAGAGAGTATTTATAGGGGTAAAAATGGAGGATTAAAAAAAATTGAATTTTAACCGTTGTGATCGCCAACGGCCGCTTGGCGATCGTTGTGCGATCGCCACGTGTCCGCAAAAGCTGCCAGCGCGCGCGACGAGCGGCGATCGCTCCAGTGAGCACGTATTCGCGAGCGCCACGCTCGGCAGTGGTCAGTTGGTGGGGTGTGATCACGCTCGTTAGGGCAGTGAGCGCACTCGTTTTCTGTGTCATTCAATATTTCTGCCCTAAGCCTAAACAATCCACTCTAACCTTTCATCCTATTTTTTCACCTCATTTTCTGTGTGATTCACTATTTCTCCTCTCTCTACCTACCTTATTTCACTATTTACTCTATCTTTACTCATTTTATTACACTTTTTTCACAATGGTCTGGTATATGATAATAATCCCCCAATTCCGCTCAGCATTTACTCTACAGTCGCACTCACAAATTCACAATATCAGCGCATGGTTTTCCTTTCTCACTCAAATTTCCTCACTTTCTCTCTCTCCCTCTCCCTGTCCCCGTCTTCTGACCGATGCCTTGAGCCCCCTATCTCTCACACACATAACTCTTATATCTTTCACCCATTAGATTTTCTCCCTTCAATCTCTCTTTCACGCACCACCCTCTGTCTCTTCTCTTAAACTTCACGCACCACCCTCTGTCTCTTCTCTTAAACTTCTCCGATAAAAATCAAATCATTTTCCGCCATGAAAAGATGCAGACTTTCCGACGCCACAGATGTTTTGTTGAAGAACGAAACAATCCCCTGCGCTTCTGATTCTCTCTGGATCCCAAATTCTTCCCCTTGTTTTCACGGTAATCTCAATTCCTTTCTCGATCGCTGCTACAACTTCACTGCAATTTTTCGATTTCGATCCAATTTAACTTCGAATTTAAAGCTAGGTCGTTTGTTCTCAGGCACAACGGCATCAATGGTGAACTTCGAACAGGCACGAGGAGAGAGAAACAACAACCGTCCCGGACAACAGTCCGATTGCAATACAGAGAAGTGCGACGTCGACGACGAGGAATTCGACCACCGGGCGGAGAAGAAGCGGCGGCTGACGGCGGAGCAAGTTCAGTTTCTGGAGAAGAGTTTCGATGTGGATAACAAACTCGAACCGGACCGGAAAAGCCAGCTAGCAAAAAAACTCGGTTTGCAGCCTAGGCAAGTGGCGATCTGGTTCCAAAACCGGCGCGCCCGGTCCAAGACCAAGGTGCTCGAGAAAGAGTACGATTCTCTCAAATCATGCTACCACAAGCTCAAGGCTGATTACGACACTCTGTTTTCAGACAATGAGAAGTTGAGAAACGAGGTATCATCATCATCATCATCATCATCATCATGTCGATCAAACAATGGACAATGATATGATGCATTCGTTGTTGTTTGCTTGCAATCGACAGGTTAATCTGCTGAGCCAGAAGCTGGTTGTGAAGCAGAATGACCCAATTAGCCCTCTCGATTTCACGACGAAGGATCGATCTTCTTCTCCGGCACCCGGCAAGCCGGAGGAAGCTTCAAGCTATTCATCGCATCTTGTTGAGTCTGAAGATGAAGATCATGAGTGTGTTCTTGTGCAGAGATTGTGCTTGCCTAAACTTGAGGGTCAATACTATGATGATCTGCAGCCTAATTCTAGCAACCTTGGATTTCCTATCCAAAATCAAGGCACCTGGTTCTGGCAATGTTGATTTTCACAAGGGGACCATAATTCGAATTTTATGTCATGTATGTAGATAATTATGGTCAGGATTAAATTAAATAATGGACCTATATATTTTTCTTCTTCTAAATTTGTCAGCAGTTCCCCTTAAACGATCATGATCCTACATAACTCCAATCTTTGGTTTCATGCGTTGAATAACTTTTTATCCCAATATATTGATACTGGAACATTTTAATTACTATATTTAGACGTTTTTCAAAATTCCCTAAGTCTTAATAAGATGGATATACATTTACAATAGAAGAAATCCAATTTTGCGTATGACATTAGTAGGCTCATATAATAATTCAGAATTTCCTAAGCTTAATAAATAGTAGTACAAGTTTTTTTTTTTTTTTTAAGATTGCACCTCTCGTGCATGAATAAATTTTTATTTAACAAAAGAAGGAATTTTTTTTTTTTTTTTTAAGGAAGTAGTACAAGATTAAAATACCGTATTCGTGCTTATATTTGATGATTCTAGAATGAAAAAAGATATAGTAGTAGTAAATAGTAATTCAAAATCACAAATGAGAAGATGTGGGATACCTGACAAATTGGAGGAGAAAAGGTGGCGCAAATAGTCAAAATGTTGCAATGTTTTACTTCAACGTTTTTCCCACAGCAATGACTTTTGTGACTATATAGATGCTGACATTTTGTATTTCACAATGTGGAACTGTATTTTTAAATATTTAAATACGTAAATATTTGCTATGAATTTATTTATTTCGATAGAATCAAAGTTCAGATAAGACGCATCCTGTTTGATGAAAAATGTGCTAAATTGTGGTGCGGTTTTCACACTGACGAATGTGTGCGGCGCTGATTGGCGTAAACACCAAGGTTTATGTGAATAAACTTCAATTAATTAAATTGTGATTTGGAGTAATTTAAGATTTTGGTAAGACTTTGTTGGAGGCGTGGCAGAATTGTGTGAGAGACGTTGCTTTTAATTATTCGTTAAATATTTGTTATTGCAACGAAATCAAGAGATAGTACTATATACTAAGCTTTCTGCTAAAAAGAAAAAAGGTTTAATGCAAAGCTTGCGTTCAATGAAAGTCAATAAAGGTTAACCCACAATTAGTTTTGAGAAGTGTGTGTCTGTTTGTGATTTATAAATTGATTCTGTAAATTCAAAATTCTTCATGTTACTAGTTAATAAGTTGTTTATGTTATGGTATGTTAATCTATGCATTATACAAAAATATATAAATAGTACTATAAGATACTACGTACTAGTTTATTTTTGCACATACAAATATCAGTTATCTGTGCAATGCTCAGGTAGTCTCATTGTGTACAAAAATATAGTATATGCAAATCAGAAATCACATTAAAGTAAAAACATATTTTTAATGAAAATTTTGCTACCATGCGTATATTTGTATTTTGAGGAGTATTTTATAGTGATTGTATGTCACTAATGAATACACTTCCAAGATGCTTGAATCATCCGTTCAGAAAATATGTCTATAAATTTAGAGGGTGTTTGGCTAAGCTTTTAAGAGCATCTTCAAAAGATTCTCTATAATGGAGAAATTTCTTCTCTATTATAGAGAAGAAATAACACATCATCTCCAACAATTGCTCTACTTCTTACTCTATTTTCAAAAAATCATATTATCTCTTTAATTTTACACATTATAACCTTATATTAATTTTCGTATCTTTAATATTGTTGGAATCTAGTTTTCAATTTTCATATCTATAATGTTGTTGGAATCTAGTACTCATGTTGTTGTAATGTTGTTGAAATTTATTTTTAGTTATTTATGTTGTTGGAATTTATTAGTTATTTTATATGCCAAATATTTTTAATATACTATATATAATCTAATATCTAAAATATAATTACATGTCATAGTTTAATGAAGTACTACTATAAACTAAATGTAATAAAAGAAAAGGAAAAATAAAAATAAAATTATAGAGGAATGAATAGTGTTCCTTATAGAGAGATACTATTCATTTATCTATTATAGAGTAAAGGAATAGAGTATTGTTGGAGGAAAAATGACCTCTAAAATAGAGTTGAGAACTATAATAGAGCATTATTGGAGATGCTCTTAGATTCTTAATACAACTTATAAGTTTTTCATTATTAAATATTTAAAAGCTTATAAGCTATTTTAAGAATCTTTTAAGTTCAGTCAAATACCCACTTACTCAAATTTTTATGTTCAAATCTCTCTCGTCCCTCTTTAAACCAAGCATAATATACCTAATTTTTTTAATTAAAATAGTATATTCTATGTAAGATTTACAGATATTACATGAAAATGAACTCATTCAATAAGCAGTTACGGTTTTTTTTTGGGAGATTTTTTTTCCGGAGGAGCATTGCCCAATTTCTTGATTTATATAGTCTTCGTACAAAGAAGCCCTGCCTGAAATAAGCAGAGCCACTCAATTTAAAATTTACATCAATCCGAAGCAAGTGGGACCCATAGACGTCACATCAGCCACACACGTGTCCCTCTCCCCAATCAAATCATGCGTTAGTCATGCCTACGCCACGGAGCGTGGGCCCACAGTTGTGGGCTGATGGCGACCGGGCCAGAAACGTGGCGCACATCGTACGGTTGTGGCGCGGGCCGGGCCAACGCGAGCGAACCCATCGCTGTCCCGCGTTTTATTGATTTTCCAGCGATAAGGCATAAATAAGATGAAGCTGATGCATTCACTTATAGATAAAACTTGGTTTGGTCATTCGCAGGGATGAAATTGGGCCTGTTTCGCTAGATCGGGCTCTATTCTTATCCTCCTCCTCAAACTGGTCAATTTTTCATTAAATTAGACCACGTGGATCTCTTGCCGTTGAGCTTCTTGGAGGTTCGATGAGTTGTGAAAACCAGATAAAATTACTGAGTTGCAGTGAAAAAGTTTAATAGAAGTGTAATAAGATTAATTTTGAATTTTAGGATTTTACATTATTATTTAAAAGAATTTGAAATTGCATTGATTAATGAATAAAACCTAAATTACAATAACAATTGAAAAAAAAAAAATTACTACTACTAGAATTAAAAAAGAATCATTACTACAACAATACGTAAAACTAAAAGTCAAATTCGTTCTTAATCATCCTCCAAGTGTTCAATAGGTTGAATGTATCGAAGATGGCTTTGTACTCGGACACAGCCGGGCAAGCATATGGCCGCGGGTACCATTTGAATTTTGTTGGGCGACTTGTCAATGCATATCGTTGAATAAACGACACGTGTTCTTCGTTCGATTCCAATGATGGAACAATTGATTGACATTTCTGACCACAACAACTTCGAGCCTATTAAAGTTATACCGTTCCAACACTTGTTACCATAATTGACCTACACTTGGTTGGCGATTTGTTTTGACCCAAACTTGAGTAAGGGCTTTGGTTTCGACTGTGGAGTATGCGTAATGAAAAGACATTGTTGGGCGAGAAAATGAAGAAAAAATTTGAGAAGTTGAAGAAGAAGAAGAGAATGTGGAGAAAAAAATGTAAAGATGAGGTGTGAATTTAGGTTGGATGAAAGGAGGTATTTATAGGGGAGTAAAAGTAATTAAAAAACAAACAAATATCAGCTAAATGAGCATTGTCACGGCCAAATGGCCGTTGCCGATAAAATGACCGTTGATTTTAAATGTGATTTTCCTTTTTTTTTTCTTTTGCATGCGCCTGATCGAAGCGGCTCGTTGGGGCGGGCTGGGGCTCGTTGGAGGCGTAGCGGTAATGGGCGGGCTCGATGCACAGGTGGCTCAAGCCGCCCATTGCGAATGCTCCAAGGAATATAAAAGAATTAGGAATATCGTTCTGATATATTCATTCAATTTTGGATCCGAAGATTTTTGAACTTAAATTTTCGGACATAACCCTTATTTTAAAATCTACTTTGGCCAACTCATTCAGTTTCAAGTTAAATTGACATATCTAATTAATGAATATAATTTATGTTTGGATCTAAAAAAAAGTTAAATTGACACATAGAAAAATTATTAGGAATAATTTCTTATATATATATATATATATATATATATATATATATATATAGGGAGTGATTCTCATGCAAAAGGATCTTAAAGTGAGAATAGGAATTAATCTCCATCATTGATTATATCTACATGGAGGGTCAAGATTTGGTCTGGTCAAAGCGGATCAAAGTGGGTCAAACCCGGGTCAACTCAGGTCAACCCGTTGACTTTTTTCGATTTTTTTTTACGTTCAGCTCACATGCACCACTTCACATATTCGGATGCACCACTAAGTGCATTGAAATGCACAAGTTTTTTTTTTTTTTTTTTTTTTTTTTTTTTTACGGTCAGGTCATATGCACTACATCATGTATTCATATGCACCACACTATATAATGAGATGCACCACTAAGTGCATTAAGATGAACTAGTTTTGTTTTCGTTTTTTTTATTTTTGTAAAACGTTGTGCATCTAGTTACACTATGTGGTGCATCTAGTTACATTATGTGGTGCATCTAGTTACACATTGTGGTGCATCCGTTTTTTTTCATTTTTTTATAGATTTTTTTTCAGTTTTTTTCTTTTACAAATGTTTTTTCCCGGCTCCGATTTTACGGCTCCGTCTTCGCTCCGATTACTAATATAAGGATAATCATCGAGCAACAATTTGGACTTTTTCGGCTCGCTCCAAGGCCTTTGGCTCCCCTCGCTCGAATCTTGACCAAAGAAGAAGCGGCAAACAAAAAAACGAAGAGGCAAATAAAAAAACGGGGGAAAATAAATCTGAAAATTTAGAAAAAAAAATTGAAAAATTCGGTGCATCTCAATGCACATAGTGGTGCATCTCATTATGTAGAGTGGTGCATCCGAATATGTGAAGTGGTGCATCTTGGGCGACTGTTTATTAAAAAAAAAATTGAAAAAAAAATTGAAAAATCTTGTGCATCTTAATGCACTTAGTGGTGCATCTAGTTATATAGAGTGGTGCATCCGAATATGTGAAGTGGTGCATCTTGGGTGACAGTTTAAAAAAAAATTCGAAAAGAAAAGTCAACGGGTTGACCGGGTTGACCTGGGTTTGACCCGCTTTGATTAGGCCAAATCTTGACCTTCCATCACCCATAGATCTATGGTGGAGATCTATTCTCAATTTTTAGAATAATATTTATTAGAATAATATTTAAAATAATATTTATTCTCATATATATATATATATATATATATATAATTTTCTAATTTCATAAGAAACAAAACCATATTATACATTTACACAAACGGGAAATCTTGCATGAGACAAGTAAAAAAGTAGGATTAGATCTAATATATCCAATGACATGTCTGTAATTTATAATTAGATGTATAAATATGTCATTTGTTAGTATTAGTTGGGATCCGAATTTTTGAAACAATGTAGTATGTTATTTAATTCCAATAATTCCTTGAGTAAATAACTATGCAATGTGATGTGATCCAGCCGGCCAGCTAATTTGTCCATTTCTTCTTGTTCAAGCTTACTAAATTGGACTTTTAATAACTGGTTGAACTCATCATGCTTTGTGTTGGGAACATCTAAAATGGCCTCAAAAACAAGTATTTTTCTCATGTTTGTTCTTGCTATTGCCGCTGCTACTACTCTGATTTTCGCATCTGATCTCACAGTTGAAGAGGATGATCCCAATTCTAAAGCAAACAACGATATGCAGAATGAAAGTGCGAAGATTTACGTCGATATGAAAATATGTCGCAGGTTTAAAATACAAAGATTTTTAATAAATACACTTTATTATGTTCAACCCATTTTGCATCTTACAATTTATGAGTATATTAGACAAATGATTGTACGTTGATAAAAGCAGAGGATCTTGCTCTTGTCAGGATAATATATACGGAGTACTTATTTTTTAGACATTTGAATATAAGAAAACATTTTTTTTTTTTTTTTATCATTAAAGTGAGATCCAAGTACCAGTTTGTGTATGTATTCCTTTAATTTGTCATCAATTAGTCCGCTTTCTTTTTATTTTATATCTGTAGAATTCTATCTTTGAGAGGATTCAATAATGATATACTATGTTCTATTCACGAAGATCGTCCAGAATTGTATCTAGTTGCTCAAAAAATGCCCCATATTTTTTAGAGCAAAACAACAATTTAATATGTTACGTGTTGGGGATATAGATTTGTATATGAGTTTTGATTAGATTCCAACGGCCCCTAAAAAGATGATTTCAGTCTTATAACTTCAGTAATTACATAAATTATACTAGTAGATAAATCTTTTGATCCTAATTTGAATCAAAAAATTTAAGCCATCTCAGCATAAAGACCGACGCAACAATTTATGCCGCATGCATGGGGTTTCATGAACGCGATTGCATTGGAGCCCAAGATCCAGGGGTTATTTTGTTGCAATGGGCTCGTCACTTGATATTACGATCAAATAATGACTATGAAAAAAATAGTAGTACAGTATTTCAGATCATGAAATTTGCACTTGTGCAGTAAGCCTCAGTTTGCATTTCAAGATTCATGAATGAATATTCTTACACAATACAAGCATATCAGCATACCAAACCGGCTCGACTTTGCCGACTATTACACATGAACGAGATTTACCATAACCCACTCTCGAGTTGCGGCAACAGATTTCTCTCCCCAGAAACAGAAAAGGCTGCATGTGCATGCGAGATTCTTTACAAAAAGAAAAAAAATCTGAGCAATCCGCTCATCTTCCAGCTATGAATGTTCTCTGCTAGTCGGCATCAAAGTTCCGGAAGGTTCTGGAGTCATCAAAGAGAACACAAAATATTCACTGGCATAAAAGTTCCAATTCTCATTTAACATCAGTTTGGTGCGGTCAAAGACTTCTTCAGACCACGAAGGAAGCTCCACATGAACGAGGAGATAACAAATAGAACTACACCGGTTATAATGGCATATTTGAGTCCAAGATTCACCAACAAGTTCACCAGAAGTCCAGCAAATACGACACCGACAAAATTTGCAGACACAGCAGCCCAGAACGGCATGTCCAATATAGAGGCAATGATGGCCCCCGTCCAAGCCCCTGTCCCGGGGAATGGCACTGCAACGAAAAGCATCAGCCCGAGCCACTGAAATTCTTCTACTGGACCGGCCTTCTCCTTGGCCCTCTTGAATAGCATGTCGAGCAATTTAGTAGCTGTTTCATTCTTTCCAGTGAGAAAAGTCGTGAATCCTTTCAGGTATAATACAATGAAAGGTACAGGAACCATGTTCCTGCAATTCCAACACATTGCAGAATGCTTATTAGGGAAGGTGTTGATGAATCTTGAATTATATTTTGCAGACAAGGATTAACATCATCAAAATCAACTAAGATTGCTAACATATTTTGTAGTATCCTAGGTTGATTTATAGCTGGAGACCAAATCCCAAACACAGAATGTAGATTATCACTACTATGATTCTAATATTAGAAATGGGATTTCTTCAAGATTTGATACATGAGATGGACTTTCAGCTAAAGGAAGATAGAATGTTATTGCAATTCATAAACACCATAAGGACATAATGCAAAACTTACTCGGTTTTATATATTCTTGTTACCGAATAAGTGTCCTTGATCGGAAAACCTCGTAGGCCAAGTAAGTGGTCAATTTACTCTTTTTATCCCTAATTATTCACCGTAAATCCAACTGACTAATGAATATGCATCAAGGACAACGACAAATGTGAAGTTTAACACATCATCTTTGGCGGGAACGGAGGGAGCACGCGTGTCTCCCAATCAACTCAACTCTTCCCAACATGACTTCACATTTACAATAAAACTCCTCTCTCCCCCTATTCAAGAACAAGCACAGATTCTCATACTCACAAAATTCCTCCAAATTCACAACACTCAACATTCTCAAAATGAAACACTGAGGAAAAGCAAACACCACAACACTACATTCATTGGTACGATCTAAGCAGCTACATGAAAACTCCAAACATTAGCACAACAAAATTCGAACCTTATACAAAATCGAAAAATCTGCAGAATTGATAGAGTTGAAGACTAACCCAAGAACAGACAAGACAGTCAACACGGCCGGCTTCAGCTGCAGCCAATAACCAACAGGAATAGCCCCACGTAGCTCGATAACCGGAAGCGTGGCCAAGGCAAAGACAACAGCCTCATCGGGCCAGCCCGAAGCCCGCAATGCGTTAGCAACCCTAACGCCGAAGCCCGAAGCTCTAATCGAATCAGCAGCGACACCTGCTGCTTTAGCATCCCCAGAAAAAGCGTATATCCCGACGGAGAAAGACGCCCACAGCAACACCCACAACAGAAATTTCACTGGTTTTGCGTCGGAGGTTAGTAAAGATTCGTCCTTTTCGATATTTTCGATGAAATCGTCGGATTTTGCTAGTGTGGCGGAGATTTTAGGACGGCCCAGAAGGGAGAAATTGGGAGATGAGAGCAGAGATTTTGACTTTGTGGGAATTTGTGGGTTTTGGAGTAGAGAGAAATGGGTTTCTCGAAATGGGAGCTTGGAATTGGATTGTGGGAACGGCGAAGTGGTAGAAGGGCGTGATAATACGGCAGCCATTGATGAAGATGAGGGTTTTAAGATGGAGAATTTGTATGAAATTGGAAACTGCAGTGACATTGTCATGGTTTTGGACTTGGGAGATAATTCTCTCAACTTTGTAAAATTTTGTTTGATTTATTTATTTTGATTCTGGTAAAAGAATCTGTCTCTCTCGTGGAAGCCGTTTTGGTTGATTGGTTCATGGATAAATTCTTGTACTCTTTCATGACTTAATATTAAAACTATATACTCCCTCCTTCCAATTTTATGTACCTATTTGGGTTTTAGCACAGATTTTAATAAAAGTGATAAAGTGGAGTTTGATAGAATAAAAGTGTAATTGAAGGGTAGTATTAATGGATACAATTAGTTTGTTAATTTTTCATTAAGAAAAACAAGTATTGCCTTGTGTGTATACACTTTACTGAATTGCTCATTTACATCACCACTGTTTCGATTTTTTTTTTGTGCTTGTAATACTGAAAATATTTTTAATGGTTGTTTCGATTTTTTAGATCATTAATTTTTTTTCCTGGTAGATTAAATGACAATAAACTGAATAAATGAACATAAATGAAGGAGCAGATTCACAATTAATGGAGGGAAAGATGAAACTATTGGAGGCAAAATTAAGATTTCATTGAATAAAAAAATGGTACAAGTACAATGATGTTACCAAAAACACATTGGAGGGAAATTTGAAAGCAACCTACCCACTAAAAGTCTTATAAATACAGCCATTAATGGTTGTATTGAGCAGTTTACAACTACCAAAAACTATAAATACTGAAAGCTGCTAAGATGGTGTAGCCAACAAAAGGCCCCAAAGATTTAACAACCACCGAGCAAAACACCATAGCCCAATGGCTTCTCCAACGCAACAACCATGGAAAACTGCATTGGGGAGCAAAGAAAGCTGCTGCAGAGGAGTTTCATGTTTGCTTGAAGACTATTTGGAATTCCTGTAAGTATTAAGAGCAGCAAGTTTGGGTCAGTGCGCAAAAAAAATAAGGAGTTTGATGAGAATAAGGTGAAAAACCTCTCAGTTTTACTGAGAACATCATTGAGGCTCATGGCAGCTAATCTAGGAGTTAGTAAGAGTTTGGTTCACCTCTGGTACAAAGATAACAAGCTCAAAGCACATACTAATGCTATAAAACCATTCCTTACCCCAGAAAATCAGTTGTGCAGACTCAATTGGAGCCTTAAACAGCTTGAAAGCAACATAGTGGGTGGGAAATCAAGTTTCAGAAAATGCACAACACAGTGCATGTAGATGAGAAATGGTTTTACCTTACAAAGACAAAAGATAGGTACTACCTTTGTGCAGGTGAGATAGAACCACATAGGTCATGCAAGTCAAAGAGATACATCCACAAAATCATGTTCAACTGTGCAGTTTCAAGGCCAATCATAGACACTGAGGGAAATGTGATCTTTGATGGTAAATTTGGAATATTTCCATTCATCACAGAGGAGGCAACACAAAGGAATTCAAAGAACAGAGACAAGGGTACCCTTGAAACCAAAGCAATGCAGCAGGTTACAAGGCCAGTCATGAAAGAGCAACTACTCACTGAGGTCAGAATTATTATAGCAATAGAACTCACATATTGCATCAGCAGGATCAATTGCATCATTTGCAGCAGCATAAGAACAAGAGTATGATCTGTATACTTGTCTCAAGATCACACACTTACCATTTACAGCATAAATAGAACTCACATATTGCATCAGCAGGATCAATTGCATCATTTGCAGCAGCATAAGAACAGGAGTATGATCTGTATACTTGTCTCAAGATCACACACTTACCATTTACAGCATAAAATAGAACTCACATATTTCATCAGCAGGATCAATTGCATCATTTGCAGCAGCATAAGAACAAGAGTATTATCTGTATACTTATCATTTAATCATGCAGATGGTGCCCACAATTAAAGCCAAGTGGCCAGCTGAGATTCTAGGCAAACACATTTACATTCAACAAGATAATGCCAAACCCCACATTCTAGACAGTGATGCAGACTTTCAAGCAATTGCAAGATCAGATGGATTCCATATCCAACTAATAAACCAACCTGCCAATAGTCCAGACACTAATGTGAATGGCCTAGGGTATTTTAGGAGCATACAGACACTGAAAGATCAAAAACCTGCCCACAATGTTGAAGAGTTGTTGCATAATGTCAAAGAGGCATATGAGAACTACCCACCAGAGAAGTTAAACAAGATTTTCTTAACACTACAAAACTGCTATCAAGAAATTATGAGGCAGAAAGGAGGGAACAACTACAAGATTCCTCATATGGGAAAAGACCATACGCATAGACAAGGCAGCTTGCCTGACTGTATTGAAGTTGATGAACAACTTGTCAGAGAAAGCTTGGATCACTTAAACTGCCATGGAAATGTAGAAAACAGATTCTACAATCTAGATGACCTAACAGAGGCATTGGAGCAGGTGGTATTAGAAGATTAATGGAGGGAAGTCCAAGGCAGGTGTTTTTTGATGGTTTACATGAACAAACAATGTGAAAGTTTTTGTTGTTTTGGTTGTTTGGAATGTAAACTAAACAATGTGAAAGTTTTTGCCCTTCATCATTTTGAGACATTCAAACTATGTATCTGTATCATAATCAAGGCACAATTCAGATTAAGCCATCAAACAGGAGGTGGAATGCAGCTTAAGAACAAGAGTAGTATATGTATCATAGTCACATATTGAATCAGCACCACAATTGCATCATTTGCAGCATTCAAGGCAACAAGAACATGAGTAGCATCTGTATCATAATCACATATTGCATCAGCACCACAATTGCATCATTTCCAGCATTCAAGGCAACAAGAACAAGGCACAAATCAGATTAAGCCATCAAGGCACATAATCATCATATCATCACCACCCTTAAATCACAGCAAAGGCATCATAATAAACCACATAAATGACCTCAAACAGGAGGTGGAATGCAGCTTAAGAATAAGAGTGATATCTGTATCATAGTCACATATTGCATCAGCACCACAATTGCATCATTTGCAGCATTCAAGGCAACAAGAACAAGAGTAGTATATGTATCTTGGATCATATATTGCATCAGCACCACAATTGCATCATTTACAGCATTCAAGGCAACAAGAACAAGAGAAGTATATGTATCATAATCACATATTGCATCATTTACAGCATTCAAGGCAACAAGAACAAGAGTAGTAGAATCAGTAGCATCGAACATAAACATCAAATCATCACCAGCCATAAACCATAGAAAAGGCATCACCAGCCCATATACCCACAGAAACCAGGCATCACCAGCCTTAAACGAGATGCAGAATTGAAAGAAAGAACCTGAGTAGTATCCGATTCCGTGTCCGATTCAAATTCATAGTTCATTGCGGTTAGGCGGTAGAGCTGATATAGATCCAAGCCCTTCGCCATGGATTTAGAATCCTCAGCAGCACCAAGGGCGACGACAGCCTCGTCAGATCCACGTAGGGCAACGACAGATTCATGGAGAGGTTTCATCATCTGGGCAACGACAACCTCGACAGACTCCGGCACCATCAGCAAGATCTGGAGAGGTTTCGTACCCTGGTGGACGGGGTATATCATCGATGGAAGGAGGCGAATCACCTACCGATTCGTCATCGGAACCCATGAATGTCAGATGAAAATTAGGGGAATCGGGGAAGTGAAACTTCATAGCGAAGCGGGGGCAAATCGAAGAAGAGTAGCAGCTTCGATTTTGGGAGAACAACGGCGGGGAAGAAGAGGGAGGGATAGATCTAGGGTTTGGGTTTGGGGAAAATGAGAGAATAGAGAGAGTTGTTTGCAGACAAATGTGAGAATCTGCCAATAGTGGGTCTCGATTTTGGGGTGGGTTGGTGTTATTAGTCTGCTTAATTAGTCTGCTTAATTAGATAGGTTAGTTGTTAAGGGTGGGTTCATAATGGCAAAGGGTAGAAAATAGGGTGAAGGAATGAGGGTAGAAGGGTAAAAATGTTAAAGTGGGTACATACAAATTGGACAAAAAATTTGTGGTAAGTGGGTACATACAAATTGGACGGAGGGAATACATATTAAAGTTAACATAGATTTGACCGAATACTAGAGACTTATGAGGCTTCGTTAAGATGTGATGGAAATTTCTTTGGTATAACTGTAGATATCAAAATTTAATGATATATTTTATTGATTTTAATATCTTATTTTATTATGGAATCTTATTATATCCATATTAATATAAGTTATTTAATTGATAAGTATCTCTTTATATGGTGATAAATATCTATTTCTTTGGCAACAAGTAAAGGGATATACATCAATATTCAAAAGCCAATGATATCGTGCCACCTAAGCCCTTAGAGCCCATGATGGAGTCCAAAGCCCACTCAACTTCTCTCTTCCTATAACTATAAATAGGAGTCTCTACACAACTTTAAATCACACCTAAAATCATCTTCAAGAGCTCAAGAATTGAAGAGAGAAATTCTCCAAGATTTCTCTCTCAATACTCAAGGTGTCCCGGCGATATTCAAGGCGTTCTTTGTAGGAATCAACGCGTTCTTTGGCGGAATCATATCAAGTGGTGTTTGATCCGGAAACAAGGCGGAAGTCCTCCACGTCAACGTTATAAAGCTCGACTCTCAACGTTTACTTCGGAAACAAGGCGAATGTCCTCCGCATCAACACCATCAACCCCAAAGCTCAAGTCAATGCCATCAACCCCGAAACTCAAGTCAACGCCATCAACCTCAAAGCTCAAGTCAACCTCATCAAGTCAAAGATTAAGTCAAAGCTTAACGTTTACTTCAGAAGCAAGGCGAAAGTCATCCGCGTCAACGTTATAAAGCTTGAAGATAAAGTCTAAAGAGATCAAGGAGCCATACTTCTTATCAAATCTCAAAGACTATCAAGTCCAAGGAGATCAAGGAGGCATACTTCTTATCAAATCTCAAAGACTATCAAGTCCAAGGAGGTCAAAGAGGCATACTTCTCCATCAAATCTCAAGGGTTGCTTAAAGACTGTTCGAGGGTCACAGTGAAGAGAAAAATCAGAGGATCAAATAAAGATTGAACCCGCATATATTCGAAATTCTTATATTTGTATACAATCCTGTGTTTATTGAATAAATACAATATTTTGTGTTTACAATAACACAGACTAATTCAGAGACTTTCGAAATGTGAGTGGGGATATCATCATTCCAGGAATTCAATCTTGGGATATAGAGATTATTGAAGAAACATTCTCCGAAGTTGATACAAAGGAGATTTTAAGCATTTTCCTTGCTCCAAACGAGGTAAGTGATAGAAGAATTTAACATTTCTCAAAAAATGGCTGCTATACAGTTAAATCGGCATACAAGTTGGCTTGTTCTCTTGCACCTGATAATGAGCTTGCTACCCATGGTCAATAGAAAAATATATGGAATCTTAAAGTCCCCTCGAAAGTCAAGATTTTTTTGTGGAGGGTAGCACATATAGGTCATAGGGTGTTTCCTACTAAGGCCAATCTAATGAGCTGAGGAGTTCAAGTGGGAGGGCATTGTGGTATTTATTTGCGAGATTATGAGACGGAGTGGCATGCTCTTTTTTTCTGTCCTTTTGCCTTTAAGTTGTTGGCGAAATGTAGGTCTAGACCAAGTAAGTCAAAAGGAAGTTGAAACTGTTGGTTCCTTTACGGAGTTGTTATTCTATGTTACTTAGTCACAATGATGATGATGTCAACATTCAAGATGGGATGATTACGTGGCAAATTTGAAATGATCGAAATAAGGTTGTGTGGGATGATACATTTCCAAATCTGGCTTGGTAGTGCTCTCTTGCTACGAGTGTGAGGCGTGATTGGTTGGATGCACAAGATAAATCACAGGTTTGTAATGTAAGAGATAGAGTTCAATCTGTATGTAAGGGATCACATGACCTTGAAGTAGTATGGATTAAGTGTGGAGTAAATGTTGCTTTCTTCGAGGATATTAATGCAACGAGGATTGGAATTGTTTTACGTAGTCATGATGGTGTATTTGTTGCAGTAAAGACGATAAATATTCCTAGAAAATTACAAGTAGCTGAAGGAGAAATTATTGGTATTTACGAGGCTTTATCATGGATAAAACAAAAGAATTATCAACAAGTTATAGTGGAGTCGGATTACAAAGTGGCTTGTGATGCAATTAGGTTGAGTAGTGTGGATTACGCGGAATTTGAAACCAACGTCGTTGCTTGTTGTGCTTTATTGGAGGCTCGAGACAATTTCAAGTTAATAAATGTTAGTAGGGAACTAAATGTTACTCCTCATACTCTAGCATGTTTGGCTAAGAATTTTATTACACAATGTGTTCGGAATGAACCCTCATTTTCTGTGGAGGGTTTCTTCATGTTTCATGTATTTGTTCATAATAATAATAGTTTCTTTCCCAAAAAAAAAAAGAATTGACCGAATACACGGTCTTGATAATCAAGTTTGATCGTTTTCGTTTTGTTTATTTCTTTTTCTAGTTTTTACTTCTTTTTCTTCCCCTACTTTACATTCGTGAGTAAGTTGTCCTCCAAAATTAGCAGATCTTCTCAGCCTTTTGGGGATGTAATTGACACTCCTCCATTTCATTTTAAAAGTATCGATTATTTTATTTAGTATAAACTCATACTTTAAACCGTAATTACAATTCCATATGTTCTCCAATTTAATTTGAAAAAAAAATTATAAAAAATTATTCAGTTTCTAACTTTAATATAAATAATTATTTTCTTAATATGCATGTTGGGAATTTTGGGCTTCATGAAATGATGAGGCGATGAGAGTATAATATAAGAAGAATATTAAACCAATTTGATATGGTTATCATTTATTTGGCAGAGATATTGAAAGTTGTTACAATAAAAAGCTCTCTTGATGACTAAGGTGATGGTTGATATGGTAACGAGAATGAAATCATCATTACTTTCTCTATTCCTAATCTCATGCTTTAAATATTTTTTCGTAAGGAATGATTAATCCCATAAATATGGATTTAGCCATTCATTCCCTCCCTTTGGTATTAGTTATTCCACATCTACAATAATGAACTTCTTTATTATTATTATTATTATTATTATTATTATTATTATTATAAAATAATTCTAACAATTAGAATTATATAATATTAAATAATAATATTATTTAATTATAATTTTAACATTATTATAGTAATTAACTCTTCAAGGTATAATAATATTAAATCAATAATAAATAATATTTATAATATTGATTATTATATATTATTATTGTTATTATTGTAGTTAGTACAAAAATTATTATTACTACTATTATTAATATTATTATACATATAAATTATTAAAAATAATAATTTATTATTATTTATTTATTATTACAATAATTATTAAACTAATTATATTAATCATGAAAAAAAACTTTCATTACATTTCTTATGTATCTGCCATAGGAATATCATTTTTCATTTCATTCCATTCTCATCTTCATTCCATTACCAATGTCATTCAATTCTCACTTCATTTCATTCATGCGTACCAACCATCATCTAAGTGTATACTTGTCAATTGGGCGGAACCGAGGTTTGTTAGCCTTTAGACCCAATTCTTCAGGTTCATGAGGTGCGGAACATGGATCGGGCTTTCTTTATGAAATAGACTCTATTAGTGTAATGTTCGAAACTGGTTTAAATCCAACCTAGGCTGCAAGATAGGTTCTAGGGGTGAGCAGAACCGACTCGAACCCGTTAAATCGACCCGGACCGGTGGGTTTGGGTCGGGTTGGAACCGATCCAAAGAGGATGATGGTCCGGGTCGGGCACTTTTTTTAGGACCGAAGAAAGTCCGGGTTGGTCCGAGTCTAAACCCGTTGGACCCAGACCGACCCGTAAAATAAAAAAAAAAATTAAAATTTTTGTAACAAGAAATATATATATTCTTTTATCATTTTTTTCATTCATTTACATTTTGAAACCAAATCCTACAATTCTCTCTGTTGCGCAACCTATCAACCCACAATTCTCTCATCTCTCTAACTTGAACGAAGACCTACTCATACCCCTCTCTTCTCACCGAACATCGGCTGGCGACGAGCCGACGACGCCTAAGCATCCACTGGCGCCGCCACTCTCTCTCTTTGTGCTTGCCTTCTCCGCTGCTTTCCAACCCTCTCCTTCTCCGCCACTCTCTCCCTCTCTTCTCACTGGCGCCGCCCTCTCCATCTCAGTCTTCAAGCTCAGGCATCCATGTCGCGACTGCAAACTTCGCCTCCTCAGTCCTTTGGTCCATGCCACGCTGCAGATTCATTTCTTGAATTAAGGTAACTTTTTTGATTCTTAATTCTAATTACCTAATCAATTAAGTTGCATATTATGCTTCGAATTTTTTAGTATTTAATAATGTGTTGCATATTTGTGAATTGTTATAGTATCTTATTAATTGCTATAGAGTTTCTTGATGAATAATATAGCGAGATAAGTGAGAATTAATAATACACTCCATATTTTTCAGTGTACATATTATATTGACAAATTATACTCATTCCGTTCACGAAATAATGCTCCATTTGGTGGCTGACACGGAGATTAAGAAATCTAATAAAGTTGTTTTGAGTGGGTAAAAGTTGAAAAGTAAGGATATTGTTAATGATATAGCTTACTTCTCTTAATTTCTAATTAAAATTAGTGGAGGCTATTTCTATTTATTTAATGGAGTATTGTGTGTAAATTGAATTGTTTCTTATTTCCTGACTTGTTCGTTTTTTTTTTCACTGACTTGTTTCTTAATGACAAAGCTCGTTTTTTTTAATCCAAGCTCTTTTTTTTTTTAAATCCAAGCTCTTTTTTTGTATTACTGACTTGTTTGTTGCATTCATATTTTAAATCACAGTCATTAATTTGATTGTTGTTACTCATTAAAATTGTAAAGCAATAATACAAAGAAAAAAAAACAATAAGAACAATAGCTTGGGAAACATTTGGAGGGAATTGTTTGGGGGGGGAGGGATTTAAATTACTAACCTAACCACTTCAAAATATGCAATAAATAAAACAGATTCACAAGATTTCATTCATTACAACTACTGCAAAATTCCACCTCCTGCTTCTCTCTCTTTCGGCTCATAAATTCATAGAAACTGCAGCAAATGAAAGACACATCTCGAAGGCAAGATCTTGCAGAAATTGCAAGAAACAATCTTGGCCATTGGCTGCTATAAAACAACAAAAACTTGAAGCTTTATTATGGTGCGAAGAAGGAAGCAACACATCTTTTCAATTTAAATGTAAAGAGTGTGTGGCGCATTTGGAAGGAAGTTTCTGCTCGAAAAGCCCTTGGTCAATCTGTACATCTGAAATCAATGAAAAAGGGAGTAACACACAAAGATGCATAGGTGCTTGATGAAGAAAAAGTGAGAAATCTGTCAGTGTTAGAAAGGAGCAACATCAGAAAACTTTCATTACAGCTGGGTGTTAGTATACCTTTGATGCATAAGTGGGTGAAACAGAAAAAAATACAGCCTCATACCAATGCAATAAAACCATTTCTGGCTCCAGAGAATATGCTAACAAAGCTGAAATGGAGCCTCAGCATGCTCCGTTGCATAAGTTCAAATGGGAGAATCACTTTTCAGAGGATGTATAACATAATACATGTGGATGAAAAGTGGTTTAATCTCACAAAAACAACACAGAGATACTACAAGTTGGCAGATAAATGTGTGTCTTACAGAACATGCAAATCTAAAGCCACACATAAAGAAAATAATGTTCCTATGTGTTGTAAATGTATGACACAAATGGGAAAGTTATCTTGGCATTTTTCCATTCATTTTTGAGGAGGTATCAACAAGAAATAGTAAAAGCAGAGCAAAGGGAACCATGTTAACTAAGTCAATGCAAACTATTACCAAATCTTCATGAAGTAGGTGTTTATCAATTAGGTGAAGATTTAATTAATTTCATTTTCCTATCAGAATGCATGCACATTCATCATTTAGGTTGTTCAATTATTAATGTTACAATGTGCAGCTTTTACCGGTGATCAAACAGAAATGCCCAAAGAAAAACAGAATACACATCATCATACAGCAGGATAATGTAAAGCCACATATTAGCAACAATTATCCTGATTTTCAAGCTGTGGCACAAGCTGATGGATTTAATATCAAACTTGTTCGCCAACCAGCTAACTCACCTGACATTAATGTCAATGACCTAAGGTTCTTTAGAGCTATACAGTCACTAAAAAATTGAGAAAATGGCAACTACAGTTGAGGGTTTGATAAAAAATGTACAAGATGCATTTGATGAGTATCTAGTGGATAAGATCAATGATGTTTTTTTTGAGTTTGCAAAGCTTTTACCATGAGATTATCAAGGTTAAGGGCAACAACAACTACAAGCAGCCACATTTAGGTAAGAATAAGCTAAGGAGACAAAGAATACTACTAGAGTGTCTAGACGTTGAAGAATGGAGAGCATGGAGTATCTACAACAACAAGAGAATGAAACATGTGCAATCTACAACCTTGAGGAACTAGTTGAAGGGATGCAACAAGTGTTTTTAACAGAATAGACTATTTAATTTTAGTTTTTGGGTAATGGTTTATATGGACAAACATTAAAACTCTATTTTTTGCGTTTGGAATGTAAATTGTCCTTGTTGCAGTCTGTGTTTTGAACCACTAAAGTCTTAGCATTTAAATGAAAGATTGTTTTTTGTTTTGCGTCATTGACTTCTTAGATATCTATCCTATTTCGACCTCCAAAACCAGGTTGCTAAGAACCTAGTGGTGGTATTAATAAGATATGCATACATACTCAGCCACCATCAATTTTAGACAACCAACAAGCAAATACAAACAAGTGTAATATCATGTTTATAACCTCAGACATAGAAAGAAATGTAAACAGACAGCATTGCCATCATAGGTTTGAACAAGTGTTCTTGTTCATCAGTTTTAAAAGGCATCGAAGTAGGCAACAAATTCATAAACAAGGCAAATTCATCATGTAAATATCTCAGAAAATGGCATCACCAGCTCCAACCAATACACAATTGACATAAATGCATTGGATTCACAGTAACAGACTCATTTTCACATAAATTCATCATGTAAATATCAGAAAATGGCATCACCAGCCCCCACCGATACACAATAGAAAGAAATGCAGTCACTAATCACAGTAAAGGCAATAGATTCACATAAACTTATCATGTAAATCTCAGAAAATAGCATCACCAGCCCGCACTGATACACAATTGAAATAAATGCATTGGAATCACAGTAACAACTACAGATTCACATAAATTCATAATGTAAATCTCAGAAAATTGCATCATCAACCCCAACACCAAGTAAATTGAATGAATAAGAACACAATAACCTGATGAGAAAAGCTAGGGCTTTCCCCCCATTTTTTTTATTCAGTTCAGCAGACTCAGCAGCTTCTTTAGCCTTTTTTTTTCCCCGAAATTTAGCACACTCAGACATTAGCCAGTAAGCAAGATCTATAGGCGACATCGACTCCATGATAGAGATAAGGCTCTTCGATCCAGATTTCTCCACCACAACCACAGATCTCATCGGTCAAAAGGGCGGCAGAAGTGAATCCACCGTTGTCGATGGAGTTTCAAACACCACATCAACCGCGGACTCCATCTCCATTTCAGGTCCGAAATCCACCGCCGATTCCATCTCTATTTTAGCCACAACATCCACCTCAGAAGAGTTCGTCATCACCGGCGGTAAATCTTCCGTTTCAGGCGGTAGAGAATAGGAGGGCGGCAGATCTAAGGAGTTCATTTTCATCGGCGGTAGAGAATAAGAGGGCCGTAAAAGAGAAAATGATGGGTTTGTGAAGGATTGAGAGAATGGGAGATCTGTGAATCTGAAGGAGACAACACATTTAGGATGTGAAGGATTGAGAGATGAAGGAAATGAGGTGAATCTGTGAATACCAATAGATTTAGGGTTTGTGAAACAACAACAGAAATGAGAAGAAATGGATCGAGAGAATGAGTTGGATTTGGGTTAAGGTTGAAGGAGAAATGGATCGAGAGAATGAGAGATTTGGGTTTGGGCTGGACACTGCAATGGATCGAGTATGTAGAAGTGAATGGGTGGGTTTGGATTTGTGGGAATTAGGAATTAATTAGTGGGTTATAATTATGAACTAATTAATATGAGTGGATTTAATAATAGCAAAGAATAGTAATTTTAATAAAGTAGAGAGGGTATGGTGATTAAAAAAAATGAAATGAAATATTATTTGGTGAAAAATAAGGAGGTTAAACAGGGCATGATTACTTTGTGAACTGAGGGATTGTACTTTTAATTAGTGTAGACCAAGTCAACTCAAGCAGCGGTGGGATCTCATCCTCGTTCTTATCTCACCTTTAAACCTTAAAATCCCCAAAGCCCTAAATCAGGAAATTTTGATTCTCGCTCGACTCCATTCATAATCATGAACAGCAGGAAGAGAGAGAAGCCCTACTACTCCCGCTACGCCCCTTATTCTCTGCCTAAACGCCGCTGCTAGCTCCCCCCGCCGACGATGCCGACACCTCTTCTATACCCTCCGCCGCCTCGAAGGTGCCGACGTTGGTGGTGGTGATCGGCGTACCCGCAAAGTGCTCAGTCCTGGACCTCAAATCCAGGTTTGAGTTGTACGGCCCTATATCCCATACCCGAATGGAGCCCAATGGAATTGCTTATATCAATTTCAGATCCAATGAGGTGGCCCAATCTGCCGTCGATGCGGCCCGAGATTCCACTTTCCCCGTTACCATACACTCCACTCCGGTATGCTCCTCTCTCTCTCTCTCTCTCTCTCTCTCTCTCTCTCACACACACACACACACACACACACACATACACACACACACTGCTTATCTTTCTGCATCTCCTTTTTGGCGTGGTGAGTGGTTGGTTATCTTTTAGTCTTGTTTTTCAGCCGGTTTCAGCTCACGGGTTTCGGTCCGTTATGTAAGACTCTGCTTTTTAGCTAACCGGCCTTCATTGAAATGCTGTTAAATTATTTTTGGCCCCTAAATGAACCCAAGAAAGAACCTTCTCTTTTTAGTGCTTGTGTCTGTGTGTGGGGGGGGGAGAGGGGGGGAGTGTGATGTTAAACTAACTGAACATTTGGAATTCTTGAATTTGATAGTTTATAGAGAAGATTCATTGATAATTGGATCACATTCTTGCACCATATTCATGTATACAAACTTGCAAATTCAGCCTCTATGCATTTGTGTTTGTAGTTTGTAGTCTTTGAGAAAGAGTATGAGCTACTTTGGTTAATGTTGAAGTATTGCATTATTGTACTTAAATTTGTAATATGAAGGTTCAAGTAATGTGAGCAAGTGATCCAGTTCCGAAATGTGAGAGAGGAGTTGGCCGGAAGGATGGACTGTCGTCAAAACTAGTCAGAGCACAAGTGCCCCTCAGCAAGCATGGAAGAGGTAACAAGCTGTGGTTGACTATAGTGAATCCTTGTGATGAGGATAAGAAGAATACGAATGTTGATCCCATTGGTGCTTCAGGTATAATAAAGGAGGAGCCTTTTAGGGGCAGAGAAATTGTTGCTTATGATGATATATTGTAATGTAATTGTTGAGTAGGGGGATTTTGGGATCTCCCTTTGTAACATAAAGTCTAGAATTGCTAACATTGTTTATTTTTTATGGAAAAAAGAATTAGACTTTGATGAAGATCAGTGAGTGTAAAGATATATCTTTGATCCCTCCTCTTATTGTTGTCTTTTGTAGGATGTGGTCTAATTTGAGTATGTTGAGGTCTGAGATTTGATTGCTTTTAAGATATATCTGAATTTGTCTCTTCATATTAAAAGGTGGGAGAGTTTGGTTGTGAGTTTAGATCATAATAATTCACATTCATACTTTTGTTGTTGTCTTATTCTAGAATGTTTATGATCTGAATTGCCATTGAGATAACAGAATGCGTAGTTAAATTGAAAGATTTGGAGTTTGGTTGTGATTTTCATGAGCTAGGTGGGGATATAGTAATAGCATACGACCGAGAATAGCCACCGATATGGTGTGTACTAGCATAAGTTAGGGGTGTCAAAACTACCAGATTGACCCGGAGTTGAAATTCTGGCCGTGTGTGTGATCATGAAATGAAACCTGGCCCGGCCCAGCTCAAAATGCACCAAAGCATATTTCTGGGCCCCAACTTGTATATCTTGTTTGAAACGATATGGGTCGTTCCGGCTCTAATTGGGCTCTACGAAGTCCTTTGATTTCTAGCTTGTTTCTCAAAATTATTTGACAAATTTTTAGATATGAATAATAGTGAAGTTATCGTAATTGCTGTAAATATCTATTAGATGAGTGACATCCAAGTAAGTGGATTGCCTGGTGGTCAAGTCATTAGTTCCTTGATGGCCAAGTAATTAGTTACTTGATTGCCAAGACTCGAGTTGCTTGGTGTGCAAGTAACGTCCCTAAACATGCTCCATGTATCACTGTAAATAGAGGTTTAGTCCTCAAATGAAAAACACACAATTCTCACTCTTCTCTTTACTCTCTCCTCTTATATTTCTATCTCTAGTTTATAACACGTTATCAGCACGAAGCTTTATCTCTCGATCCTCTCCTTCACCGCTAGAAGTTCTTCAAGTCCTAGAAGCATGAGTCCCTACCTCACTCGATCCTCCCCTTTGATAGTTGAAGCACGATTCTTAGCCACGAGATTCTAACCAATTAAATTGAAGGTATGTTATAGGAAAGAATCGTGCCTTTCCAATGAGGTACAAATTTATTTTTAGTTTGAAAATTTCAATTATTTTTCATTTATATATGCTTCATTTTTAATCTCGAATCGTGATTTCATGAGGAAACGCGAATGATCTTGAAAATCTATTGATGCTATTTGAGTAGCACAAGTAATATTCCCGAAGAATATTACACTCAAATCTGATTGATGCTATGGAAATAGCACAAGTAATATTCCTGAAGAATATTACACGATACTATGAAAATTGCCCAAGTAATATTCCTGAAAAATATTACATGATATTATGAAAATTGCCCAAGTAATATTCCTGAAGAATGTTACAAGCCCCGAAGAGCATATATTTGGATAATGTATTTATCCTTAATTCTTTTGTGCAGAATTGCACGGATGACAAATATAGTCAAACTTGAGTTCATTGCTCTTGATATCTTGGGAAAGAATTATATGTCATGGGCTCTTGATGCTGATGTTCCCCTGATCTTAACGGGTCTGGGGGAGACAATAAAAGAAGGAAATTAAGCATCCGAACAGGATCACGCTAAGGCATTAATTTTCCTTCGTCATCATCTTCATGATGACCTAAAGATTGAGTATCTGACTGTCAAAGATCCAAAAGAATTGTGGACAAACCTGAAAGAAAGGTTTGATCAGCAAAGGACGTTTGTCCTTTCTAAAGCTCGTTACGAGTGGATGCATCTTAGACTGCAAGACTTTAAGTCTGTGAGTACTTATAATTCTGAATTATTCAGAATTATTTCAAAGTTAAAACTACGCGGAGAAAATATCACTGATGTTGATATGGTTGAGAAAACATTATCCACTTTTCACGTCTCTAATGTGTTGTTACAATAACAATATAGAGAGCGAGGTTTCAAAAAATACTTTGAATTAATATCTTGCTTGTTGGTTGCCGAGCAAAATGATGAATTGCTCATGAAAAATCACGAACTCCACCCCACTGGTTCCGCTGCATTGCCTGAAGCCAATGCAACTTTCCACCATGAAAATGGTCGTGGGAACCAACATGGAAGAGGGCGTGGGAGAGGACGTGGATATGGTCGCGGTTGTGGACGCAGTAAACCAAATGATGCAACCTCTAGCAACAAAAGGCAGAGATCATCCTACGAGCATAATTTATCTAAAAGGGAAAGTGCATGTCATAGATGTGGCATGACTGGACATTGGGCACGTACCTGTCGTGCGGCAAAACACCTTGTGGATCTATATCAAGATTCAATCAAGAGAAAAGATAAGAAAGAAACCAATGTCATTGACTTTGACAGTTCAATTGATACTACTCATTTAGATGTCTCCAACTTCTTTGTTGATCCAATAATAGATAATATGAATCTGTCTGTTGGTGGTGGTAGTGTGTTAGAAGACAATAATATAGACATTGTTTAGTCCTTTATCATGAATTTCAAGTTAATAAAAATATTTTGCTTATTTCAGACATTATTTTTCGTTAAATCAATTGCTTATTTCTTTTTCAAAATAATTGATCTTCTTTTAAAATATTTTCAGAAATTCAAATGACATCTTGTGATATTTGTCTTACTGATAGTGCCACCACACACACCATTCTTCCAAAGAAGAAGTATTTTATTAAGTTAACATTAGCTGAGGATAACGTTAACACAATATCAGGTGCATCAAACATCATTGAAGGCTCTGGAAGATCTTGTATCATTTTGCCAAATGATACTAAATTAGATATTGAAAATGCTTTGTATTCTAGTAAGTCTAAGAGGAACTTACTGAGTTTCGAGGATATCCGCAGTAATGGATACCATATTGAGACTATAACAGAAGGTGACAATGAATATCTTTGTATAAATTCTTTTGCGTCTGGCTATAAGCAGACAAAAGAAAAATTGCCAACACTACCTTTTAGAATGTATTATACATTCATAAAGGCAATTGAGACAAACCATGTCATGAACCTGAAGTTCATTGACACAAAAGCTTTATGCTTTGGCATGATAGATTTGGACATCCTGGAGCTACTATGATGCGCCAAATAATTAATAATTCACATGAGCACAATATGAAGAATCAAATGATTCTTACAACAAATGAATTCCCATGTGATGCTTGTGCGCAAGGCAAGTTAGTCATTAGACTTTCATATACGAAGGTTAATGTTGAATCTTCATCTTTCTTGGAAAGAATTCAAGGAGATATTTGTGGACCTATACATCCACCATGTGAACCATTTCGATACTTTATGGTATTGATTGATGCTTCTTCTAGATGGTCACATGTATGCTTGCTTTCTACGAGAAATGCAACATTTGCTAGACTACTTGCCCAAATTATAAAGTTAAGAGCTCAATTCCCAGACAATTCTATTAAGAGAATTCGTCTTGATAATGCTAGTGAGTTCAGGTTTCACGTATTTGAAAATTATTGTATGTCTATTGGAATTGAGATCGAACATTCAGTAGCTTATGTTCATACTCAAAATGGCTTGGCAGAGTCATTTATTAAACGACTTCAATTGATTGCTAGACCATTACTTATGAAGTCGAAACTCCCAACTACTGCTTGGGGTCATGCCATATTACATGCCGCAACATTAGTTCGAATAAGACCATCGGGTAATCATGATTACTCTCCGATGAAAATTATTCTTGGTCGAGAACCTGATGTTTCTCACTTACGAACTTTTGGTTACGCGGTTTATGTCCCAATTGCACCCCCACAAAGAACAAAAATGGATCCCCAACGAAGGTTTGGGATATATGTTGGATTTGATTCACCCTCGATTATAAGACATATTGAACCTTTGACGGGTGATTTATTTACTGCACGGTTTGCAGATTGTCATTTTGATGAAATAACATTTCCAACATTAGGGAGGACAAATTACATCCAGAAAACACAGGGAAATATCTTGGAATGAGAAAAGCTTGTCACATTTTGATTCAAGAAGTAATCATTGTGAACAAGAAGTTGATAAGATCATCCATTTGTAAAAGGTTGCAAATCAAATTCATGATGCTTTTGTAGATACAAGAAAAGTGACACAATCTTACATACATGCTGCAAATACTCCAGCTAAAATTGATGTCCCTGAAGGACAAATAGCTTTGGCAGCAAATGAGTCTAAAATTCGTCAAAAACGTGGTCAACCACTTGGTTCCAAAGATTTTGTGCCCAGAAAAAGAAAGGGGCAAGATGGAAACTAAGCAATGACGAAAATGATTGATCAATCAAATCAAAGTAATGTAATTCCTGAAGAATTACAAGTGACTAATCAATCATATAAAAGTGATGTAATTCCTGGAGAATTACAAGTATCTGAAAATCATGAGATCTCAATAAATTATGCATTCTCTAAGCAGATACTGGAGAGAGAAAATATCATCGTGGATGATATATTCGCCTTTCATATAGCTTATAAAATTTTAAATGAGGATCCGGATCCTGAACCACAATTTGTTACTGAATGTAAACAGAGAAATGATTGGATACAGATGGATCTTTGTTAGATACAGATTGTGGATCTTTGTTAGAAAGAGAAACGAGAAAAATGAAGTTACGAGATATAGGGCAAGACTCGTAGCACAAGGTTTCTCTCAAAGACCATGAATTGATTATGAGGAAACATACTCTCCAGTAATGGATGCGATTACTTTCAAATTTTTGATAGTCTGGCTGTGTCACAAAGGCTTGATATGTGCCTTATGAATGTAGTAATTGCATATCTATATGGGTCATTAGATAATGAAATATACATGAAAATCCCTGAAGGATTTAAAATGCCTGAAGCATTAAAGTCAAAATCCAAAAGCATGTTTTCGATTAAACTGCAAAAATCATTATATGGGTTGAAACAGTCTTGGCGTATGTGGTATAATAGACTGAGCGAGTATGTTTTGAAATAAAGATACAAGAATGATGATATATGCCCTTGTGTTTTCATTAAGAAAACTGAAAATGGATTTGCAATTATAGCAGTTTATGTTGATGATTTGAATTTAATTGGACTCTTGAAAAGCTCAATAAAACTGCTGAATATTTATAGAAAGAATTTGAAATGAAAGATTTGGGAAAGACAAAATTTTGTCTTGGATTGCAAATCGAACGTGTCCGAGGAGGAACGTTTATTCATCTATCCACATACACAGAAAAAGTGTTAATGCACATCCATTAGCATCTCCAATGGTCGTTAGATCTCTTGATATAAAGAAAGATCCATTTCGACCGATTGAAGATGGTGAAAAGATACTTGGTCCTGAAGTACTATATCTAAGCGCGATTGGAGTATAAACTTATTTGGCTAATAACACTAGACCAGACATAGCTTTTTCTGTAAATTTTCTCACAAGATATAGCCCTGCGCCCACTTTGAGACATTGGAACGGTGTTAAGCACATTCTGAGGTATCTAAAAGGTACAATTGATCTTGGATTATTTTATTCTGAAATTTCCGATTTATCTCTTGTAGGGTATTCAGATGCAGGTTATCTATCTGATCCACATCAAACTAAGTCTCAAACTGGCTACGTTTTCACAAGTGGTGAAACTGCTATATCATGGAAATCTGTGAAACAAACCTTGACTGCAACATCCTCAAATCATTTTGAGATTATTACAATTCATGAAGCAAGTTGAGAGTGTGTATGGTTGAGAAATATGACAAGTCATATTCAAGAGTCGTGTGGGTTAGCTTCATCAAAGGCTAACCCGACTACTCTGTATGAAGACAATGCTGCTTGCATCGTACAACTCAAAGAAGGTTACATCAAAGGCGATAGGACGAAGTACATTTCTCCCAAATTTTTCTACACACACGATCTCCAAAAGAGTGGTGATATCAACGTTCAACAAATTTGTTCAAGTGACAATTTGGCAGATTTATTCACAAAGGCATTACCAACATTAACATTCCGAAAGTTGATACACAAGATCGGCATTCGTCAACTCAAAGATCTACAGTAATCTAAAGATCAGGGGGAGCAGTTGTACTCTTTTTCCTTCGACTAGGTTTTATCCCACTGGATTTTACTAACAAGGTTTTAATTAGGGGTGAATAAACGGGTACCCGTGGATACCCATACCCGTATTTGCGGGTACCCGTACCCAAATAAGCAAAAAATGAATACCCATACCCTTTCCATTTTAGTCGAACGGGTACCCAATACCCGGCCGGGTATACCCGACCCGGGTATAGGGTATCCAATATACCCGTTTAGAAAATAAATAAAAAAGACAAAATATGATAATTTTCACCCGCTCGATTTTTCAATAATTTTCAACGACAAATTAACAATAACTAGACGACAACAACAAATCAATACTAAACGTAGGTTAAACATTTAAGTTCAACAAATAAATTATTATGAATATATATTATTCATAGGTTGTGTTTAGAGTTATATTTAGGTTTAGGTTTTAGCTTAAAAATGAATATATATTATGAATATATTTATAATTTATAGTATAAAAGTAGTAATTATATATAATAAATAATTGTATATTGTTGACCGGGTATTTGACCGGGTACTCAATACCCTAACGGGTATACCCGTTAGGGTATTTTCTAAAAATCTCATACCCATACCCATTCAATACCCGCAAATTACGGGTATTGAGTACCCAATACCCGGTCGGGTACGGGTAGGGTATGGGTAACCCGGAAACCCGTTTTCCATACTTTCACCCCTAGTTTTAATGAGACAATATTTGTTTAGGGATTTGTCACTCAGGGGGGAGTGTTGTAAATATCTATTAGATGAGTAACATCCAAGTAAGTGGATTGCTTGGTGGCCAAATCATTAATTCCTTGATGGCCAAGTAATTAGTTACTTGATTGCCAAGACTAGAGTTGTTTGGCGTGCAAGTAACGTTCCTAAACATGCTCCATGTATCACTATAAATAGAGAGTCCTCAAATAGAAAACGCACAATTCTCGCTCTTATCTCTACTCTCTCCTCTTGTCTTTCTGTCTCTAGTTTATAACAGTAATAATATTTTGCAGATATGAATTTCTCAACAATCAGCAAAAATATTGCAGCACGGCACAAATATGTCACTGTTACAAGGTCCTTTTAAGGAACACTTACAAAATAAATTTTCAAATACTGTATCTTCATACTGTTCAAATCAGTCACGTTAATAATGATTTCGTCACATGATTTTACTGATATATGCACTGCACTGGTAACATTTTTTTTATAGTCCCTCAAAAAAAAAAAAAAAAACATTCTTTTATAGTGATAACTTTATTTAAAAGCAATCCCAATACTAGCCTTAAAATTAGTAGTAGTATGTAGATTCTCCATTTCCTTCTTTCTTTTTTTTTTTTTTTTCAAAAATTGGGCTTTAAGAAATTAAAATTCATGACAGAAATAATTGACCCATACCTTGACCTCACTAGTCACTACCCCCCCTTCAAAACATTAATTTTGTAGTAGTAATAAAAATCTCCACAGCCCACCACCACCACCCCCCCCCCCCCCACTATCTCTCTCTCTCTCTCTCTCTCTCTTCTCTCTCTCTCTCTCTCACTCCTCTTATAAGTTGCCCCTACCGCCGCATCCATCTGTTCCACAAAAGTTTTACAAGACCCCTCCTCAACGCCGTCTCCTCCTCCCGCCTTTTTCTCGCCCTTCTGCTGCCCACGGCGGCGTGAAACCCTAACCCTTGCGGTTTCTACCCTCCTTTGCACGCACCTCAACCACCGGAAATGGCGGCGGCGGCGGCACCAGCACCGTCCTTATGCGAAATCGCAAACGAAGGACCGGTCCTCAATCTAATCAACAAGCGCCTCCGCGCGATGCGCAAGAAGCTCAACCGCATCACGCAGATGGAAGAGTCTGTCGCTCAAGGCAAAACTCTCAACAAGGAGCAAGAGGAAACCCTCCGGTCCAAACCCTACATCGTCGCCGGCATTGACGAGCTTGAGAAACTACGCCAACCGCTCCTAACTGCCGTCGAACAGGAAATCGAGCTCGCTTTGTCGAAAAAACAGCAGAAGGCCGATAGCTCGACCGCGGAAATCACGAGTGACGGAGACGCCGCCGAACCGGAGGTGAAGGCAGTGAACGACGACGCTTCAGCTGTATCTGATCTGCTGAATTTGTTGTATTTCGGCAGCGTTTTCGATGTGAAGACTCTAATGAGGGCGAATGATAACATGCTGACGAGGACGCACGAAAGGAATTGCTGCTTGACGTATGATTACGTTACAGATGATGATGCTGCAGGGGATCCACTGAAAGAGTGGGACTTGGACGTGATTGCGATGCTGGGGGGCTCGTTAATTTCGCGGCCGGTGAATTCTAGCTTGTCGCATAAGGACTCGTTGGCCAAGTGCGTGGAGCATGCTAAGCTATGGCTTGCCAATGCAGACCAGCCAATCGACCCGAGTTCGGATATCACTTGTATGAACACTACTCAATGGCTAGTTGGACATTTGCTTTTGATTTATTTACATTTGTGGATATTATGCATATCTTCTTTGTTTTGGTAGGAATAGGGCGATTTACATAGTAGATTCTAGTTGTGGTTGAAGCTACACTATTTATTTTATGTAGTAGTTAATTCCTTGCTTAGTCAATCTGATTTACTGTGTTAAATTGTTTAGATAGACATATTTCCTTGAATCGTAAGGCATGCTTAACCTGGTTTTAGTTGGCATTATTGGTCAAATTACTGCATGGTGTTGTTAGCAGTCAGTTAACCAGAATCTAATCTGCCCATTTTAACTCGTACTGTATCTTTAATGGCATTCGTATATGTGTGCATATCTGTATCGATATCGAATTACTTGTTAATATTAACTTCTAATGTTGTTTTGATTATGCTACTTTTGTTTTAGTTCTTGATTGTGTTCCTCTGATGTGATGTTTTTGCTGATACCTTTATTATGTCCTGTAATGTGATTTTGCTGCCGGTACCTGGATTTCTGTCCTGTATTATGTTGCTCTACTTAATTTTCATAAGAAACATCTTGAACTATGCAAAATGATATTTCTTGAAGATATAATATACCAGTTTACTCACGTGGGTCATTTTCAGATGCTGGGTTGAGGGAAAAGTTGAACAAAATTATGGCTTCGGATTACTTTACAACTACTCCAGAAATAAAGGCTCCAGTGGAAGTGGCAGCTGCTGCTGGAAATTATAGTACTTTTCAGGTACCGGTCCATGGTTCTATGATTCCTCCAGTCAGCATGCCTGTCCCAGTGGAAGGCTCGGGTGTAGAGTTTCAGCAAGAGGTAAAATTAACATGATATAAGTATATACATATAAATTTATCTAAGTTGCTTGTTTATTGACTGTAAAGAGGTGCCTGAATTATTAGATAAATTGGGAGAAAATGAGTTTTTACTATTTAACACTCCGTCATGATAATGAAGATGGTTGCATATTTTGCTCAACTATACTAGTTACATAATTGGAAGTCCTTCATTCTAAGGATATGGAAATCTCAACTATAAATCATTCTTTGTGCTAGAAAATGTTGGAGCTCCTTATGAACTATAGCTAAGAGGACTCCAAAGCCTCAATTATCTCATTCATGAAGTTTATGTGCTATTAAATCTTTGGATATTATGGAATAGACCAAGTAGGTGTTTTTGTAAATCTATGGTTATTGCTGCTGAAAGAATTGCAGAATAATCCTTCACGATCCACAATCCACTTCTCTGCCTGAATTTCATTCTGTGGTTGTCTTGGTTATTTCCAGTTTTTAAACCACTTGAACTCTTAAAGTGAATTGACTGATCTAAGATTAGAAGCCTTCTGGGTGAAGCCACTTTTCTCTGAATTCAGAAATGATATTTGATTGTAAGTTGTGACAATCACACTCCTTAACTAGCTCGTATCATATGTTTTTCCGATACAAGAGATCAAGACTTCTACCTCAACTGTGTTTTGACTGTGTGCAAAACACGGTAAAGCACCAGATACGTGAGGGCTGATTGTGGTCATATAAACAGATGCAGAATCCATTTATATATTGTGCTATAATATTACTCAAAGATACAGTATGACCCCCAGAGAGAGTATGGCTGGACAGTAGATTGTCTTTGAAGTCTTGTTATTTAAGAGATTAATTTTCATTGTTTCTGAGTGTGGCTGAAGAAAGATACAAATAATCAAAAATGGCAAACCTTTAAAATAATGAAAATCTGATCCTGCCTTAATTTGTTCCCTTATAATTCGATTCAAACTTTTTTTTGGTTCTCACTGTGGGGGCTTATGGAAGTATTGTTTTAGTCACTCTTTTGTCTCATGAGAAAGTTTGATGCTTTTAGTATAGGCTTGATCTGGAACTTGGGTGTCTTATTAGATATCAACTCACCTCATTCGTTACCTCCTACGGACACCTTATATTACCTAAGAGGGTCTCTACCTGAGCAGTCAAGAGCTGGTCCAGCATTCTCGATAGCTGCTATGTTGCCATATGAATTTATCTTTAAACCTTCTATTTTTTTCTCCCCACCCATTTCACTACCTTTTTTTTTTCAGAAACAAAGGTCGGTGAAACTATGATAGTGAGTACTGAAAAGTTGGTCATTGTCTTGTATAGTACTTTTCAATTCTCTATTGCAGTTAGGTAGTCAGGATCGAATATCTCATATAGAAAAATTATTATATCTATCAGAATTTGTACTGTACCTTCAATTCTAGAAAGAACTTGTATAGATTTGACTCTGTACTTACCTTTTCTACTACAGTAATGCTCTTTGCCTTTGTATCACAATTATTAAACCTTTGTGGCTTTCAGGAAGAAAAGTCAACCAATTCCAACGGCAATGAAATATATGGTGATGAAGCTGGACCAGTTGAAGAACTTCATCAGGTATTTGGTTAATTTTGGTATAGCACTTGGATTTTCTTTCTCCATGTTGTCTAATGTAACTATTGATGATCTTCCACCCTATTGGTCATAGGGAGGATCAGAGGTAGAAAACCGATCGGAAGATCAGGTCCCGACAGAGCATGGCATAGCTGATGGTGAAGCGTATCAAGACTTGACTGATGCCGACATGAAGGAGCAGCATCATGGCCCTCGGAAGCCTTATCAGAACTATAGAGGCCGTGGCGGCCGTAGAGGATACAGTAATGGTCGTGGAGGGCGAGGGAACAGCAGGGGAGGCTATCAAAATGGCCGTAGCCAGTTTTATGATCAGCCCGGCGGTTATCAGCAACGGAACAATTATAATTTCAGAGGTCGAGGCGGCAGGGGTATGGGTGGAAACTTTGGTTACCAGGGCCCGTCGGGCGACGCCCAAACTGCATCCTGATGCTGCTCTTGGAGTGCTTATTGGTTTTCTTACTTTGGGGGTAAGTTTTTAAGTCTTTTACTTGTTGATCAAGGACTATTGGGTGGTATTATGGAAACCTTTGCACCGTTTTTTTGGTAGTTGCATGTGAAAGTACGATGAGTAAATGAAAACCTTTTGAACTTCAAAACTTGTGCGTCTGTTACATTTTTCTCCCTATCTGAGCTAAGATTGCATTTCTCTCTCTAATTTGTGGAGCACCATTTTGTTCATCACTCCTTGTTAAAGATAAGAGCTGACAATTTTTAAAACGACACACAACACGCACAAAATTAATGATTGTCCAGCCTCATCATGTTCGTGTCTTATATATAGTTCATGTTGGTTTTTGTATAGCGTGATAATTTTGTATCCTGTTGGTGTTTTTCTTGGATTTATGTCGTCATATATATATATGTGTATATATATATATGTATATATATTGTATTATTGTTACTAATTTTTTTGTAGTTAGTGTTTGAATCTATCATGTGTCGTCGTTATCGCATCATATCAACACGAACAAATTGCGCCACATTCGTGCTGTATTCATGTCAGTACAAATAGTGTATTGTGTTCGTGTTTGTGTCGTGTATCATATCAACAACGACATGACTGGACACACATGAATTGCAACTCTATTCTTCAAGATATGGCGATGTTGTTGGTCTTGATACTTGTCCAGCAGCATTCGCGTGAAGTGGTGTTTTATAAAATGTGTTGGTTTTGAGTTTCACAATACACGCATAAATAATTCGAACTCCCAATCTCATAGTTTTATTTGTTTTTCAAATTTGATAGCGCTGTTGCTGAACCATTTATCTATGTTAGTCTAGCGAATTTTCATGGGCTTTCTATCGTGGTTGCAGCTCTGGTGCTGAATGAAATTTTTGTCCCCCCCCCCCCCCCCCGCCCAACCCCAAAAAGAAATCACGATATTTCTAAGTTTCATTTAGGAAAGATAAAGTGAGAAAAATAAATGAACGAGTGACTTGTTTAATTATGTCGTGTTTGCTTATTCTTTTGGTTTAGTTCGACTGTGTGTAATTTATGGTTGATGATTGGAGGGGGTTGGTTAAAAATTCAAATCAATTGTAAATAAGTAGATCTGTTGTGTCCATATTTGAAGAGCTGTGGAATTATTTTCAAAATTTATTGAATTAATTTTGAGATTGAAGGGATTTTTGTTTGTCACCAATCTGTCGTAGTGTGTAGAGTAGATTGCAATGAGTGGGTTGAAGAAGGTTCCTTTGATTTTCAACAAAATAATTAATTACAGATTGTCATTGCATTGAGATTGAGGTATCGGAGGAGTCGAACATGCATTGCATATAATAAATAAATAAATGTAAACAAGCACGTCCAACATCTAATCGAATTTCAATATGGGTGAATGTCAAGGATGGGAGTGGAACTGTGATATTGAAATTATCTAAATCCTTGCTAAGAATGCCACTCACTCAATACGAACCATATTCTTCAAACTAAATGGCATGCACCTAATTCAACCAACATTCTACTTCATTCAAAATCGACTCGTATTCTCTCTCTTCATCCAACTCATTCCAAGAATTTTAGATACCGATCCTCGTTCCGTCATACTAGTAATACCTACCTACTTCCTCTTCATATGCTTATTCTCTCCACTCCAACAAAATGCAGATTTTGTGCTTCATTTCTCAGATTAAGTGAAAATTTACATGATAAAAGTTGCATTGGGTAATTTAAATAACGTGCACTCTAAAAAAAGCCAGGAATATCAGAATAAAGAGTGCCCCGCACAATGATATAAATATTAGGCCTCTTTTTTTTCTTCTGCAAATTATATAATATTCCTGGGATCAATATAGGCCATCAAAATAAAAAAAAGGGTCCATTCAAGAACATATTCTGCATGGAAACAGTATAAAAAAGCCTAAACTCAACCGAAAATAATACTACATCAACTAGCAAAAAATAATAAAACCTTTTTGTGAAGAAGATGGGGGGTGGCGTTTCCACTGCTTATGGGACTTCACCAACCAGAACATATGAATCACCGACGAGGAAAGGCCGTGTCGTCACGTTTCATTCATCAAAGACCTGGAAAATCCATTACGAAGCCTCAAAACAGAACTCAAAACTGGTAAGGGTGAGCAGTTTTTGCTATTGATACCTGTTTTTGCTATTGATGTGAGGTCGCTAACAAATTTCTCTCTGTTGTCGAAGATGGTCATCTACTTCACAGCAGCTTGGTGCGGGCCCTGCCAGTCCATTCTACCTGCAGTTCATGAATTTGCTGAAATATACACAGCCGTTGACTTCATCAAGATTGATGTTGATGAGTTGGCTGTATGTGCTGTCCTTTTCAGACAATATAGTGATATGCTAAAATTGAAGATTTTGTTAGTAGAACTAACTTGTGCGATGGATTGTATGAACAGGAAGTGGCACAGGAGTTTGGAGTTCAGACAATGCCGACTTTCATACTTATGAAGAGAGGGAAAGAAGTTGATAAGGTCGTTGGAGCCAAGAAGGAAGACCTGCGGTGGAAGATTGACAAGCATAGAATCTAAACACAGATGAACAAATACTACTAATGACAGATGAAGAATTCAAGAATGGAGCTATATGCTCGTCACCAGGCCGTCTGGCCTAAACATTGTAGCTCGTTTTTTTAAGTTGGATTAGAGCTGCCCTTGTGCATCATCAAATTGTGGATGCAATCTTCTAAGATTGTTTCCACAATCGCTGGAGCAGTTTATATTTGTGATTATGATATGTTTCTAGTGATGTCAATGTTCAATGCAAAAGGATAAAAATAAATAAATTATACTAATAATTAATAAAATGTATTAATAGAAAGTTAACAAATATCTCCAAACAACCAAGAAATTAAGATATATAACTCGAAACAAAATCACACAGGACTGACCTCCATAACTTAGAAGCAGCATTTTACAGATTTCACATCAATTTCAAGGGAAGGTTTTTGCTTAGCAGCTAAATCTGAGCTAAATATTCGCAAACGAAAAAAATCAACCTCAACCTGTTTATCCTACTATGCACAAGAACATTTATGTTCTGAAATCGACTGGTTCAAGAATATACAATAGAGTTAAGACGACTAATGAGCATTCCAACTGATCCCATCACTAACCACTTGCCCTGCCCAAGACCCTCCTTAGATCCGATTTCTGGTCACCTGTGAGCCTCGAAGGGAACTTGATATCAAACTTGATCCGTAAATCTCCATGTTTACCTGGCTCTTTTGATATAGGCATGCCCTCATTCTCAATCAGCATTTCATAGCCAGGTCTTATGATATCTGATACTGAAACAGTAAGGTCTCGCCCATCTAAGGTCGATATTTTGAGAGTCTTGCCTGTGAGAGCATCCAGTAGCGAGATTTTTTGATTAAATATTAGATCATTGCCATCCCTCTTAAAATGAGAATGGGGCTTCTCGTCCACGACGAAGATTAGGTCTCCCGGGGCAGCACCAGCTTCATGGTTCCCTTTCTCAGGAAATGTAATCTTAGTACCCTTCTTCCAACCGGGCTTGATGTGTATAGATAAAACTTCTTCAACAGTGGCCGGTTTGCTGCAAGAAGACGACAAACACATGAAAACAAACTCATCATGTATCGGACGACACCATCATTATTGAAGCATGTAAAAAATTTGTCGATGAATTTGATTTTGTCAGACCCGGAAAGCAATGAGCAGTAACAGAGTATAGAATATATACTATGGCATGACAACAACATTCAAGAACTAACTAACATTGGAATAGACCACACGAAGATATCTATAGCAAAAGCTCGCGACTGTAAGCTATCGCGAGCAATGCAGCATCATAGCACGGCTACATATCATACCAAAGAAACACAGTTCATAGCTGCTATGCCAACTATCTATCAACACCTAAATAAGAAATCTATGCTTTTAACAGCAAGGCATTTTTCAGGATGCAAATCGAGAGGAGTACCACACATTAATTACATCTTTCTCTTAGCTCATCCACACCATAATCAGACAAAACCCAATATTCGCAATACCAAAAACATTAACAGGAAGGCATCAACCATAAAACAAGCATCTTCACCAATAAATACAAGGCAGGAAGCATTCACATCACACGCAACAAAATCCTCAAAATATTCCTATCTCAATTCTCATCATCCCACATTATCGCATCCATCAGTATACCTATAGATAAATCTAATCACAAGCAGCAATAATCAAGAGAATAATAAATTCAAAAAATGCACCTACCCTGACCCATCAAGAACGATTCTTGATATCTTCATCTTCCTCCTCGACCCCTTATACAGTTCCTCCAAGCTACACGCCAGCTTACTTTCCATAACCGCCGCCTTCTTCAACCACCCTTCTCCGCCGCCGCCGCCGCCACTCCTCCCATTGCCTCCATCCATCCCTCCAAAAAATTCCTCAAAAATATCCTCCGCATCCCGGGGACTGAACTTAAACCCCGGGCCTCCCCCGCCGTAGCCGGAATCTCTGTCCTTGTAGCTCGGCGGAGCGTAGAGACCAGATTTCAGCCCTTCTTCACCGTACAAATCGTAGATCTGCCGCTTCTGCGAATCACTCAGAACATCGTACGCCTCGCTAATCTGCTTGAATTTGGCCTCCGCTTGTTCAGTGTTGACTGCATTCTTGTCCGGGTGCCACTTCATCGCCAATCTTTTGTAGGATTTCTTCAAATCTTCCTCCGTCGCATTCCTCGACACTTTCAATATGTTGTAGTAATCGACGCCCATTTCCAGCTCAAAAACAAAGATTCCTCCTTTTTCTCGCTGAACCTCAATTTTCTTGAGAAAAGAATTGTAAATGTATATGCAAGGAGAAGAAATCCTGGGAAGATTGTGAAATGGGATGGTCGATCTTTCGGTTTTCCGGCGAGAAATGGGAAAGGCGGAGGTTGGGTGTGAGTATTGATAATTTTAAGGTGGTTGGTTAAAATGAGGGAGGGCGTTGGAGATTCTGAGATTACAGTTAGAAAAAGTGGTCGTGAAATCCTAGGGCGTGTTTGGGAATGTTCACGAGAATAACTCCATCCCAACAAAAAGTACTCACAAAAGTAGTAACTTATCAAACCAATATACTCCCCCATTTTTTGTCAAGAGGTTAAGAAAGCCGATAAAATTGTTTTAAGTGATGTAATATACTCCCCCATTTTTTGTCAAGAGGTTAAGAAAGTCGATAAAATTATTTTAAGTGATGTAAAAGTTAAAAAATAGGGTAGTGAGATAATGACAACAAAATAATGATAATGATAAAAAAGGGGTGGTATTAACCAAAAAGTAGGAATAATGTTGTTTGAATGACAAAAAAGTAGAAATAAAGTAGATGTGAGGTGGAGTCATCAATGATAAGGAGTAGTAATTTTAATAAAATAACGAGGGTATATTTTGATAAAAATAACGAAATATGACATCATTTGGTGAATACAAATAAGGGATGAAACACGGCATCATTTCGTGAATGGAAAGAGTAAAACAAATAAAGTTGTTTCCTTTTTAAATCATTTTAAATTTTTACTCTCTCGCTAACCACTATTCCCTCCGTTCACGAAATGATGCATTATTTGATGTCCGACATGGAGATTAAGAAAGCTGATAAAGTTGTTTTGAGTGGGGTAAAAGTTAAAAAGTAGGGATAGTGAGATAATGACAAAAAAAAAATGATAATGACAAAAAAGAGGTAATATTTATTAAAAAGTAGGAATAAAATTGTTGGGATGACAAAAAGTAGAAATAAAGTTTATGTGAGATGTGATCATCAATGGCAAGGGGTAGTGATTTTAATAAAGTAACGAGGGTGTATTGGTATAAATAATGAAATAGGGCATCATTTGGTGAACACAAATAAGAGATGAAACATGATATTATTTCATGAATATTTGAGGAAAAAAAGTGAATATTTATTATGTGGGTCTGACTAAAATAGGTAGCAAGTTATATAGAGATCGTCCCAAAAAGAAAAAAAAAGAAAATTATTTGGGGACGAGAGCTAATACTTTATTTTCCAATAAGTTCACTATCAGGAAAAAAAAAACTCCGAATACACAATTTTTTATTTGAAGTTCATTTTTTTTTTGATTTGGGGTAGCGAGGAATGGTGAGATTTGTATCATGGACCTCGCTGCGTACAAACTAAGGTCGTACTGCTGGAATGTCCCCTTAGTCGTTAAATGTGCGTAGATATATTCATGCACAATTAGCAAGGTTATCTTTAATATTTTTGGCATCTCACTATGAAATTAATCCTTTTACTAATTTTTATTATAAAAAGAAAATATCATAATAGATATTTATTACTAAATTTAATACTATATAATGTAAATATAAATTTTTCCTATCATCAATTTCTACCTAATTGATTGAATAAATATTATGGAATTTGAATCTGCTCCATTAATGACTATTACTTACAAAGTAATTGGGACCAAGCCGAGTTACTTAAAAAATAAAGAATGAAAAATTCGACGCACTCCATTATAAAGGAAAGTAGTTTGATTATTTGTCGAGATTTTATCAACCTACCAATTAAATCTTTTGAATAAAAGAAAAAAAAAACCCTACCAATTAAGTCTTCAAGTTCATGAAATATTATAGTAATAGCATTTGTAACATCTCGAGATTAATTGTAATAACCTACCCCCACCCCATCCCACCCACCCCACACACAGATCACTCTATCATTAGGTCATTTCAAAGGAATTGTAAATATACACTTTCTCTTATATATTATGAATTATATGAAAACAAAAATCAGATGGTTAAAATTTTTGTATTTGACAATAAGGAAAAGATGAGGAGAAAATTATTTTTGAGAATTATAAATATGATGAGGAGAAAATTATTTTTGAGAATTGTAAAGTGAGTCCTCAATAAATGTTTCATTTTAAAACAAAATTTATTTCAGAATAAATATGTATTTAATGAATTAAATTTTCTCAATATTCTTTCTAATTATAACATGAAATTTGAAAACAATGCTAAGGTGGAGTCAAGCATGAAACCTTTTAAGATGATCTAGAGCTATTGGGTACGAATATTAAAGAAAATGATATGTAAAATAATTAAAGTTATTAAAATGATAATTAAGAGGAAGGGATTGAGCACATTTTTGTTTTTAATTAAAGTTCCCTTTTTAGGAATAAAAAAAAAGAAAAAGAAAAAAACGCTCACTTTTACATACTCGGAAGGCGGAACTCCATCGAGAGATCTTTTCACGTTTTCATTTTCACAATGTAAAAAGTGAGAGGAGCTGTCATACTCATGTGTGACAGGCATGTCACCGAGAAGAGTAGGAGAGGGAGAGAACGTGCAAGCGCGTAAGCAAGTGGGGCCCATCAGCGGGAGTATCTAATCGTGTGTGTTGTAAAAAGCGTGTGCTTACGTTCAAAGGAATCTCTTTTGCTGTTTTATTGGTGGCTACTTTTTCATTTTGGCAACTGAACCTCATACGACGCCGTTCTGGTGGTGGGCCGCAGTCAACAGATAATATTGGGCCCATCAGCATAACTACCATTAATGGGTTACTATCACGTGGGTCAAACTTTATTTGGATGGCCCATTAATAATGCTGTGCATTTTGTTTGAATTATTTGTTTCTAAGATTATTAAGTAAAACAGAAAGTGGAGGCTATTAGGGTTGGAAACGTGGCCATTGTTGTGACCAAGATTTGTGGAATAAATGATGTAGATTTATTTAGCAAGAGCTATTTATTTTTATTTTCTATTTATATATTTTGTGGATTTGAGTGGTGAGAACAATGTCTTATTCAATATTGTTGCATCACTGTTCTAGTACTTAGTCTATTTTTTTTTATTTTTCTTTTTATATTTCAAAACGTTCCGATGCCACTTACCTTTATTGTTATGCAAGAACATGTAAACCATATACAGTAAAACCTTTATAAATTTATAAACTTGGGATCATGCAATTTTATTACTTTAGAGAGATATTACAATATCGACAAATTAATAATTTATTAATTAAAAAAATGTTTTTTTTTTTTGTAAATTAGATACTTTTTTTCCCAAATAAAGAGATGAACATTACACACCAGCTCGAAGTCAACAAAGCTCAACAGCTAAAAACACTACAAACCCTAGCTCATCAAAAGTTTTGCAATTTTTGTATCTCTCCTGCTGCATGTTGTGACAAGTAATTGGCATTGCCTCAACACAGCTGCTACCTCACTCTCTTTAGATTGGAATTTGCGCATATTTCTTTCCCTCCACAAAGTATACACAACCATTGTTGCCATTTATCTATACAAACCAGCCTTGCTTGATTTAGCTTTACAATGCAGGCTAATGTATTCTTTCTCCTGATCCCAAGTTCTATTGCTGACTTGAATCTGACCCCAACAAGTCAACCTCTTCCACACCTGTTCAGAAAAATCACAAGCAAAGAAAAAATGATTGATGCTTTCATTTTCTTTGTTGCATAGACAATATAGCTGCTCACACACCACACTCACTTTCATCAGGTTATCACATGTTGCCAACCTTCCCAAAAAAGCTAGCCAAGTGATGAATATGCATTATGGAGGAGCCAAATTATTGCATGCCATTCTCCTCTACTCCACTTTCTAAGCTACTCCTCTCAATCCTTTATAGATTTTCCTAATTGAAAACCTACCTTGCTGGAGAGTCTTCACACCTTCTTGACTTGCCAACAAATACTTACTTGCAGAACTCATGGTCTGTGAACTCCATGCAAAGGTGCTGAGTCTGATGCAGAACTGACCCTCCTTTAATGATATTTTTATCCACCATGGACAGAGTTGTAGCAGCAGTCCCCATCAGGCTATGATAAAAAGATCTCATCTATCCTTAAGTTGCTGCTGGTTGAGACAAATAGAACCATCTGCTCTAATAAGCAATTTAATAGTTTGGCCTAATCTTCTTGCTTTTGCGTAAGAGTGGAAAAATTTGGTGTTCTGGTCCCCTAACTTAATCCAGTCCACTCTAGCTTTTTGTTGCCATTATTTCTCCTCTACTCCACTCCACTTTTCCACTCTACCATGGCTTGTTTTTCTGCAGCAACCGGCTCTGTGTTTAGCTCATTTCCAGACATAGCATGTTGTATTTCAAAGAGTTTTAGTCTTGCTTGATTTACTCTCTCAACAGTACTCTTATTGCAAGTCTTATTTAGATATTTTAAAGGATGCTTTAATCCTTTTTAATTTGTACTAGATATTGAGAAGCTTGTTATTATGTTTGTGAACTCTCCATGCCTCCTCAACAATCCCTCTAAAATCTTGATGCTCAGCAATTACATTCAGAAATTTAAAGGGGGTATTTTCTGATGATATTTCTTGTCGCAAAACCTAAGATAAGAGGGCAATGATCTGATACATTCCTCTCCCCCACTTCTACAATAACATATGAAAATTCACCAAACCATTCCACATTACCAATGCATCTGTCAATTAAAGACAGAATTATGTGCTCCCTTTCTTGTTGATTACACCAAGAGAATTTGTTGCAAACCATCCTTACTGGGGTGGGATCATTATTTTGAAGAAACTCTGAGAAATCCCTAGTATCTGCCTCAGTGACATCATTTCATTGGAGTCTATCATCACTACATAGAACTGTATTGAAGTCCCCTCCTATCAAAAGAGCATTCTAGAAGTCTGAGCAATGTGGTGTAGGAAACTCCAAAAATCCTTCCTTTGTGCATTGGTGTTATAAGCATACACAACAACAAGCTCAAAACATGTACTTGTACTGACTTCAGTCACCATACAGTGAAGGCCTGAGCACTCTCTTCTAATAGAACTACATCAACTGGGATTCCACCCAATCCAAACTCTTCCTATTTAATGCAGAAGAATAATTATTCACAAACTTCCAGTTACTATGCATTTTCCCAGAGATTTTATGTAATTTGTCCTCCTTCACTTTTGTCTTAAATAAGCCAGCTATGTCCACTTTGTTTTTAAGCAAAAAAGATTTGATCTCCTTTTGCTTAAGGGATTTGTTACAACCCTTTATGTTCTATAGCATCAGCTTCATTGCAAACCAAAGGGGAAACGGTCCCCGCCCTTCATTGTCTCTAGCTTCTTCCTCTCATCTGTAGAAAACAGATCATAAGTATTTTCGACCACCACTTCTCCAGTTGCTTGCTTTCCCACTGACTTTGGACAGGTTTTCCTGGAATTAGTCCATTTTTCAGCTTCTTTATCTTTGTTTTGCACATGAATATCCTCCCCAATCTTTCTAGTCATTTCTATATCTGGTCCTTCATCTTTCTCATTTATTTCCAAGGTGGATTGTTGGGCTTTTGGCTTCCACCGTTGGGTAGTTTTAGACTGCACTACCCTTCTATCTTTCCAAGCACAATCATGTCCCACCTTCTGGCATTTAACACAGAATGGAGGAACTCAATCATACAACACTTTTTGCTTCACCTCTTTGACATCTTCTCCCTCAATCATAATTTCATATTTAATTAGTTGTGTTACATCAATCTCCACCATCATTCTACCATATGAAATTCGACTCTGGGACGGAGTGCACTCATCTGTGCATATAGGCTTCCCTAATACACTTCCTATTCTACTTAAAGAATCAACACCCCAACATTTCAAAGAGAGCTTTGGGAGTTTGATCTACAGAGGAATAACTTTTAATATTTCATTCTCAATATTAAAATCTGTTTCCCAAACTTTGACTATCACCAGTTTATTTCCGAGCGTGTGAGGGCTTGAAAACAGGACAACATCATGCTGCTCTGCACTCATAAACCACACAACAAAATACCCATCCTCATGAAAAAATATCTCACATTCCTTGATTTCACATTGTTTGGTTAAGAAATTTCGCAGATATGAAATCAAAGGGGGTTTACCTATCACATAGAGAATAATAGCATTTTCCCACTTGATTCTCCCCACCTCCACAGCAGAAATGATAAATCAACAATTTCAAAAGCAAGCAATTGAGGTAAAAGCAATAAGCGATCAAAGGAACCGATAATAAACAAGCATTGATTCTAAGGAAATGTTTCGACTCGGTTGATATAAAGATTAATCTCCTAATTCACATAACCATATTTAATTTCAATCTTGAGGAGAAATCATACAATATTTACTAAACCTCTCTCGAAAGCTAGCAAAAGTAGATCAATCTCTCGACTATCTCGGCTAAGACTCAAGACGAGAGATCAACTTCCAAAAGCACATGAAGATTAAGGCTCCTACACATGAATTTATCACCTACTAAGTCTTAAAACCATGCATGTTTTGCAATTTTGATGTCAATGATAATAAAAAACTATTAAGAATTTTCATAAACACTTGGCATGCAAGAAAGATGATCAATAAATCCCACACAAAATTAAGAGCCAAAACCACAATCAAGAAGATGAAGGTAAATAGAATTAGAGAATTAAGATCATTAACATCAAAGAGTCTCCACAAATCCCTAAAATCAACTAGAGAATTTAGCTAGACATAGAAGAAGAAATAACAAAAAAAGGGAATTAAAGCCATAAAATAGAGATACTATTAATAACCCAAGAAAGATCTCCAATTACAATCTTCAAAACATCCAAATCAAAAGTTCAATTTTGAAATCTAATGGCATAAATCCTAAGAAGAATGTTGAAAATTGAAATTCAAATGTAGAGTAAAAGATGTCTTACAAATGGAGGAAGACCCCTTTTAAATAGGAAAAAAAATTAGAGTGGACTACAAGGCATTAAGTTGGGGGTATGATGGTAATTTTGGCACAAAAATCGTGTGGGGCGTAGCCAAAATATGTCGGGATGCGGCCGCTTGGATTGGAGCACAAGTTTGTGTTCCGTTTTAAGCGGACGCTTTTGTTAGAGCACGAAGTGCCTTGTTTTGAGGTGGCTATGCAGTTATATGCTCCGATTCAAGTGGGAACTTGAGATGGAGCACAAAGATGTGCTATGTTTTAAGCGGCCACTTTGTGGGAGCACAAAGTTGGTTGGAATGATGTCGCGCCTCGAAGTTGTCATGCACATCGAGCCTTCGTTACTTAGCCAAATTAAACACCGACTTCACTAACAAGCTCCAAACTATATCCCTTGAGCATTTCCTTCTTCAAACATTTGCAAAATTTCCTATAAATACACAAAAATGAACCCCAAGTATCAAATTCTTCAAGAAAGCAATATTTTGCAATAGAGCTCATCATACACACGAATTTGCATTCTAAACCATTCAATTAAAGCTCTAAATCATGCAAAACTCAAGATTATCAACTGCCTCAATGCTCCTCTTTCCCTCCAATATGATGATGCCGCCGATGATGATTCTTGTTCGCTAATTTCTTTCACACTGCAAGTGCACGGGTGTGATTGAGCACATGGAAGTAAGGTCGTATTCCACAGGGATTGTATTAATTCTAGCAAGTACTACTTTCAATCGTTTTTCCTATATTTAGACTTTCGAGCTTTAATGATTAATTAAACTAATGCTGCAAATAATTAAATAAAAATAACAAAAGCAAAAACAAAAGTAAGGAAAAATAATTTGGATTATAATAAGAGAAAAATTATCCCAAGGCTTCGATTTCAATGAACACTCGAGTTTAAATTCAATTCAATCAATCAATTGGTTTGTCAGACTCGACTCTTACTAAAACAATCACAAATTTAGTTAAAACATATTCTCGTAGTGCCTAAATCGTGGATTACTCACTAAGGTTTTCGTCTCCGATAAACATCATAAGCAAGTAACTCCAAAAAAAATATAAGATTAAGCCCTCACACAAAGCCTTTTCCTCTCGGTGATTTTGCAGTGTGTGTCCTATATTCCGGTTCACATGTTAATCCTCATCTCTCGAATCTCGAATTAACACAACAAATATGCATAATTGGTGGTCAATCAATCAAACATGAATAAGCACAAGAATATAGAAAGCAAGAGAAGGTCCCAATCAATTAATTAAACCAAAAATTCAAATCTAAGTATTCATCTACTCTCTAATCCTAGGATAAAAGGAAATTAATTACTCATAGAAATTATAGACAATATCCAATAAATAACATAAAAATTGTAGGCGAATCCGTAGTTCTTGATGTGCCTCTTCTTCTCATCTCCCAATCTTCAAAACTCCTCCAAGAAACTAAATCTAAACCAACCTAATCTAAAATAATAGAATAAAAAGATAAGAGATTAAAAAATTAAAAGATGAGACGTCTAGATGTGTTTTGGAGGACATATATATAGGTGGAAAAGAGTACAATTTGAGTAGGCAAGGAATTGGGCTAAGGAAAGAAGTATATTTCGAGAAGGAAATAACTTAGAGGTGTCTGCCGGGCCATGCGGTCGTATGCGGGACCGCATGCCCAACCACATGGAAGACTTGTAACTTTTGTCACAAAATGGCCGCTCCATGCGGTTGGTCATGCGGCCGCATGGCGGACTGCATGTCACTGTGTCTGCGCGCAACAATTTTCAGTGAGCTCATTCTCCCTCGTTTCAACTCTGATTTTGGATCCGTTTTCGCCTACGAACTCCTATCGAGCTATACTTTCGCATAATAATTAATCTAATTTTCTACAAAATCAAATAAAGTACGAACGAACATCATATTTCACAAAATAACAATACTTAATCACAAAACTCATTCCAAACATGATTCCCAATACAAATTGACATTAATTACTCTTATAAAGATGAGAAAAACCATGTTAATCAATTCTGCATGGTCTCACTGCATTGATAATACTGTTGCATAGGATTTTCTTTCATTTTCCTTCGACCGCTCCACTATCTCTGAGGAAGCTCTCGAATCTTCACTTAAATCTTTGGATCCCGATCCAGTAGTAGCAGCTCGAGCTACCGGAACAGGATCGACGATCTTTCTTGGCCTTCCTCTTGCCATGAACGGGAAGTGCGCACGATAACACAATCACGCTATCATGCGTACATAATTCTTCAAATGAATAGAAATAATCATGCATTGATCGATTTTTAACGCAGTTTATTTGTTGTTTTTGCTAATTTAGTTTTTAAAGATCATGAATAGAAATAAAGCGTACATAATTCTTCAAATGTATTTAAAATAAATAAATTTAAGTATTTTTAATTGAATATAATCATGCATCGATCGATTTTTAACGCGAACAAAAACATTGAATGCGGCGTAACTTTTTATTTCAGTTGAAGAACTCGACATTGAAATTTTCAGATACAATTAAAAAAGTTAGTGATGTAATCCAGTTAGATTTATATTTTAATGGAGTTAGACACCCCTTATTTTGGATGTAACTAGAAAAGATAGAGATGAAATTCACTTAAATTTAAATTTCAAGAAAAACCAATATTAATAGATTCATATTTTAACAAATTATGATCAAGAATATTAATTTACAATATTGATGGGACCTATATACTTATAAAATGAATCTCTAAAAAATTATGATATTATTATCTTATCGAAATTGATAATTTTTTACAAGGGCTTGAGTCGGGAACGAAAAATTTATTATATTAAAGAATTTATTAATTTATAGAATATTAAATTATAGAGGTTTGAATGTATAATAAGTAAACCGCCACAAGAAAACCATGTTATGAGACTTATTTCGATTTCATCAGATTTTTTAGCTTCTTTAGGACTTTGTTTCGGGTTTCTCTTTTGATAGAGAATAATACTCTTTTTCATGGAGTTGTGGGCTTGTGATCCGCTATGAGGCCTTGATTTGGTCATTTGGTATTTAACTCATTTTATATTCTGTCCCTTTCAAAAAAAAGAAAAAAGAAAAAAATAAAAGGACGTTGTAAATATATCTTCTAGATATATCTTATGTATGTTGACCAAGAAATCTCCCGTAAAACCCTAGCTTCCTACTTGTATAAATAGAGGCCTTTGGCCCTCATATTGAATACACTTAATTCATATTCCTCTCTATATTCTCTCGTTTCTCTCTATATTCTCTCTATATTCTCTCTAGTCTATATTGCTTATGAACATTTATCACCTATGCTCAGTTATCGAAAGATTGCAAAGATTTGGAATATTAAAATATTATTACTAATAATCCTAGAATAAGTCTTGATTATCTGTTGAACTGATTTTTGTAATATTCTAATCAAACCGAACTTCGTCTTTGTTATTAAGAATCGTTATTATGAAATTGCATTAATATTATAATATAGTATTATCATTATGAAATAGGTTGTCTTAATAATATGAAATTATTGTTATCGATTTTTGTGTAAATTTGTATATTATTTGTGATTTAATATTGAGAATTGATGGAATGATATTAGTACTGTGAGATTCTGCTTTAATATATTATATAATTTTCACGTTTATTTTTTGATGATTTACAATATAATCTTGAATAATATATATTGATGCTATTCGAGTAGCACAAGTAATATTCCTGAAGAATATTGGATGCTCTAAGAGCAAGTAAATTAAACATTTAGATAACATATCCTTGATTCTTTTGTGCAGAATTGCACAATGGCAAACATAGCCAAACTTGAGTTCATCGCCCTTGACATCTCGGGCAAGAATTACGTGTCATGGACTCTTGATGCTGATGTTCACCTGATCTCAAGGGCTCTATGAGATACTATAAAAGAAGGAAATAAAGCATCCGAACAGGATCGCACTAAGGCACTAATATTCCTTCGTCATCACCTTCATGATGACCTTAAGACAGAGTATCTGACTGTCAAAGATCCACAAGAATTTTGGACAAACCTCAAAGAAAGATTTGATCATCAAAAGACTGTCGTCCTTCCTAAAGCTCGTTACGAGTGGATGCATCTTAGACTGCAAGACTTTAAGTCTGTGAGTGCTTATAATTCTGAATTATTTAGAATTATTTCTAAACTGAAACTTTGTGGAGAGACAATCACTGATGCTGATATGCTTGAGAAAACTTTCTCCACTTTTCATGCTTCTAATGTGTTGTTACAACAACAATATAGAGAGTGTGGCTTCAAAAAGTACTCAGAACTAATATCTTGTTTGTTGGTTGCCGAGCAAAATAATGAATTACTCCTGAAAAACCACGAACTCCGCCCCACTGGTTCCGCTGCATTGCCTGAAGCCAATGCAACTTTCAACCATGACAATGGACATGGTCGTGGGAACCAACGTGGACGTGGATATGGTCGCGGTCGTGGACGCGGTAAACCACATGATACAACCTCTAGCAACAAAAGGCATAAAGCATCCAACGAGTACAATTCACCCAAGAAGGAAATTGAATGCCAAAGATGTGGCATGATGGGACTTTGGGCACGTACTTGCCGAACTGCAAAGCACCTTGTGGATCTATACCAAGATTCAATCAAGGAAAAAGGCAAGAAAGAGTCCAATAACATCGACTTTGATGGTCCACTTGATACTACTCACTTGGATGTTTTCGACTTCTTTGATGACCCAAAAGGAGATAATATGGATCAGTTGATCGGTGGTGGTGTGCTTGAAGACAATAATATGGACATTGTTTAGTCCTTTATCTTTCATTTCTAGTTGATAAGAAAACATTGCTTGATTCAGTTATTTACTTTCACTTCGTTGTTTTTATATTAGAAACATTTGCTTATTTTATTTACTTAATCAATTATAATTGATGTTCGTTTTAAAATATCTCAGAAAATCAAATGGAAACTTGTGATATTTGTCTTGCTGATAGTGCCACTACACACACCATTCTTCAAGAGAAGAAGTATTTCCTTAAGTTGACATTAGCTGAGGATAATGTTAACACAATATCAGGTGCATCAAACATAATTGAAGGCTTCGGAAGAGCTTGTATCATTTTACCAAATGATACTAAATTAGATATTGAAAATGCCCTGTACTCTAGTAAGTCTAAAAGAAACTTACTAAGTTTCAAGGATATCCGCAATAATGGATACCACATCGAGACAATTGCGGAAGGTAGCAATGAATATCTTTGCATAAATTCTTTTGTTTCAGGCTATAAGCTGACAAAAGAAAAATTAGTAACACTACCTTCTGGAATGTATTACACATTCATAAAAGCAATTGAGACAAACCATGTCATGAACCTTAAGTTCAATGACAGAAAAAGTTTTAAGCTTTGGCATGATAGGTTTGGACATCCTGGAGCAACTATGATGTGCTGAATAATCAATAATTCATATGGGCACAACATAAAGAATCAAAAGATTCTTTCTGCAAATGAATTCTCATGTGATGCGTGTGCGCAAGGCAAGCTAGTCATCAGACCTTCATATACGAAGGTTAATACGGAATCTCCATCTTTCTTAGAAAGAATTCAAGGAGATATTTGTGGACCTATACATCCACCATGTGGACCGTTTCGATACTTTATGGTATTGATCGATGCTTCTTCTAGATGGTCACATGTATGCTTGCTTTTTACTAGAAATGCTGCATTTGCTAGACTACTTGCTCAAATCATAAAATTAAGAGCTCAATTCCCAGACAATTCAATTAAAAGAATTCGTCTTGATAATGCTAGTGAATTTAAATCTCAAACATTTGACAATTATTGTATGGCTATCGGAATTGAGATTGAACATTCAGTTGCTCATGTCCATACTCAAAATGGTTTGGCAGAGTCATTTATTAAACGACTTCAACTTATTGCTAGACCATTGCTTATGAAATAGAAACTCCCAACTACTGCTTGGGGTCATGTCATATTACATGCTGCAACATTAGTTCGAATAAGGCCATCAACAAATCATGAATACTCCCCAATGTAAATATTTTTTGGCCGAGAACCTGATGTTTCTCATTTGCAAACTTTTGGTTGCGCAGTTCAAGTTCCAATTGCACCCCAAAACGAACAAAAATGGGTCCCCAACGAAGGCTTGGGATATATGTTGGATTTGATTCACCCTCGATTATAAGGTATATTGAACCTTTAACGGGTGACTTATTTACTGCACTTTTTGCAGATTGTCATTTTGATGAAATGACATTTCCAACATTAGGTGGAACAAATCTACATCCAGAAAAGCACAAGAAAATCTCTTGGAATGAGAAAAACTTGTTACATTTTGATTCTAGAACAAATCAATGTAAACAAGAAGTTGAAAAGATCATTCATTTGCAAAAGATTGCAAATCAAATTCCTGATGCTTTTGTAGATACAAGAAAAGTGACACAATCTCACATACATGCTGCAAATACTCCAGCTAAAATTGATGTCCCTGAAGGACAAATAGCTTTGGCAGCAAATGAGTCCAAAATTCGTCAAAAACGTGTTCGACCAGTTGGTTCCAAAGATTCTATGCATAGAAAAAGAAAGGGGCAAGATGGAAACCAAATTATGACGAAAATGACTAATCAATCAAATGAAAGTGATGTAATTCCTAAAGAATTACAAGTATCTGAAAATCATGAGATCTCAATAAATTATTTATATTCTAATCAGATACTAAAGAGAGAAAATATCAATATGGATGACAAATTTGCCTTTCATATAGCTCTTCAAATTTTAAATGAGGATCCTGAACCAAAATCTGTTGAAGAATGCAAACAGAGAACTGATTGGCCAAAATGGAATGAAGCTATAAAAAGGGAATTGAATTCCTGTAATAACCGAAAAGTATTTGGACCTATAGTCCGAACTCCGGAATCTGAAATCCCTGTGGGATACATATGTATCTTTGTTAGAAAGAGAAACGAGAAAAATGAAGTTACGAGATATAGAGCAAGACTCGTAGCACAAGGTTCCTCCCAAAGACCATGAATTGATTATGAGTAAACATACTCTCCAATAATGGACGCCATTACTTTCAGATTTTTGATTAGCCTGGCTGTGTCACAAAGGCTTGATATGCGCCTGATGGATGTAGTGACTGCATACCTATATGGGTCATTAGATAATGACATATATATGAAAATCCCTGAAGGATTTAAAATGCCTCAAGCATTGCAGTCAAACCCAAAAGCATGTATTCAGTTAAACTGCAAAAATCGTTGTATGGGTTGAAACAGTCTGGTTGTATGTGGTATAATAGACTGAGCGAGTATCTTTTGAAAGAAGGATACAAGAATGATGATATTTACCCTTGTGTTTTCATTAAGAAAACCAAAAGTGGATTTGCAATCATAGCAGTTTATGTTGATGATTTAAATTTAATTGGGACTCCTGAAGAGCTCAATAAAACTGCTGAATATTTGAAGAATGAGATGAAAGATTTGGGAAAGACAAAGTTTTGTCTTGGTTTGCAAATAGAACTGATGTGAGCACGATGAGCAACCTATGGACAATAAATCCGACTTCAAGAATAAATGAAAAGGGGGCTAATTACAAGTCCAAGACTAATCAATATTGGACCAAATGGTGAATTTTAATCAAGTTGGTGGGCTGAACTCAACATGAAGTGTGGACTCGTTAGCTATCAGATTCTGGAGGCCCGAGAACAAGAATGAAGATGCAATTTTCGTGCATAATAAAGAGGCTTCATAAAGAGTCTATTTATTTTATTTATTATTTGTTAAATAAGTGACTTTTGAAGTCTTGAGTCATAAGTAGTCATTAGTAGTTAATAAGTGGTTTAATTAGTGTTAAATAAGTCTATTTATGAGTTTAATTAGTATCATAAGTACTATCATTATTGGTAGGCTACGAAGAGTCCTTTTCTAGCCTATAAATAGGCTTGATATCCTTTGTAATCGAATAACATATACACCTTGAGTTATAAACGAAAATTGGCTTTGCCTTTGTGAGTTGAATTTCTCTCTTGTAGAGTTTTCACTTGTTCCGAACTTATCAAGACTGGTGAGCAAAGTCTTGTGGCGTTCAACCATACCGAGGTTCTTGGCTGATTATATAGCCAACGGGTCGAGGTTTTCTTCGCTCTAGGAGGTGATCAAACTGGATTCTCGATCTAGGGAGACAGCTGCCTACCTCTTATACGAAGGGTTCTTGGATCTTTTATCCAACGGGTCCTCCGTCCGTATCATTTGTTATCAGAGCAATCTGGTATTGATTTGAACCTCTATCTTTATATTTTCTATAAAAAAAAAATACAAAAATGAGCAAATCGTTGAAGGAGCATCGAGAGCGTGCATATGTTCTTCGCATGGAAACTAAGCTAATGTTGGCGGAGATTAAGGCAGCCAATGAAGAGTTGAGGAAGCTTGTGGAAGTAACAACGAGGAAGACCTTTTGTGACATGCCGATCCAAAGTTGTGATTCCACACTGCAATTGGGGGCCCAACCAAATAGATAGAAGGGAATTGAGGACAAGGTGATTGTTCCCCAGATTTTTGACAAGGTTTCTTCCATTGTGGTCGAAGAACTTAAGGATCCTAATCCAATTGTTTTTATTGCTCAAGTTCATGACAACAACCAACATGAAAGCATAGTGGTCGCAAGTGACCAGAAAATAACTAGGGGCGAATTCATTGTTGAAAGTTGTGCAGATGTGGTATGTGTTTCCTTTGTGCCACTGTTGAGCGTTCCTCCATTGAATCACAAATCTTCATTTCAAATGTCGTGGTTGAATGTTCATGACAATAACGAGGTGTACTCACAAACAAGGAAATCATTCCAAATTGGAGCAATTCTGGATTTGAGGACAAATCATTGTCAAGATGAGGGGAATGACAGACCCCGAGGTACGTGGTTTGTTTCTATTTTGCAGGTATATCATTTCGATATGGAACCATGTACAACTATCAAAATCAAGGATGAAAATTACGTCTTCAAACCAGGAGGATTGGATTACCTATTCCTACACACTGACTTTTCTTTTGGAAATAAGATTCGGGACGAATCTTCTTGAAGAAGAAGGGAATGATGTGAGCACGATGAGCAACCTATGGACAATAAATCCGACTTCAAGAATAAATGAAAAGGGGGCTAATTACAAGTCCAAGACTAATCAATATTGGACCAAATGGTGAATTTTAATCAAGTTGGTGGGCGGAACTCAACATGAAGTGTGGACTCGTTAGCTATCAGATTCTGGAGGCCCGAGAACAAGAATGAAGATGCAATTTTCGTGCATAATAAAGAGGCTTCATAAAGAGTCTATTTATTTTATTTATTATGTGTTAAATAAGTGACTTTTGAAGTCTTGAGTCATAAGTAGTCATTAATAGTTAATAAGTGGTTTAATTAGTGTTAAATAAGTCTATTTATGAGTTTAATTAGTATCATAAGTACTATCATTATTGGTAGGCTACGAAGAGTCCTTTTCTATCCTATAAATAGGCTTGATATCCTTTGTAATCAAATAACATATACACCTTGAGTTATAAACGAAAATTGGCTTTGCCTTTGTGAGTTGAATTTCTCTCTTGTAGAGTTTTCACTTGTTCCGAACTTATCAAGACTGGTGAGCAAAGTCTTGTGGCGTTCAACCATACCGAGGTTCTTGGCTGATTATATAGCCAACGGGTCGAGGTTTTCTTCGCTCTAGGAGGTGATCAAACTGGATTCTCGATCTAGGGAGACCGCTGCCTACCTCTTATACGAAGGGTTCTTGGATCTTTTATCCAACGGGTCCTCCGTCCGTATCAAGAACGTATCCATGGATGAACGTTTATTCATCAATCCACATATACAGAAAAAGTGTTAAAATGCTTTTACATGGATAATGCACATCCATTAGCATCACCAATGGTCGTTAAATCTCTTGATACTAAGAAAGATCCATTTCGACCTATTGAAAAATGTGAAACGATACTTGGTCCTGAAGTACCATATCTAAGTGCAATTGGAGCTTTGACTTATCTGGCTAATAATACTAGACCGGATATAGCTTTTTCTGTCAATCTTCTCACTAGACTTTGTTGTGCACCCACTTTGAGACATTGGAATAGTGTTAAACACATTCTACGTTATCTAAAGGGTACCACTGACCTTGGATTATATTATCCCAAAGGTTCTGATAATACTTTAGTAGGATATTCGGATGCAGGATTTTTATCCGATCCACACCAAGCCAAGTCACAAACTGGCTACGTTTTCACATGTGGTGGAACTGCTATATCATGAAAATCTGTGAAGCAAACCTTGACAGCAACATCCTCAAATCATTCTGAAATCATTGCAATCCACGAGGCAAGTCGAGAGTGTGCATGGTTGAGAAATGTGACAAGTCATATCCAAGAGTCATGCGAGTTAGCTTCATCAAAGGCCAAACCAACTGTTTTGTATGAAGACAATGCTGCTTGCATCGCGCAATTTAAGGAAGGATATATCAAAGGCGATAGGACAAAACATATTTCTCCCAAGCTCTTCTATGCACACGATCTTCAAAAGAATGGCAATATCGATATTCAACAAATTCGCTCAAGTGATAATCTGGAGGACTTATTCATCAAGGCATTATCAACATCAACATTCAGAAAGCTGGTACACAGTATCGGCATGCGCCGATTCAAAGATCTACAATGATCTCGAGTTCAGGGGAAGCAGTTGTACTCTTTTTCCTTCGACTAGGTTTTGTCCCATTGGGTTTTTCTAACAAGGTTTTAATGAGGCAACATTTTTGTTTTAGGTATTGGTCAATCAAGGGGAAGTGTTGTAAATATATTTTCTAGATATATCTTATGTGTGTTGACCAAGAAATCTCCCCTAAAACCCTAGCTTCCTACTTATATAAATAGAGGCCTTTGGCTCTCATATTGAATACACTCCATTCATATTCTTCTCTATATTCTCTCATTTCTCTCTAGTTTATTAGAAAGGGTTTATTGTAAACTAATAGTACAACAATGTAGATCGAATTTCAATCTTATCTTAATTTTTGAAACGTTTCAAAAAATGATTCCACATTTCAATTTGCAGCAAGTTCTGAAAATTAAATTTTGACTCGTTTCATAAATTAAATTGAAATTATAAATTGGTCAAAGTTCCTGCACTTGTAAGCAATGCAACGAAAAAAATTAAAGGAAGTATAACATAGCTTTGCCTTTTACTACCGTATAATTATTTGTTAAATTCAGCCCAGTAGTAAACAAACCATTGGGCTAAATATCGGGCCACAATTCTTCAAGCGTATAAAAATTAATGAGGTAACGTGGTGAAATACCCCTTTTTTTAAACAAAAGTTGCAAAATACCATTTTAAGTTTAAAAGTTGTAAAATATCACTTTAAGTTGTAAAAAGTCTAATATACCCTTAATGAGTATACAAGAAGGCTAACTTTCATTTGAATCATACAAGAAGACTAATTTCATGTATGAACTTCCGGCGAAATTTTCCGGCGAAAAACTTCCGGCGAATTTTCTCCGGCAAAAAATTCCGGTTAATTTCTCCGGCGAAAAATTTCCGACGAAATTTTCCGGCAAACATTCGAATCATACATGAAGTCTAACTTCATGTATGCATCATACACGAAGACTAACATTCATGTATGGATCATACAAGAAGCCTAATTCGTGTATGCATCATACACGAAAATTTTTGCCTCCAAAAAGTTCAAATTTGTAACATACATGAAGATAAGTTTTCATGTATGATACATACACGAAGACTGACTTTCATGTATGCATCATACACGCAAATTTTGCCTCCAAAAAAATTAAATTTGTATCATACATGAAGATAATTTTTCATGTATGATACATACACGAAGATAATTTCATGTATGCATCATACATGAAGTTAGGCTTCGTGTATGATTCAAATTTTCGCCAGAAAAATTAGCTGGAAATTGTTGCCGGAAATTTTTCGCTGGAAAAATTAGCCGGAAACATTTCACCGGAATTTTTTTAGCCGGATAATGTCGCCGGAAATTCATACAAGAAATTAATCTTCGTGTATGATACAAATTAAATGCAATCTTCTTGTATACATGAAGGGCATAAAAGTCCTAAACAAACTCAAAAGAGTATTTTGAGTTTTTTTAAAAAAAAAGGGCTATAATTTATCTTTTATGTTTGAGAAGGGGTATTTTGAGTTTTTGCTCAAAATTAATGAGGTCACTTCTTATTTTTTTGTAGTTGATTCAGGTCAAATTAAGTTAAGTATAATTCAATTCAAATTGAAATTTATTGTTCAACTCAAGAGTGAAAGTAACGACTGTACATGATCCTTCATCAAGGAAAGAATACGAAAAAAAAAAGAGCATCAAAGACGACTAAAACATAACAAATTCAGTCGCTTTGATTTTGTAATGATGATTGATGGCATTATTACATTATTAACAAATTCAGCAGCCACTTAGAAGTGGTTCAAACACCATAACACCCCTTTATAACAAACAAGGGTACAAGGGAGAAAAAGAGAGAAAAAAAGAAAAGAAAAGAAAAGACGAGATCCTCTATTTCACATCCTATTCCAACCGTGGGATTGTTGCCACGTGTATTATACGAACATAAATATCATAAGAGACTAGCAAGTACAGTTTTACAGTTTATATTACCGTTTTCCTACTTGAACCAAAAATCTTAACGCATTTTGTGTTATCTTTCGGAGATACGAGGTTGGAACTATCACATTGGAACAAACACATTCAAATTCCACCGTTGAAGCAAAACTGTTTTAAGGTTTATGAATTCCTTCTACAATACTGTTGCTGACTTCTCCAATTCTTCACTAACTGACATTGCCAAACAACATGAAACAAATGTTAGCAACATCACAATCGACAAGAATACCAACATAGTGTATACGTGTGTGTGTGTGTACGGTTCAAATTGGTTACCAGTTCTCTCACTATGATTGGTTCTCATATGATCAATTTCTAAATTTAATAAACTGAGGAGTGAGTAATGTAGTAGGTAGCAATGCTATGACAAAGAGGTGCTCAAGATTATAAGTATTCTATTCGGCAGAAGCAATAAAACAAGAAACACAACCAAGATGGAAGAATGAGAATGAGATAGATGACCTTTTGATGAAGGGGGGAGCACGATAATGTGCATGGTGGCGTTATTGGGAGGGAGGTGGAGACGGAGAGGGTAAAGCTTCCCGTTCAAGGGGCTTCTCGTGCATACAGTGAGGCCGTGGATTCCCAACTCCTCCTCTAGCCTCTGTGCCAATTCACTCACTTTGAACCCCTTGAATGTAATGAATAGCTCCTCAAATTCATTCTCGATTTCTCCATATTCATTTGCTATATGGAAATAGATTAGCCTCCCATCGCTTCCCTTTGGAGGCGAACCATCCCACTGCACAACCCCCAAAATAATATACTTGTATATCATCATCATCATCATTCCATCTAAGAAAATACAAATCAATTCATTTTTCTCCTATTTTTTATCTGATATCTGTGACATTGGAGGACAAACACACAGAGCAGGATTTTTATGAAGCATATTCATAGTTGAAGATATCATATTTATACAATTCTTGGACTACACATTATCCCTGTCACATACTGGAGGACAACTCATATTTGGAGAAGGAGATCATTTAAAACATCATTTTTGGTCAAATTCTGTTATTATCTCTTGACTCTGTCACATATTGAACAATATAAATAAGTACTAATATAGATATGTAGCCATCAAATTTATTCCATTTCCAAGATTTTACTTTCAATTAAGCTTTAGATGTTCAATTTGCTTCCAAACAAATTCCACCAACATACTTTGAAAAAACCTTTTTTTTCTTCCCCCTCGATTCTATTATTCTAATATTCATTCCATCTCATCAGAAAGTAACAAAACTAATAAAATTCGAAAAAGAAAAAAATATATAGTAAAAATTAATTAATAATAAAAAATTACCTCTTGTCTGGAAGAGGTAGCAGATTTGGACGACTGACTAGTAGTCGGCGAGCTGGAGCCGGAAGCAAAGGAATCCTCTTTCCCCACTGCAATCGTCGGTGGTAGAATCTCGATGACCTGAACCTCCCAGAAAATCCAGTCCTGCGTGGCTGTCCGATGCGGAATGTCGTGCGTGACCGAGTTCCTCCACGGCGGCAGGCCGCCGTTGGCGCGCAGGAAGTGGCCGTACCTCGTCTTCAACTTGACGGCGCCGTTCTCTCTGATCGGCTCCCACTCGACGGAGCTGTCGAGGCGCGGCGGCAGCGTCTGCTGCACCTTGCGGCCGGTCATGCCGAGGAGAAACGGCTGGTTGGACGCCGTGAGGTACTTGCCGTAGCAGCTCCTCAGCCGGATTATGGTGTCGGAATTCTCGACGAACTCGACGGCCCATTTCGCCGATTTGGAAGATCCGGTGCGGTCCTGCGTCACGGAGAGCTCGTCTTCGTCGGCGACGAGGTACTTGCCGTGGGAGCTCTTCAGCCGCACCGTCTTCGCGTTCTGGAATAACTCCATTGCTGATGTGCGGAGGGCGATCGAGAAGCTATTATGTTGCTGTAAATTCTTTTAGAGAGAGAGAGAGAGAGATAGAGATTGATTCAGTTGAAAAATGCAGATGGTTTTGGGGTGGGGGGGATTACGTGCGATTTTAATTTTTAATTGTACAATTTTTAACACAATCACAAAGTTAACCAAACTAACTACAAACATATTCATATAATTCACACATTTTGCAAAAGAAAGACTTATAATGTATGTCTCAAATTAACTTCTTGGACGGTTTCATCAACTTGAACTGTACGATGTTAGGACTTAGGAACTTTGGGCAGTTTGTTGTCATTTTTATTTTTTTTATTTTTTTTATTATTTGATCATTTACCGTTTTTAATTTCTAAATAAATTACTAGTATATGATAAGCTCAAAAAGAAAATGTACTATAGTATTACAATTATATACTAGTATATTAGTTAAATTGGAGTTGGCTATGAACTACAACCGGTGAAACACAGTAAATGAACTAGTAGTATTCATCTAATAAATATACAAACATCTAAGTTTAATGGGTGATTAACAGTGCGTCGCACATTCACAATTTTCAAATTTCCCTCTTAATTTTATTCTCAAGGCCTAAAATATCAAGAACCACTAAAAGAAATCAAACACCACTCAAGATGTATCAAAATTTCACTCAGCTTCTCAATCTATTAAATCATGATTAAGTATATAACGTGCTAATAGTGATTGCGCTATGAGCGTCAAGTTTTGCTTAGCAAATTTTGCTATGTCCATCACTCTTATGTTTTCTGAGCGAATGACATTCATACCTAAAATCCAAATGCATCCAATCGCTAATAAAATTATAAAAATACAACCAAATTCAAAATATCAATACCATCTTATGAATCCTTATCCGTTAGACAATTCCACATATTCATTTTGTGTTGTAAATTAATGTACTTGTATGATAAAATTATTTTTTATTAAAATATATAAACAATTATAAACCCACAATTGAATTAAATGAATATGAAAATATGTAGTAGAAGGTGACGTTGTGGCCTACCATGAATAATTAATTCAAATGATTAAATCAAACAAAATACTAAATATCTACAACAAGATTAAGTAACGACGATGTTAATGACCTCTTACGCCCAGAACCACACCTTCCTGAAGCAGCACAATTGCGGCCGTTGCTTAAACTAATTTTTAACCATGTCATTTTCACGTAATGCGATGTCCTTTTTCTAAAATATATATTTGCCACATCCCTCAATAAAATAAAATATTTGTCATTTTTGTTGGCTTTTAGTGTTACTAAGAGAACATTAATCAGATTTATGGTATTAACTATTAACAAAAATCTTCTTGTTGCAATCAATCAATTTTATTACTTGAGATTCGAAACCTCGAATATAATAATATAAGTGTAACTCGATCAAAATCTTTAAGATTTTGGGATTTATAGTTAGTAATCAATCTTTAAAATTAATTATTATCTTTAATTTTCCTTTAACTGAAATTTTTAAAAAAATAAAAAGGAAGATTTCTAATTAATTTTTCGTGATTCAAATTGTCAATGAAGGTCGGTAAACGGTGATAGAAACTCTTTCTGAATATTTAGGGGTCACCAATTTGGACCAGCTATAAATAGTGGTAAATAAATTTCTATATATATTTGGTCAACTTAGTATTTATTGATATTAATTGTATGATATTCTTCATATAGAAATATGTGGATGAATATTTAATACTAACAGTTTTAATGAAAAGTTAATTCAATTGTAGAGTACATAGTACATGAGAAAAGAAATTGTAATTAGTCGATATTTTCCTTGATAACGTTTACGTATTTATTTTATAATAATAATCATATGACGCCAGAGGAAAAAACTTTATTCAACCGTGCATATACCGGTATATGCTCGTGATAATTCGATTTATATGTACAGAAAAACACAATGAACTGAGTAAAAAAGTGTTGACGAAAGAAAAGAAGCACTTTTCAAACACCAATAATTTGGGTGTGGCATAGTCTTTGAAGTATTTATTAGGCAACTTATTTTCGCCTGTTCTATTCTTATAGACACAGATAAAAAGGATTATAATCGTACTAATTATTTTTACCATTTCTCCACATTTTTCAACTCTTAAATTTAATATGTGAAGATGCTCTCAATAAAACAAAAAAAAAAAAAAAAAAGAAGAAGAAGAAGAAGGAATTATGAAGATATTAAATTACTACTAGTACTCTTTGTGACTTTGTTTATTAGACCTAAAATTTATCTATTTACGAGCTAAACTCGCAAGAGATATCATGATAATTGAATAAATAATCTATCAAAATCAACTAATTAATCTCTAATCAAGTAAACAAAATTCCCAAATTAAAGAAAAAAACATTTATTCCATATTTGACCTGAGAAAATTCAGTAAAACGTACCTTCTTCAAAGACCACCACCGCGGCGACGGCGACGGCGGAGCCGAGCCGCCGAAACTCGAGCGGACCGAAACCGGCGAGTCGAAGCCGAACTCAACAATATCCAAACCCGAAATCTCCTCCGTGACCGAGGAGAAGCTCGACACCATCGACCAATAATCCACGGCCGCCTCATCCTCCGGCACCTCCACCGCCTCCACATCCCACTCGATCCAGTTGTGCGTGGCGGCGGCGTTGGGGCTGTCATGCGTCACCGAATTCCGCCACGGCGGCGTTCCGCCGTTGGCCCTGAGATAGGTGCCGCCGCACGCCTTGAGCTTGACCTGAAATCCATCCCTGATCGGCTGCCACTCGATCGTCAAATCCTTCCCCGAATTCTCCGGTAGGGTTTGCAGCACCTTGCGGCCGGTCATGCCGAGCAGGAAAGGCTCGGCGGCGGCGGTGAGGTAGCGGCCGTGGCAGCTCTTGAGGCGGACGACGTGGGGATTGGTGTCGACCAGCTCCACCAGCCAGCGCGCACGCCTGGCGTCGCCGCGGCGGCTCTGGCGCGTCGACCATTGATCGTCGTCGGCGGCTAAGTATTTGTTCAAGTGGCTCTTGAGGCGGACGGCCTTATTTTTTGTGAAGAATTCCATTTCTTCACTGAGTTTTGTGAGAGAAGAAGGGAACTAAATATATTAATTAAGGATTTATTTATTTATTTGAAGCTAGCATGCAAAGAAATTTAAATTAGGTGGGTGAAAAAGGTTTGTTTGTCTTCTGGTTTCTTGGAATTTAATTTGGAGGTGATAAGAATAATAATAGGTTATAATGGAAATCATCAAGAATTGGCTTGTACTATGATTTTTTTATTAGAAGAATTTGTTTCTTGGCGTGGGAGGTTTCACGAGATGGTTGAAATTAGGGGTAAATGGGAAAGAGTTGACGTCTTGAATATAATGAAATTTCCAAGTGCTATCATATTTGAAGAGAAATTCAGTTTTGAATTTTGATAGGTACTACTAGTAGTAGACGCGAGTAGGGGAACGTGAATGATAGATAAATACAGTGAAAAATACAATTCTCACACACACACATATATATACATTAATTAATGTTGTACGTTGTGAAACAAATGTTGGTGGAAACACGAACAATATGGCACTGTTGCACAAAGATTGTTGTAAGATTGGAACTTATTTTTATACTATAATAATTCATTAAGTTGTTATATTTTATACACTTTTTATTATCATTAGTATATAGTTACTGTCATCGGCGGACGAGTGGGCCGGGGGGCATTTTTTATTGCTTTTTTTTTTTTTTACTTACAGAATCTTCAAATTATCAAAATATGGTGCGAATTATAATGCAAATCAATGTACTGAATCGCTTGAAAAATATATTATCAAATGGAATTTAGAGCCTGCATAACTCAACTTTTTCTGCGTTCGCTCCTAATCAGCGACTCATGGTAAATTGAGAATTATTAGTAGTACGATTTTTATTTCTATAATAAATATTATTAAAATAATAAATTTAATAGGAAGACATAAATGAGGCACACATGGAACACAACACGCCAACTTCCAACCCACTATGGACTATTGAGGGATGATAAAATTAAATTAAATAAAATCGAGTTTGTAATAGTTGGGGTAAAAAGGAATATTTTGGGGTGGGATTTGGTCCTCATATAGTGGGTGAATGATATCGTCTCCACACACACAATGGTCTCAAATTAAAAGCAGCAGATTCTGTAATCTCTAAATATGCAGTCCAACATAAATGGAAATGGTTTGTGCATACGAATAACTGTCCCACCCCACTTAGGTACTCCTTCCCTCCAAATAACAATGTCCTACCTTCATTTTTCGTCTATCCCATTAGTATAGTTTCATACAAAAAATGAAAATAATTAATCCTTAAAAAATTATAGGACCCACCACTTTTATCCTTTTACTCTTGTTTCTTAATAGTCGTGTCCAAAATAAGTGAGACTTTGCTGTTAGAACGGAAAGAGTATATTGTTGTAGAATATCTTGAATTCAAATAGAAATGATTTATTGTTTCGAGGTCTTTGTGATTAATTGTTAATGTTGAATTAGAATGTTGCATTTTAAAATTAAAGCCCTCAAATGGATCATGTCAGATCGAGTGCACCAGAGTAAGGGGTAAAATTAGGCTCGGATGGTTCGATTCTTCGAGCCAAGATCAGGCCTCATTACAATCTCTTGGGGAAACCCAGAACAAAAAAAAAATCCATTGAGAAAATAACATCCAATCTAGTACACCATCCTCGTGAAGAAAGGACTAGATACATCAAACTCCATGAATATCTCTATAAGTCGAGCATGTCATACATTTGTACTTAGACGTGTGGTTTTACCTGTCTAGTGGGCTACTGCATAAAGACAAATAATTTACATAGTGCACACTGAAGATAACAGCGTATTCTCACGATATCAAAAAAAAAAAGACTAAACATGTCATGCATGCATGACACACATCAAATTAATTAACTATAAATAAAAGGATCTAGCGGTCACCGTGCATGAACATCCCAGAAATTATTTAAAGAAAATGTAAATCAGTGCTACTAAATTAAATTAACTAAAATTGGAAAATGGTGAAGCACAAACTAGAAGGTGGATAAAGTTAGGTAAGTAAGTATAGTTGTGGAAAAGGCGAGTGTATGACCGCTAGTGTGTGGGCGCGTGGGTGAGATAATATACGTGGACTGCTTCTCTTCTAGATGCACCAACTTAAAGTCTTAAAACCCGAATCCACGCTTTTTCCGTGAATTTTAGGCAGGGCACGACCTGATTTCGTCGTGGTTCGACTATTTGACAAAAAAATTTAAATTTAGAGACGTACTGTACAATAAAGTTGAGTCGAATTGAGCACCTTCAAAATTTAAAATTTACGGTTATTATTATATTAAAACCTAGCTTTATTTATTTAATCGTTTAAGCATTACGAGCTTATTAAACTTAGAGCATGAGTAGTTGTTGAGTCTCAAACTAATTCGATAGCGATATGTATTGACTCGTTTTCCAAGTGTTGTCGTGGTGTTGACTCGTTCTACTTGGTTATGAATTGTTGAATTTTCATTTAATTCAATTACAATTTTTTTATTAACTCAAAGCAATGAAATTACATTAAATATAAATTTTTAAAAATAACACACAAATCTTAAATAAACATAAAAACTACTATTAAAAACAATTAAAACTTGCCCAATACAATTAAAAAATAACACTACAATTTTAAAAAATAGCTTAATTAAAAAGAACTCAAGAGAAAGAATATTAATTAAAATGTCCAATTAAAAGGCCTAATAAAAACCCCAGCCTTAAAGTTATAGCTCATCCACCATTTTTCATTGTTCTGCATCTGCAACTCTTCATCTTAAAAAAACATCGTCATCTCAATAAATCGTTCTGCAACTCTTCATCTCCATCAACACGGTCTTCTTCTCCAACTCCTTCATCGTCGTCTTCTTTCCTTATTCATCCTCATCCAACGTGCTATGCCTTCTTCTAGTTATTAATTTTTTTTTTTAAATGGTGCATGCATTGCACGTACCTTCTATAATTAACAATCACACCCGGCACGATAGAACGCATCAAGACTCGTTGTGGGCGGCTCGTTATCGGGGGACTCGATCTCCAGCTGACTCGAGCCGGGGACCGCGCCCCCAACTACTAATGCTCTTAAATAATTTGAACATATCATTTTGAGATATTGCGTGAAATCGTAACTTAGATAATTTAAACAGATTCTAAATGCATCTTCGCTAGCCATATGTCCAGTTTTAATGCGGGAGTAAACAATAAGTTATCAGATTACAAATTAACTTCTCAATAATCTCATATAGACGCCACGTAAGATATATAGTCAAAGCTAATCAATTATGGGTGACTCATAAAATCAAACCGGCGCCATCTATGATAATGTTATATACTACACAGTAATGGTTTTAGAGTTCACAATAACTTGTATGCGACCCATCGCATACTATGCAGCGGGCGTATGGCGCGTGTATTACACGCAGCGGCGGAGCCAGCATGGGGCATGGGGGGTCCATGGACCCCCCATTTTTTTTTTAATTTTATTAGTATATATGTATTTATATGTTTGATGTTTTGGTTTTTTAAAATATATTGATATGTATTGAATTTAATTATCCTTCTTTTCTATTCTTTATCATACCAGTAAAAATCTGAGTTCCAAATCCATTGCTTGCTTTTTTTGTGATCCTGATAACTAGAATATTATTAAAGACTAGTTATTTAGAATTTGGTTAGTAAGATGCATATGGAAGACACATTTATTTATACATTATCTCTATATAAAATGATTAAAATATCATGATAGTTAATTATAATATAATTTGTAGTTGATGCATGATTGTTAATTATATTGTCAAAAGTACAGTAAGATAGTTATTTTTTAAATTTTGAACTATATTATGTTATATATACTATTTTTGTTGAACTATTATTTATTCAAAATATTACTTCTGAATTTTTACATTTAGTTGGACCCCCCACGAAAAAATTCCTGGCTCCGCTAGTGATTACACGCGCTTTTTTTTTTCTTTTTCCTGTTTCTGCCTTTACCCTAATTCTGTTTTTTTTTTCCAGCTTTTATTTTAATTTTTTTTTAAAAAAATCACTTTTTTTTTGTTTGTCTCTTCATTTTTTTGTTTGTTGTTTAGTTTTTTTGTTTGCCGCTTCTTCTTTTGGTCAAGATTCGAGCGAGGGGAGCCGAAGGCTTCGGAGCGAGCCGAAAAAGTCCAAAATGTTGCCCGCCGATTATTCTTATATTTGTAATCGGAGCGAAAGCGGAGCCGTAAAATCGGAGCCGAAGGCGGAGAAAAAAAAACTGAAAGTTGACCGAACAGGTCACCCCGACCCGGATCCGGTCTCTTGGCATGAGACCTGCTACATGCAAGTCTTCCTCTTTAAAGTTTCATCTAAACATGAAATAAGAAATTAAGTATATGTCAATGTCATAGGAGCAAGGTTTTATTCAGTTCGCAGGGCACAACTCATGTAGTGACTAGTGAGTGTGAATTATTCTCATTATTACAAAATTAATACTATGAAATAAGTAATCGGATTTTGTCTAATTTTTACTGATTTGGAAATCTTGATTACTAACATCAAATAAGAAACATATTCCTATTATATTGTAACCGAAATTATAGTCATAAGTTCACAACTCATATTTCCTCTGTCTCAAAGATTTAGTCTTAATGACCTAACACTGATGTTAAAAAATGAGTTATTTATAAAATACTAGAAATATGTAAACAATTTTTTTGAGCATATTTCTATCAAATCATGTATTGTAATTTTTATTTTGGATATAAGACTAGCTAATTTGTTGGGAACGGCTAAATAAAAAAAAATGAGACTAAAATTAGTACTCCCTTCAACCTACTGAAATTGTCATATTATCGTTAGGCACGGAGATCAAGAATAAAGGTAAAAAGATAGAGAGTGAGCAGACCCTATTATTTTTGGAGGATTTTAAAGGGTTAAAACTTTCTTTATTTGGAAGATGACAATATAATTGAAACACATAAATAAGGAAATATTGACAATATGAGCAGGTCTGAAGAGGTGTAATAGTGTTTTTAGAAAATAGAGTACTAAGACTATCTGCAACCTTTGGAGACCACTAGTGGTCTCCAAGGGTGTCTCCAGCACCAAAATCCACTAGAGACCCCTTAGAGACCCCTACCCCTGCAACGCAGCTGTCTCTAAGGGATCTCTATCTTTAATATTAAACAATTCCCCATTTCCATTAAATTAATTTATAAAATTACATTAATAAAAATAACATAAAAATATTACATTAATTCAAATAAAAAAATTACATTAATTGAAATAAAATAAAACTATTACATTAATTGAAATTTGGACTACTCCGGTAGAGGTCCAAATTTGCGCCAAAGGTGCTCGGTGAGATCATTGGTAAGCCGAACGTGCTTTCGTTGATCTCTCAAGTCGGCTTCCCGAGCGAGATAGGTCTTAAAAGCGATCGGAGTGGTCCTCCGGGATATTCCGCTAGTGGACGGAGAATCGGAGTCGTCTCTCCAATGCTCCGCATCCTCCAGCTCGTCTTCGATGATCATGTTGTGCAAAATAATGCACGCGAACATGATGTCTCGGAGATGCCTCGTGTACCAGCACCGACCCGAAGCTCGGATTATTCCCCATCGGACTTGGAGCACTCCAAAGGCCCGCTCTATGTCCTTTCTGGCCGACTCCTGCATCTTCTTGAACCTCGCCATCTTTGGGTCAGTTTCAACTTTCGGCGCTTTGATCAGTGTTGGCCAAGAAAGGTAGATCATGTTGGTCAAGTAGTACCCCTTGTCATATCGGTTTCCCATGACGGTGAAGTTGCACGGTGGAGCTTTATCCTCAAGCACGTCGGTGAATAAGGACGACTGATTGAGGACGTTGATGTCGTTGTTGGAGCTGGTACACCCAAAAAAGGCATGCCATATCCACAAATCCTGCAACGCCACTGCCTCCAAGATTAAGGTAGGCACGCCTTGATCGCCGCGCGTGTAGGCACCCGCCCACCCTTTCGGGCAGTTCCTCCAAGCCCAGTGCATGCAATCCAGGCTCCCGAGCATCCCCAGAAACCCATGCCGCGCCTCGTGCATTTGGAGCAGACGTGCAGTGTCGGCAACGGTTGGCTTCCTCAAGTATCGCTCGCCGAAGAGATCGATCATTGCTCGGCAAATTTTTTTCAGACAAACCCGGCCCATGCTATCTCCGATCTTTGGGTACTCGTCGAACACATCTGCAGCACCTCCGGTTGACAGTTGTCGCACCGCCATCGTGCATTTTTCCACCGACGTCAGCTCCCATCGGTCAAGTGCATCTTGTCGATGCATGAAGAAGTGGACGTTGTCCTCCAACGTCTTGCAGATGCGCAAGAACAGATGCTTATGCATCCGAAAACGGCATCGAAAAAAGTGCTCGCCATAGGCCTGTAGGTGGGGTTGTTGGCGAAGTAGTCGGTGTGTAGGAGCGCACACGCCGCTTCACGGTCGCGGTCGACGAATGACCTCGCTCTCTTCTTCTTCTTTTTCTGCGCCGCTAAGTGTGCACAAATGTGTCGATCCACATCCGCCATCATCTCTAGTACCTCGTCGTCAGTGCCGCTGACGAGCCCATATTTTGTGCTCTTGTCATGTGTGTTTTAGGTCTAGATCGAGTCTAATTTAGTGTCTTTTGTGTCTGTTTTGTGTCTGGGAGAACACTTGAGTTGGCAGGGCAAGGAAAGGCAGGTATTGGGCAAGTCTGGAGTTAAAACATGCAAAAAGAGAAGGAACTGGCTATACGAGGCAATAACCATAGTAGCCATGCTCGTGGCTCAAGCTACCGAGGGCATAAGTCCAAATCAAGATGAAGAGCTGCTCCACTTTCAGTGGTATGGTTAATCTAGACGTTTGCATGTTTCACTCCAGAAGGCAAGGTGCAGACTACCGTGGGCAAGAGATGGCAGAAAGACTGAGGAAGGCAGAGTGCAGAGCTTGGGCAACGGTGCTGGCGCGTGCAGATTGCAGCTGATAGAGTCCTACAAGGAAACAAATTCCTTGCGATACAAGATTACGATCAGAGTTTTCTTCTACAACTACAACACTATCTTAGCGATAAGGAAGGAGATCTTTCCAACCTTATTCACCGAGCTTTACATGGAAGCAGCCGGCCCGTTCTTTAGAAGGCCCGTTTGTGGGTTTGCCCTAGTTTTTGTACTCTATATATACATGCATGCATGCGAGGCGCAGATACACTTTTTTACCGCATTCTACTTTCGAAACATTTTTACTTTCTGCAGTTTATGAACTTAGATACAATTTACGTTTATGCTTAAGTCCCAATAGGGCGAACACCTTTTGATTATCGTTATTAAATCAAGTATGATTTTCTTTATCACTTTTGCTTTCGTTATTTACTTTATGTCTAGCTAAGCTTTTAAATCCAGGTTTAGGATAGATGATGTGATGTATAACTTGTAAATCTCGTGAGGTCTAAGTGTTCTTGATAGTTGTATAAGTGTGTTCCCTGACGCGACCGTCGTTTGAGTCACGTGCAAAATACATTTATAATTTTCCTACGCCCACAGCTAAGAACAGTTAGCGGTAAGTATAGGGTCGATCCCACGAGGAGTTGGTGTAGCTTTCTCTTGGTCAGTGTGTCACTAATGGTTTGGGCTACAGACACATCTTGGCCAAACAGGAAAATAAAATTTAAACTAAAAGATAAACAAAATAAAAGATAAAGACAAACCTACGTTTGGGTGTTGAGTCAATCTACATAAACAAGACGTCTTCATCGATGCAAGAATAAACCAAGCTTAACGGACCAAGTGACTTCCTTGGCCAAGGACAACATCAGAGTGCAGCAGGAGCTTGAGAAGTTCAGAACAGAGACGAGGGGGGCCATTCAAAGCATGACCAACCAACTGACTAATTTGGTCAATGCTATGACCAGATTTGAGAAGAGGCAAGGAGAGTTACCGGCCCAACCTGAAATGCCCCCTAAGGCTCAAGTCAATGCAGTCACGCTAAGAGGAGGAAAGACGTTGCCCGATCGAGATCAGATGCTTGGTGCCGATGCTGTGCTGCCAAAGGAAAAGGAAAGAGAAGTAAAGGGCAAAGATAAGGAAGTGGATAAGGAGAAGGAAGAGGAAGTAGATGTTCCAAAATATGTTTATGTCAAGCCTAACCCTGTTGTTCGTGCTCCTTTTCCTACCAGATTGAGAAGAAACAAGAAGGATGAAGAGTTGTCCGAGATGTTCAAGATTTTTCAAAAAGTGGAAATCAACCTGCCCCTCCTCGTAGCACTTCGCAACATGCCCAAGTGTGCCAGATTTCTGAAGGAGCTTTGCTCAAAGAAGGTGAAAAGTGCAGACGAAGCTAAAGTTCTCTTGGGAGAAAGTGTTTCAGCAGTTCTGAAGCGAGACTTGCCCAAGAAGTGTGGAGATTCAGGGATGTTTGCCATTCCCTGCGTAATAGGAGATATGTAGATTGAGCGTGCCATGCTTGACTTGGGTGCGTCAATCAATGTGATGCCATTGGCCATGTACGATGAAGATGTTATGGGACCACTCAAGTCTACCAGAGTGGTTATTCAATTGGCGGATAGATCTAATGTGTACCCTGAGGGCATACTTGAAGATGTGCTTGTCAAGGTGCAGGACTTAATTTTCCCAGCAGATTTCTATGTCCTCGACATGGGCAAGACAGGAGCTAAAGCACCAGTTATGTTGTTGGGGAGGCCATTCATGAAGACTGCCAAGACTAGAATTGATTGCAACTCAGGGCAGCTAACATGTGAATTTGATGGGGAATCAGTTACTTTCAGTCTATATAAGGCAATGGAACACTCCCAAGACACGGAGATGGTCGAGTATATTGACCATGTTGATCAAGCTGTAGAAGAGGCAGTCCCTCTTCTTGGAAGTCAAGATCCCTTGGACACAGTCATCCAAGGAGGAGTTGAAGAGAGCCCGGATAATTCTTTCCAGGTTAGTCGAGCTTTGGAGTACTTAGGAGCGGAAGGAGTAGATGGACCCCGACTGTCACCATATGCCTTGCCCAAGATCAGAGATGAAGACAGATTGGTGCCTTCACTTGTTCGAGCACCTAAGTTGGAACTCAAATCTCTCCCCGCTCATTTAAAGTACATTTTTTTGGGAAAGAATGATACACTGCCAGTGATTATAAGTTCAGAGTTGAACAAGAAAGAAGAAGATGGAGTTCGAGATGTCCTTATGTGCAACAAAGATGCAATTGGTTGGACCCTTGCCGACATCAAAGGCATTAGTGCATCTCTTTGCACTCACCATATCTTGATGGAAGATGATGCTAAACCAACTAGAGATCCACAACGGAAGTTAAACCCAGCCATGAAGGAAGTGGTTATGAAGGAGTTACTCAAGCTGCTAGACTTGGGCATTATCTACTCAGTTCCAGATAGCAAATGGGTAAGTCCGGTACACATGGTGCCCAAAAAGTCAGGAATACAAGTGATCAAGAATAAGAAGAATGAGCTTGTGCCTACAAGGCTCCAAACTGGTTGGCGAATGTGCATTGACTACAAGAAGCTTAACAAGGCAACGAGGAAGGATCACTTTCCTTTACCGTTCATTGACGAGATGCTGGAAAGGTTGGCAGAGAACAAGTATTTTTGCTTCTTGGATGGATACTCTGGATATATGCAGATATGGGTTTCCCAAGAGGACCAGGACAAGACAACTTTCACTTGCCCATTCGAGACGTTTGCGTATCACCCCATGCCATTTGGTTTATGCAACGCCCCGGGCACGTGCCAAAGGTGCATGATGAGTATATTTTCAGACTTATTGAAAAATTGCATCGAGGTTTTCATGGATGATTTCACCGTCTATGGGAAGTCATTTGAGGCTTGTCTTGGGCATTTAGAGTTGGTTTTGAGCAGATGCGTGGAAAAGAGCTTGGTGTTGAACTATGAAAAGTGTTACTTTATGGTACGAGAAGGCATCATGCTTGGGCACGTGATTTCAGAAAGAGGGATACAGGTTGATAAGGCAAATATTGATGTCATTTCCAAGCTGCCTTATCCAACCAACGTCAAGCAATTGAGAGGATTTTTGGGACATGCCGGATTCTACAGAAGATTCGTGAAGGATTTTGCTAAGATTGCCCAACCAATGACGAGATTGCTCCAGAATGAAGTAGAATGGGATTTCAATGCAAATTGTCAAAGGGCGTTTGACGTGTTGAAGGAATACTTGGTCACGACACCTGTGATACAACCCTCTGATTGGGGTATGCCATTCGAGTTGATGTGCGATGAAAGTGGGTATGCCGTGGGAGCGGTGCTTGGTCAAAGGAGAGGTAAAGAAAGCCATGTTATTTATTATGCCTCTAAAACTCTTAATGCAGCTCAAATCAATTATACCACCACGAAGAAAGAGCTTTTGGCGGTTGTGTTTGCCTTTGAAAAATTCAAGTCTTATCTACTCGGAGGCAAGACAATTGTTTACACTGACCATGCAGCACTGAGATACCTTATGAATAAGAAGGAGTCGAAGCCAAGGCTTATACGTTGGATTTTGCTCTTGCAAGAGTTCGATGTGGAGATCAAAGATAAAAGTGGAGCTCAGAATTTGGTGGCGGATCACTTGAGTAGAATAGTCAGGGAAGAAGATTCCGTGCCCATTACGGAGACTTTCCCTGACGAGCATCTATACATGACGAAAGCTCAATTTCATGGAGAACCTTGGTACGCTGACATTGCCAACTTCAAAAGTACAGGAGAAGTTCCAAATGATCTTTCATACTATCAAAGGCAGAAAATTCTCAAGCAGAGTCAACACTATGTTTGGGATGATCCTTACTTATGGAAGAAGTGTGCTGACCAAGGATTAAGGAGGTGCGTGCCCGATTGGGAAACCAAGAGTATCTTGAAGCATTGCCACAACAGGGAGTGTGGAGGTCACTTTGGGCACCGAAGAACAACAAGGAAGATTTTTGATTGTGGATTCTTTTGGCCCACGATTCTAAGAGATGCTTATGAATGGTGCAAGAATTGTTTCAAGTGTCAACAAGAAGGGAATGCAACTAGGAGGGATGAGATGCCCATGACTCCAATCATGCCGGTGGAGATCTTTGACATGTGGGGATGGACTTTATGGAACCTTTGCCCAACTCAAGCGGGAATCAGTATATCATCTTGGCAGTTGATTACGTGTCAAAGTGGGTAGAGGCGAAGGCTACACCAACGAATGATGCCCGAGTGGTTGCTACTTTTCTTAAGGGGAATATTTTCAATCGATATGGGGTTCCAAGGGCGATTATAAGTGATCAAGGGACGCATTTTTGCAATGCCACCATTGACAACCTGTTCAAAAATACGGAGTCCATCATCGAGTTACCACTGCCTATCATCCTCAAGCCAATGGGCAAACAGAGCTGACAAATAGGATCATCAAGACCATATTAAGGAAGACAGTTGGGCAAAATGGAAAGGCCTGGAGTTTGCACTCGGACGATGCACTTTGGGCATACCGTACAATTTTCAAGACACCGTTGGGCATGTCGCCATACCGGTTGGGATTTGGGAAACCATGTCACTTGCCTGTGGAGTTAGATCATAAATCATATTGGGCAGTGAGGAAGTTCAATTACGATTGGAATGATATTGCTAAGGAAAGAAAGTTGCAGTTGCAAGAGTTAGAGGAGATTAAAATTGAAGCTTATGATAATGCCACTTTGTACAAGACAAGGCTGAAGAAGGCTCATGACCAGTTGATCAAGGCAAAGAAGTTTGAGCCTGGGCAAGCAATTCTGCTGTATCAGTCAAGGTTCAAGTTTATGAAGGGTAAGCTGAAGATGAAATGGACTGGACCATATGAAGTGGTGACCCAATTTCTTAATGGGTCTGTGGAGATTTATTGCCCAAAGAGCTCTAAATATTTTAGGGTCAATGGTCAGAGGTTGAAGCTTTTCTATAGAGACAAAAAGGATAAAGAGGTGGACAAGGAGGAAGTCCATGTGATGATGCCTGTCTAGGGGCAAGCAAAACTGTGTCGTGCCCACGATGTAAACTAAGACACTGGCTAGGAGGAAACCTAGTGAGTTTTTATTTTCAGTTTTTCTCTTTTCGTATTTTTTTTTCAGTAATTTATTTTAATCATAGGATAGGAGTTTTTATTTTGGAAGTGCGTTTTGTGTCTATGTGTGTAGGGCAGGTATGTAGAGAAGTTAGGCAAGCGAAGAGTTCGTGTTGGTCGAGGAGAGTCTGAGCCCGATGAATGCAAGGCAAGAAAAATAGGAGAATATGGCTGACGTCAGCACGTCCCATCCGTTGGCAGTTGCTGCAACTGCCAACTCACACGCCTATACCCTATTTTCTAGCCTACTACTATATCTCTCTCTCACAATTGTCATTCATCTTCTAAATTCAAATTGGAACTCTTCGATTTCCTCTTCCTCTCTACTTTTGCAGAAACAAAACCCTCATCACTCTCACAATGAAGAACATCCGCAGCAGCAAGGTTTTAAAATCAGCCAAAAACCCCAAGTCACCCAAAGCTACTTCAAACACTACCACGCCCACCAAAGCTTCTCGAAAACCTCCAACCAAGCCATCACCGATGTCTGGATCGTCACACATGGAGGAAGAAGATGATGTTGCACGGATGCTCACGGACATGCCTGCTCCGTCGCTCAACGAAGAAAAAACTGCCACGTCTGAGGCGGACGCATCGTTTGGCAAGGCGCTGGAGCAGGAAGAGATTGTGCTCGTCGGAGACGGCGAAGAGGATGCGGCTATGGAAGAATAGCATGATTAAGAGGCTACGGAGGAGGAACAACAAGTGAAAAAGGAGTCGGAGGAGCCTCCAACCAAGAAGGCTAAGGGGGTAGAATCTGTTACCCAGGGCAAAGAGGTGGCAACTGCGCCACCCAAGCGGCGCATCTCAGTGCCGGTCAGAGCCTCGAACCGCGGAGTAGGGAAGATACCGAAGAGGGGGATCATTGTCCCCAAGTTGGTAGATCGAAGCGCATTGGAGGAGTTGGGGGTTTGGGAAGAAGTATTGGGGTATTTCACGGCGATTGGATGAGAGAAGTTCTTAGAGTGGCAAGAGAGAGTGTACCCAGAGTTAGTGTACGAGTTTTATCAGTGTTTGCAGGTGAGAAGTCCGACGGTGGGGAATCACAACACTAAGTGCATGCAGTTTAGTTTCATGGGGCAGAATGAGGAGTTGTCGGTGAATGATATGAACCAGGCGTTGGGCCTGGAAGATTTTCGCTCGATCAGGAGTGAGGAGTACAAGGGAGCATTGAGGTACATTCCTCAATTTGATGCTGATGAGTGGGCAAGGAAATGGGCGGAGTTTAGTGATGACCCTTTCTTCAAGGCTGGCACGGCAAAGGGGCATATGATGAAGGATGATGCCTTGAGGGTGTGTCACCGGATCTTGGACTACAATTTCTTCAGGAAGAAGGATAGCAGCAATTCAGTCACGCGTCAGGAGATCTTCATATTGTCAAGCATGGTGCACAAGCAGAGGCTCAACTTTGGGGCTTTTGCTATGCACCATCTCAAAGATATAGTGAACTCCGGAAATCAGATCCCTTGCCCACTTGATGACTCGCTATGCCAAGGAGATGCACGAATTTGACGAAGCCAATACGCAGCTACAGCCAATGCAAGAGGAGCGCCTGGACCTCGCTTGCTTGACTGCCATGGGCGTATGTGGAAGAGATGATGAAGGAACGCTGGTGTTTGTGATTCCACCCGATGAGTCTGCCCAAGTTGCTGATACTATGCCTCAGCCAGTTGGAGGTGGAGTGCCCAGTGCCCCGGCGATGCCTGCCCAAGAAGCAGCAGCGGTGATGGAGCGCTTGACCAAGCTGGAGGAAAGCAATGCCAGATTGGAGCAACTTGGATTGGAGAACAAGCAAGCCCTTGCCGATATCATGAGTGCCTTGAAGAATGACCCGACCAGGTCAGGTCCTGCCCCTACCCAATGATTTTGTTCTCCCAGTTTTAGTAGTTTAGGTTTTCTTTATTTTCGTGTTTTATTTTGTGTTTTTCGTATTTTGTTTTGAGTCAAAATGTTTTTAAAAGTTTTGTTTAGAGTCTGAGTTTGTGATCTACCTTGATTTTCACTCACCTTGCCCAAGCAAAGTGTGTGGGTAAGAGAGGTAGAGTGTCTATTTTTTTGTGAGTTTTTGTTTAGAGTCAGTGTGTGCCTTTCACCCACTTTGCCCAAGCAAAGTGTGTGGGTGGAAGGAGCATATTTTGTATGCGTTTTAGAGGTCAAGCATGTTTAGGATGATTGGATAATGTGTGAGCATGACTTGATTTGGAGTTATATGAGGAGAGCATATATATATTCTATGTCCAAGCATGATCGTATGTGGATAGGGATGACAAACGAACTTGTGAACATGTTGTTGTGAGGATTTGAGCTTTACACTGCATGATTATGACCAAGCAGTTTCTTTCTTATGTGATTTTATGATGTGTTTATTTGGATGCTACCTAGAACTTGCCTGTCTACTCCTCGAGACCTCATTGACTTAGGCTAGAAGAGCTTAGATGAATTAGGCATGTTCTTTCTTTTGTGAGCCCAACGAAGCCAAAAAAGCCTGCCCAACTGAATTCCCCTTGTTAAACCCCTTTTGAGCTTTTATAATTTCTTTGATCAGATATATGCAGCCTATACACTATATCCTACCCGGTCAATAAGGACTTAGGTGCATAAGATGAAGGGAGAAAAGGGAAATGAGTTGAGCCTTTGAGAAAAATGTAAGGGCTAGGGAATAAAGGACTTAGGAAAATGAAACAAAACAAAAAAAAGAAATAAAAATAAAAAAAGAGAAAGAAAAAGAAAAAAAGAGAAGTCCTAAGTGAGTTGTGCTAAGGCCCGCAAAAATAAAAGGCAAAGGAAAAGAAGCTATGGTTGGCCGCTCCGCTTGGCCAACCTAAGACCGAATGACCTAAGCCTAGTTCCAAATACTTCCTACCCTTGCCAAAGCTAAGTTACAACCAAATAAAAGACCTAAAGAAAAGTGCTTTGAACCTAGTCTAGGAGGTGGAGAGAGTAGCAGGCAGGCGAGCTTATGGTGTGGATAAGAATGGCATATCTTGAGCATAAACACTACTCCATACACAAGAGATGAGAGTGTTGGTGAGGAATATCCTTGAAAAATGCTCACTTGTTCATTTTTGACATATTTGATGATTTGCTTGGACTGGATTATTTGCTTGAGTCGTATATGAACTGGATTATGCCCTATCTTATCTCTTTATTCTTTGATGTGCTAACCTCTATTTGTGTTTAAGTCAAGTTTGTGAGTCTTTTCTGTTTTTCTTTTGGGCAAGCCATACACCATGCCTGAGGACAGGCATGACCTTAAGTGTGTGGCTATGACGAGCCCATATTTTGTACTCTTGTCATGTGTGTTTTAGGTCTAGATCGAGTCTGTTTTAGTGTCTTTTGTGTCTGTTTTGTGTCTGGGAGAACACTTGAGTTGGCAGGGCAAGGAAAGGCAGGTATTGGGCAAGTATGGAGTTAAAACATGCAAAAAGAGAAGGAACTAGCGATACGAGGCAATGACCATAGTAGCCGTGCTCGTGGCTCAAGCTACCGAGGGCATAAGTCCAAATCAAGATGAAGAGCTGCTCCACTTTCAGTGGTATGGTTAATCTAGACGTTTGCATGTTTCACTCTAGAAGGCAAGGTGCAGACTACCGTGGGCAAGAGATGGTAGAAAGACTGAGGAAGGCAGAGTGCAGAGCTTGGGCAACGGTGCTGGCGCGTGCAGATTGCAGCTGATAGAGTCCTACAAGGAAACAAATTCCTTGCGATACAAGATTACGATCAGAGTTTCCTTCTACAGCTACAACACTATCTTAGCGATAAGGAAGGAGATCTTTCCAACCTTATCCACCGAGCTTTACATGGAAGCAGTCGGCCCGTTCTCTAGAAGGCCCGTTTGTGGGGTTGTCCTAGTTTTTGTACTCTATATATATATGCATGCATGCGAGGCGCAGATACACTTTTTTACCGCAAACTTCTTTCGAAACACTTTTACTTTCTGCAGTTTATGATCTTAGATACAATTTACGTTTATGCTTAAGTCCCAATAGGGCGAATACCTTCTGATTATCGTTATTAAATCAAGTATGATTTTCTTTATCACTTTTGCTTTCGTTATTTACTTTATGTCTAGCTAAGCTTTTAAATCCGGGTTTAGGATAGATGATGTGATATATAACTTGTAAATCTCGTGAGGTCTAAGTGTTCTTGATAGTTGTATAAGTGTGTTCCCTGACGCGACCGTCGTTTGAGTCACGTGCAAAATACATTTATAATTTTCCTACGCCCACAGCCAAGAACAGTTAGCGGTAAGTATAGGGTCGATCCCACGAGGAGTTGGTGTAGCTTTCTCTTGGTCAGGGTGTCACTAATGGTTTGGGCTCTGCACAGACACATCTTGGCCAAACAGGAAAATAAAAGTTAAACTAAAAGATAAACAAAATAAAAGATAAAGACAAACCTGCGTTTGGGTGTTAAGTCTATCTACATAAACAAGACGTCTTCATCGATGCAAGGATATGTGGTGCGTATGTGTGTCAGTGGTTATAGGCTAAAGCTATGCAGGGTCCCCATTGTCACGTCGCCACGTACGCTACATAGCCCGCCCAGCTCCATTCTTATGTTTAGGTCCTGACAGGCATACCCTAGCCAATCCTCTTGCTTGCCCAAAAGTCCCCAGGCATTCCACCTTTATAAGGCGCATATTGATCAAGCAGCATTTGGTTCTAGATGGGCCCACTCCGGCAACGAGTGAGATACGAGGACCTCTCTTCCGGCTTTCTCCAGCATTGACTCATCTTTGCAGGTCTAGGCCAAGACTACAAACCGCTCTTGCCGCTCTCGAGGAACGTAAGGCAATTGCGACGTGCACTTGATAACCCTCCTGCGATGTAGGAATCCGTATGTGCCCGAGGCTCGTTGTACTTCCGAGTTACCCATGACCACCGAACTTCTTTGAAATCATTGCCCAATGCCTCGGGAACACACATATATACAACTTTCCCCTTGCCCGAATCAACATCCAGATTTAATGCTCATGCAGCGTCATCTTGCCCAAGCACAGATTCGTATAACTACCTAGGCATAAAGTAAAGAACAAGAAAAGAAAGAACAAAATATAAAAAGTACTTGAATTAAAAATAAAGCCGAACGACACCAACATCGTCGGAAAACAAAGTACAAAGATCGTTTGCCCCCGAAGGGGCAAACTCTCGAAAACTATAAAGTAAACCCTAGAATGAGTATTACAAGAGCAAAAGATTGAAAAGATTCTGAAAGATAAAAGTTACATCTGGTTTGCTATCTAGGGGTATTTATAGATGTGAAATTCGTGGGTCTTGGAGGCTAAGCCCATTAGGTAAGTCGGTTAGCAACTAGGGTTGGGCGAGGTGTCTGCCAGCTGTCTTCCAGCAGCTTCTATTGACCAAGAGACTTTCCTTATTTAGCAGATTTTGATTTGGACAAATCTTCATGGATAAGGAAGGAAATAATTCCATCCTTATCGGCTACTTGGATAAGGTTGATCTATTACTTGCTCCCCACTCTTCCTCTTTGATCGATCTATTTCTTGCCCCGCACTCTTATCTCATAGATGCTTGACTGCCTCCCTGCCCAAGACGTGCACTTCTTCTTTTCTGCTCTGCCTTGCGCCTCACCTTCTTCACGTCTCTCCTTGCCCAATGGCCACATCCCACGCGGTACTTGATTTGGTCGGATTGTGAAGCGGAACAGCCTTAGTGTTGAATGTGCGCTTCTTTGCCCAAGCTGCAAACTCCATTTCCTTGCCCAATGTGCCTTGTATCTGTGCCCAGACTTCTCTCGCGGAATATGGTCATATCTTGCCCCTTCCTTCTCTTTTTCATCATTGGTTGTCCTGTTTGTCCCTGCCTTCACAATGTGTCCTCCCAAACACTAAAGACACACAAAAAGACACAAAACGACTCGATCTAGACCTATAACAAGACTCAAAAAGAGCACAAAATTTGGGCTCGTCATTCCCGATGCATTGGGCAACGATTCCAAAGAAGTTCAGTGGTCACAGGTAATTCGAAAGGCCAACGAGCCCTGGGCACATACGGATTCCTACATCGTAGGAGGGTTATCAAGTGCACGTCGTAATTGCCTTACGTTCCTTGAGAGCGGCAAGAGCGGTTTGTAGTCTTGGCCTAGACCTGCAAAGATGTGTCAATGCTGGAGAACGCTGAAAGAGAGGTCCTCGTATCTCACCCGTTGCCGGAGTGGGCCCATCTAGAACCAAATGCTGCTTGACCAACATGCGCCTTATAAAGGTGGAATGCCTGGGGACTTTTGGGCAAGCAAGAGGATTGGCTAGGGTATGCCTGTCAAGACCTAAACGTAAGGATGGAGCTGGGCGGACTATGTAGCGTACGTGGCGACGTGACAGTGGGGACCCTGCATAGTTTTAGCCTATAACCACTGACATATATGTGCAACAAATATCTTTGAACCGATGATCAAGATAAAGTTATACTCATTGATTTGAAACCTAAATCTGGATTGTTTTTATTACTGATCTTTTTGCTTGTCAAGTTACAGTTATTTACTTTTGGAGTTTGCCAAAGGTGATAGTGACAGTTACCCAAGGCCATAGTAGATAGATACTCAACACAATCTTTTTGTGACCCAACCAGAGATTATCGCGAGCAACTCCCTGTGGGATAGACCCTGTACTTGCCAACTAGCTGTTCCTAGGGGGTAGTGATGGTCCCGATACGAGTTCTGGTGTATGGGGGGGGGGGGGAGGAGGGGAGGAATACACCAGTTAGGAATTTTAAAACAACCCCCTGAAAAATTATGACAACTGAGTAAGACGACTCAGCTGGAATCACAACTGAGTGATAAAACTCAGCTGGAAGAGTGGTGCTATGCGGAATGTGGTGGATAAAAATAACTCGTATAAAACAACTCATGCTCAGATGCAAGGTCGGTCAATAACCAAATCAGTTGAAAATGTAAAGATGCAGTTTTGAGTGCTGGTTAGTTGGTCAGTTGGATATGCAAAAAGTAACTGAACAGAAAACACAAACACACAAAGGATTTACGTGGTTCGGAGAGAACTCCTACGTCCACGGGGAGTTGTGAGTCCACACAACTCAGTCCAAATTCTTTAGGACAGCTACCAAAAAGCTTACGCGGGCTTTGCAACCGTTCAGATAAATTTGCGGGTACTTATCAACCTTACAGATAAGTTTACGAGTACTTATCAACCTTTCTACTCAATTTCGGGAAGAGCAGGATCCTAACAATCTTTTTAGGGGATGTGTGAAATGGTGGGTTTTCCAACTACTAGCTCGAACAAAGAAGTGAGCTAGGATCTAAGCTTGAACGAATGAAGACTCAAACTAAGATCGAAAACACCAAGACAGATTCTAACACTCTATGAACTCTTAACTTGTGATGTTCTTAGAGAATATTTTCAGTTTTGCTTGTGTGCAGGATATCGTCGTTCTTTTGCTCTTTAGTCTTTTCTCGCACTTGTCTGTCTTCTATCTTGATGAATGAATGAATGCCTCTATTTATAGGCGGAGAGAATCAACTAGCCGTTGGAGGAGCCGTGGATCTCTGTTCTGTGAAAGCGATGGCTTGTTTCTCATCTCTGCAGATTTTCCCAATTTGGTAACTGTGAACTTCTGCTTTCCTTCTGAGACAACCTTGTGTTGGGCCAAATGAGGTAATGACAGAACGTCAAACCTTCACGTGACTTCCTATTTGAAATTCAAATTTCAACCTTTTTCTTTCAACATTGGTTAGTCGGTTGAGACATTCGATCTTCATCGAGTGGTCTTCAGCTGATGTTCCATCTGATCGCTACCTTCATCTGACATTCTGTCTGAAGAGGAACAGTTGAACCTTCAGCTGCCTTGAACTTCATGTTGTCGATCTATCAGATTGAGTCTTGCAACTGATGTTCCACATCTGAACAGTTGGCTTGAACACTCAGTTGTCTTTCTTCCATCTGATGTTCTGGATCAGATCGGTTGGCTTGAACGCTCAGTTGTCTTCTTTACATCTGATGTTCTGGATCAGATCGGTTGGCTTGAACGCTCAGTTGTTTTTCTTCCATCTGATGTTCTATCTGAGTAAAGCCATGTTGCCGTCTTCAGCTAGAGTCCTGTAAAGATAAAATCTCAACATTGCTCAAACAGCGAGCCTAAATACTAACATTAGGATCTGGCAACATCTACTCGGTTGGGGTCAGTTGGTTTTGGAATCAATCAAAACTTTACTAAATTTCCCAACAATTTCCCCCTTTTTGATGATGCCAAAACCCTACTGATCTAAACCCTACTGACCTATCTAAAATCTCAGCTGAAATTCTAGACAGTCTATAGATTAAACATCAAAGGGTTAGCACAGTTATAACATGATATTGAGATAACTTTGCGATTCAGAGATTGGACAACTAGAGATTGTACATTAAGGTGAATCGGATATATGATGAAAGTTTTCATTACAACTGATGTTTACACAGAAATGCACAAAAAATAAAAAATACATCAGTTGCTCAAAAACTCTAACTTGGCTAATACTTCAGCCCATACTTTCCAAAAATCCTGACAAAAATATCTCTCTTGGTATCTGACTCCTTCGATATATCCACTCCATGTTCCTGACACACTCTTCTTGCCTCAGCTGCGATCTTCTGTCGGTTAGGATTTCTTGTGTCTGGAATGAATGGAGGAAGATAAGTGACCTTCTGAGGGACAGGGACGGTGTTCATATCCAGCTTAGCATCAATCATAGCACGTCTGAACTGTCTGAACATGCCCGGATCCCCAGAGTGCAGCTCGGTCAGGGCTTCCTTGAAGGCTCTTCTGGGATCCTCAGTTGTGTACACCTTCCTGTAATAGAAATCATTCACAAACTCTTGCTTGAATGATTCCCAATCGTCATTCCATTCAGCTGGCATCCATCTGTCGACATGTTTGAAGCGTCCTTGTAGCTTGATCTTTCCAGGCAGTCTCTGTTGCTTCAACCTTGCTTCAGCCTTTACTTGATGTTTCTCAATGCGTCGTCGGCTGCGGGAGGCAATATTCCTGTCCAAGTTGTTGGTAACCTTGTAAGCTCTTCTTCACACTTGTTGACTCTTGTAGCTTGGTTGGCTGCGAATTTCTTTATCCATTCAGGATTCATGTAATCCTTCTCCGGAACATCCATAGCTTTGGCAGCAGCAATACACTCTTCGGTTGTAATACCGTCGAGTTCAGCATCGAGCTCGGCTGCAATCTCGGCTATGGAGTTGTAGGAAACTCCATACTCTTTTGCCTGCTCCAGGTCCTTTGCCATTTCATCTCCGCCGACAACAATGGATTTTAGCTTTTGTTGTTTCTTGTCGGTTGGCTTCGGAGCGGACTTCTTCTTCTGAGCTGTCTTCTTCTTCAGCTGAGATTCCTTCCCGGCTGGTATCTCTTTTTCAGCTTCTTGTATCTCAATTTCCTGGGTCTCATCTTCCCCAATCTCATCTTCCCCTTTTTTGGCATCAGCAACAAGGCTTGCGACTGAGCCATCCAGAGAAGTGAGTTTCATTTCAGCTTGCTGAATTCGGTTGAAGAGTTCATCAACAGCGCTCTCCACATCAACCTTCTTCGCCAGTTCATTATCGCGGTGCTCTTGATCAGCTTTCTGCATTGCAGCGAAGGTTTCAGTGACTTCGGTTTGGAAAGCGACGAACTCAGCCCATCTGGATTCGAATCGAGAATCCCATTATTCATCTTGCGTCTGTTGAGATTTGGCAAGATTGGATTCAGATATGGACTTGAGCACGTTCAGTTCTGATTTGATTCCCAGAACAGATGTCTTCAGGTCGGTGAAATCCTTGCTGGTGGATGTTGAGAGATCATCCAACTTCATCTTCAGCGCATCTTGTTCTTCCAGCAACTTCTTGTGTTTCTCCTCCTGAGCTTCCATCATCCTCAGCTATTCGTCTCGGTTGAGCTGGATGTTGGCAAGCATCTCCTTCCTCAGTTGATTGACCCTCTCAGCGATCAGCTCGCATATTTCATCTGTGGAGGGTGCTGGCTGATCAGCTGGAGCTGGTTGTTCAACTGGTGCTGGCTGTTCAACAGTAACCATGGCTTGGCGATTGGCCAGGTACTGTTGAAGCTCTTCTTCCTCCAGCTTGGCTGCTGCGGCGACTGCGTCAAGGTCATCGACGTATTCAACAGACTTGACCAGCATGTTGTCAAGGAAGGCGACACAATCTTGTTCGGCTGTCTCCCTTGTGTCTCTTCCTTCTGCCTTGTTGATATCCAGTCGACGAGTCAGCAGTGCAACCTTGTTGTTGTACGCAACTTCAAGGTTAGTGTAATTGAAATACTCCCTTATACGCGACTCATCGGCCTTGAGCTGGTCCCAGCTGTGTATCCTGATGTTTTCTTCTTTGACATACCAGTGGCTGAATATGATGTTGAATTGATACAACAGCTCAGTTCCAAGCGTGGCAAAAGTGGGCATGTCGCGCGCCTCGGAGAACATTCCGATCAGCTTCTGAAAGCAGTAGGCCAACTTGCCTTCATGTTCCAGCGCGACAGCTCGACGATCAGCTTCTTCGTTGATGGGGGAGGGAGATAGATTTTCATATGGAATCGGTTCAAGGGTTTCCTCAACATTAGCCAAAGAAGTGGTCGCAATGTTGGCATCGAGCGGGGAGCTCGGAATTTCTGACTGTGTGGGGATGTTGGCATCGAGAGGTTCCTCAACATTGGCCGAAGAAGTGGTCACAATGTTGGCATCGAGCGGGGAGCTCGAAATTTCTGACTGAGTGCGGTTGAGAGAATCTCTTTGGGCTGTACGACATCAGCTCCTGCCGTGGGGGAGGTTGGAAGATCTTCGGATTCCTTGGATGAAGAAGAAGCATCCGAGGACATGTTCGGCTCATCTTCCGGATCGGTTTCCACCCCTTCCATCTGATCTTGATGGGGAGACCTCTCCTTCCCTGTTCCACTTTCGCGAGGAACAATTTCAAACGCATCCTTGTCAACTGAGTGACTCGACTCAGATGGTTCCTCCTCAGCTGGTACCTCCTCAGCTGGTTTTGCAACTGACTTCTTCTTGATACGAAGCCTCAACTTCTTCTTAGCTGGCTCTTCCTCTTTCTCCTTATCTGACTCATCTCTGAGTCGGCGAGTAGCTGTTGATTTTGAAGTGCGGCCGACAACTGGAGGCAGCTCCTCAGCTGTATCTTTTTCCTCAGCTGATTTAACAGCTTCCCTTTTGTCTTTAGGAGTATAAACACTCCGAATCACATCCAGAGCCTTCTTGGCTGTTGGGAACAACATCTGTCTCTTGACTGGGGTCTCCTCACAGTCTTCCCACACCATGTTCTGATCCTTCGTGGCGAGAAGGATCAGGGCAGAAATTTTAACTCCGAAGTTGAGAGTTCCCTTAACACTCAACAAGTTCTCTCCAGAGTCAGTTCTGGTTTCTGTAATCTTCTGCTTTTCCATTATCAACTGGTGTTCGAAGAACTTGAACCAGTTGATGTTGTGCTTGTGCTTGTGCTCCAAAGCAATCAGCTGCTTGAGCTTTGGTCGGCTGATGTCCCCAAAAGCTCCGCTGTATCCAAAGATGACCTTGGATACAACATCGAACAGAAGTCGATGCTCGGGTTTCAACTTCGTTCGCTGCATGTTGCTCCTCAATTTTTCTGGAGTGATGAGAGCATTCTCAAGAAATTGATCAGCATCTGCATCGGTGATGTTCTCGACGGTGTCCGTGGCGGTCAGATTTGGTGGAATGATGGAGCGTAGCATATCAGAAACTGGTATGGAGGCGGTGACACGGCGAATCGTTCTGGCAGGAACGTCGCGCTGTCGACAAGATATTTCTGAAATGAGGCCATCTCGGCTGTCGATGGGAGATTTCAGGTTTAAGTAGAATTCCCCGACCTGTCGCCTGAGTAGGTGAGTGGGGAAGAGCGTTGTCCACTCAAGAAGACCGTTCTCCCTGAGAAGTTCGGCGAGGGGGGATAACACCGGCGAGTCCAGTGCGTCTTCTGACAGAATCTGCTCGAAGTGAATTTTAGAGAGCATCATATCAAAAGACTTCTCGTACGAAGAAGGAACTAGTGCTGGTCCAGAGGATGCCATCTTCTTTCCTTGCGAAGAAGCTTTTGGTGCTATTTAATATTGCAGTGAAGTATATATATAGAGTGAAAGAACTTAACAGAAATGGTGAGACAGAATTAGAGACGAAGATGAACAGTTACTGTAGATAAACACAAATGTAGAAGGTAAGAAATCACTTCCTGATTTTCCGCCTTTTATAGGTTAGTGAGTCGATTGAAATCGATGGCCAAGGTTGAATGGCGCGAATCCATCAACGACTGAGATCTCGCGACTGTTGACTAGCTTTGACTTGACGTTGAATTCCGAGTTCCAATACGCGCGAGTGAGAAGGTGAACTATTTTTATGTCAGCCCAGTCGCACTATAAAGTAAGGCTATTGATGTTCAGCCGTATTTTACATTAAATGCGCTATGATGACTATTTTAATCTAACTAACATGCTCAGGAATGTTTGAATTTATTTCTAACATTCTCATTTAAGACACAAACACCTTCAGCCATAAATGATACCTGCCAGCTGATGTCGGAATCAGCTGTGTTCTAATGTTGCGACATACCATCAGCTGACTCGAGTTCGTCTGTTCAGCTGACGTCTGATGTCTTCGGTTGGCGATCCGCATCTGAGATTCCCCCTTCATCTGAGCTTCCCCCTCAGATGGATATCTATCTCTTCACCTAGGCTGATTCCTCATCTGATGGATCCAATATTCCAAGTAGATCGCATAGCATCTTGAATCGTGCTTCGGCTAGAGGTTTGGTGAAGATATCAGCTCTCTGAATCTCAGTTGGAATCTTCTCCATAGATACGTCCTTCTTCTCAATATGATCTCGGATAAAATGATGTCGGATGTCAATGTGCTTCGTCCGAGAATGGTGAACAGGATTCAAAGAGATAGCAATGGCACTTGAGCTATCACAATGGATGGGAACCTGTCTAGTTGCTACTTCATAATCTCTCAGTTGTTGCTTGAGCCACAACACCTGCATGCAACAACTACCGGCAGCCATATATTCTGACTCGGTTGTAGAAGTGGCAACACATGCTTGTTTCTTGGAGAACCATGAGACTAACTTGCTTTCCATGAACTGACAGTGTCCAGATGTGGACTTCCTGTCCAACCGATCTCCGGCTAGATCCGCATCTGAGTATCCGGACAGTTGGATATTGTCGTCAGTTGGGTATCACAATCCAACATTAACAGTACCCTCCAGATACTTAATAATGTTCTTTGCTGCCAACATGTGTGCTTCCCTTGGATGAACTTGGAACCCAGCACACACTCCAACCGCGTAAGATATGTCTGGCCGACTGGCGGTTAGATATAGCAAAGAACCAATAATCCCTCTATACTTACTGGCATCCACGAGTTTTTCATCAGATCCGGGTTCAATCTTCCAGTTAGTATTCATCGGGATCCGTGTGGTTTTACTTGACTGCAAACCGAACTTTGCGATGAGCTCCTTTGTATATTTGGACTGCTTAATAAAAATCCCTTTTGATGACTGCTTCACTTGTAGTCCAAGAAAATAATTCATCTCGCCCATCATCGACATCTCGAATTTCTCCTTCATGAGGGTTGAGAATTTCTCGCACAGCTCCTCCGACTTGGAACCGAATATGATGTCGTCAACGTAGATTTGCACAACAAGTATGTCTTCTCCAACTTTTATGGTGAACAGTGTTTTGTCAACTGACCCTCGTTTGAACCCCGAGTTCAGAAGAAAACCACAGAGAGTGTCATACCAAGCCCTAGGTGCTTGCTTAAAACCATAGATAGCTTTCTTCAACTTATACACACTTCCATCACCAGTCTCAAAACCGGGAGGCTGTTCCCTGCACTCAAAAGCAGATTCATCAAAACTAACATGAGGTGTTATCTCCACAACACGAGAACTGTTGTTAAAAACTCTATAAGCCTTGATCCGAGCAGCATATCCGAGAAATATGCCTTTCGAAGCCTTGGCATCAAAAGTTTTCAACTGAGTCTTCCCATTGTTGTGAATATAACACTTAGAACAAAAAACGCAAAAATATGAAATATCAGGCTTTCTGCATCTCCATAGTTCATATGGAGTCTTTCCCAACCGCTTGGTCAGAAGAGACCGGTTCTGGGTGTAGCAAGCTGTGTTGATTGCCTCAGCCCAAAATCTCTTTGGCAGAGCTGAGCTTGTCAACATGGATGTAGCCACATCCTTCAGCGTTCGGTTCCTTCGCTCGGCTACTCCATTCTGTTGTAGAGTACGCGCAGCCGATGTTTGATGAGTGATTCCGTGCTTCTCGCAGTATTCGATGATGGTTTCATTTAGGAACTCGGTTCCACGATCTGATCGGATAGAAATGATTTTCATCTCTTGTTGGTTAGATATCCGATCCATCAACTTGGGTAGCTCATCTCGGGTTTCACTCTTGTGACGCATGAAAATGGTCCACGTGTACCTAGAGAAATCATCAGTAACAACAAGTGTATACTCGTTACCATTCATGCTCTTGGGTGTAACAGGCCCGAAGAGATCCATATGGATCAGCTGCAATACTCGGTCGGTTGAGGGAATCGTTTTCAACCGAAAGGAGGATCTAGCGAGCTTTCCCAGCTGACAAGCACTGCAGATATGTGTTGGTGAAAACACAAGGTTCGGAATACCCTTTGCATGTTCCTGTCTTGCAAGTCGGTTCATTGTCTTGAAGTTCAGATGGTTGAGCCTTTTGTGCCACAGCCAGCTCACATCTGAACTGCTCTTTGATAAAAGACATGTGTCAGGAGGACTACTATTCCAATCTGCATAGTAGACATTCCCGGTTATGGATCGATTTTCCAACAATATGACTTGCTTTGTTCTAACATTTTTGACCCTGTAGCCCTGCGCATCAAACTTGATAGAGAAACCATTATCACAGAATTGGCTGATGGAGAGCAAGTTATGCTTCAATCCATCAACATATGAAATTAGAAATAGATACATGATTGGTTTCAAGGGTACCGTAGCCTTTGGTGTGACCTTTTGAGTTGTCACCAAATGTAACAGATGGTCCTTCCTTCTCCACGAAACTTCCAAGCAAATCCCTCAGATTTGTTATGTGTTTCGAGCATCCACTGTCCATCACCCACATGGTATGTGATGCTTTATTCTTCCTCAGCTATTCCTCCTGCTCCTGCACAGAGAAACACGCTTAGGTCCCCAATTTTAGTTGGGTCCTGGAGGGTTAGAACCAGTTCCCCCTTGAACTGTGGGTCGCTTTTCCCTGTAGATTCGGATAGATTTGTCATTCCAGATTATCTTTCCTTCTCCATCAACTATAATAACACCTCGGTCATCCTTAGGCTTGTTGTTATTATTGATGTTCTGTTTCTTGGGAGGAGATTGATTTCTCCCATTGTGGGCTTTAGGAGGAGAGGCGTTCCCCCTGTTTTGCTGACGTTTCTGACCCTGTTGGTTTTGCCTATGAGGTCGGACGTCAGTTTGGAATCTTTGTGGCTGAGTTTGATTCCATAGTCCTGGCTGTTGACGACAGCTGTTCATGCCCGGTTGTCGATTCATGTTCTGGCATGAATATCCGCAGCTGTTGGAACTTTTCCACATTGGTTGACTCTGATTGAACCTCTGGTTGTTCTGATGATGGAACCGATGTTGATTCTGATGGTTGAATTCCTGTTGGTTCTGTTGATTCCATCCCTTCTGAGGTCGGTTCAGAGGTCGGTTCTGAGGTCGGTTCTGATTGTATCTCCGACGTCTCTGGTTCCTCTTCTGAGTCCTGGAACATTTCCCCTCGGTTGTTATCCCAACCGATGGATTCTTCAGTTCTCCAACCACAACTCCTTTTCCTTTCTCGGTTGCATTTTCCTTAGCTGGTTGTGCTTGCTGTGACGTGGAGGTTGGATTAATTTGGAAAGTTGCAGACTTAACCGAATTTGGTTTGGCAACCGTGACATCCACAGCCTTGACAAAGGTTGCGGGTGGAATTCCAGAGTCCTTGACCATGTCGTAACCGAGTCCAGACACGTCATCCATTTGTCTTTGGTAACTGATGAGATTCTCGATGATTTTGGATGATTGATATAGCTTTATCAGGTTGTCCTTCTCAGTTTGTAGATCCTTGAGAAGAACAGCTATATGCTCGGTCTGTGCGTCTGACTTCTTCATCAGCTGGTAGATCTGTGCCTCTTGCTTGTTCAACTGCTCATGTTGCTCCTTGATCTGCTTCTTCAACTCCTCATCGGTTGGAGCCTTAGTTTGGTTGACCACATTCAGTTGACTTTTGAGATCATCAATCTCTTTGGTTTGACTTTTAATCAGATCGTCCTTTTCGTTTAAGGATTCTTCAAGTCTGACAAACTGTTCTTGAAGATTCTTAAACTCAACCGATTGCTGATGCAATTCCTCACTGAGTTCTAGGAAGTCACCCCAAGAGGGTTCCAACTCTTCATCTACTGTTTCCTGCATGTTAGTAGCATTGGAAGAATTTAAATTAACTGGACTAGAATGTACCTCAGCATCATCCTGGTCAGTTCCAAATGCCATGAGACATTGATCCTGTCCGATAGCGTTGTTGGTGGAAGTCAGCTCGTCCTCATCTTCGGTGTCGGTGAAGATGTCCATGTCGTCAGCTGCTTCTTCTGCAACCATGGCCTTGTTCTTTGCATTTTGCTTGGCCCTCAACACTTCTCTATCTTTCTTCGAAAGATCTGGACAATCAGCTTTGAAGTGTCCCTCTTTGCCGCATTCAAAGCAACTGTTGGTTACAGGCTTTGAGTTATCTCGAGTTCGGTTGGATTTATAGAACCGTTTGTATTTTCCGAACCGAGTATCCATGTCAGCTAGCTTCTTTGACAAGGCGGCTATACTCTGTTGCAGCTCTTATCTGCTCGGCTCCTTCGAAGCTGTGTCCGCAGATCTTGTTGCCATTGATGTTCGCGGTTTGCAATAGTCAGCTCGAAGTGCTACTGTCTTTGTTGCTGAACCAACATCCTCATGTCGACTCGTCTGCACTGAGGACTGAGTTGATCTTCGTCGGTTCACCTTGTACTCATTTCCTTTCAGAATCGAGAACAGTCTGTCAGTTCCCATCTCTCCTAGATCAGCTCGGCTTTCATGAATGTTGGTGAAGGTATCCCACTCAGCTGGTAGGGCTTGTAATACTTTGAGGTTGATTTCTCTCAAAGTATATTTTCCTCGTCGGATAGACTGAATCCTTCGGATGATATCCATGAACCGAAGCTCCAACTGATCAATGGTTTCATCGACTCTTAGACAGAAGTTGTCAAAATCTTGACAAGCATGGGAGAATTTGTTCTCCTTGGTTTCGTCACTCCCTTCACTAAGAGATGCCAAAATATCATACATCTCCTTAGTTGTGTTGCACTCTTCTATCCAAGGAAGATAGTCTTGTCCAACTGTGGACATGATAGTGCTCTGAGCCCAGATATCCAGCTGGCTCACTTTTGCTTCCTCTGGAGTAAAATCTTCTGTCTTTTTCTCAACCATCACCTCAGTTGCATCCCCATCATTGGGATTTGTAGGAGTGCGAATGATTTTTTCCATGATGGTGATCGGTCCGGATGTAATCACTTGTTGCATACGATGATGCTTGGACAGCAGAATCTTCTTCATCTGAGTTTTCCAGGATGTATAGTTCACAACCGAGAACATGACGACAATCTTGTCTTTAACATCCATCTGCACACAACAAACAGACAACAAATGCAAGCAGAAATGCACTAGCGTGAAAAAGATCTATTCAGTTGAAAACTGAAGAAAAACACCTCGATTCACACCTCGTGAAACAGAGTCAGCAGTCTTTTGAACCACTGCTCTGATACCACTTGATGGTCCCGATACGAGTTCTGGTGTATGGGGGGGGGGGGGGAATACACCAGTTAGGAATTTTAAAACAACCCCGTGAAAAATTATCACAACTGAGTAAGACGACTCAGCTGGAATCACAACTGAGTGATAAAACTAGCTGGAAGAGTGGTGCTATGCGGAATGTGGTGGATAAAAATAACTCGTATAAAACAACTCACGCTCAGATGCAAGGTCGGTCAATAACCAAATCAGTTGAAAATGTAAAGATGCAGTTTTGAGTGCTGGTTAGTTGGTCAGTTGGATATGCAAAAAGTAACTGAACAGAAAACACAAACACACAAAGGATTTACATGGTTCGGATAGAACTCCTACGTCTACGGGGAGTTGAGAGTCCACACAACTCAGTCCAAATTCTTTAGGACAGCTACCACAAAGCTTACGCGGGCTTTGCAACCGTTCAGTTAAGTTTGCGGGTACTTATCAACCTTACAGATAAGTTTACGGGTACTTATCAACCTTTCTACTCAATTTCTGGAAGAGCAGGATCCTAACAACCTTTTTAGGGGATGTGTGAAATGGTGGGTTTTCCAACTACTAGCTCGAACAAAGAAGTGAGCTAAGATCTAAGCTTGAACGAATGAAGACTCAAACTAAGATCGAAAACACCAAGACAGATTCTAACACTCTATGAACTCTCAACTGGTGATGTTCTTAGAGAATATTTTCAGTTTTGCTTGTGTGCAGGATATCGTCGTTCTTTTGCTCTTTAGTCTTTTCTCGCACTTGTCTGTCTTCTATCTTGATGAATGAATGAATGCCTCTATTTATAGGCGGAGAGAATCAACTAGCCGTTGGAGGAGCCGTTGATCTATGTTTTGTGAAAGCGATGGCTTGTCTCTCATCTCTGCAGATTTTCCCGATTTGGCAACTGTGAACTTCTGCTTTCCTTCTTAGACAACCTTGTGTTGGGCCAAATGAGGTAATGACAGAACGTCAAACCTTCACGTGACTTCCTATTTGAAATTCAAATTTCAACCTTTGTCTTTCAACATTGGTTAGTCGGTTGAGACATTCGATCTTCATCGAGTGGTCTTCAGCTGATGTTCCATCTGATCGCTACCTTCATCTGACATTCTGTCTAAAGAGGAACAGTTGAACCCTCAGCTGCCTTGAACTTCATGTTGTCGATCTATCAGATTGAGTCTTGCAACTGATGTTCCACATCTGAACAGTTGGCTTGAACACTTAGTTATCTTTCTTCCATCTGATGTTCTGGATCAGATCGGTTGGCTTGAACGCTCAGTTGTCTTCTTTACATCTGATGTTCTAGATCAGATCGGTTGGCTTGAACGCTCAGTTATTTTTCTTCCATCTGATGTTCTATCCGAGTAAAGCCATGTTGTCGTCTTCAGCTGGAGTCCTGTAAAGATAAAATCTCAACATTGCTCAAACAGCGAGCCTAAATACTAACATTAGGATCTGGCAACATCTACTCGGTTGGGGTCAGTTGGTTTTGGAATCAATCAAAACTTTACTAAACTTCCCAACAGATAGGCATAGGAGTGAAATACAAATTGTATTTTATCGCAGCTTAAACGACGGCTGCGTCAGCCGCCCTCGACATATTCGAATGACGAAGATGACAAACTCGATGAAGACATTTTTTTAGAGTTAAATTTGAGAGAGAAAGAGGTTGTATTTTTGTTGTGGGATGAATGAGGGATGAGAGATTGTATTTATAGTGGAGGAAAAGAAAAAAAAAATTAAATCGGCATTTTAGCCGTTGAAACGCGCAACATTCGATTTTTTCAATTTTTTTTTGTTTACACGCGCTCTTAATTTTTTTTTTAAATCCAAAAATGCCGCGCGTGCAAGCCACGCGCTGGCTTAGAGCCGGTCTCGTGCGTTCGAGCCGATCTCGAGCCACACGGGCTTGCAACGCCACCGCCTTAATGCCGCCCCGTCTCGAGCCGCCTTCGAGCCACGCCTTCGAGACGGCGTTGCGGCCAGTCTAAAATATAAGTTTATTACCTACCATTTGAGTTGCTAGTTTTGTACCAGCTCGAAAGCAGGCCCAATTGTAAACCCAATGGGCCAATGGGTTAGCCTATCTGCTAAATGTGTTCGATCGATCTTAATAATATATTGTTAGAAGAACACAAAAGATTATAACAATAACAATTAATTATACGGACTCCTCAACTGAAAAAATAAAAATGTCATACAGTGCTGCTTCCCTACCCATCGGTAGTATTATAAATAATGGATATGAAAAATAGTAAAATCTAAATCCAAAATAGAAGATTAGGCTAACCAATACGTATTAAATGAATAAATAAATACTCCCATCCATCCACGTTCCTAGTGTGTGCTTGACACGAGTTTTAAAAAAAATTGATAAAATTATTGTGAGTTAAATAAAAGTAGAGTTGAAGGGTAGTCAAATAAAATTATTGTGTGTGGGATATAAGTAAAACTTGGTAAATAATGGAAATAATGAAGGATATAATGGTACATAAAGTGGAATAGGGCACATTTTCATAGACAAAAAAATGGAATAAGTAAGACACATTTTCGTAGACGGAGAGAGTACTATATAAAAACAATATAAAATACAAAAATCTACAATTACAAATGGTAGGATGATGGTCATGTGTCAAAAGAAAATTACAAAAATCGTAATATTTTATTTGTGTATAAAATAATATAAAAAAAATTGTGACAAAATAGTTGACTGATTTTTTATTTAATTGATACTCCCTCCATCCATGATAAGTGTGATCCGGAGGGAGTGACACGGGTCTTAATAAATAAAGGAGAGTAGGGAAGAATAAACGAGAGTGAGTGAAAGTGGGGAAAATAGTTGTGTTAATTTTAGTGTAATGAAAGAGAGTGTGCGAGAGTGGGAAGATAAAAGAATAATATATTAAGTGGGGCTATTTCCATTTACGGAAAAGTCACACTTATTATGAAATGTCGAGAAAGGAAAGAATGCTACACTTATCATAGACGGAAGGAGTAGATATATTTAATTGTCCATAAAAAGCATTAGAGAATACGACTATACTTAAAGAGATCCGTCATTTCTCATATGTGAAAGCATCTCCAAAATATAGAAATCGAAGTAAACAAACATTGCACACTAATGTCTCTCTTTTCTTTTTGTTCTGTCCCATTTTTTTTAAATATAAATATTTAACCCATTAAAAATGATGAGACCTATCATATATTTAACTCTATAATCGTGCCATAAATTAGGAGTTATTATCAACGGGATGAAGGGAGTAGTATTCAACAGTTTTACTATCATCTTGTTATTTCATATTACTAGTTTGAACTAAGAGGGTGTTTGGCTGAGGCTATAAGCTCCTTAAAATAGCTTATAAGCTCTTAAACAACTTATAAATTGTTATAAAGTGTTTGGCAAAAAAAGTTGTTGAAGAGCTTAAAAGCTCCAAAAAAGAGCTCTAAGAGCTTCTAAGCTCCATAAAAGAAAAAGTACCTCTACCCTAACTTTTTTTCCTGAAGATGTTATAAACAACACTAATTCATTTATTGTCACCCTATTTCATTTTATTTTACGTTTAATTAATAATCTAAAATAAATAAATACATAAATAAATAATTTTTTTTCCAGAATTTTACCTAATTTTTTTTTTCTATCTCCTCTCTCTCATTTCTCTAATTTTTTTGGCAAAATTGGATAAAAATACCCGATTTTATACCAAAATTTAGTTTTTTGACAAACCTTTTAATTGTAGCAAAAAATATATCAACCTTCCAATTTATTGTAATGTCTGTCTGGTGATGATTTCCGGCTAAATCGATGCTGATGTGGATCTCCGAAAAGTTGAGATGGCAGGAAAAATTAGATAAAAATACCCGACCTTATACCGAAATCTGGTTTTTTGACAAACCTTTTAATTGTAGCAAAAAATATGCGACCTTTCAATTTGTTGCAATGTCTGTCTGAATTCAATTTGTGAAAAAAAAATTAATGGTGACGTGTACAATTCATAATGACGTGACATTCAAAACGATGCTGTTTTAACTAAAACGACGTCGTTTTGATTAAGAATTAAAAAAAAAAAAAAAGTGGGGATGGAGGTGGGATTTAAGGCGGCGTAGTTGCACTCGTAGCCGGTGACGCCGTTGATTGAGGCCATGGTGGAGAAGGATGGATGGATGGATGGATGGATGGATGACTGTGGGGATGGTGTATGCGGCGGAGAAGAGGCAAGGGGTTGGATGAAAGAGATAAAGAGTAATATTTTAAAATGATGTGTAATATTTTTAAATGAGGTGGAATTTTTAAATGATGTGTAATATATTATTTTTTGTTTTTTAATTCTTAATCAAAATGACGTCGTTTTGAACGCCATGTCATTATGAATTGCACATGTCACCATTAATTTTTTTCCCAAATTGAATTCGAACGAACATTACAACAAATTGAAAAGTCGCTATATTTTTTGCTACAACTAAAAGGTTTGTCAAAAAAATCAGATTTCGGTATAAGGTAGGGTATTTTTATCTAATTTTCCATGCCATCTCAGCTTTCCGGAGATCCACATCAACAATGATTTAGCCGGAAATTGTCACCGGACAGACATTACAACAAATTGGAAGGTTGATATATTTTTTACTACAATTAAAAAATTTGTCAAAAAACCAAATTTTAATATAAAATCGGATATTTTTATCCAATTTTACCTTTTTTTTCTCTCTAAATTTTCTTCTCTCTCCTCTACTCTCTTCTCTTTTTCTTTTCTTTTAATCTCCTCTCCCCTCTCTCCTCTCTCTAATTTTGTTTTCTCTCTGGCTTTTCCTTTTTCTGCTCTAATTTCTCTCTTTCTCTTTTATTTTTTTTTTCTCTCGCTCTCGATCTCTTTTTTGTCTTCTCTACTCTTTCTGCTCTCTAATTTTGTTTAATCTCTATTCTACGATTTTCTTCTCTCTTTTTTTCTTTTTAGGAAATTATCCTCTTTCCCACTGATATATTTCTCTCTCTTCTTTTTCTCTCTCTACCCTCTCTTAAGTTGCAGCAACGATGTTACGCAGGTGATATGTAAAGTACTTGATATATTTTTTCATAAATGTGCAAAAACCTGATTCGAAATAAAATTTTGTTGAAAAAAAAGTTTGAGAGTGAAAGAGATAGAGTGGAGCTTATTAGCACAACTATCCAAACAATTTGGTAGCTTACAAGCTCTTGAAGCAAAACATCTTACAAGCTCCTTGAGCAGCTAGTAAGCTCTTGAAGCTTATAATCTCTTTAGAATAAGTTTAGCCAAACACCCCTTAAATGGTAAGTCCGAAGATTAGACATATAGTAATAAATAGGAGTGGTAGTTCAGTCCTTTCGTGATTGTGAGCATTGAGATCATTTACAAGCCTATTGTGAAACTGTGGTTTGTTCATGAGCTACTATATACTAGTAGTACTAGCTCATTCTGAAATTGGAGTTTTTTTCAGAATTTATTACTCCATAGTAATTTTGACTCCACATTAGTGAAGCAGGATTATTTCAGTGGAACTATATATATACTATATGTCTATACCTGTATAAAAAAAGTATCTTGTTGAAAAAAATTAGTTTACCTATAATACCCTTGTTAATATATATGTTTTATCCATTAGATATATATTATAATTAGATATAATTTATATAATAAATATGGATGATCACCGATAATATATATCCTAAAAATTTTATAATAAAAAAGTTGGATTAATCTTCCAATAGAAATCAATCCGTGTTAATATATATCTTAATTTTAATAATAGAAAATTTATGGATTGGTCTTCCAATCAAATCAATCCATGTTAATATATATTTTATCATTATTAGATATATATATATATATATATATATATTGTATAATAAATAAATAGAAAAATACATTTCTTAGGGTGATGGTTGACAATTTTAATAAAAAAAATATTAATTGATCTATTCTTTGAGATAATTTTCTCTGCAAATAGAGTCTTTATAGATTGATTAGAAAAATTCCAAATTAAATTTTGATATTTAAGTTTACCTTTCTATATTGTAACCGGTGGACTCAAACTACCCCGTATTTCACAAAACAATTAAGTAAGATGATAAAATTATTTAATTTTAACATACACTCTATATATACGGAAAAATACTTAAACTAGCTACCCTGTATTTCACATTATTTTGTTGATTGATATGAGATATCCCTACCTAGCTTACTTCTTAGATTTTATTGATTCAGAAATATTCCTCAATGTTGTCATATGATATGTTATACATTTAGAATAGTTCGCTTGGCATTTATATAAAAAATAAAAACTTATCATGTTGGTTAAGTCAATGAAAGTGTAGATGTTTTGCCGGATTTGGATCCAACAACTTCATCTATTGACTATCTATGTACAACATTTGGTATACATCCTACTTATATGTTCAGTTTGTGGTTAAAACACCTTTATCAATTAATTTTTATTTTTTTCTTACATATTTTAGTCGATATCTTGAGTAGTTGTGGAAACTTGTAATTTTTGCCTTAATAAAATAATTTATTTATTTTTTGTAGGGAATAAAATAATTTGCTATTGGAGAAATTGCCGTACTTGAACATAAGTGGGAAAATAGAATTTCATAATGTTACACCAAACAAATTTCTAAAACAGAGTTTGTATGTTCCGCTAAATTATATAGGATTATATTTCCTCTTCGTGATAGTGGAAAACTATAACTATAAAAAGAAACGATTCAAGAGGTATTGATTTCCAGATCTTCGTTCAAACGCAATTTCTTTCAAGGTAAAAAAGGGGTGAAAATATTTTTTCTCCACCGTCTTCCATCACGTAAGCGCACCCTAAATTATACTACATTTGATCCCTAAATAATTTCTTACCTATTTTGTTACACCCAAACAATAAAAAAATTGCAAATTTGTACAATTTCATTTAGATTATCCATTATTTACTTGTGTTACGCATTAAATTAAATATATATATATATATATATATATATATATATGTTAATCAAATACTATTTACCTGAACTATTTGAAGTGTGTGCAAATTGTAGTAACAATCTTCAATAATGATATTACAAATTTATCCAAAAGTTTTATATTAGCCAGGCGTATTTAATCTCTAATGGAGAGGTTAAAAATGTTAATGTAATAAACAAGGAATTAATACTCAGTAGGTACACTGCTGCAAGAGAAGCACCTTGTGAGATTTAACATGATATACAGTACAATTTTGTGGAGTGTGAAGACATTGAATCTGAACTCAACAAATAAAGTCATATTGGTAAGTGTAATAAATATTTAATCAGATGGATTATAAAATTAATACATATTACTATAACAAATTATTTTTAGTTGTTAAAAATGATTATATATTACTAATAATAATAATAATAATAATAATAATAATAATAATAATAATAATAATAAGTACAATATTTAAAATACACAGAATTTTAGGAGCTTTGGTACAAATAAAAGAAATTCAAATGTTTACTGATGCAAATACGGGAGCATTTAAGACTGTGAGAGACATAACTCTTGTGGATAAAAAGTAAGTAATTTACAAAATTTGGTTCGCCTATTATATCACTATTATATATCAATTTTAAGAAAATTTAAAAATTCCTATTTTATATTTCATATGACATGTTTACATATCTCAATTTATGGAAATCACTCTCTGGAAAGATGTGGTAAAAAATGAAGGATATCAACTTCAACAAATTATTGGACAAATGCCAACAATTACAATCACAAATGTCACTCGAAAGAAAAAATTTGGTAAAATATTTTAAATTATGCATTATATTCACATAGTCAAACATAACAATGTACATTTCTAACTACATACCTCTTAGATATGAAATTACAAAATTCGTCAAGATCCATATTACAAATCAGACCAGTAAGTGAAGAGATTCAGTCGATGATCAAATCATAAGCAATGCAACATAGTTCTAAAATTCTTTCAAATAGCAACATATATAAATAAATTATTAATTTATATTGTTGTGTTTTACACATTTCTTGTAATATCTATGACCCACTGAAAATTGTTAAGTTACTAATGGCACAAAGAATGACACGTGCAAAGTGTAATACCCCAGATATTTTCTTCCGACGAGAAATAAAAATTTAATTATTAATTAAGGCTTTGCACGCCTAAGTTAAGGATTTTCAATTCTAAGACTAACGGTGAAATCCGTTTCTGAAAATAAATTCCAGAAGTCGGTTGAACGACTACTGTATTAGGGTTTTCGCGTCCGATAGAAATTTCGTTCGAAAACTCAGATCAAAAAACCGTCAGACTTTACATTCACTTATTTTGCGATACGAGTAAGTTAGTAAAAATCAATTTTATTTATTTTTCCGGGCGAAATTTGGACTGTGAAGTCCCGACTTTTTATCGGATTTCGGAAAACGAATTATGCTTTCCGAGTAAGAGATTTATTTCTAATCTAATGGTCGAATTAGATTTCGTCAAAAACGTAACCGTCTAAGAAAATAATTTTTCGATTTATAAACGTCGTATTAGACCCGTAAAATGCGACATTTCGACTAAAATATCTACCCTAAACCGCCTATGTGTGTGTGTGAGTCATCCTTGAGATATTTTACACTTTATGGAATAGTATTAACATTAGTCATCACCTCTCTCCCTCTCCCACCATTATCGCCCCCCCCCCCCCCCATTTCTCTCTCACTTTCCTCCATTGAAGTCATCCTTCAAGCTTTCAAAGCTCCACAAGTCTCTCGTCTACCGATCAATCTTAGTTCCGATTTCATATTCGACAAGGTAAGAGCTTCCTCTCGAGATTGAACCGAACAAAAGTCCCTTCCTTCAAGACTTATTTTTTTCGAAAATTTCATGACAAGAAGCATGATGAATCTATGTTTAATACATGTTGTTAGATGCTTAGGAATGGTTTTATGGATTGAAATCATGAAGAAATCATCCCCCCCTATATTATTGATATTACCGAAATTATTAGAAGAATTAGGGGTTTTTGTTAGTTCGATTTTCTTGAGGATTGATTAGTGGATTAATGTTCTATATAATGATAGATTGATGCATGAATTGTTTTAGAATTTTCTAAAAATAAAAATAAAAATAAAAGTGTAAGAGAGAAAGAAGTAATGATTTGATGTAGTATATGTTATGATTTGCATGATTTGATAATAGAAATGAGATGTAGTATGTTTAAGGATGATTATATAATTTATTGGAATTTTTCTAAAAATAATATAGAAAACATAAGAGACGAAAACTCGTCGATAAGTTGAGACTCGTTAATAATTTGAATATGTGATTTACGTATTAGTGAATCTTGATAGATAATGAACGATATTGTAAAGTTTGAGCAAAATCGAAGAACGTTGAAATTTTGTTAAGAGACGAAGAATCGTCGATAAGTCGAGATTGGATAATGATTTGGGTCTATGATTTGAACGTATGTTAATCTTGTTAGTTAATAATCATAATCGGAAAATTTGAACGAATTCTAAAGAAGTTGGAATGTTGATAAGAGACGAAGAAACGAGTCTAAGTGTCGATAGAAAAGTCGAATAAGGAAAACCAATTTGATATTAATGATTGTTATCGTTTGACGAACGAGATTGTAGTTGACGATATTTCCATCCGAGATATGAGATGATATAAGTTATAGTTTATGAACTAGAAGTCGTTGAATGAAATTGATTTGAATTGGAATTTGGTATAGTAAATGATTAGTTGAAAAAGACGAGGAAATGCTCGTCATGTTTGTAATCAAGAGATATGAAGGAATTTGTCATAAAAGATATTACGTATTGACTGCCTTGAGACAGAAATTTCGTGAGAATAAAAGTGGTAGAGCATAAGTCGAACCTAGGGAGTCATGCGTCGAGATGTACGAGCACCTAGGGTTAATCGCGGACTGTTTTTGCGACCTTTTACGGAAACTGTCATAACTCTTAGCTCGCTTAACGAAATCGAGATCCGTAAATTGGAGAGTAAACTAGACATCCGTGGCTTTCTTTTGGTACAGAGAACATCCCCTTTTTCGAAATGATCTATTCTGTATAAGCTCCAGAACTACTGCCTTGTGCAGGAAATTTTCAAAACTCATTTTCTTCAGTTGAATTCTTTTCAACACAATTCCTTAAGGACTTTTAAGTCGTTATGAGTCATCGACTTCCGTTATTAACCGACCTAAGTGTCAAGTAAGGAACCGAGTTAGTTCTAAACGAGAAGTGTTCAAGTCTCGTTTCTTGTAATCAAAAGAAATTAGTTAAAGTGCAAAGGCCTAAAAGGCATTAACCGATTTTCGATTCCTTGTTCTTTTATAATTAGGACCAAGCACTAAAGCTGTTTTATTTGCGATAAAAGGAGAAAGTCGAGTTTAGAAGACAGGACGGAAGACAGAAGACGGAAGCTTTAGTTGTTCTGTAAAACATTTGAGGTGGGCTTTTCTATCAAAATAAAATGAGCGTTGCTCGAAAGTGTTTACTTATTGCTTGAATAAGTGTGTATTAAAGTAACTATCAGTGCATAATGAATTGTTTTATGTGAATTCTCTTGTGCCTCTCTGAGTTAGCCCACCGAGTGCTATCCAGAGTATTGGATTCTAAGTTAGCCCACAGAGTGCTATCTAGAGATTCCAACTAAATGATCAGATTCTGAGATAGCCCACAGAGTGCTATCCAGAGGGACAGATTCTGAGTTATCCCACAGAGTGCTATCCAGACGATCGGATTCTGAGTTAACCTGCAGTGTGTTATCCAAAATTAAGTGTACAGTAGTATAAGTCTTACGAGTGTTTATGAAAAGATGCCTGATTAATCTATACTAAGTATGATATGTTTTCGGCAATGTGCCCACTAAGTGCTTTATGTACTTAGCTCTGCATGTTTGTTTTTAAATGTGCAGGTTGAGTGACGAAGGCAGAGGAGGTTGAGTAAAGTTCGTTTATAAGAAAGAAGAATTGTGTTATCATCTTACGTTTTTCCACTGCAAAATAACTCTCTTATTGATGTTAATCTTTTTCGATTTAAGTTGTTCATACTTTAAACCTAGTCTTCTCTGATCACAACTTTGTCGAGCGATCTTTCGAGATTAACTCTCTTTTGTCTAATAAGAATCAGTTTCATAGTATTTTTATCTCGGTTATAGATGTTATTTTATTTATTTATTCATTCATTCCCCCTTCTTCCCCGCATCTTTAATCCAATCCCTAGTCGCACCCCGACTTGACTGCTGTGACACAAAGGAAGTGACTATTATAGATCTTATGCAATAACAATTTCTGGTTGAGGTAATCTTTTTACTTTTATCACTTTTTTTTATATTGAAAGTATAAAAATTTGTACATTTTTACCGAGTTTGAATTGACATTTGATTTGTGATATAATAACCTAAACAGGGGATTAAGGATTGATGTTATTCAGGATCTACACATAATTAAGTAATCGAAGCAATTAACAACCCCCTAATATTAGATGAATCCCAAATTGTAGCAGCTTTCAGAAATTTATTTGGAATATGGATCATAATATTCTCTCAAAAAAGAAAAAAAAAAGAACATCCATTATAATAATAAAGATTACGATGATAATATTCCTAAAAATTAATAATGTAGCACCCCATCTTTTCCAATCTCTTAATATATATATATATATACACACTATAAATTTTTATAATTTTTTTTGTGTTATGACAGGATGTTCCCCATTCTTTTACGGTGATAGCATTGAGAATAAATCATCTATAAAAAAAATGCATTATATCGTGCCCAAAGAGTGCGGTATGCGGAAAGTGCAATGAGAAAATTCTTGAGACGACCCCAGGTAAGTGGTAATTAAAATTTAAAATATATAATTTATTTATCTAAGGAAAAAATATTCATTATTTTGTGCAATTTCAGATACAGAATCATCTTAAGTATTAAACATGGTGACTACAGTGCAGAAATCACCTTGTTTGATGAAGTTGCGACTGTCTATGTAGGATGCACCGTAGATAAGTATATTTCGTCAATCAGTGAAGTAATTTGTAAATTAAACATTATAAAATTATTTAAAATAGTTTATTGCATTATGTAATTTTAATAACTTAATTTTCCTAGGGCAAAGATAAATATACATACTATCGCGCTCTAAGCATCCAAACACCAAATGAAATGCGATTTATGACAACTCTCAAGTGTGTCAGTCATAATCGTAGGAGAGATTTGGACATTATAGTGAATGCAATAGAAAGAATAAAATCCGTGGATAAGATTGATGCTCCATTGATTGAAGAGACAGATCCAACTCAAAACGAAGAGCGGAATTATTTAGTGGAAAATTTTAAGAGGCCTAGAATGGGACAGAAATCAACTATAGAGTTGCAGCCTACTGAAGGACAAGAGAAAAAGAAGATTGATGACTGCATTGAAATTACAAGTGTTGATGATCAACTGCCATTGGTCAAAGTTATCTCAAAAGTCAAAGAAATAAAACACCTACTCCAATCATTAAGATCAAACAAGAAAAAATAAACTGAATACAAATTTGATACCTTAGTTTTTGACTCATCTTGTAAGAACAATATGTTTTAATTTTTTTTTTGTTTATATGTAATACTGCTTACATTTTAATAAATTTATTATATTACCAATACTTAATCACTATTTTGACGATATTTAAAAATCATAATCTCTCTGTCTTGTATCGAAGAAAATGGAAATAAATAATTGGTATCACGTGCAACGCACGTACTTTTCTATCAGTAATAACAAAATTCTAAAGTTAATGTCGAGAGATACAGGTGATGCATTTTCCTGTAAAAAACACTTTTATCCATATACATATATAGAGGTTGGTTCACATACAAAATATTTTTCTCATAAAAATAAAAAGATGTGTTTTATGTATTATTACAATAAATCGTCATAATAATGCAATTTTGAATTACTACAATGCATTATTATGAAAATACATTGCATGTTTAATTATAATGCATCTATCATCTACAAAGATTATTAGTCCAGTACGCTTTTCATTTCTTATGGAAAATGAATTTACATACGATCATTCCCTTATATCTATACCTCTATACCTATTATAAAAGAACAGATTCTTACAAAATTTGATTTGCCTATTATATCTCTCTTATTATAACTATTATAAGGGTAATAGTGTAAATTTATCAAATATATATAATCTATCTCATGAATAACGTCTTTTTCAATAAGCAAATATATCCTATTCATATTAGGAATAAGAAAAAATAGTTATATATTAAATAACATATTCATCTATGCTAGTGTTGACGGTGAAGGTTTATGATTGGATTTTTCATTAGCACATATATCCTAATTATATTAGAAATGAAAATATATAATAACATCTATATCTATTTTTTTCAATTACCAAATATATCCTAATCATATTAGGAATAAGAAAAATAATTGTATATTAAATAACATATTCACCTATGTTAGTATTAACGGTGAAGGTTTACAATTGGATTTTTCATTAGCATGTATATCCTAATTATATTAGAAATGAAAATATATTTAATAACATATATATCTATTTTATTTTAGCAAATATATCCTAATCATATTAGGAAAAAGAAAAAATAGTGTGTGTGTGTTTAATACACTTGAGACTTAGACTTTTCCTTCCACGAATAATTTTTTTCCTTTATTATTGAATTGCAACCATTACATCAAGAGTTATAACAAGTATCATCATCGACATCAAATCCTTCTTCAAGTTACAATTTATAATACTTTATTTTAAATTAATATATTGATCTATAAATATGTAATATTTTAAACTTATACATATGTATCTTTTATAATATTGTACCTACGCATGTATATCGAAAGAAAAGACTTTTACATATGAAAAAGAAATATTCAGAATTTAAAAAACGCATTGCAAACGTTACTTCATTTTTTTTCAAATGGTAAGTATTATTTTTAGATACACACATATATGTACATAAATATATATGCACAATATATATAAATATATATATATTGTATATATACATATTGATAAATATTATTTATTTTATTTAACTCATTGATACTTTTAGGTTCAACACTCCATGAATTGAAAAAAGTATCTGTATTCATTGCGGTGCTGCAAGATTAGAGTATGAGCCTCTAACTTTTTGTTGTGATAATGGAAAAATCATACTAGCATCTACTAAAGATCCGAATGAAATGTACGAATTGTTTACATCTGAATCACAAGAGGCAGATGACGAAGCGCGGTCGTTACACTCTTCGCACAAATATATTTATAGAACACCTCTTGCCCAACAAGGTAGTAGTTAATGGCAAGTGGGGTCGATCCCAAGGGACTTAGCGTAGATCTCCTCTTCAGGTAGTTCTCAACAGAAGATGTTATGGTCGAGATGTATCTCAATATCTTGTAACTAAACAAGTGAAATATCAAATAACAAGGAAGTTTGGGTTAGGGTTTCGAATCAATGATCCTAATTACTCATTACTCGTTCATTAGTGCAAAGATATTCAATTACTTGATCTTATTACTTGGTTTAAGACGAAGATTAGTTTATACCCTAATGGTCACGAAGTTACGATATAAACACACGAAGTTACTCTGTCTGTTGGCTTCAAGGATTTGGGGAGGTACTTCCTGACTTGTAGATTGAATAGAGCGTTGTTGCCCAGCTACAAGCCTCCAGCCGTATGCCCATTCGCATTGTATCGCCATCTCAGCATCTCACCAACATATTTTCACCGGATTTGCCCAAGTTCCCACTTGTTCTTCCCTGCACACCATCTCTCGACTTTGTGTCATCCCAGACACACTTTGACTCGATAAAGACTAAAAAGAACAAGAAAAACATACGATAAGATGGACACAAATATGGGTTCATCACACCCACACACTTGAATTACACTTACCCTCAAGTGTATAGTTGCAATTTTGCCCAAGACTCAAACACAGAAAATTTACAAAACAAAACACAGACTTAATACATCAGCACATCAACATGTCAGTCAAAATAGAATATGAAGCAGATATTGCCATCAAACAGGTCAAGATAGAGTTATTTGGCAATAAGAGTATCCTCACCAGCACTCAACTCTCAAGTGTATATGGTTAAGTGTATACGCTCTTGACCAATATGGACAATATTTCTCCATAGGCTTGCGTGCCCTTTACATCTCTACTTCGTTGAAGAAAATCAAAATCACTTATCCTTAGGTCTTTATTGGGTTGTAACGTGGCTCAAGGCAAAAGGTGGGATAATTTTGGAATTTGGCTATGTCAAGAAGACTCAGCTCTTGGCAACATGTTGCCTTCGACTCCTACCACTTTAACCTTAGCACACTTATTCTTTAAGGACTTCGCTCTCTCTCTCTCTCTCTCTCTCTCTCTCTCTCTCTCTCTCTCTCTTTTTTAACATCTTATCACAACATCTCTATAACAGGTGATATTGCCCAGCTAGTGCTACCCAACATTTTCCTTTCATCCCTTCCTCTTCTAAATCTGAGTTCTTGACCGGGAAGGCTCATAAATTCAGGCTACTATAAGTGAATCGAAAGAATTACCAATAAGCTCAAAGGGGCTAGCAAGGGATAAATGTCGAGGTAGGGAGTTTTGGCCATGGGCTAATTTGAACAAAAAATGCCTAATTCATCTAAGCAACTCGACTAAGTTATATAAAGTTTCAATAAGAGATGCAGGCAAGTTCTAGATCAACAAGTCTCGATTGGTCTTTATCACACAAGAAAGAAATAAATGTTGAACATATATATATAGCATTAAACAACTCAAAACCGCACAGTCCGTGCCCAATATCTCATTTCGTCCTATCTATCTACATACGACATCAATTATATCAACATACCTACTCTGACCTATCATGCCAACATGTTGATCAACAACTAAAATAAAATTTTAAATTACACAAAACAGACCAACATCCCAACACCCACACACTTTGCCTTTGGCAAAGTGAGTATGATGTTGGGCAACAACAGACATAAAAAAAAATTGACTCAATAATTATTTACCTACAAAGCCGAGAAGGGGATTCTAACTCTAAGGCCTTCACCACATAATTTGCTGGGCAAATTGTGGGTGAAGGCAATAAGAACACCTTCTCGACCAACAATACACAACAGAAAATAAAACACAAAATAAGACTCGACACAAAACACAAAAATGAAAAACAAAGACCTAAACTATTACAAAAGTGGGAGGAACATAAAATCAAAGAGAAGATTCAGGCGGGTACCTGAATCCTTGGTGTGCAAAGAATGCCAGCTTGGCATCCCTGATCTCAGTCAACAACTTCTCTATGTTGGCTAGCCTGGTTTCGACCGCGTTATTGGGCAGCACCACCACGCTGGTGCCTGCCTCTTCCTTTTTGACCAAGGGTGGACGTCTGGTGGATTTTAACCTGCCGTAGTCGATGAACACGAACTTGCCATTCCTCACCTCGATGTCGTTCATCTTCTTAAGGGCCGCTTCTCCCAACTTGCCGACCCCCATCACAGGCTTCTCCTTCATCTCATCATACACACCAACTCCCATCGCAAACGCTATCATAAAGTGCCCACACGTACACCCTAGAGCTTGCTTGGCCAACACTATTTTGAGCTGCTCACCAAGGAAGGCTGCGAAGTTGACCTTAGTCTTGGTGTGCATACACCACAGAAGGTACTTCTCCTTGTTGCTCAAGGTGTTGCCGCTGTCGTTCTTGCCGTACAGGTTGTAGGCAAGGATGCGGTGACAAAGCCTTAATGCATGGGTCTTAAACTCCATGCCCTTGTTATTGCCTCCATTGTACGGTGCTCCGTTTCCAATCTCCTTCCATTGCTCCTGATAAGCAATATCACCACGGGGTGGCACCACCTTCTTGGCCTCCATAAACTCCTTCTTGGCCAAATCCCTCAGACTCACCATACCCAAAATCTGGTTGAGGGCACTAACCTAAAAATTATACTTCTCGCCCAAAAGCGAGAAGGAAATAGTTCTCACCCCAGACTCGGGATCACTTGTCATAGCCGCCTTGCTGTACACCTCTTTAACTTGCTCCTCGTAGATTTCCACCGGCCATTCCAAAAACTTACTCCATCCTATTCCATCGAACAACGTTCGCACTTCTTGGGCAATACCTAGGTCCTCGTATAGTTTGAAGTCGAGAGCCCTGGGTGTTGTCACCTTCCAATCCCTAGGCCTCCTACACGTCATCACCGTGGCGCCCTTTTTCTTCTTCCTGTTCTTGTTGCTTGCCGGTGTTGACTGGTCGTCATCCTCTTCTTCCTCAACATCCTCACTCGCCCATCGAGTCTGTTCTAACGGCCGCTCCTTTTGACATCGATGGTTTAATTAGAGCCGGCATCCGAAGCAGCAGATTTGTGCTTCTTTGCCGGCGTATCCTCCCTGACGTGGGAGCGCTTGATGGCCGATCGGCCACTTTTCTTTGTCCGACTTTCTTTGGCCTTGGTCTTCACCTCCGCCGCCATCCGTGCTGCCACTTCTTCTATGGCCTCATCAAGGTTGTCCTCCTTATCTTCTTCGTCGTCGCCACCTTCCTTTCACCTTCTCCATTATCCTTTTTTTCCCCCCGTTTTCTTCTTACTCCACCTCCTCCTCCGGTTGTTGCTCAGTCACCATAGCCTTCGATTGGGTCTCGTCCTCCGGTTGCTTCGCCGCCTCATCCATCAGGCTCGGGTTTTCGTCGCTCATCATGAGCGTGGCGTCGACTGGCGGGCTCTTGGGCACACTAGTTCCGATGGTGACGGAGGGGTTTTGGTCGGCAGAGGTGTTGGCAGTATTCATTGGGAGTTTCCGCTTGGTGGTTTTGGGTTTTGTGGTGGTGGTGGTAGGGTGTCGCTGGTGAGGTCGATGTTGGTTCCGGTGGGGATTTTGTTGAGTTTTTTGTTTCTTGGCCGAGTAGACACCATAGTAAAGGATTTGGGCGTTTTGACGAAGAGAGAAATAGAGAGAAAATGAGAAGTTGCAGAGTTAAAATTCAAATTGGGTAGTGGGGGGTGGATACGTGCTAAAGTGGATATATATGGCGCATAGTTTTAGGGTAATAGTAACCGCCATAAGCAGTCGTTGACCAACAACTTGGTTCACGCCCAAAACCTCTACTCGACACCCCCATCTTACTTCTCCATTGTGGTTCCTGATATACAACCTGTATCTTACTCAACATCTCTTGCACACTTCAAAACACCAAATATACTCCAAACACAAACTCTTCTCTAAGGTTAATCTAGAATTAAAAAAAAATATTTCAAAATAAAATACTGTAAAATAAAATACTTTAAGCAAAAACTAACTATTTTTTTTTACGAAAAATAAATAGAAAATACTAACCAAGTTGCCTCTTGGACAGCGCCCTGTTTAAGGTCTTGGGCACGACACCCCTCCTCCTTTTGAAGTCAGAGGTCCTCCTCGACAGGGAACCCAAATGGTTCCCCCTCAACAAGTGGTTCTTGCCCAAAATAGGCCTTCAAACGCTGTCCATTGACTTTAAAAAAAAATTCATTCTTGGGATCCTTGATCTCAACAGCTCCATTTGGGAATTGAGCTTGCACTTCGTAAGGTCCTGTCCATTTGGTCGAAAGCTTCCCCGAGGAAAGCTTAAATCGAGTTTGGTATAGCAACACTTGTTGCTCAAAATGGAACTCCTTCTCTTTAATCAAAAGATCGTGGTCTTCTTCATCCTTTCCTTGTATAAACTGGCATTATCATAGGCTTAGAGCCTTATCTCGTCAAGTTCTTGGATCTCCAGCTTCCTTGATTCACCCGCCTCGTTCCAATCGAGATTGAGTTGGGCAACAACCCAATAAGCTCGATGTTCCAACTCCACGGGCAAGTGACACCTCTTGCCATAGACCATGCCATATGGGGACATGCCAAAAGGTGTCTTAAAGGCAGTCTTATATGCCCACAAGGCATCATCGAGGCGCATACTCCAATCCTTCCTTGTTGTGCCCACGGTCTTCCTCAAGATCGTCTTGATGATTCGATTGGACAATTCTGCTTGTCCATTGGCTTGTGGGTGGTAGGCTGTTGACACACAATGAGTAACTCCATACTTTTTGAACAAGGTGGTGACCGTCGCGTTGCAAAAATGCGAACCTTGATCACTAATAATAGCTCGAGGTACACCAAACCTATTAAAAATTTGAGTTCTCAAAAAATTTGAAACCACCTTGGAATCATCTTTGGTGGAAACACAGGCCTCGACCCACTTCGAGACGTAGTCCACTGTCAATATGATATACTTGTTGCCTTTGGAACTCGGTAAGGGTCCCATAAAATCCATGCCCCATATGTCGAACACCTCCACGGGCAAGATCGGTATCATGGGCATTTCGTTCCTTCTCGTGATGTTGCCCTCCCTTTGACACTTCTCACACATCTTGACCCATTCATAACAATCTTTTGAACAATGTTGGCCAATAAAAGCCACAGTCCAAAACTTTCCTCGCTGTACGTTGGTGCCCAAAGTGTCCTCCACATTCCTTGTTGTGACAATGCTCAAGAATACTTCTTTGCTCTTTATCTTCGACACACCTCCTTATTATCTTGTCCGCACATTCCCTCCATAAATATGGCTCGTCCCAAATATAGAAACGACTCTCGTGTTTAAGCTTGTTCCTTTGATAACGCCTAAGGTCGGAAGGTATCTCCCTAGTCATCAAGTAATTCACGATATCAGCGTACCATGGCTGATGGTCCCGATATGAGTAACTGGTGTATGGGGGGGGGGGGGGGGAATACACCAGTTAGGATTTTAAAACTAAACTCCTAAAAAATACTTCAACCGAGTAAAATGACTCAGTTGGAATCTCACAGCTGAGTATGCAACCTCAGCTGGAAGAGTGGTGCTGTGCGGAATGTGGTGGAAATTAACAACTCGTAAAACAATTCACGCTTTTGTGCAAGGTCGGTCAAAAACCAAGACAGTTGAAAATGCTAAGATCAGTTTGTATGCTGGTTAGAAGGTCAGTTGAAAATGCAAGAAATAAACAACATAAACACAAGCACACAGAGATTTACGTGGTTCGGAGAAACCTTCTACGTCCACGGGGAGTTGTGAGTCCACACAACTCTATCCAAGTTCTTCTGGACAAACCACTCAGCTTACGCATGCTGAGCAACCGTTAAGGATAAGTTTGCGGGTACTTATCAACCTTACAGTTTAGTTTTCGGGTACTAAACAACCTATTTACTCAGTTGCAGGAAGAGTAGGATCCTAAACCTTTTCAGGTGAAAGAAAATGGGGTTCCAACTAAAAGCTCGAACACGAAGTGAGCTATGATCTAACACTCTACGAACTCTCACGTGACTTCCTTTTTGAAATTCAAATCTTAACAACAGACTTCCAACAAGGAGTGGTCGGTTAAGACTTTCGATCTTCAACTAACTTGTTCTTCAGCCGATGTTCTATCTGACAACTAACAATTGAACTCTCAGCTAACTTCATCTTCAAGTTGTTGATCTTCTCGGTTGAGTTCTACAACTGATGTTCTGATACTGAGCACTCAGTTGTCTTCCTTGTATCTGATCAGTTGGGTTCGAATGCTCAAATGGCTTCCTTTCATCTGATGTTCTCTACCCTTTTACTGCTTCTCATCTGATGAACGCTCAGTTGTTTTCCTTACAACTGATGTTCTGTCCGAGTGATGCCTTGTTGCCATCTTCAGCTGGAGACCTGTAAAGATAAAATCTTAACAATGCTCAAACAGCGAGCCTACCTACTAACATTAGGTTCTAGCAACATCTACTCGGTTGGGGTCAGTTGGTTTTGGAATTCATCAAAACTCTTACTAATAAATTTTCCAACAATTTCCCCCTTTTTTATGATGCCAAAACCGCTTACAACTTTAAACCGCTACTGATCTAAACCTTACTAACTTATCTAAAATCTCAGCTGAAATTCTAGACAGTCTATAAGATAAAATATCAAAGGGTTAGCACAGTTATAACATGGTATTTAAAAGACTTTGCGATTCAGAGCTTGGACAATGAGGGATTGTTCATCAAGGTGAATCGAATATATATACTTGAAGTTTTCATTACAACTGATGATTACACAGATAGGCACAAAAACCAAAAATTACAGCAGTTGCTTGAAAACTAACTGAGCTAAAATTGTAGCCCATACTTACTAAAGATCCTAACAAAAATCTCTCTCTTGGCAGGTGACTCCTTAGAAATGTCCACTCCATGCTCCTTGCAAACCTGCCTCGCCTCAGCTGCGATCTTCGTGCGGTTCGGGTTGCTAGAGTCTGGGAGAAGAGGAGGCCGATAAGTAACCCTCTTGGGAACTGGAACTGTGTTCAAGTCCAGGTTGGCGTCAATCATAGCCCGCCTGAATTGACTGAACATGCCCGGGTCTCCTGAGTGCAACTCGGTCAGCGCTTCCTTGAACGCTTTCCTCGAGTCATCAGTTGCGTAAACCTTTCTATAGTAGAAGTCGTTCACGAACTCCTGCTTGAACAACTCCCACTCTTCATTCCACTCGGTCGGCATCCACTTGTCAACATGCCTAAACCGACTCTCGACCTTAGACTTTGCTGGCAACCTTTGTTGCTTCAACCGAGCTTCCGCCTTTGATTGAAGTTTGTTGATGCAGTGTCGGCTGCGGGAGGCAACATTGCGGTCCAGGTTCTGGGACAACTTTTTTAGCTCATCCTCAAACTGGTTCACCCTCCTCCCCTGGCTGACGGCAAACTTCCTAATCCAGCTCGGGTTCATATAATCCTTCTTCTCTACATCCATAGCCTTGGCCGCTGCAATGCACTCTTCGGTTGTTATCCCGTCGAGTTCAGAATCCAGCTCGGCTGCGATCTCTGCTATGGAGCTGTAGGAAACTCCAAACTTCTCTGCCTGCTCCAAGTCTTTAGACATCTCAGCTCCACCGACTTCAGTTGACTTGGGAGCAGCAGACTTCCTCTTCCTCAGCTGAGATTTTGATGAGTGAGCAGCTGGCACTCCTTGTTCTTGGGTCTCTTCTTCTTCCTGCGCCTCAACCTCCGTCTCCTTCTCTTCCCCCTTTTTGGCATCAGCAACAAGGCTTGCTACTGAACCATCCAGAGAGTTGAGTTTATCCTCGGTTAGTTGAACACGGTTGAAGAGTTCATCAACCGCAAACTCCAGCTCGACCTTCTTCGCCAGTTCGGAGTCCTGGCGCTCTTGTTCAGCCTTCTTCAAGATAGAGAGGTTGTCGATGACCTCTGTCTGAAAAGCAGCGAACTCAGCCCAACGCGACTCGAACCTGGACTCCTATTCTGCATCTTGTGTCTGTTGGGACTTGGCAAGATTTGAGTCGGCCAAGGATTTGAAGACGTTGAGCTCCGACTTCAATCCTAACAGAGTTGACTTCAACTCTGACACTTCTTGACTGGTGGAGGAGGAGCAATCATTCAGCTTGGTCTTCAGTTCAACATTCTCCTCCACCAGTTGTTGGTTCTTGACTTCTTGTGTTTCCAATGCCCTCAGCTGGTCATCTTTTTGATGCTGGAGGTTGGCAAGCAGTTCAGTCCTCAGCTGGTTGACCCTCTCAGCTACTAGCTCACAGATTTCTTCAGTTGAGGGAGCATGCTGATCAGCTGGAGGGGCTTGAGCAATCAGAGCAAGAGGCTCAGTTGTGACCATGGCTTGTCTGTTGGTCAGGTACAGCTTCAGTTCTTCTTCTTCTTCTTTCGCTGCTGCGGCAGCCGCATCCACATCCTCAAGGAAATCAGCTGATTTAACCAACATGTTGTCTAGAAAGTCGACGCACTCCTTTCCAGCTGCTTCCCTGGTGTCCGTCCCTTCAGCTCGACTCTGGTCCAACCGACGAGTGAGCAGCGCAATCCGGTTGTTGTAAGCCACGTCCAAGTTGGAATAGTTGAAGTAGGCTCGGATGCGGGACTCATCTGACTTCAGCCTGTCCAAGCTCTGCGCCCTGATCGTATCTTCTTTGACATACCAATGGCTGAAGATCAGGTGGAACTGGTACAAGAGCTCGGTTCCCAGAGTGGCGAAGACGGGCATGTTGCGAGCCTCAGGGAACATGCCTAGCAGCTTTTGGAAGCAGTAGGCCACCCTTCCCTCGTGCTCCAGAGCAACTGCCTGAAGGTCCTCCGCTTCATTTATTGGGGAGGGGGTAAGATTATATGGCTGAGGTTCAAGAGGTTCATCGATGTTGGCCAAAGAGTCGGTCGCAACATCGGCATCGAGCTGAGAGCTCGGAATTTGGGATTCGGTTGGGAGAGCGGTTTCAATGGTTTCCTCAACATCGGCCGAAGGAGCGGTCACGATGTTGGCATCGAGCAAAGTGCTCGGAATATCTGGTTGAGAAGGGGTAGAAAGAGCAAGAGGCTCTGGGGGCGGTATGGCATTATCTCCTGCCGTGGGGGAAGTGGGAACATCTTCAAAGTCCTCAGATAAGGAGGATGCATCCGACGTCACTTCTATCTCCATTCCCTCAACCTCATCAGCTCCGGGGGCTCGAGGGGCGATCTCATAGATGGCAGCCTCAGTTGAGCGGCTCGACTCAGATGGCTCTTCAGCATGTGCCGACTCAACTGGTGCATCTTCCTCAACAGGAGCTTGCTCCTCAGCTGGCGCAGACTCGACCTGTGCCTCCTCCTCAGCTGGAGCTTGCGCCTCAGCTGGCTCCTTAGCTGGTACATCAACTGGCTCCTCAGCTGTCTCAACAGCTGGCACCTCAGTTGGTTCATCGGCTGGTTCTTCAATAACAACTTTTTTCTTGAGTTTCACCCTCAATCTTTTCTTAGAGGGCTCCTCAGCTGACTCCTTCTCCGACTCAGCTCGTCGGCGTGCAGCTTTGGACTTGACGGAGCGAGTGGCAGCTGGTTCCCCCTCAGTTGTTAACTCAGCTGTCTTTACAGACTCCTTCTTTTCCTTAAGAGTGTAGACACTCCTGAGCACCTCCTGTGCTTTCTTGGCTGTCGGGAACAACAGCAACTTTTTCAGCAGCGTCTCCTCGCAGTCTGCCCAGACCATGTTGCGGTCCTTGGTCGTGAGCAAGATGAGGGCAGAGATCTTGCAGCCGAAGTTGAGTGTCCCCTTTACACTCAGTAGCTTTTCTCCCGACTCGGATGTCGTCTCGGTGATCTTCGACTTCTCCACCATCAACTGGTTCAAGAAATATTGGAACCAGTTGATCTGGTGTTGGTGCTCCAAGGCCACCAACTGCTTCAATTTGGGTTGGCTGATGTCGCCGAATGCGCCACTGTAACCGAACACCACCTTCGACACAGCATCGAACAACAGGCGATGTTCTGGCTTCAGCTTCGTCCGTTGCATGTTGCTCCTTAATCTCTCCGGCTCGATCAGAGCATTCTGCAGAAACTCATCTGCCTGCTCGTCGGTAATATTCTCCAGGAACTCTGTGGCGGTATGGTTGACGGGAATGATGTATCGGAGGGCATCGAAAACGTCGATGGGGAAGGTGACACGACGTATGGTCCTGGCCGGAACATCTCTTTGCCGGCAGGAGACTTCTGTAGATACTCCTTCTGTAGATTCAAGGGGGGCCTTCAAGTTGACATAAAACTCCCACACTTGTCGCTTGAGAAGATGGGATGGGCAGAGCTTGGCCCATTCCAGGAGGCCATTCTCACGGAGAGTATTGGTGGGGGGGGCCAACACCGGCGACTCCAGATCCTCGTCGGAGAGGATTTGCTCGAAGTGTATCTTCGATACTAGTATATCGAACGATTCTTCATATGTGGTAGGGACTAGGGATGGTCCGGATGAAGCCATTTTCTTACTTTTTGGTGCCATTTATGATCACTGCAAAGGAAATATATATAGAAGAAAGGAAAGTAGATCTTTTTGCAGAAACGGGTTAGGCAAAAACTGTGAAGACGATGAACAGTTAAATCAGATATACATGAATGAGGAAAGTAGGAGATTTCTTCCTGATTTTTTGCCTTATATAGGTCTTTGACTCGGATGAAATCGACGGCTGGGGTTAAATGGCCCGAATCCATCAACGGCTGAGATTACGCGACTGTTGACTATCTTTGACTTGACGTTTTGATCCGAGTTCCAACCAGCGCGTGAGAAGGTGTACAGTTTATCTTGTCAGCCCAGTCGCACTATAAAGTAGGCTATGGATGTTCAGCCGTACTTTACATTTAATGCGACATGATGGCTATTTAAGAACATATCACCTTCAGCCATAAATATTACCTGTCAGCTGATGTTGGAATCAGCTGAGTTCCCATGTTGCAGCATACCATCAGCTGACTCGAGTTCGTCTGTTCAGCTGACGTCTGATTCCTTCGGTTGGCAATCTGCATCTGATCGGCATACCATCAGCTGACTCAAGTTCGTCTGTTCAGCTGACGTCTGATGTCTTCAGTTGGCGATCCGCATCTGAGATTCCCCCTTCATTTGAGCTTCCCCCTCAGATGGATATATATTTCTTTACTTCAGTTGACTCCTCATCTGATGGATCCAACAGTCCAAGGAGGTCACATAGCATCTTGAACCGTGCTTCAGCTAGAGGTTTGGTGAAGATATCAGCTCTCTGAATCTCAGTTGGAATCTTCTCCATGGATACATCCTTCTTCTCAATATGATCTCGGATAAAATGATGACGGATGTCGATATGCTTTGTCCGATAGTGGTGAATAGGATTCAGAGAGATAGCAATGGCACTTGAGCTATCACAATGAATGGGAACCTGTCTAGTTGAAACTTCATAATCTCTCAGCTGTTGCTTGAGCCACAATACTTGCATGCAACAGCTTCCGGCAGCCATATACTCTGACTCGATTGTAGAAGTGGCAACACATGCTTGTTTCTTGGAGAACCATAAAACCAGCTTGCTTCCCATGAACTGACAGTGTCCGAATGTGGACTTTCTGTCCAACCGATCTCCTGCTAGATCTGCATCTGAGTATCCGGTCAGCTGAATATTGTCGTCAGTTGGATACCATAGTCCAACATTGACTGTACCCTTCAGATACTTGATGATGTTCTTTGCTGCTAACATGTGTGCTTCCCTTGGTTGAACTTGGAACCGAGCACACACTCCAACTACGTAAGATATGTCTGGCCGACTGGCGGTTAGATAGAGCAAAGAACCGATGATCCCTCTATACTTACTGGCATCCACGAGCTTTCCCTCAGTTCCAGGTTCAATCTTCCAGTTAGTATTCATCGGGATCCTTGTTGTCTTGCTTGTCTGCAATCCGAATTTGGTTATGAGCTCTTTTGTATATTTGGACTGATTGATGAAGATGCCCTTTTCTGACTGCTTCACTTATAGCCCAAGAAAATAATTCATCTCGCCCATCATCAACATCTCGAACTTCTCCTTTATGAGGTTTGAAAATTTTTCACACAGTTCCTCCGACTTAGAACCGAATATGATGTCGTCAACATAGATTTGCACAACAAGAATGTCATCTCCAACTTTGATGGTGAACAGGGTTTTGTCAACTGACCCTCGTTTGAAACCCGAGTTCAGAAGAAAACTACAAAGAGTGTCATACCAAGCCATTGGCGCTTGCTTTAGTCTATAGATAGCTTTCTTCAACTTGTACACTCTTCCATCTCCAGTCTCAAAACCAGGAGGCTGGTCAACATATACATCTTCCTTGATATCTCCGTTGAGGAATGCACACTTCACATCCATCTGATACACCTTGAACTTGTGATGTGCGGCATAGGCTAGAAAGATTCGGATGGCTTCCAGCCTTGCAACCGGCGCGAAGGAGTCCTCGAAATCGATTCCTTCTTGTTGGCAATATCCTTGAGCTATCAACCTTGCCTTATTCCTCACTATGAATCCAATGGCGTCTCTCTTATTTTTGAAGATCCACTTCAATCCAATAACCTTGACACCATTTGGTCTTTCTACCAACTCCCATACACAGTTGCGTAGAAACTCATTCAGTTCTTCTTGCATGGCTGTTGTCCAGTGAACACAGTTGAGAGCTTCCTCAACATTCTTTGGTTCTAGCACATCAGCTACAAAGCAAGAAATCATGGCAACATCTCAAACTTGCTCGAACTCCTCTAGAACTGCCAACTCTTCAGCATATTGAGCATAAGAAATGGAATCTTCCTCGGTTGAATCCTGAGTCGTAACTCTGCTTCTTGTACGCACACCTTCGGTTGGGTCTCCGATGATGTTGTCAATGGAATGAACTTCATACCATCTTCGGTTGCGTCTTCCTTCTTCTTCCACCTGTGGCTGTTCCGTGATCTGAGTTGGAGTCTTTAGAGCTGGTGATTGATCAGCTGTTGAGTCTGGATCCTCAACATTGACATTATTTTGAACCGGACTCGGTTGAGCTTCGGATGCTGATGCAGTTGGAGGGGCATCAGCTGGAGTTCCCCCTTGAGATGAGCTGGGGTCCTCGCATTCATCTTCAGAGTTGCCCAAACTAGTGGTTCAGCTAGATTCTTTTGCCTTAGAATATGAGATCTTGTGAGGGCTAATGGGACTTGTGGGTCAACTTGTTGTCCTTTAACCTGTTCCTTGCACTCAAAAGTAGATTCATCAAAACTAACATGAGGTGTTATCCCCACAACACAAGAGCCATTGTTGAAAACTCTATAAGCTTTTATCCCAGCGGTATATCCGAGAAATATGTCTTTCGAAGCTTTGGCATCAAAAGTTTTCAACTGAGTCTTCCCATTGTTGTGAATATAACACTTAGAACCAAAAACGCGAAAATAAGAAATATCTAGCTTCCTGTGTCTCCATAGCTCGTATGGTGTCTTTCCCAACCGCTTGGTCAGAAGAGACCGGTTCTGAGTGTAGCATGCAATGTTGATGGCCTCAGCCCAAAATCTCTTTGGCAGAGCTGAGCTGGTTAACATGGATGTAGCTGCATCCTTTAGCGTTCTGTTCCTTCGCTCAGCTACTCCATTCTGTTGCGGAGTACGCGCGGCTGATGTTTGATGGGTAATTCCATTCTTCTCGCAATACTCGATGATGGTTTCATTTAGAAACTCAGTTCCACGATCTGATCGGATAGAAATGATCTTCATCTCTTGTTGGTTTGATATCCGATCCATCAGCTTGGGTAGCTCATCTCGGGTTTCACTCTTGTGGCGCATGAAGATGGTCCACGTATATCTTGAGTAGTCATCAGTTACAACCAGGGTGTACTCGTTCCCGTTCATGCTCTTTGGTGTAACTGGCCCGAAGAGATCCATATGGATCAGCTGTAACACTCGGTCGGTTGAGGGAGTCGACTTCAACCGGAAGGAGGATCTAGCGAGCTTTCCCAACTGGCATGCACTACAAATATGTGTTGTTGAAAACACTCGGTTTGGTATGCCTCTTGCATGTTCTTGTCTGGCAAGTCGGTTCATAGTCTTGAAGTTCAGATGGTTGAGCCTTTTGTGCCACAGCCAGCTCACATCTGAATTGCTCTTTGATAACAGGCAGGTGTCAGGAAGGCTGCTGTTCCAGTCAGCGTAGTAGACATTCCCGGTTGGTGATCGATTTCCCAACAATATCACCTGCTTTGATCCGACATTTTTAACCCTGCAACCATGTGCATCAAACTTGACAGAAAAACCATTATCACAGAATTGGCTGATGGAGAGCAAGTTATGCTTCAATCCATCAACATAAGAAACATTAGAGATTGAAACATGATTGGTTTTAAGTGTACCGTAACCTCTGGTGTAACCTTTTGAGTTGTCACCAAAGGTAACTGATGGACCTTCTTTCTCCATGAAACTTCCAAGCAAATCCTTCAGATTCGTCATGTGTTTCGAGCATCCACTGTCCATCACCCACATTGTTGCAGACGCTTTATTCTTCCTCGGCTGTTTCTCCTGTACCTGCAAAGAGAAACTCGCTTAGGTCCCCAATTTCAGTTGGGTCCTGGAGGGTTAGAACCAGTTCCTCCTGGAACTGTGCGTTGCTTTTCCCTGTATACTCGGATGGATTTATCATTCCAGATCACTTTTCCTTCATCATCAACTATAACAACACCTCAGTTATCCTTAGACTTGTTGTTAGTAGTGATGTTCTATTTCTTGGGAGAAGTTGGATTTCTCCCATTCTGAGCTTTCGGAGGAGAGGCTTTCCCCCTGTTTTGATGGCGATTCTTATCCTGTTGAATTTGTCTGTGAGGTCGGACGCCATGTTGGAATCTTTGTGGCTGATTCTGATTCCAACTCCCTGAGTGTTGTCTGTAGTTGTTCATGCCCTGTTGGAATCTTTGTGGCTTCCTCATTGGTTGACTCAGTTGGAACCTTTGGTTGAACTGATGTTGGAACCATTGTTGATTCAGATGATTGAACCCTTGTCGGTTCTGCGGTCGGTTCCATTCTTGCTGATGTTGACTCTGAGGTTGATGCAGAGGTCGGTTCTGATTCTGAGTTCGGTTGTGATTATGCCTTCGACGCCTCTGATTCCTCTTCTGACTTTTGGAGCATTCCCCCTCGGTTGATGTCCCAACCGATGGAACATTCTGTCCTCCATCTACTGCTTCTTTTCCCTTCTCAGTTGTGGTTGCCTTGGTCGGTTGAGCTTGCTGAGAGGTGGAGGTTGAATTACTTTGTGGTGACTCTGGTTCCACTGTGTTAGGTTCGACTACCTTGACCTCAATAGCTTTGACGAAGGTTGCTGGAGGAATTCCACGATCTTTAATCACATCATAACCGAGTCCTGACACGTCATCCATCTGTCTACTGTAACTGATAAGATTCTCGATGATCTTGGATGACTGATACAGCTTGATTAGGTTGTCCTTCTCAGTTTGCAACTCCTTGAGGAGGACAATTATCTGCTCGGTTTGCCCATCTGACTTCTTTATCAGCTGGTCGATCTGAGTCTTTTGATTTTTCAACTGATCTTGCTGCTCCTTGATCTACTTCGTCAACTCCTCATCAGTTGGAGCCTTAGCCTCGTTCAGTTGACTCTTGAGATTCTCAATCTCCTCGGTTTGGCTCTTGATCAGATCGTCCTTTTCGGTTAAGGAATCTTCAAGTTTGGCAAACTGAGCTTGAAGACTCTTAAACTCAACCGATTGCTGATGCAGTTCCTCACTGAGTTCTTGAAAATCACTCCAGGAGGGTTCCAACTTTTCGTCCAGAGATTCCTGCATGTTAGAGGTATTGGAAGAATTTAACTTAGCAGGATTAGAGTGTACCTCAGTATCCTCTTGGTCGGTTCCAAGTGCCATGAGGCATTGATCCTGACTGATGGCGTTGTTGGTAGAAGTCAGCTCATCCTCATCTTCAGTGTCAGTGAAGATATCCATGTCGTCAGCTGCTTCTTCTGCTACCATGGCCTTGTTCTTTCCAGCTTGTTTGGCCCTCAACTCTTCTCTCTCTTTCTTCGATAGATCTGGGCAGTCAGCCTTGAAATGACCTTCCTTACCGCATTCAAAGCAACCGTTGGTCACAGGCTTTGAGCTGTCTCGAGTTCGGTTGGACTTATAGAATCTCTTGTATTTTCCGAACCGAGTATCCATGTCGGCTAGTTTCTTTGACAGGGCGGCAATGTTCTGTTGCAGTTCCTCTCTGCTTGGCTCCTTTGCAGTTGTGTCAGCTGATCTGGTTGGCCTCGATGTTCTTGATTTGGAGTAGTCAGCTCGAAGAGCAACTGACTTTGAGGCTGAACCAACATCCTCAAGTCGACTCGTCTGAACCGAGGACTGAGATCTTCTTCGGTTCACCTTATACTCATTTCCCTTTAAGATTGAGAACAATCTTTCAGTTCCCATTTCACCAAGGTCAGCTCGGCTCTCGTGGATATTGGTGAAAGTATCTCACTCAGCCGGTAGAGCTTGCAACACTTTGAGATTGATTTCTCTTAGTGTGTATTTTCCTCTTCGGATGGACTGGATTCTTCTGAGGATGTCCATAAACCGGAGCTCTAGCTGATCAATTGTTTCATCTGTCTTCAGACAAAAGTTGTCGAAGTCTTGGCATGCATGTGAGAACTTGTTCTCCTTCGTCTCATCGCTTCCTTCACTCAGCGATGCCAGGATATCCCACATTTCTTTGGCAGTCTCACACTCTTCAATCCAAGGGAGATAATCTTGTCCAACAGTGGACATAATCGTGCTTTGAGCCCAGATATCCAACTGGCTCACCTTGGCTTCCTCTGGAGTGTAGTCTTCCGGCTGCTTCAACACAAACTCCACAACTGTATCCCCATCGTTGGGATTTGTAGGAGTGCGAGCTATTCTTTCTTTGATGATGATCGGTCCGGAAGAGAGTACTTGTTGCATCCTATGATGCTTCGACAGTAAGATCTTCTTCATCCGTGTCCTCCAGGATGTATGATTTACTACCGAGAACATGACAACGATCTTGTCCTTGACGTCCATCTGCACACAACAAGAGAACAAATATGCAAGCAAATATACACTAGCGTGAAAAATAGATCTATTCAGTTGACCACTGAAGAAACTTTCTCGAATTCACACCTTGTGAAACAGAGTTAATAGTCTTTTGAACCACTGCTCTGATACCACTTGATGGTCCCGATACAAGTTACTGGTGTATGGGGGGGGGGAATACACCAGTTAGGATTTTAAAACTAAATTCTTAAAAAATACTTCAACCGAGTAAAAAGACTCGGTTGGAATCTCACAGCTGAGTATGCAACCTCAGCTGGAAGAGTGGTGTTGTGCAGAATGTGGTGGAAATTAACAACTCGTAAAACAATTCACGCTTTTGTGCAAGGTCGGTCAAAAACCAAGACAGTTGATAATGCTAAGATCAGTTTGTATGCTGGTTAGAAGGTCAGTTGAAAATGCAAGAAATAAACAACATAAACACAAGCACACAGAGATTTACGTGGTTCGGAGAAACCTCCTACGTCCACGGAGAGTTGTGAGTCCACACAACTCTGTCCAAGTTCTTCTGGACAAACCACTCAGCTTACACGGGCTGAGCAACCGTTAAGGATAAGTTTGCGGGTACTTATCAACCTTACAGTTTAGTTTTCGGGTACTAAACAACCTATTTACTCAGTTGCAGGAAGAGTAGGATCCTAAACCTTTTCAGGTGAAAGAAAATGGGGTTCCAACTAAAAGCTCGAACACGAAGTGAGCTATGATCTAACACTCAGCGAACTCTCACTAAGTGATGTTTTCAAGGTTCCATCTAAAGATACAAAAACTAACTAACTCTAGAACTCTCAACAAGTGATGTTCTAAGAGATTAAATTCAGTTCAGCTCGTGAAAAATATTGCTCTTTCTTTCACTCTCTGGTTTCTTCTCGCGTGTGTGTCTTTTTTTTTCGAATGAATGAAGGCCTCTATTTATAGGCGGAGAGTATCAACTAGCCGTTGGAGGAGCTGTTGATCTCTGTTCTTTGAAAGTGATGGCTTGTCTCTCATCTCTGCAGACTTTCCCGATATGGCATCTGTGCTCTTCTGCTTTCCATCTGAGATAGCCTTGTGTTGGGCCAAATGGGGTAATGACTGAACGGTCAAACCCTCACGTGACTTCCTTTTTGAAATTCAAATCTTAACAACAGACTTCCAACAAGGAGTGGTCGGTTAAGACTTTCGATCTTCAACTAACTTGTTCTTCAGCCGATGTTCTATCTGACAACTAACAGTTGAACTCTCAGCTGATCATCTTCAAGCTGTTGATCTTCTCGGTTGAGTTCTACAACTGATGTTCTGAAACTGAGCACTCAGTTGTCTTCCTTGTATCTGATCAGTTGGGTTCGAATGCTCAGATGGCTTCCTTTCATCTGATGTTCTCTACCCTTTTACTGCTTCTCATCTGATGAACGCTCAGTTGTTTTCCTTACAACCGATGTTCTGTCTGAGTGATGCCTTGTTGCCATCTTCAGCTGGAGACCTGTAAAGATAAAATCTTAACAATGCTCAAACAGCGAGCCTACCTACTAACATTAGGTTCTTGCAACATCTACTCGGTTGGGGTCAGTTGGTTTTGGAATTCATCAAAACTCTTACTAATAAATTTCCCAACAATGGCTCATCTTGGACAAGACTCAGGTGCTCGTCGGGAAAGGTCTCCTTGATCGGCACCCCATCATCAGGTTGGAGGATTTGACTGAGGTGGTCAGCAACTTGGTTCTGGGCACCACTCTTATCCTTAATTTCTATGTCAAATTCCTGCAGTAAAAGAATCTATCTAATCAATCTTGGCTTGGACTCCTTCTTACTCAACAAGTACTTCAACACCGTGTGATCGGTATAGACTGTGGTCTTGCCGCCAAGCAAATAGGATCTAAACTTTTCAAAGGCAAAGACTATAGCTAACAACTCCTTCTCCGTGATGGCATAATTACATTGAGCCTGGTTCAACGTCTTGGAGGCATAATAGATGACATAACTCTTCTTCCCTCGCTTTTGCTCAAGAACTGCTCCTACGGCATAACCATTGGCATCATACATTAGCTCAAAAGGCATTCTCCAATCCGGAGGTTGGATAATGGGGGGCTGTGATCAAGTTCTCCTTCAAAGCATGAAACGCCTTCTTACAATCTTCATCAAACACCCATGGTACATCGTTTTGGAGTAGCCTCGTCATTGGTTGGGCGATCTTGGCAAAGTCCTTGACAAATCTCCTGTAGAATCCAGCGTGCCCTAAAAATCCTCTCAATTCCTTCACAGATCTTGGGTAAGGCAGCTTGGCAATAATATCAATCTTGGCTTTGTCCACCTCAACACCTTTCCCCGAGATGACATGTCCCAAAACTATTCCTTCTCTCACCATGAAGTGGCATTTCTCATAGTTCAACACAAGGCTTTTCTCAACATATCTTTTCAAGACTCGATCCAGGTTCTTGAGGCATGATTCGAATGTCTTGCCGTAGACGGCAAAATAGTCCATGAAGACTTCGATGCATTCTTCAAGAAGGTTTGAAAAATATGCATCATACACCTTTGAAATGTCCCAGGTGTGTTGCATAACCTGAACAGCATCCTTCTATATGCAAATATGGCAAACGGGCACATGAAGATAGTCTTACCTTGATCCTGGTCAGCAGCCCAGATCTGCATGTAACCAGAATAACTGTTAAGAAAGCAATAATAGTCATTACCAGTTAACCTCTCTAGCATCTCATCGATAAAGGGCAAGGGAAAATGATCCTTCTTCGTCTTTTGGTTTAGCTTCCGGTAATCTATGCACACATGCCATCCGGTTTGCAATCTCATGGCCACCATCTTGTTTTTCTCGTTCTCAACAACTTGGATTCCCGACTTCTTGAGCACCATGTGCACAGGGCTCACCCATCGGCTGTCGAACATGGGGTAGATGATCCCCAGCACCTCACCAACTCGGATCTCCTCCATGCTCGATAGTTCTGAAGATATGATCACGGGCAAAGTCTCGTTCTTTCTAAGATATATGTATTTCAGGTGCTTGGGCAAAGGTTTCAGCTCCAAGGTAGGGGCCTTTTGCAGTGATGGCACCAATCTGTCTTCCGGCTTCAACTCAGGGATATTGAGTGATTTGAACCCCTGAGGTTGCGTGTTGCCCGGAATCCTGGCATAGCTGCATTCCTCCACTCTGCTGGTTCATCGTTCAGGGGCAAGATCCTCTTCTGTCTGCAAGCTGGCATCCTGCTCAAGAACTGTCTATTGCCAGAATTCCTCCACTATCTCCTCGGTCTTATCATGGGGTAGTTTCTCGAGTTCCTCATCAAATTCGTTAAGGGGCTTTTGCTCACCTTCGTTCTTATCCTCATCTTCATCAAAGAAATTATCAAAGGTTCGGCACTCCTCCGACTCCTCATCCTTGAAGTAGTCTTCATCGGTGGAGTAGTCGAAACTGTGCTCATGGACTGACTCTTCCAAGAAATCTTTATCACTTTCGTACTCATCATCTTCAAAGAATTCCACCATGGCACCATCTGCCTCATTATCTTCGTACTGGTCGAGATCCAGGTCAAGATCCTGAATGAGATTGAGATCAGCCTGGATTGCATCCTCGTGGTTTTCAAAAAAACAACTTAAGTTGTTCAGTGTCTCCACTTGCTCACCACATGCATTGAGGGTGTTAAGGTGCTCCAGGGCATCATCTTGATTTTGCCTATAAGTATTGAACTCTACTACTTCCCCAGCGACTTGCACTGTCAACCTCCCAGTGTCACAATCAATCTTTGTACATGTTGTCCTCAAGAACGGCCTCCCGAGCAAGAACATAGAAATTGGCTGGGAACAGAAGATCCCCTACCTTGACCAACATGTCCTCCAACACTCCATCGGGGTAAACTGTGGATAATCCGCCAATTGAATGGCTACACGGGTAGGAGAAAGAGGTCCAAACCTCATCTCGTCGAACATGGCCCTCGGCATTACATTTATCGAAGCTCCAAGGTCAAGGATCGTCTTGAAGATTGACGTGGTACCTATTGTGCATGGGTACGGGGTTTTTGCCTTAGCAGTGTGAGGAACGATCCTCTTGCCCAAAGCCTCTGCCTCTCTTTCAGCTTTCAAAAAGTCCAGCTACACGTCATCTTCATCGAATCCCAGCCTTGATCTCTCCATCTTCACATAATCAAACAAGGCTTCATCCTCCTCATTATCGAAGACGGGATTCTTATTGGCTTTTATCCCTTCTTCTTGCTTTGCCTTCAGCTCCTTGTAGATGTCATTGATATCTCCCGTACTCATCTTGGTTTCCTCTACTCAAATAGGTTCCTTGGGTTGGATCTTGGGCAACAACTCTGGTAACGCCTTCCCACTTCGCAAAGTAATAGCGTTTACTTGCTCTTTGTTGGGCAGGAAGCCTTCCATTTTTGTCATCTACTAGCCTTGACAAGGTTTGGTTTATGTGAGTCAATTGAGCTTGAAGGTTATTTGATTGACCTCGACTTTCTAGTTGAAAGTACTCAAAATCCCTCCTCAGCCTTTGGTTTTCGTTGGTAAACCGATCAATGGTCTCATTCATGAACTCCGTCTTGGCTGGTTCTCGATGTGGAGGGACATAGTTATGTTGCTGTTGAGGTGGTTGTTGAGGTGGATGAATATATTGCTGTTGTTGTTGCTGTTGAGCCGGCTGTTGCGGCTGCTGATGGGCAGGAGGCATTTAGTAGTGGTTGTTGCCATATCTCAGGTTCTCGTGCTGGTTTTGCCTATAGCCGAAGTTATTGCCATAGTTGCTGTTATTGCCATACTGGAACCTTTGTTGCCCACCGCTTTACTGGTTCTGATCTATTGCCTTCACCTCCTCTCCTTCTTCCACAAACCAACTAGGACACTCTGAGATGACGTGGGATGTTGTCTGACACACCTCGCATTTCTTCACAGCTCTGTAAATTTCCTTGCCATCTACCTTCTTTTTCAATGCCTCCATTTGCCTATCCATCTTGGCCATGAAGTCTTTCATGGTGCTGACCAAGTTGTCTGAGTTGCGCTTGTTGCCTTTATACCCTCCTATCGAGATATCATCTTCATCTCGTGATTGTTCGACCACAGCAGCTATTTTCTTGAAGACTTCAGCTGATGATTGATCGACTGTAGCTCCTCCGCAAGCTGCAATTATCCATTTTCTCTCAGATGCCCTCAATCCTTTTATGAAGAATTCAATCAGGTTAATATCCTGAATTCGATGTTGGGGACATCTTGCTATCAACTTCTTAAATCTCTCATAGTAATCATACAAAGACTCATTTCCACCCATCTTGATCGAGGAAATGGCATTCCTCCCACTTTGTATCCGGCTAACGGGTATGTACTTGTCAAGAAAAACCTGTTGCATCTTTTTCCAGGTATTGATGCTTCCCTCTGGCAAAGTGTAAAGTCACTCACGTGCTCCGTCAAGTAGAGAGAACGGAAACGTAAGTAGTCTTACGTAGGCGGGAAACGTATCTTGGGCAGCAACTTGTTCTCTATTATTGTTGACATTTCGGATAACATTTCGTTCCCCATTGTTTCTATTATTGCCATTTCGGTCAGTCTGGGCATTATTCCTTACAGTGTTGATCGCCATCTCAATGTCTTGCAGATGGGTCTGAGATCTTCTCCGGGATGATCGCTAAACTTGGGCAGTATCTGTATCAGCGAATGTCTGAGCTCCCAGTTGCCAGTGATGGTGGGCAACTGGATACTTGAAGGTTTGATTCCCTTGTCGTCAGGGAACATAATCTGACGGATGGTTCTTTCTTGTTGTCCTGCCATAGTGGTTAATGTTTCTGCTTCTGAACTGGATGTTGTCTTCTTGCTGTCTGTACTCGTTGTTGAGCAAGATCGTCTTCTTGCTCAATATCCTGATCTCCTGTCAAGCACGGTGGCTCTGAAGGTTCGTTGACGCCTTCCTCCAAATCTCTCTTCTTCTTGTATTGTTCTGCTCGATTTCTCCTAGCTATCACCTCCGGGCATTCACCGTGATCTTGTGGATCTCCGTCACTCCGTAGATATGGCTTGGGCATAAACCGCGCTCAACTCAAGTTAGAAGAGCACACTACCTTAAAACCAAGTCCCCGGCAATAGCACCAATTTGACGAAGCGCGATCGTTACACTCTTCGCACAAATATATATATAGAACACCTCTTGCCCAACAAGGTATTAGTTAATGGCAAGTGGGATTGATCTCAAGGGACTTGGCATAGATCTGCTCTTCAGGTAGTACAGAAGATGTTATGGTCGAGATGTATCTCAATATCCTGTAACTAAACAAGTGAAATATCAAATAACAAGGAAGTTTGGGTTAGAGTTTCGAATTAATGATCCTAATTACTTATTACTCGTTCATTGGTGCAAAGATATTCAATTACTTGATCTTATTACTTGGTTTAAGACGAAGATTAGTTTATACCCTAATGGTCACGAAGTCACGATATAAACACACCAAGTCTATGTCTATCCAATTTTACAGATCTTGACCAGAAGGCAAGATCTCATCCTTTGATCAACAAAGTCACGAAGACACTTCAGTAACGATGCTGTCCAAAAGGCATTAAGAATAAACAGACCCAAGACAACCAAGAGGTAGGACAATACCGGCTGCTCTCCAACACTCTTTACCTTCTTGGGCACGAGAGACACTCTCGAGTGTAATCCCAAATCCTATTAATGACTTAATCTCAATATCTAGACGGTGATCAATCAAATGTCAATATCAATTAAGTCTAGAATTATTCCTAAGTGTTTCGGGAACAAAATCAAATAACGAACTCACACTATTCGACCTCACGAGTTTAGAACGAGTAATTAAGATCACATCATCTACATCCAACCCAAACAATAAATTTAGGTAGACATAATATTAAACGAAATCACAAAAACATATAAAGAAAATCATAACTGAAATTAAACTGGAACGGGTTGCTGCTCAAAAGCGTAAGTCAACAACTAAGGTCTTAATTTCAAGTCAACAACTAAATACTAATGCAGAAATACTGGAAATGAAATAAATTTGCCCGTAGGACTTGTTTCTTCCTCTCGCTCTCTCAAACTAGAATGCAGAACTAAGCTAATAAAACTTGAATTCAACCTCCCTTACAAAAGTGAAGTCGGCCATATATATAGGCGATGAAATCTATGGTTAGGATAGTTTCCTTGTTGGTGAATGACTCTTCTCATGCATATCCGCCTCCTCCCTTATCCATTCGGCTACGATTCTCTTTCCTTCTGTGGTAGATATCTTCATTGATTAGGTTCAGCTAGGATAAGGAAAGAAATCTTCGATCCTTATCCTCTTCCTTAGAGAAAAAAAAATCTGCAGCTGACCTGACTCACTTCTCGACTTCAACGTCTGCATCCTGTATTGCTTCCTATGCTGACCAAGATCCTGGCTCCTCCGGGTATTCTGTCTGTTGGCTTCAAGGATATGGGGAGGTAGTTCCTGACTTCTAGATTGAATAGAACGTTGTTGCCCAGCTACAAGCCTCCAGCCCTATGCACATTCGCATTGTATAGCCATCTCAGCATCTCAACAACAGATTTTCCCGAATTTGCCCAAGTTCCCACCTGTTCTTCCATGCACACCATCTCTCGACTTTGTGTCCTCCCAGACACACTTTGACTCAATAAAGACTAAAAAGAACAAGAAAAACACACGAAAAGATGGACACAAATATGGGTTCATCAGCAGTTGATTTTTGAAGAAAATATTCCTTTATACAATTCAATATTCTCATTTACATCATTTGGTGTAAAATTGGATAAAGATCTTGCATCTGCAAGACAAGAAGTCTATTATTTTCTTGCACAAGAAATGGTCTATCATGATCTCCCAGGATTGATCCCAAATGACATGAGTCCAAATTATTTTCAATTGTACTTTATTGAGATAAATAATGAGGTTGAAAATAGAATGAGCAGATGGAAAAATTCAATATATCACAAGTGATAGTAAATAAACTTATATAAAAATTTGTAGGTCAATTCATATGCTAAAGTTTATAGAAGATTGAATGATTGGCCTTCAATGGATACCGTTGTGCTTCATATATATAAAAATGTGAATTTAGATCAACTAGTATATACTCTCTAACTGCGGATCAAGTTGTTGCTATATTGGTTGAAGGGAATAATGACAATGTGTCATACGAGCAAGATATTATAGTTTATGCTCATTCAGGTGAAAGACATTGAGTAAAACACTATTATGGATGTTATGATCCATTGCAGCATCCACTTCTTAATCTAGAACTAGATGGCATTCAAACATTTTGAAAAATATCGTTCCAAAGGCTACCACGAATGATATTGAAGCCTAATATATCCTTATTATTATATTTATTTTAAGGGCTATGGTGTAAATCTATATTAAATTTATTATAAATATTATAAATTAATAATACAATCCTACTCCTACTATAACTCTTCTTTTTGTATAAATTATAATACAATCCTACTCCTACTATAACTCAACTTAATATATAAATTAATAATGTAGTCCTACATGTTCTATAACTTAAAAGTGAAAGAGAAATGACACATACATTTTGATAGCTCGAGATTACTTTATTATATTGTGATTATAAATTTTTGTGTAATTTATTTTTCTAATTAGAATTATTATTTGATTTGATTATGAAGTTCTTATAGATCTACAACTATGGTTATTATGAAGAGAGTCAAAAATTTAGTGGTTGATAAACTAATTTCATAGCTTTAAAGTGTAATATGCATATTACACCATAAAACTGAATGGAATCGAGCATGAATGGTGTAATTATATATGCTTCAACAATTGGGCTTTGATTTTGCATAATATGAAAATTTGAAAATCCCTATCATAATTTCTCAAGTATTAAAATAAAAATAATATTAAAAATTTAAAAGAATATGCGGGTTACGATCCCTTTGTCACCAGAATGAAGAGGTTGATCTCGTAGTTCTTGGTCTGTGAAAATGTGTTGTTACGTGCTCCATTTTCTTTTCTCATTGAACTGGTATGTGTTATGGGAATTGTTGGGATATATGCAATAATTTGGAGGGAGATGACAAAAGGGATTGAAATGAATATGGTCATGATTTTTCCTTTTTCTAATTAATTTTACTTGTATGATTAAAATATGAAGATTTGTTGGTCATGTATGATTAGATGACGGACTTATAAATTGATATATGTTAAATTTTGTTAAACAAAATTTATATTAATTTTTATATGTTAATTATGAGTTGTATATTTCTATTATTTATTACTTCTGTTTACTTTTTAAGCAGTGTTCATTTTAACAGATAATAATTGGATCAAATAGGTTTGGAGTTAGTATGAGTAATAAAATTAATTTTTAATTAAATTTGGGTCGAGTATTGATATAGAACGTTACATAAATTTGAATTTGGAATTTCTGTTTGCACTTATTTGCTAATAAATTGTACTAGGAGTTAATAGTCAAAATAAATACTATATTAAAACTTTTTTTTATTTGCAAATATATTTGTATAAATTAATTATCTTAAACAAGAGGTTATACGTGCAATGCACGTATCTCTCTACTAGTACCTAAAATGGAGTTATAAACATGTAATACCCCGATTCTTTATAAGTCGTTAAGTTCATCTTAAATGAGTTTATATGCCTTAATTAAATGCCCTTTAATGACTTTCCGTGATTTTTATCGTTTCGGTTATCCGAATCGATTGTGTGATGATTTGATTGAGCATGATTATGTGAGTGTGAGTTTGAGTTTGAATTTCAGAGAAATTTGAAAAGTTTCATTTTTGGATGAATAGTAACTTTTCTCGAGTAATCACTATTCATCGAACTTTTTTGAATTTCATCAAATTAGTGTCTTTGAGTCTATAAATGATTTTAGAAGCTTTTAGATAAGTTAGAGAGTCGCTAGAAATTATCCGAGAGAAAATTTAGTAAAGGACCAGAAAACCCTAATATGAATAGTGACTTCTGACTTTTTCTTCGTTTCTCGGAATTTTGATTTGAAAACTTGATTTCTGGATTCCTTGATTTATTTGGTGAAGTTTGAGACGGAGTAGAGAGAATTCTGATGTTGAGAAAGAGTCGTGGTGAGTTTCAAATCGTTTGAGAGTTTAATGAGAAATTAGGGATAGATTGCACCAGATAACTTTTTCTTCCAGCGAAATTTATATCGTGTTTTTGATCACCGGGTGCAACTAATTCAATTAAAACCTAACCTACTATCATTAATCCTCACTCTCTCACACGCTCTCTCTCTCTCTTAAACATCTCTCTCTCTCCATTCTCTCTTCCTCTCTCCACCGACCTCACTCTCTCTCTTCTCTCTCCCTCTCGGCAATCACACACCAAAACCTCCATTGTTGAGCAACATCCAAGCTCCAAAGATGAAGATAACCTAGCTCCCGATCATCTATTGACTAATCCATTAAGGTATTTGAGATCCTCTCGTCGTAACGATCAATTTAAAACTAGGTTTCATTCATTTTCTTTCCTCTTAAAAATCGGCAGCTTATGCCTCAAGATGGAGCTCGACTTTTGCTTGTGTGGATCGTAGAGTTGCGTGGAATTGAAGCCTTTGATCGATCAAGCCTTTGAGTCTAAGTAAGTTTTTTGATTCTTGTTGAATTCTAGCAAGAAATCCTTCCTTTTTCCTTCTCTTTAGTTCGATCAAAATGACCCATGAGCAAGAAAAATCATGGCCTCTCTTCCTAGATTTGATCCTTAATCTTTTGAGTGATTTTTATCCAAGAAAATAGGAGTTAAAAATTGATTCTTCCCCTCTTGTAAAACTGTCGAAAATTTAGTATAGGGGTAGAGTTTTAATTTTTGATTTTGAGTGTGATATTGATGATCCTTATGTGTATATATGTGTGATGATGTTGAAAGAGAAAAATTGAAATATATATGTATGATGAGGAAACCGAAAATTTTGAGGATTTTTGGATGTTTTTGTATTGATAATTCAAGCATGATTTAAGTGATGAAATTGTGTTCTAGATTAAGATTTAAGAGTTTCTATGTATGTGATTGAATGAGAAAAATGATCAAGTATATATATATATGTGTGTGTACCGAAAATATATATATATGTATGAAGACTTGAAGATTTTATGATGATCTTGATGATATAAGTTGATTAATGAGTGATTCGATGATTTAAAGTTGATAGAATAAGAGAATCGAGAAGAATAAAATTTTTAAGGTGATAATATAATGATGAATAAGGTTGATGATTCTTGATGATACATGTTAGTGTTGATTAAGGTGATAATTTAATGATGAAGATGAAGTGAAAATAATTAGAGTTTCTTTTTAAAATTCTTGAATCCGAGTTAAGACAAAGAAGTTATCGAGAAATGGAATTGTTAATAGAAAATCGAGTTAAACTAAGAAACGAGAAATCTTGTAAAGAAAAATAAGAAAATAAGAAAGATTAATCGAGTTAATAAGCGATTAAGCGTAATTAGAATCTTTTTACCGAGTTTAGTAAAATTTCCGAGTGATGACACGTTTTACGAGAAAATGACGAAAATTTTAATAAGAATTTCGGATTTTATTTCCGACTTTATAATTAAAGTCTTTAAATTAAAATAAGAAAAATGAAACTAATTTCATTTAAATTTAATAACTTTTATTTTCTAAAAGTTAGAACCGAGCAGAGTCAAGTCAGCATGAATTAGTAACCGAGTCTTGAACGAGTAACCGAGTTTATAATTATGATTAAATAAATTAATATGATTTTCTAGAATTTTTCTAGAATAATTAATTATATTTGGAAAAATTTTCTTTTTCCGACTATTTATCGAAGTCGATCGTTTACCTGTTTGTGAATGTTCGATTCTTGATCTGAAAGGTTGTTTGTGAATGATTTGTGATATTAGAACCTGAGAATTAATCTCGTAATTTTCTGAGATCATTAAACTCAAGAAATCGAGAAAAACGAGACGTGTGATATGAATAGTGATTTTCTGTCTTTTGTGGATTATTTAATTAATAAAATATCTGGATGTTTTTTAGTCAAGTATGTGAGCCTGAGAGTCAGTTGGTTTAGTAATTGGGTAGAACCAAGAAATCGAGAAAGATCAAGTTAGATAAGTCGTGATAAGATAAGAAACCTAAGTCGAGTAGAATAGTCCTTCAGTCGAGCGTTAAAGTTTGTTATGTTTTTCGATTAAGTAGTCTCGCCCTTATAAGATATTATTTGTGAAGGAACGAGCGGGACCCCGAAGTAAAAACAAGAAGAAAAAAAGCAGCTAACCCGACAAACCTCTTTTGCAGTCAGGTGGGCTTTTTAACCGAAACCAAAATGATGAATGTGATTATTATTATCATATTACGTGAGTTTTTAAATGAATTGACCTGTCATTTTATCTGAGTTTTGGTATGTTTAAATCATCTACTTGAGTTATTATAATTATCCTGTGTGAGACAAGGACACACGTGTTGTTATTAATTGCTTGACGTGATTGTGAGCTTTGCTTCGGTTGGGCCGATCACAGTGTTTGAGAAGGAGGCCTACTTCTCGACACACGAGACTATGTGGTAGATTGATTCATACCTGCTATTCAAATTATATATGTTGACTGCGCAGTCGTTTCAAGAAAAGAAAATTATTTTTGCATGCACAAGTTAAATGTTTTAAAACTGTACTAACACTTGTGCTACAGTGGCAAGGCAAGTTCAATTATATAGCTCTATCGAGCAAAGTTTAAATTATTTTGGCATGTGTTCACTGAGTACAAAGTACTCGGCCCTGCATGTATTTCTAAACGTGCAGATTAGCAGGATGGTGATGGCGGACGGTGTTCGGCGGTGTGATTATTTGAATAAGAGTCGAGTCTTCTTTTGGTTTAAGCTTGCAATTGCATATCTTCATATATGTAATTGTGGGACTTGAGACGTTATTCTGCTGCATGATAAACAAACTTGTTTATTTATTTGAATTTTAGTAGACGTTGTGTCGATACAATGAGCTTAATGCTCGAAACTATTTCCGTATTTCTTTTTACTTCTACTTGACTTGGATTATATTGCTTCAATTGTTTTTCGACACTTAAATTATTTTTTAATGCTCGTTGTTTGAGATTGGATTTGAAAGCATGTTCTATTTGTTATCGCTTTCCATCTATATTCTCTTGTTCTCGAGCATGATCCCTTGTCGAGTTATATTTGTATTCGAGGCTTCACCTTACTGTCCAATAAATTCTAATCATTTTCGTACATCAAAATTCGGACTGTGGCAAAACACATGCATGGTGATGTTGTGGGTGTGGCTAGCTAAAATATATTGGTAAGGTTGTTAATTATTTTAGCATAGGAAAACGCGGAGGACAAATACACAAAAAGCGACGATATATCCTAAGAAGAATTAAGTGAAAAAGTCACTAAAACGACAATACACAATTCTTCCAACAAACTAATACTCCTAATTTGCTCAAAACTGCCATGAAGCTGTCAAATTCAATCGTCATTAACTATAAAATCTTCATTTCTTTGTCCCTTTTCGTAATCGTATTACACACACACACACACACACACATATATATATATATATTTTTATACACAAACATGCCATGCATCCATTTCAATCTTCCCAACCGGAAAAATAAAAATCTTTAATATTTACGATGGCCGCCGCGGCGACTTTCCCTAGCGTCGAAACCTGCCCGTCGATCGGGCGGGAGAAGGAGACGGTGGTGGCGGACATGGACGGAACCTTGCTGATCGGAAGAAGCTCGTTTCCGTACTTCGCCTTGGTCGCCTTCGAAGTAGGCGGCATTTTGCGGCTTCTGTTCTTGCTCCTCCTCTCGCCGATCGCCGCCGTGATCTACTACGGCGTGTCGGAGTCCGCCGGAATCCGGGTGCTCATCTTCGCGGCGTTCGCCGGGATGAGGGTGTCGGACATCGAGTCAGTGGCGCGTGCGGTGCTGCCCAAGTTCTACTCCGGCGACCTGCACCCGGAGTCGTGGCGGGTGTTCTCGTCGTGCGGGCGGCGGTGCGTGCTGACGGCGAATCCGCGGATAATGGTGGAGGCGTTTCTGAAGGACTTCTTGGGGGCGGATGTGGTGTTGGGCACCGAGATCTTGAGCTACGGCGGCAGAGCGACGGGGTTGGTGGCCGAGCCCGGAGTTTTGGTCGGGAAGAATAAGGCCGACGCGCTTAAGGCGGCGTTCGGCGAGGTGGCGCCGGAGATTGGATTGGGGGATAGGCATACGGACTTTGCCTTCATGAGCTTGTGCAAGGTAATCATTGTATTTATCGTTATTTCCCATACATTTCTATGCGATATTTTCATTTTCTCTCATCCTCGTGTGTCACCTATCATTTTTTTTTTTTTTTATTTGCTTCCAATTCGATCTTTTTCGTTTAGATTAATTTTTACGATTTTTCTTTTACGCATTAAGAAGAAGAAAAGTTCGGAAGGTCACCCACACAACCATAATAGGGAGTTGATAGGAATAGGAAAATCCCTAACAATTCCACCAAGCTAATGAATGGGCAACAAGATTATTAGCCTCACCGTGAACACAATTACATATCTTTCTTTTGAAGAAACAAAAGTTCATTACTCAAGAATAATCAAACGATTCACATACCTTAAACAAACTAATATCATCTAAAATTCGAGATAACAACTAATAATAGCTCCAAACTTGAACAATGGAAATTGCGATAAGAATAACATCGCACATAATTTCAACCGTCATTAGTTCTGAACTCCACTTTATCCCGTGTATACAAATTATATTTATATTAGGCTTCGTTAATATACAATCAAGAGACTTGAAAGAATTTTTCACATTTAATTCTGATTTTTTTATTGATACAAGATTTTGTAAAGATTATTACTCGATTTTTAAGATTAGCTATTTCATAATTAGGGTATATAACTTTTGAACTATAATTAATAATTTATTGTATAATAATATTTATAATAAAAAACCTAAAATAATGAAATTAATAGTAGGAGAATGTAGGAAACTAAAAACAGTGGAATAGATGATTAGAAAGCTTATTTTGTTTTGACTTTCATATTATGGAAATGCATATCACTGAAGTGATTTACTATAACTAATTTGACCTGAAATTAAATCAAATTACATGAAACCAATATATAATTTGATGTAATCACCCCTCAATTTTATTATTATGATTATTATTATTATTATTATTATTATTATTATTATTATTATTATTATTATTATTATTATTATTATGCACGTGCAGGAGGGTTACATTGTGCAACCAAAATCCAAAGTAAATGCCGTAGCTAGCGACAAGCTGCCTAAGCCGATCGTATTCCACGACGGCCGGCTCGTCCAGAAGCCGAGCCCCATGGCGGCGCTCCTCCTCCTCCTCTGGATCCCCGCCGGCTTCCTCCTTGCCTGCCTCCGCATCGCCGCCGGCGCCCTCCTCCCCATGCCGCTAGTCTACTACGCATTTTGGGCCCTCGGCGTCCGCGTGACAGTCAAGGGCACCCCTCCACGACCGCCGGTGAAAAACTCCGGCCAGTCAGGAGTCCTCTTCATCTGTTCCCACCGCACCCTCCTCGACCCCATCTTCCTCTCCACCGCACTCGGCCGCCCCATCCCCGCCGTCACCTACTCCGTCTCCCGCCTCTCGGAGCTCATCTCCCCCATCAAGACAGTCCGCCTCAGCCGCGACCGCGCCACCGACGCCGCCATGATCAAGAAGCTCCTGCAAGAGGGCGACCTCGCCATCTGCCCCGAGGGGACCACCTGCCGCGAGCCGTTCCTCCTCCGGTTCAGCTCGCTCTTCGCCGAGCTGACCGACGAGCTGGTGCCGGTGGCGATGGTGAACCGGATGAGCATGTTCCACGGCACGACGGCGCGTGGGTGGAAAGGCATGGACCCCTTCTACTTCTTCATGAACCCGAGTCCTGCCTACGAGGTGGCGTTCCTCAACAAGCTGCCGCGCGAGCTCACGTGCGGCGGCGGGAAGCCCAGCCACGACGTCGCGAATTATATACAGAGGGTAATCGCCGCCACGCTGTCGTATGAATGCACCACCTTTACGAGGAAGGATAAGTACCGCGCCCTCGCCGGCAACGACGGCTCGGTTGCGGAGAAGCCCCGCGTTAAGCCCAGTAAAATTATGGGATGCTGACTGTTTTTGATTTTCGACTCTGATTTTTGCATTATGGAAATTTATCGATATAGTATATTCTTGAGTTTATTTGTCTTAATTTGCTAATTTTGTTAAAAGATGGAAACTAGAATAAAATGTGGCTGCCACTCTTTATGCACACTCACTCTTAGATTTCCATTTCTCGAATAATCCATAATAGTAATACTCTATCTTCTTCTAAAAAACTTATCCAAAAAAAAGTAACATATACTCCCTCCGTCCCACTCAACAAGTCTCATTTGAGTTCGGCACGGGGATTAAAAAAAAGAATGTTAGATGATAAAAAATGTAATTAAGGTAATATTTTATTGATGTTAAAGTGTGTTGAGTTGAGAAACACTATTTGAATGTGACATAAAGTGGATTTTAGTGTATTAATCTTTGCCAAATAAGATTTATTGAGTGGGACACCCAAAATGGCAAAATGAGACTTATTGAGTGGGACAGAGGGAGTAGTCGAGTAGTATGAAAATTCACTGGACTGATTGATTTTTAAAAATACTACTATATCAATAATTAATCAATTGCCCTTTTTAAGATTTTATATTTAATTTTAATGTCATTTTTTCAGAAACAAGGAGAGCCTTATTGAGATCCTTTATAAATCCCAAAATAATACTCATCTGTTCGTTGAAGATGACAAGTTTTACATGCCAAAATGAAAGTAATTAACTCTTAAAAAATTATAAACCCTACAACTCAATCATTTTATATAGTAATTATCATTAATACTATTGCTGAACAGAAGTGTATCATTTTAAACGGGAGGGAGAGAGGGAGTACTATACAGAAATTGTAAAAGAATTAGCTGAAACCATGAAAATGGTAGGCATATATAGCACACAAAACAAAATCTGGAAACATGGAAGTTGTCAGTAGTGAGTGATGCCGCTGCTCAATGAGGAACCTAAAATTAATTTAACTTACGGATAAAGACAAGACAACATACTATTATTAAATATCATTATCATCATTATTATTATTATTATCTTATTTCACAAATACAGCATTAAATATTAATTCTCATGCATTCAACGTTATCTCAAATCTCAATTACAAGTTTACTATTGAATACATATTTTAATCCAGATCTTTGATGCATTTCATGCAATGTAAAGAGGGGTAATTTAGACAAGAGTCCGTCCCCCCTTAATCTTATACGTCGAGAGTGAAAACAAACAAGCCCTGCCATTATATATGGGAAATTTGTATTGTATATACATTTATATTTTATCCGTTCCTTTCCTTTCATTTCCTTTCCTTTCCTTTCCTTCAGACAGAAACAAGAAAAGTTGCAACTTGTGTAGGACAGAGTAATATCTGCCAGCAATGTTGCAACTTATTGTAACACTGCTTTGGTCCCCCATGAAAATAAGGGCAAAGGGAGGAAGACAGCTTCTTTGTTTTTTTAAATTAAAATCTGTTCATGCCAGATTTCTTTATTTTATAGGATTCTGTTAAACATCATCATTCAGACATATTTATGCTTCTCATCATCACAACTCACACACACACTGTAACTGTAAAGAGAAATCTTTCCTTTTTGACCAATTCAAGCTTTCCTTCCTTCTCTCTTCATATCACTCTCCTAACACACAGAGTACATACCGTTTTCATGAAGAAAATGTGGTGCAAGTTGAAGATTCTCTGTTTTCTAGCAGTTGCAACTCTCACTGCTGCTGGACAAACACAAACCTGCCACCCCAATGACCTTCAAGGGCTCACAAGTTTTAGGGCGGGCATCCAGTCGGACCCGTCCGCCCGCCTCGAGACGTGGACCGGCCGCGCCTGCTGCAGCTGGGAAGGTATAACATGTGACAACACAACTGGAAGAGTGACAGAGATCAATCTCCCAGGTTTCTTCACTTCAGATGATGCTCCTGTCCAAACCTCCATGATTGGCTCTCTCTCCCCTTCAATCACACTTGTCACATCTCTTCAAGTCCTTGATCTCTCTGGCCTCATTTCTTTATCTGGAAAGATTCCTCCAATGATTGGTTCTCGTCTTCCCAGCCTACGAAAGCTCGCTCTTTCGGGCAACCAAATCGAGGGCCCCTTGCCAGCAAGCATCGGTAAGCTGTCGGAACTCCAACAACTCTACCTGTCTGAAAACAGACTTTCTGGCTCTATTCATCAAAACCTTGGAAAGCTCAAAGGCCTAAGAATTTTGGATTTGCAATCGAATAGATTCACCGGTGCTATACCGGAATCGATAACTAACTTGTCGAATCTGGAACGACTCGGCCTGCACAACAATTTTCTGACAGGAAGCATACCTGGTAACATTGGTGACTTGCAGTGTCTGAAGGAGCTTGATCTGTCAAACAATTCATTATCTGGAAGAATCCCTTCTTCCATAACTAAGTTGAAGGCGGTCTTGATTATCTACCTTGACAACAACCAGCTCGTCGGGGCGATTCCACGACTTGTAAGCTCTTATCAGATGCCTTGTCTAGGTTTCCTCAAACTCAATGACAATAACCTGACAGGCCAAATTCCTTACTCGTTCGGTTTCCTGTCTTCCCTGCAAAGAGTTTCATTAGCCAACAACGAGCTAATCGGGCCGATTCCTGCAAGTATAGGTTATCTGAGATCTTTGACAGAGTTGTACCTGGATGGCAACCGATTATCAGGAAATCTACCAGGTGAAATAAGTGAGCTTTCGAATTTACTCATTCTGAGCGTCTCGAACAACTTGATTGAAGGGCCGTTGCCCCATCAGATGGCCGCTCTCACAAACCTTCAAACGCTCGATCTTTCATTCAACGAGCTAAACTTCTCTTACATCCCCAGGTGGCTCCTCAAGATGCCCTCTCTGTCTCGTATTTTCTTGGCTGGGTGCAATATCCACGGTGGAGTATCTGAGGATGTACTAGTCACTCCGAGTCCACTACAAGAGCTCGACTTATCAGCCAATCATCTTACGGGAAACATCCCAGAATGGATCGGTAAACTAACTGAGCTCTACTCGTTGAACTTATCACTCAATGGTCTTGTAGATAAGATTCCTCGTTCAATCATGAACTTAGCAAACCTCGGGGTGCTCGACCTTCATTCCAATGGGTTAGCAGGTTCTCTAGAATGGGCTTTTCAGATAAAAAGTCGATCCACCAAGGGATCGTTGACGTTTCTTGATCTTTCGGATAATAGTTTCACAGGTGGCGTCGAGCAAATCGGCATGGGATTGGGAGTGCAACTCAATATACAGTACATCAATTTATCGCACAACTCAATCAAAGGTAGATTACCTGATTCCATCGGGAGATTGGAGTCGATGAAGAGTCTGGATTTGAGCTATAACAGCCTCAATTCTGAGCTGCCAGCAGCACTGGGAAACGCAAGCTCCCTTGAAAGCCTGAAGCTGCAGAAAAATCATTTCACTGGGAAAATACCAGATGAATTTCTCAAGTTGGAGAACCTGCAGGAGTTGGGCCTCTCGAGTAATTCTCTTGAGGGCAAAATTCCTTACGGGAAGCCTCTAATCGACTTCCCAATAAGCTCTTACTCGGGAAACCAAGGTCTGTGTGGCGTACCACTCGAACCCTGTCGGCCTTGAATGCCTACTTTCTCAACATTCGATCTGTTCTAAAGCATCTTATCAATTTTGATGACAAATTTCTGTACAAAGCACAAAAAACCTCTGTCTATCGTACAGACACGTGCTGTAGTTCTTAGTTCAAATTGTGATAATAGAACAGCATCGTCACACACACAAGAACGCATGTCAGAGACAGTTGTGATAATAGAACAGCGTCGTCACACACACAAGAACGCATGTCAGAGACAGACAGAGAGAGAGAGAGAGAGAGAGAGAGAGAGAGAGAGCAATAAAGTTTCCATGTAAAAAAAAACTGCATTCATCAATCATTATCTTGATGTTACACAGTAATTAATCCATGGTTTCTTCAGAAAACCAAAGTTGATGATAATTCATATAATCAATCTCATTTAACCGTATACAACACAAAATCTGCTCTGGCAACTCTTCAACTTTGTTACCCTGTTAGATAATCATATAAAACGCGTATTAATGTCTGGACGTACGGGAGAGTATACAGAGAGATTTAGAATATGGCGAGAGAAATGAAACGAAACATTTATACTCACCTGAATTGTCAATCCAAAATCCAGCACACACAGCTTTAGCCTATCCAGAAATGTTTCAAACCCCTTTCTGGAAATGTAGCTGAATCTATGCATATCCAAATCGATTTCAAAATAATTTTCACCCTGCAAAAGAGGAGCCAAAGAACTTTATGACTAACTCCAGACTAAATGACGACGACTGATACTATTTCTTACAGATAATTTATATACATTAACATGATAACTTGGAAAATGGTACTTAGATCCCATCTAATAGTAGATATCAGAATCGAACTTACCAAATAAAAGTCATGTTGAGGACGTGAAAGTACAGGTTTCTCGTTGTAGGCATGCATGAGCTTCCTCTCTGCAGCACTCAGTGGAAGGTCATCCACGTTTGCTACTCGACCCAATATCTTTAACCTTTCTCTGAAGGCTACACTTGTATCAGCACGAAAACCTTTAACCTTCTCCACTTCGTCATCAATCAACCTCTATAATTGGAAAAGCATACACAAAACATAAATTTTAATAAAAAAGAGAACATTGTTAACTGTCTAATACTGTGATTTAATATAGAAATAATCGTGTCAAAAATAATTCGTCAAGCAGCAAATACGAAACCTAAACATCAAATCAAATTGTACGATTAACTCACCCTAATATTTTCTACAAAATGGGTTGGAAGGTCCTTTGCAAAGCTTTCGGACAGCTTAAAATACAAAACGAAGCTTATTCCTTCCCCATCCGTTTCACCCTGAAATATCGTTGTAGGATATAATGGTATCTGCGCAAACAGAAATAGTCCAAGTGTTAATGGACAAAAAGCCAAAAATATGAAGTTATAACATCATCATTTGGCAGCAGCCACCTCTGTCATATAGCGTCATCATATAATAAATCAAATGCACCAATGTTCGAAGATTTCAATCAACACAATACCTGAACATTTACAACAAGCATTGGCGGGAGTTTTGCAGAAGAATTAACAGAAGGAAGTTCCACAAATCGTGCAATATGTTGAATTTTCCTCTGCGATAAAAATACATCAAGACCAAAAGGATAATATGCAGCACAATTGGGAGCCAAATCCTTCCTTTTATCCCTGCAAGAGCAACATAGAAGAAGAAAAATTCATTAGATACATAGGATACAAACATTCTTTTGTATGCATCAGCTGACAACATATACTTAGAGACATACCTAAAATAATTCACTCCCCTGACCCTATATGTCCCCGGCTCGACATCCGACCAACTATCCGGAACTCTCTTTCCCAATGGACAGAACGGCACTTGGGAACCAGCAATAGGTCTTTGCAGCAACGCCTTTGAAGAAACTGTAATGATTTAACAACACCATAATAAATAAAAATCTCAGTTAGCAAGAAAACTACTAGTAAAAAAATCGAGTATTTAAACGATACTCACATAAAGCCGCTGCAGGATGTCCGTCCTTCCACTTGAATGGTAGTTTCAACGCAGCTTTTTTTCTGGGACTAGAGCTTAGCGATCTTCTCTTCTCATCAGTGTGAACAGTTGAAGCTAGACAAGGCAAGCAATTATTTGGAAGAAGTCCACAATTATCCAATATACTGTCGTCACCTCCAGCCGTTTCTCCAGCCGACGAGGAAATCTCATTGAGGTATACAGGCGTAGTTCCGCTCTGCAGCTCGTCAGATTTCAGTTTGAAGTCAGAGCCACTCGGATGGACTGAGCCTTTAGACACTCCGCTGATAGATTTGCGTTCTGAACTGCCATTACATGACTCGTCAGGATGCTCAAAAGATGGGACGTGCTGGACGCTTACTCTAGGAGAAGTAAAGCTTGTCGTGGATGCCCCATCTATATCTGCAATGATTACATTATTACTACCACTCTCGTGTATGTTGCAACGAGCAAGATAAATTATTAAGGGAAGGAATGTATAAGATTTTATCCTAACCATCAGGGATGCTTTGGAAATCTTCATCGCTCCAGTCAGATTCGAGCATAGCAGAAGGATCGAACCATGCTTCTTCACCACTTCCTGTCGTTACCACATGCAGACTAAGTAAGACGACTACCAAAAATCGTTTAACTTTATCTTGATTTCTTTTTTCGCCGCCTGAACATTATAAAAACTAAACCGTATCTAACATTGTACTCTAGAGACGAGCAACTGACTACCACCGAGCAAGCAAGAGTTCGCAATAATGAAAACCAGTGATGCTCCTAGTAATCTACCTGATAACATTTTTGTAGAATCACCTCTCCAATTGCTAGAAAATGAAGACAAGTTGCTCTAACAAACGCATTTCAGACATCATAATCCCATTCTAAGTTCTGACACTACCTCTGCAGGCTTTCATTCCATTTACTGAATCCAACAAACATAGTGCAAAGCAGACTAATAATCAGCTTCAATTTATAGAAGTTCTTGATATCAATCTGAAATTTCCCATTTGTGTTCCTTTTTTCCTCTACACTGACATTACTAGATTCCTTAATAACCAAAAACAAAAGAAAAATTACAGCTCCAAAATTTATACATAAATGAGTTATATTGCACAGTAAACCCAACTCCAATCCTTACTTCGCCAGCTACCACATTATTAATTAGAAACCAATTAAAAATAAATTATACCATCACTTCACACGTTCAACAATACTTTCACACTTGAGCGTGACTAAAGATCAAAGCTTTCACCACATCACACATTAATTGAACCACCACTCTCCTCGTACCAGACGAAAAATATAACAGAGGCATGCACAGAGAGAGAGAGAGAGAGAGAGAGAGAGAGAGAGAGAGAGAGATTAACCATTGAATGGCGGGTTATTGTGATCAGGTGGCAAAGATGGAAGATTTTCCGATGATCGATCGGACAAATAAGAAGCGGCACTTTTCTTCAAAGCCCTTCTTCTCTTTCTGCTCATCTTCCTTCTTGAACCGCCGGATTTAAAGCCGGCGCAACCTTCCGGCCGGGAAACACACGCCCCCATCTCTCTTGTTTCTTGAATTCTCTCTCACTCTCCCTCTCTCTCTCTCTCTCTCTCTCCCTCTCCCTCTCCAAAAATAGGGATCCAAGATAAATACTGTATATTGGTTTCCTTACAAGAATAGGCTATTAATTAAGAATGACGATCTAATATATAGTTTTTTTTTTTTTTTTTGAAAGGATCTAATATATACTACTAGTATTTGATTGCACACGATCATATATATATATATGTCTAACTCCCTCGCAAAATATCAACCACAATACAAGTCTAGAGAGAGAATAAGAAGCTGATTCTAGATTGAGAAAGCGTGAAAGAGAGGAGAACCCATCAACCACCCTCCCCTCTCTCTCTATCTCAGTAATAAAGAAAAAATTCTTTCCTCGGCAATTACTGCAATCAATCTCCTTCTACTCCATGGAGATTCACAAACAGATTTTATATATTATTAATCGTATCGCGCTAATAAATGCGTTCACTGTGAGAAAAGAAATCCGTAATGTGATTTTCTCAGAGCTAAAAGAAAAAGGATTAAAGCGGCGTAGCTGGTGAGAAAGTGAAATTTATACGAATCCGAAATTCTGATTAATTTATTAGTAATTGATATTTTTAATTTTTTGGGAAAATGGAAATGAAATGGAAGACTAAATTCAGTGACGGCAGTTAGCTGCAGTCTGTCATGGCGGGCCCATGACACGTGTCGTAAATCTAGGCAGTCAAACGTGTGGCATTCGAGCATTTTAGGTTTCGCGCGTGTGGCTGACTTGCTGTCTCTCACCAAAATCTAACGCTCTTTTGGAGTTGGGGGGCCCCGCCTGCCTCTTTAAAATTTTCTTTTATTAAAATTTATTTTGAAGTCAATACTGTATTATTTTTCACATAACATTTCTGATTTCTTCTTTTATTTAACATTAAAATTTATTTTGAAGTCAATAGTATTATTACGATAAATTTAAATTCGATTTTATGAGACTTGGGTATTAATATTTAATCACATAAACACTAGGTCAATTCACGCGCACTTACGTATCATTTTTTAATTTTTAATGTGTCACTGCTGTACTAATATTAAATAAAATTTATTAATTGATGAAATTTCAAATTTTTATTTTAATTTATGGTTAAAAAGTATAATTGATAATATTTGATTATAATTCATAATTATTTTTGAGAGTTTATTTATTTTAATCGTTTTTCATATTTAGAGTATATAACTTCTTTGATTTTAATTTTTAATTATGGTTCATATATCATAGTTGTATATTTGAATTTCTCTTAATTACACTACCCTTTATGCGTTGTGAATTTAGATTTGATTTATAATAATTATATCTACTCCATTAGATAAAATGTACTACTAGCATTTACACTGTTTAAGGTCGTACATATTATCATGACTGTTAAAATTAAAATATTTACATGAGTTATAACTGAAAACAGGAAAGTTTTACTTATATTTTAGTGTGTAGTGTATATCACTGTGACTGTGCGAGTTATTGATAGAGACTTCTTTTACTACCCTACTTACGAGAAAATAGATACTCCCTCCGTCCACACGAAACAATTCCCTACTTACCCATATTTTTTTTTTCATGAAATAACTCGCTACTTATTTTTTTGTACAATTTTACCCTTCTACTTTTTCTTTATTTACTATCATTTGTCATTGATGGTCTCACCTCACAATAACTTTATTCTTACTTTTTGATCAACACAACAACTTTATTCCTACTTTTTGTCCAATACCACCATTTTTTGGTCAAAACCACTGTTTTTTTATCATTTTCTCACTACCCCTACATTCTTACTTTTACTCACTCAAAACTTTATCAACTTTTTTATTTTCCGTGCCGAACTCCAAATAGAAAGATGTTTTGTGGACAGAGGGAGTACAAAATTTGTGTAGTGACATAATGTCAGCTTTATTATCCAAATTATATGGTTTGCTAATTTTATTATGTGCTATTAATTTGCGTGATTCTGATAATTATGATATTAGTACATTACACATACAAGGCGACTGATTTTAGTCCTTTTTGTTACAGGTTAGCTATCCGATTATAAGATCAAGTTAGTGTGCGTGTGTGAGTGTAATAAAGGTTGTTTCGTCTATATATCTCTAAAAAAGTTGTAGTAAGTAATAAACCAGATAATTGAATATAATATTATATATATATATATAGGGAGTGATTCCCATGTAAAGGGATCTTAAAGTAAGAATTAGGAATTAATTTCCATCATTGATTATATCTACATGAAGGGTTAAAATTTGGTCTGGTCAAAATGGGTCAACCCGGTAAATCCGTTGACTTTTTTTTTCAATATTTTTTAACGTTCAACTCATATGCACCACTTCACATATTCGGATCACCACTTCACATATTCGGATGCACCACTTCACATATTGAAATGCACAAGATTTTAAGTTTTTTTTTTCATTTTTTTTTACGGTCAGGTCATATGCACTACATCATGTATTCATATGCACCACACTATACAATGAGATGCACCACTAAGTGCATTAAGATGAACTAGTTTTGTTTTTGTTGTTTTTTTTTTTGTAAAATATTGTGCATCTAGTTACACTATGTGGTGCATCTATTTACACTGTGTGGTGCATCTGATTACACATTGTGGTGCATCCGATTTGTTTTCAGTTTTATTTTTTCATTTTTTTACAGATTTTTTTTTCAGTTTTTTTCTTTTACAAATGTTTTTTCCGGGCTCCGCCTCCGCCTTCGGCTCCGATTATTAATATAAGGATAATCGTCGGGCAACAATTTGAACTTTTCGGCTCGCTTCGAGGCATTCGGCTCCCCTCGCTCGAATCTTGACCAAAGAAGAAACAACAAACAAAAACACGAAGAGGCAAACAAAAAAACGGGGGAAAATAAATCTGAAAATTTAAAAAAAATTGAAAAATTCGGTGCATCTCATTGTGTAGAGTGGTGCATCCGAATATGTGAAGTAGTGCATCTTGGGTGACTGTTTATTAAAAAAAAATTAAAAAAAATGAAAAGAAAAACTGAAAATTTTGTGCATTTAAATGCACTTAGTGGTGTATCTAGTTATATAGAATGGTGCATCCGAATATGTGAAGTTGTGCATCTTGGGTGACAGTTAAAAAAAAATTGAAAAAAAAAAGTCGACGAGTTGATCCGGATTGACTAGACCAAATCTTGACCCTTCATCACCAATAGATCTATGATGAATATATATTCTCATTTTTCAGAATAATAATTATTCTCATATAATCTCTCTCCTATATATATATATATATATATATAGTTATGTTCATATAAAAACCCTCCTTATCCTAAAAAATGAGAATTAATCTCAACCACACATCTTTGCATGATGGATGGTCAAGATTTGATCCTGGTCAAAGCGGGTCAACCCTAGTCAAACCGGGTCAACCCATTGACTTTTTTTTTAATTCTTTTTTCGATTTTTTTTTTTTTTTTACGGTCAGGCCATATGCACCGCACCATGCATTCATATGCACCACACCATACAACGAGATGCACCACTAAGTGCATTGAGATGCAACATAATTTCGACTTCTTTTTTTTTTTTTTTTTTTTATTTTTTTTACGGTCAGGCTATATGCACCGCACCATGCATTCATATGCGCCACTAAGTGCATTGAGATGCAACATAGTTTTGACTTTTTTTCTTTTTACTGTCAATCCATATGCACCACACTATGTATTCATATGCACCACATCATGTATTTATATGCACCACACTATATAACGAGATACACCACATTTTTGTTTGTTTTGTTTTTTCTATTATTTTCTTTTTTTTTTTAATTTTCAGATTTATTTTCCCCCATTTTTTTGTTTGTCTCGTCGTTTTTTGTTTGCCGCTTCTTCTTTGGTCAAGATTCGAGCGAGGGGAGCCGAAGGCCTCGGAGCGAGCCGAAAAAGTCCAAATTGTTGCCCGACGATTATCCTTATATTAGTAATCGGAGCGAAGGCAGAGCCGTAAAATCGGAGCCGAAGGCGGAGTTGGGAAAAAATATATGCAAAAAAAAACCATATGCATCTCAATGCACTTAGTAGTGCATCTCATCACACTGTGTGGTGCATATGAATATATAGTGCGGTGCATATGGCTGACCGTAAAAAAAATAAAAATAAAATAAAATAAAATAAAAACTGAAAATTTGGTGCATCTCATCACACTGTGTGGTGCATATGAATGCACAGTATGGTGCATATGGCCTGACAGTAAAAAAAAATCGAAAAAAAAAACTGAAAATTTGGTGCATCTCAATGCACTTAGTGGTGCATCTCATCACACTGTGTGGTGCATATGAATGCACGGTGTGGTGCATATGGCCTGACAGTAAAAAAAAAATTCGAAAAAAAAAGTCAAGATTGACCCGGATTGACCCGGTTTGACCAGGGTTAACCCGCTTCCGGTTGCCGCTCGCTACAAATCAAATGTACATAACTAACAATAAGACAAATCTCAAGAGGCATTTGATATTAATAATTCTTACATAAATGCTTTCATCATAAATTTTTTGATGTTACGTAAAATATGATGAGTATGGATTGAATTTAAAAATACCATTTATACTATGTGTTGAATTTGAAAATACAATCTATAATATAATTTATATATATATGTAGGGATAAGATTTCGTTAGAGATATAATCATACAGCGAAAACGTAAGAAGAATCATTTTTTCATATATATGTAGTCATGTTTACTTTTTACAACTATAGTTTTCATATATTGCGATTATATATATTTTTTAAATGTTTGCAGAACATATAAAAATCAATGGTTTAGTTAAATCTTAATTAGAGGAGGTTAGGTAATCAAGATATTTGACATGGTGACATGGATGATGGATGAATGCTACTTTTCTCAACTATAGAGGATAGAGCAGTAGATAAAATTTATGAGGTCATTAAAAACCTCAACAACCACGACCACTGTCTTAGGAACAGAAAATCATTAAATTTTAGAACCAGGGATGTACAATTATTACAACTATTGTCTATTTATTTGGTTTTAGATTTTCGCCCCAATTAAATGTAGTTGTGTTTTTCATGATATATCTATTATTATATAAACGAAAACGATTCTACCTAAAAAAAATTCTATTTTATATATAAATTTATATATTATTTTTAATCGTATTATTATAATTATTATTATTATTATTAAATATATATAAGAAAATTCCAAATTTCCATGTCAATCTCACGTTTTGCATATATTGTACATATCAATTTATTTATTATTTTTTAATTATTATTATTATTATTATTATTATTATTATTATTATTGTTGTTGTTGTTGTTGTTGTTGTTGTTGTTGTTGTTGTTGTTGTTGTTGTTATTAACAAACTAAACCTTATGAAATAAACTATGTACCATTAATAAAAGAAATGACATCCGATATTTTATGATGATGGGCAGTTACGACGAGTAAAGTGTAGTATTACAATTCTATCGTTTCTTAATAAATAATCTAAAATCAATAATAGTCTTAGATTATAAAATATGATAGGTTAGATTAGTTCTTATTTATCACATAAAATAATGTTCTTGTATGATATTTTTTGTATGTATAAATATTCCAAATTCTCATATAAATGCTCACATTTCGTATGTACATATCAATTTATATATTATATTTTAATCATATTATTATTGTTACCATTATAATAAATATTTTTATCCTATATCGTTTTTTCAATGAAACTACACCTATTTGAAAGATATATAAATACTTAGATTTAATGTGTATTCTCCATCCCACATTTATTTTATACCACCATTTAATTTGGTCAATCAATTAGGTGACCGAATAATTAGTTCTCACATCGATTTTGAGAAGAAATTAAGAGATATTTGAAAATAATTAATAAAGAATTAGATATTCTATATACATATATTAAATATGGAAAGAAAATCCATAATTTTAATATTAATTCCATTTATTTAAGTTTCCCAATTATTTTGAATTATTAAACATAAAATAAGCTTTTAAATATTAATAATAATTAAATTTTCCATTTCACATATAATTTTATATGAAACTTCACATATATTGAAAAGTCTACAAATACTTAGAGTCATCGTGTAGTTTCACATCATTTGCACCACAGATTTAATTTGACCTATTTATTAGTTAGTCGAATAAATAGTTGTATTTCCTAAATAGTTTATTAATTATATAATTTGGTCAAATAATATTTAATAATGTCAAATAAATAGGTTGAACATTTCAAAATTAAAATATTTATCGAGACAATATAATCTAACATTATTGACTTTGCAAACCTCAATCCAAAAAAAAAAATGACTTTGCAAATGAACATAAAGAAAGTATTCTGCGACTCTACTTAAAAAATATTCTATGTGGCACCCCTCAAATTCCTTCATTCATATTTATCTAAATTCTTAAATTTTTAAAATTTAAAACTAATATTTATCATATTTTATTATATTAAAATATATGTGATATAGATTAACAAGATCAAATATTCAAATTTATTTCTTAATATACGTCCACAACCATTTATTAATCATCATCGCTATTATATTTTGCATTAAAAATAATTTTACCATTTTCCTATTCTATATATGTATGCGGGGCGGTAAAGTGTAAATCTTCAAATAATAGTCAAGCAAATATAATTTTTTGGTTGTTTAGTAGATAATCAAATAATTTTATTCGTATTTTCATTTTAAGATGGATGGCATCATATTTTACTTACTTTTTAGGTAAAGTTAAAATATATAAAACCTATCTACGTGTGTATATATATATATATATATATATATATATATATATTTATATATTACAAACGAAAACGATTCTTCGTTAAAAAATTCTATGTGGCACCCCTCCAATTTTTCTATTCCTATTTATCTCAATTCTCAAATTTTTAAATGTAAAATTAATATTTATCATATTTTATTATATTAAAATTTATATATGGTATAGATTAACAAGATCAAACCTTCAAATTTATTCCTAAATCTATGCATCTATTATCTGTATATATTATATTATATAAACGAAAATGACTCTATGCAAAAAATATCCTATGTGGCGCCCCTCAAATCCCTCCATTCCTATTTATCTAAATTCTCCAATTTTTTGATTTATTCTCCATTTTTGTAATTTTAAAACATATTTATTTCATTGTTAAATATGGAATGAAAATATTGAGATACCATATAACTCACGCATGTCTTCCTTTACACATTTTATTATAATATGTTCTTGTTATAATATAAATATATTACATACGCATCTCATATATAACAACTTAACAACATATATCAATACATCAATGTGATTCATCACAATTCTCATTGACAAGGGGCAGTTTCTTTGAGAGTCAATATATTTTTGCCCCACATCGATTTTGAGAAATAAGAAAACTTTAAAAATTATCTATAAAAATGGGGCCCAATTAATCGGTTGATCAAATAAATAGTTCTATTTTTTTATTAAAAATTTAATATGACCACTTATTAAGTCCTATTATATAAGCTATTTATTTTCGTGCATTTTTTATTCATTTATTTTATTGTCCACAAAAATTAAGATCGTGGTTAACGGACTGATTCTGATTGGAACCGTGGGGTAGACGAGTCGATTCAGTTACGACAGTTCAACATAATGGAGAATTCTGACTTGGAACCGTGAGGGTAAACGGGTCGATTGCAAACCAACGGTTCAACTTTTTCATAATCGTGGTCGACACGAGGATTCTGACCTTGAACCATAGGGGTAGACTGATCGTTTCAATTACGGCAGTTCAACTTAACGGGAGGATTCCAACTTAGAACCATGAGGGTAGACGGGTCTTTCCAAACCGCTGGTTCAACTTTTTCAGAATTGTAGTCGACGGGAGGATTCCGACCTTCAACAATGGGGGTAGATGAGCCGATTTCAAATTTGCCCACAAAACTCACACAAAGTGTAAAATTTAAAAATAATTAATAAATAATATTTTATTACTATAATTTTACTAAATAATAATTTCCCGTCGATTTACACACTAGTTATAAGAAATATACATATCCCCTATGTATAAATCAACAATGAGAATCTCAGTATCGAACCTATACATTGATGCAATGAATCGTAGTATAAAATTCATCCTATGATACTGAGAATTTATACTGTATTGAAATACAGATTTATCGTTTGACATAGAATGAAGAGCTCGCTTTGATCAATTGATCGATGTAATAATTTAGAAACACAAAGTAATTATACGTTTCAACTTTCGTTAATGGTTATCAGTCACTTATGACTAGGGATGACAATGGGTCGGGTACCCACCCATTAAGCATTTCCCAAATTCAAACTCATGAAATTTTTCCACACCCAAACCCGATTAAAAAATAATTTTAAAATTCATACCCGACCCGAACTCGTTGGATAATACCCGTTTATTACCCGCTAACCCGAATACTAAAAAGTAAACATCAAACATCAATAGAAAATTTCACTAACAGTAATCTTAATGCAAAATACTACGAACTTACAAAATCTTAAAACATAACTAGAAGATTATGAATTATTGAAGATGCCGCTGTCGTCATATTTCGGAAGTACATTAACAGAAGTAGAGGAGAAACATTAAAGACTCGACTCTTACGAAATGTGTGTGTGGGTTAAGAAAATAATATAAAACCCTAAATCTATTATAATATTTATACTAATAGTTGTAATTATATGATAAATTATACATATAATATCTTTCATCTTATATATATATAAATGGGTTTGGGTAGCGGGTACCCGGAGGTATTTGCCCAAACCCGACCCAAACCCGTGACGGGTTTGCATGTTTCTACCCAAACCCGTGACGGGTTTGCATGTTTCTACCCAAACCCGTCCCAAAACCATTTAATATTTTCCAAACCCGTCCCATCAGGGTTTGGGAAGTGCGGGTACCCACGAAAACCCGACCCATTGCCATCCCTACTTATGACTTATGAGCCTTAGTAGTTGGTAGTTACATCTTTTATTTAGATATATTAATTAGCTAAATTGCATATAAATTTCCCACCTTTTATCAATTTCTCATTTATATCCTCACCTTTTTAATTAGGTGAAAATTCACCACCTTTTAAATTTTCGCAATTTTTCCCCAAATTAGCACTCACATAAAATTCGGAAATGTTTACATGGCAAAACCCGACAGAAAAACAAACGACGTAGTTTTAAAAACACTTATATTGCTCTTCGATTGGTGCCCTAATACGTATAAATAAATATAAATATAAGTGTTTATGTTTGACAAACCGATGACGTGTTTTTTTTTAAACTATGTTGTTTGTTTTTACGTCGGACTTTGCCATGTAAGCATTTCCGGATTCCATGTCAGCGATAATTTGGGAAAAAATGGTCGGAGATATCGAATTGCAAAAACGTAAAAGGTGAAGAATTTTTACCTAATTTCAAAAGGTGAAGATATAAACGAGAAATTGGTAAAAGATAGGGAATTTATATGCAATTTAACTTATTTTATATATGTATCTTCATATTAATATATTCTCTCCAACCCACTGAAATTGTCATGTTAAAGATTAAGAATAATAGTAAAAAAATAAAAAGTAGATAGGTAGCATCACTTTTGAAGGAATTTGAAGGGTTAAAATTTTCTTTATTTGGGATATAACAATATGAGTGAGACACCTAATAAGGAAAGAATGACAATGTAAGTGGGCCGGAGGAAGTATTTGTAATGATGATTGGACAACTTAGGATCCGTTAATGGAACACCATAATATATATATATAGGGGAGAGTTCAAATAGAAACTAATTCTCCCATAAAACGTAAAAACTTTTTAATGTCGTAGATTTTAGCTGATCGATGGTTGTAGATTAACTGATTTTATATTTATTATTTAATGTTTTAAGAGTTAAAAAGGGTAGGTTTGTAATTGATTATTTTTTTTGTAACCGTCTCATTCCTTGATTTTTTAGGAATAATAAATCTTTTGTATTATTTGCTAATTATTTCTTTACAATATGATGGTAGTTTCTATACGATGTTTGTTCCATTTCTATTTTTTTTTTCGCATTTTATTTACACTTTTTATTGTTTCCATTTCCACTTTTTTTTCCCCTTATCTTCAATTCTCTCTTGTCGTTTGATATCTAAAAATGAAGATGCCCAGGAAATAAATTGATAAATATTATAAGTAAAAAATTGTTAAATTAAAAATAAATTTATGCATAATGGCAATTTCAAACATGCATAATGAAAAACATGAATATGCAGTATTGCTACTTAAGTAATTTCACGTATATGATGATAGCTTAATGTGCATAAAAAAGAATGCATTGCAGGGACAATAAAAATGCATGATCGGAATTAAAAAGCATTAGGTTAGCTTAAATTTTTCAATGTATAAATTTTGCATTACTAAGACCCAAAAATGCATTATAATTTTTTTTTGATGTCGTGGGAATCCGCAGCCGCTACCTTCGGTGTATTATTAATTCTATAAACAATAATGCATGATTGTATAAATAACAATGCAAATCTTGCTTCTTTATAGCCTTTGTAATTTGTACGGCTAATTAAAGGGAAAAGACGATTGGAGGTTGACTTAAATCAATAAATTATTTTTTGGAAGATTTAATATGTTTTTGGAATATTGATTTGCATCCCTCAATAATAGGAACCGTATAGATGATGAGATTACATAATACATTTTTATTGTTTCAACCTTATACGTGTCATTATCGTGACAATTTATCTAACATTAACGAATGGTCTATAAAAGTTTCTAAATTTCGGTAAATAATAAGTGTCTATCTGAACCTATATATACATACATACACACACACACATATATATATATATACATAATTTTTTATATATAAAGATGGCTCTATTTGGATTTTAAATGGCCTAATGCGTTTGTGGGCCCACATGGTGTTTTTGGGTTTGCTCTATATCTGCACAACAAAATATATTGATAATAAAATAAAATACTAATAATTCTTTGTATCCAAAAATTTCATGTTTTTAAAATTATTAATTTCGTCACATATATATTATTATTTTTAGCTTGTATGGTCGATTACAATGTGATCAAATAGTATTATTTTTTTTTATCAGTTCCATATCAAATTTGATTTGACATAAATCCGAAATTAGGCGAATATCTATAAAAATAGAACATTCATAAAAAATACTGATAAAGTCATTTCAGATTTAAATCAAATGAACCCTTAAAATGTAGCAGAAAATAAGCATTCACACAACTTAAAGAAAATGTTATGGACTGGCTCTAACTGCGAACCACGCAAAAGAAAACAATAATTAAATTATACACAGAAAATGTATGCTCCTTTCCTAATGTAAAAAAAGACAAATGTGGTGGTGCATCTTCGGAATAAAACAGAAATGACTTTCATTGCTGTCATAAACATTAAAGTTTCGGAAAAACGACAAGTAAATAAATTACAGCATCAAAATAATGTTTTCTATTTAGAAATTAAAAAAATGTCATTTTCAGAAAATAATGAATATCAAATATAAAATCGACTTTTAATAACTGGCTGAAGTAACTACAAATTCGAACATGCGGTTATCAGCAAATATGTATTGTGGAAAAGGTTGACGCTCGAGTTGCATAAATTGACATATGGCGTCTAAATTTAACTAATAAAAATCTCCAAATTAAACAATTTGATTCACACGTTACATTGCCCCTTAATATTCTATTACTAAAAACGCATAAATTTCATCAATTTTTTAGTGTTCTATGTTTCGAACTTTCAACTCACGTATTAAATATATGACCACTAGTTTACAATTTTATTTTTAATAAATTATTATGATCACAGCGGTCAGGTGGGTGAATATTTTAAAAAGTTTAATCGGTACATAATTAGTAGCAATTAGAAAATATAGGGAACATCATACAAAGAGCTAATAATTAAAAAAAAAATTCATTTTGTTTTCTTCCGTAGTTGAGTGTATAATTATTTAAGACAGGAGTTAACAAATTGTATTTTTAAAGTTTAGAAACTATTTTTTATCAATAGATTCCATTAGCATTTTATATTTACTCGAGGTGAATTAATTGCAGTTTTGATGCATTCAACAAATTAACCTCCCCATAATTACTTGAAAGACATAGGAACTGCTGAGATTGTTATTTAAAAATTGTAAGCGGATGATCATAATAAATTTTCTATATTCTGAGTATTACATACTCCCTCTATTTTTTATTAAGTGTCCTGTTATGAAATTTGATTTGTTTTTTAATAAGTGTCGTATTTCATAAATTTTGAAAAAAATGATGCAACTTTTGAAAAAAATCATGCAAAACTTTCTATTTTACCTAAGTAATAAATGCTAATTATTTACATTTTAAGTTTCCTAGGCAATAATTATAGATGAAAATAGTAACATATTAATTTCCTTGGTTTGTGTGTTTTGACGGCTGAGGACACTTATAAAAAAACAGAGGGAGTACATTATAGTATAATATTTTATCTAAATTATATGGATATGCAAGTGTCCATCTTCTTATTTTTATTTAATTTTATTTGTAGGTAGGGGCAAGAACTAGTAAGCTTTCAATTTTTCATTTAATTTATAATAAAATTATATGTAATCTTTCGAAATAAAAATTACTACTACTGGTATGTATGTAGGTAGGGGCAAGACCTAGTAAACGATAAAAGAGTGAAAATCAATGCCCACACTTTTTGAACTTGCTTCCTCATGTAGGACTACGAAAATAGGAAAAAAAATATTCAGATCTGCATCGGAAAACTCATTATTATTCGAGAAATAGGGAAACTCCATGCTACCTAGAAATAGTAGAATGCCATAAATGTACCGCAATTACAGAATAAGTCTAGTCAGCAAGTACTCGTTCTACTAACCCTAGTTTAAAAAAAATAACTTTAATAATTCAATTAAAATAAATAAATATTAGATATGGTTAAGACCACCCACAGCGGGTGTCTCGTCGGCGGTCTCGAGACACCGCCGTCGACGAGACACCCCGATGCAGAAGCTGGAGGCTCGAGACCGTCTCGCCGCGACGAGACAGTCTCGAGATGGCGCGTGGCCTTCACTACGATGCCGATTTTGTATTTTTTTTAAAAGGTGCGTGCATTGCACGCACAAAAAAAAAAAAAAAAAATCTGGACAACGGCTACAAATTTCAAACGGCTATACAGCCGATTTTCCTTTTTTTTTTTTTTTTTTAATTCATCCCTATAAATACCAACCTCCATACCACAAATTATTCCACACCAAATTCATCTTCCTCCTCTTTTTCTCTCTAGTTTTCTCTCAAATTTCTTGCAAAAAAAAATGTCTTCGTCGTCCGACTCCTCAACCGGCTACTCTTCCCATGACACCGACGACGAGATTATGTCGATGGTGACCAACCTCCAAGCTGCTGCGGCTCGACTCCTCGCCAAAAAGAAAAAAAAGAAGGCGAAGTGGACGGTCGTACACCGCGATCGGGAGGCGGCTCTGCAGCAGTTGATGGCTGACTACTTCAACGACAACCCGACGTATGACCCAACATTTTTCCGCCGGCGTTTTCGGATGCACAAGCACCTGTTCTTGAGGATTTGCACCGCGTTGGAGTAGAATGTGCGATACTTCCAGCAAAAGCAAGATGCAACCGGCAAATGGGGCCTCACGTCGGTGCAAAAGTGCACAATGGCCATTCGCCAACTAGCCACCGGTGGAGCTCCGGATACATTCGACGAATACTTGAAGATCGGCGATAGCACCGACCGTCTTAGCCTCCGGAAGTTCTGCGAAGGTGTCATCCACCTATTCGGTGACGTGTATTTGAGGAGGCCAAATGCAAAAGACACTGCTCGGTTGCTGCGGATGCACGAGGAGAGGCACAACTTTTCGGGGATGCTCGGTAGCTTGGACTGCATGCACTGGGCGTGGAAGAATTGCCCGAAGGCGTGGTCGGCTGCCTACACTCGAGGAGATATAGACGTGCCTTCCTTGATTCTTGAGTCCGTGGCGTCTCAAGACTTATGGATCTGGCACGCCTTTTTTGGAGTAGCCAGCTTCAACAACGATATCAACGTCCTCAATCAGTCACCCCTATTTGAGGACGTGCTTGAAGAACGTGCTCCGCCGTGCCAGTACGTGGTGAACGGAAAGCCCTACGACGGCGGTTACTACTTAACCGATGGGATCTACCCGGATTGGACTGCTCTGATCAAGGCTCCTCCGCTTGCAACGGACCATTATCCGGAACGGGCATTTGGTGTTCTTCAGGCCCGATGGAGAATTATTCGGAACCCGGCGCGGAGCTGGTACACAAAGCATCTCTGCAACATCATGTTTACGTGCATTATTTTGCACAACATGATCATTGAAGACGAGAGGGAGGACGTCGAGAACTGGAGAGAGGACACAGAAACGACGTCGAGCAGTAATGTCACTCATGTCCCCGTTCTGCAATCATGGAAGAATTTTCTCAAACGGGACGCCACATTGAGAGATGTGAGGAAGCACCATCGGCTCACAAATGATTTGATCGAGCATCTTTGGAGCCGATTTGGAGCAGTTGACGAGTAGGATGTTTTTTATTTTTTTAATTTCAATTAATGTAATGTTTTTTATTTGTTTTATTTCAATTAATGCATTGTACTAGTTATTTGTCAAAATATTAATGAAATTTTCAAATTTTCTTATTAAAATTAATGCAAAATACAAATTCAGAAAATCCTTAGAGACACCCCAAAGAGACAGCCCCACTGCAGCTCACTGTCTCTATCTCCAAAAAATCCTTAAAGACACCCCAAAGAGACAACACCACTGCAGATAGTATAAGGAAGCATATTTTAGTCGAACAATCCTAGATAGAATTCAATTTCAAACTACTGTATAGTAATTACGATCATTTGATGAAAACGTAATTACATGCATAAGACGATGATTCCATAAGAACTTTTTGTACCAATTGACTGCCGAAGTTATGTTAAATAGATAAACACTAAATTCATTAAATTGAAATGGTCAAGTGTTGAATTATGATGTTTTTGATTATTGTACTCGCTCCATCCCACCGAATACGGCCTAATTCGTATAGACACGGAGACTAAGAAAAATAATATTAGGTAGAAAGAGTGTTTAGTGTAGTGTGAATGCAATATTTTTATAATGCTAATAAAGTTATAGATGAGATGGTCAGATGATGGATAGTGTGTAGTGGGAGTAGGTTAGTAGGGTTTAGATGAGATGGTGGACCCTCTAGTGTGAATGCAAATTTTTTATAATGCTAAATATATACTAATTATTTCCTTTAAAGGAAACAGATCAAGTACAGTGGGATGTCCCAAAATGAAAAACAAGTCGTATTCAATGGGACGGAAGAAATAGTTAATAAAATACACAGGAGTGCTGTTGACTTGCCATGCTATTTTGATAAGGTTCTAGAATAAGTGGATAGTATAAGAAAAACCAGAGAAATCGAATTAGAAAAAAGATGATATTGTAATTGTACTTCGAATATTGTGATGTCATTGTATACGTATAAAATTCATTGGAAAATAAAATAAATATTAATTATGTATTTTAAGAATTTTATTTAATGATAATTCTTAGATTAAATAAATATAAATGAATATTTAAAAGATGGAGATTTTCGACCTATTAGAAATTGACACGTGTCAAAACTTGGTCATTAAGTCAAAAATTTGATGGAGATAATTATCAAAATTGAGGAGCCAATAGAATGGTGCCACCTCAGCCCTAAGACCCGATTTGGAGTCTAAAAGCCCACAAAATCCACTCCATCTTCACCTATAAATAGGGGGTGCTTAGAGAGTCCCAACACATAAAAAAAAATGATATTGAGGAGCTTTGTATTCTCTCCAACATTCAAGGCATTCAAGGCGTTCTTCGTGGAAGCAAGGCGAAATTCTACAAAAGTGTCCCAAATCAGTGTTTAATTCAGAAATAAGGCGTTGGCACTCGTGATTAACGTTATGAGTCCAAAGTTCAAATCCGATCAAGATCGAGGAGGCTAAATCTCCGACAATCCCGTAGTTGTTTGAAGAACTTTCAAAAACAAGTTGAAGAGGCGAATCAGAGGAAAAATATAGAGATCGTAACTCACATTTTACTTCAAATTCGCAAATATTTATTTGTACATGATTTATTGTGTTTGTTATAAATACTTTAAAATTTGTGTTTACAGTCATTTTCCAAAATAATACAGTGTAGGTCAATTTTTTAATTTGTTTTTTAGAGATGATTAATTTATATGGTTCTCTTTGTGGACATGCCGCTGTGGGCCTTATTAGTGTGTACTGAATGCGCCTTTAACATGTGGGTTCCGATTTAAAAAATGTAGACCAGTTGGTGGGACACAGACTGCACTGCTTGTAAGTAAACATGCCCAATTCGGTAGACTACGCGCTGTGTTATTTTATTTTATTTTTATTTTTCAGTTTTTCTATCTTTTTCATCCTTTTATTTTCTGCATTTCCTTAATTCTTTTCCGTTAGAGATATTTATATTAAACTAGAATTGATTGAGTATTTATTAGGAATGTTATCAATCATGAATCCCTACATAGCGTTTGAATTGAATAATGAGATTGATAACATGAGATCGGATAATCACCTCAAATTTAAAAGATCAAATTATCAAGATGGATATGATCAATAGTCTATGTTATTCATCAAGGATCAAACCATTCAATATATACATATGATTATGTTGGATTATTTTTTAATCAAATATTATCAATCAAATCAACCAAACCTGGAGTTTAGTAATTCCCGTATGATTTTTAATCCCAAATTAAATTTGATTAATATGAATTAGGGTTTATAGATATTTAAAAAAATTATAAATGAAAAATAAACGATATCATAAGAGAAGGAAGAAAATCTTTGTTAAATTAGGGTAATATATTCGAATTAGAGATTTCGTGATGTGACATTTTAGGTTGAGATTTAGGGAATTTTGGGATAATAATGCGAGATTCCCATTCCCAACTAAAAAAAAGTGAATTTTTGGGAAAATAAATTGAAGAATGGGTTGCATGTATAGCAGAATTGGGTTGTATTTAACAGCTCAAAACAATATACACTATGAAAGGAAAGGAAAGGAAAGGAAAGGAAATATATTAAAACAAGAGATGTGTTCTGGTGAAACCGGTGTATAGTATACAACTGGTTTCCTCAGACCCGTATGAATAAGTGAAGTCCGATTTCGCAGCCAAATTAATTTCCTCCTTCATTCATTTCCTTCCTTCGGCTTGTACCAGAAATTGAATTTCCCCCATTTCGACAAATCTTCAGCTCACCTCAACAAAATCTTTCAGTTTCAATCGACCATCGCCACCGCATCAAAGAGCAGAAATTCGTCGCCGATAGCAATGGACTCTGAAATTTCAACACAAAATTCCAACAACAATGAAGGTTTGTTTCAACACAAAATTTCAACACAGAATTCCACCACAGAAATTCCTACGCTGTCGTTGTCGCCGCCGCCACCGCATGAAGGTTGATTTTCAACTAGAATTTAATCAGTTTTCAATTCATGAAATTTTCTCGTCAGATTTCATATAATCACAATTTCTCATCAATTTTCAATTCAAAAGCAATCTCCTAATTGAAATTCCAGAGCCAATTTAATCAGTTATCAATTCATCAAATTTTCAATACTTTTGTTTCAAATTCAATTTAAAACTTTACAAATCATAGACAAAAATTTGCATGCAACGGTTGTATCATAAGATGAGTTATGATTAGCATATATTGTAGTGAATGGGTTGAGCCTTGAGGTTATAGATGCAGTAATTGATGATAATTTACAGTAGCTATGAAACAGTAATAATTCTTATGATAGAAAATAATAATTGTTATTATCAAAGTTGATGTTTAGGTTTTAATTTGTAATTATTTGAAATCCTTTTACAGGGCATAAGGGATGGAAATTACTGAATTTGAGGACATGGAAGATGAATTAAATGTTGATGAAGGTAATTTTTTTTATTTGTAATCACATCTGTTGATAATTCTCGTGTGTTGTTGCTTGCTTATGGTGTGTTGACAAAGCTAATAAGCAGCCATTTTTAGTAGTTAATTCACTATGTATTTGTTTGGTTCACTGATTGGTGTGAAGAAAAAGAATTTTCAAGATATATATGATCTTTACAGCAAACATGCTCTTGAAGTTGGTTTTAGTGTTAGAAAAGGAACTACTAGATATAATTGTGCTGGTATAGTAACTGGTTGGTCTTTATTATGCTCATGTGAGGGAATGAGAAAGGAAAAAATTGAAGAGAGAAAAAGAAAAATGTTAAATATCACAAGGACAAACTGTAAAGCATCATTGAGAGTAAAATTGAATGGTGATTCTATGGTTGAGGTAGTAGATCATAAGACAGATTAGAATAATGAGCTTTCAAGAAGAGAGTTGCGTTATATGCACCGTTCTCAAAGATCAATAAGCATAGATAAAGCTGTAGCAATTCAAGATATGTTGTCTTTTGGAATTGGAGCAACATATTCATTTAAATTGATGGCATATGAAGCTGGTGTTGAATACAGTATAGGTCATATATTGAAGAACCATCGTAATTTTGTTAATAGGATGAAAATTGAGGCAATTGAATTAGGAGATGCACAAACACTGATTGACATTTTAGACGAACAAGGGACTAAAGATAAGGAGTTTTTCTTTAGAGTTCAGCTAGATGATAATGGCAGATTAAGTAATATTTTTTGGAGAGACTCAATGATGAAGGAGGACTATATGATATATAGTGGTGTTGTTATATTCGACACAACATATAGAACTAATAAGTACAACTTGATTTGTGCACCATTTTTTGGGATAAACAATCATTAGAAGAATGTGATGTTTGGATGTGCATTCATCTCAAATGAGCAGAGTGGATCATTTGAATGGTTGTTTGAGGTGTTTAAGAAATCTATGGAAGATGTGTGTCCTGTAACATTATTTACAGATCAGGATAAAACAATATCGAATGCAATAGAAAAGGTTTTCCCCATGATTAGACATATACTTTGCATATGACATCTGTACCAAAATGCACAAAATCATTTGGGCAAGTTGAAATCTAACAAGTCGTTTATGGATGCATTTGATAAATGTTTAACTGATTGCACTAATGTAGAGGAATTTGAAAACTGTTGGATGCCAATGATTTCTGATTTTGAACTGCAAGAACATGCATGGTTACAAAGGTTGTATCAATTGAAGGAGAGGTGGTGCAATGCATATAACAAAGACTTCTTTTCTGCTGGAATTTTATCATCACAAAAAAGTGAAATCACTAATAGTGCTTTAGGATTCAAAGAAAAGAAGACGACCAGCTTGACAGATTTCTATGCCATCTTTCATGCAACAACAGATCGTTGGAGAAGTACTAAAGCAAATGATGAATTTCAGTGCTCAAAAGTAAGACCCAAACCTCTCTTACCAATGATTGATCTTTTGGACCATGCTGCAGAGGTATATACTTTGGCACTTTTTAGAAATTTTGAAAAGCATTTCCTGAAATCCATTTCCACTTCATTTTCTGAAGCATATGAAGAACTTGGCATAAAAGTATATCATGTGAATGATGCTAATTGTATCTATACAGTTAATTTTTTTGTGATGGAGTGTTTGGTTAATTGCACTTGTAAAAGATTTTAGAAGTGTGGAATGTTGTGCAGTCATTGCTTGAGGATACTTTTTATTCATTCTATTTATCGAATACCAGATCGATACATACACTACTAGAAAAATGCACATACATAACACAACATTTATAACGGAGTTTTCAAAAATGCGTTATGTATTTGCGCACTTTTTTCAAAGATAACAAGACTACATATGTCCGTTACAAATATAGTGTTATCTATGTTCTTTGTAACGGTACATTCTCGTACGTTATGTTTTAGTGTTATCTATATTAATATATGTAACGGTATTAATGAACCGTTATGAAGATCGTTATAAAAAATCAATATTTTTTTAAATTATTTTTTTAGAGTTAATTTGTAATTCCTGCAGTCTCAGTTTGTCTTCCCTCATTCCTATCGACAGAATCAACTACACCATTCTCTCCTCCTTTGTCCTTCACCGGTGACAAAACTGACCGAGATATTCACCACCGGTCACCGGAATCTCAGCAGAAACTCCCCAATCGCCACCCCCACCGCGTTCCCCTTCACTATTTCAATCTCAGCCCTCCTATTCACCGGTGCCCTAACTTTCGAATCCCCTGCTCCCAACTCCTCGTTCTCCACCGTCTCCTCCTTTATTTCCCCGTCTTTCCTTTTTTTTGGGTGAAATCCTAATCCTAAATCCCTAAAAACTCGCCGCCCCCTCTTTCCACCTTTCTTCGTCGCCTTCTCTTCTCTTCTTTTCATCCTCCGCCGCTGAAATCATCTGTCGTCCGCCATTGAAAACTCGACAACAATCTTCTCCAAGTCTCAGACGAGGGAGGAATCCCTCCGCCTTCTGCCCCAAATTTCTGCCGAACCTTAATCAGTTCACCGCCTCCAGTCCCGCTTGTCACGTCGTCGTCGGCCATTCTCAGACGGTGTCGTTGCTCGGTCACCGCCGCTGCATATTCATCTTCCGGGCAAGAGATCTAATCTGGGTTCGAAGGGAGTTAGTGTTTTTATCAGAGAGCAGCGGCTCCAAATGATGATGAGTTTTCCTCATCTAGCGATTTTGCTCAACGCCCTGCTCTGATTGCTAACAAAGACTTGAATTCTCTCCTAAGTAAGTCACCTAATTCAGCTCATTTTTTATTTATTTTTATCATTGTGCAGTTGCTACTGAATAAGGGTGAAATTAGGATTGACTGCACCAGGCCTAATTAATACTAGCTATAATTTCTTTATTTATTTCATTCAGAGACCAATCATTTTTTTCCCTAATAATTTTATTGGATTACATCCAATAAAGGCAGAGAGTGTTTGATTCATGATTGTGTGCGTTGTAGTAATAAGAGAGAGTTGAGAGAATGTGAATTCGAAACAGGAACTAGCTTCGTGCCAGTAAGTATTATCGATATGGGTATTTCTATTTACTTTCGGACATTACATCAACTCCTTCGTTAATCCATTTCAATAATCATCCTATCTTTCTCCTTCCTTTTGCAAGGCTGCTGTTCCAAGACCATTAGCATTGATTTCAGTAGCTGCTGTTGCAGTCTCATTGGCACTCTTTGTACTCAAGTCGTTCATCTCTACAACCCTTTTCGCCCCGGTACATTCTTACACCCTATTTCTCGTGTTTCTATTAGACTCTATCTCTACTTAAAGATGCGAAATGGAAAACCTAGATTCCCAAGTAAGATGACTACGGTGGTGCATATTCATTCAACCTCTCTTCATATATATACAATTTGTTTTTTCATAGGATGATTCTGGTAAATCGCAAGATAAAAATACATTGGCTCTAAAAAGTACGAAGGAGATCGGTCAACTTTTTCAAAACAAAGTGACAATACAGATTCCCTTGGAAATCACTATTTTTGGCTTGTATATGATGCTACTTTAGTTATTTCAAGAGTAGGTACTGGATGCTGCTCAAATATGACAAGATGAAACTATGCTGGAAGACTGGAAACAAAAGTTAGATTGAGACATTGAGACAAGATCATCACAGTCAAATATTGCCCTGGTTTGCTCGGTGAGTCTGTCCTTTATCCTTGTTCTTCATGGAGAGTGCGAAGAAAGAAACTTGTTGTAAACTGCACATGCATGTTAGCTTCTGTAATTATTGGTGTTAAGTTATTATTAACAATTAGTAGCTGATGTTGACATTAGAATCATATTCGTTGGGATGTTATGTTGCTTAAGTGTGGTGGGAAATGGAATTTAATCAGATTTTTGTACATGAAAATCATTCCTTGGGCTATAATTTCTGCTTGGTGTGATTAACTGAACCTTTTTTAGAAGTGATAAATATTTGAAGAATCAACATTATATTGGATTTTTAACTGCTCCATTTAGTAGCTGTTGATAGCTGCATGAACTCAAGATTTGAGTTTTGGCTCTTCAGAAGTCAGAATGCTGATATCTCTCAGTTTGTCATCCATTATAACGTGGAAATACTTAATACTCTCATCTCTAGTTTACAACACTTCGAAGAGAAATAAAGGTAAATGCGTAAAACTGACAGTAAAGAGCAGGAAAATAGATTATAAGAAAAGAGTGTCAATGTGAGGACGGCGAAGCGCGCCATTTATCACTTGTCGAATATTACCAATATATGGAGTGCATAAGTACTAAATTCAAATTAATTCAAATGGGAGGAATCCTAATTCTATGTCATGTCCTTGTGTAAAGTGTGGTAATCTACGTGATCATGAGGGTCATGTTGAGGAATGGAGGAGCATCATAACATGTAAGTTTTAGAGTAGTTGTGATTAATTTTTGAAATAATTAAGTGGGCTGATTTTCTGGAACTTAAATTAATATTTTTAATGTGTAGAGCTCATAGACAGTTCAATATGAGCATTGGCAAAAGGGGAAGGCTGACTCCCTCGTGGGAAGCGATCGAGGTATGAAACTCTTTATGCTTGTTTGATTATTATATGATAATAAATAGTGTTAGTCACATTATTTCCTATGACGTAGTGTTAGTCATATTAAATTTTGATCTTTATGAGGTTTTAATATTTATGCACTTAAAGTGATAGGTTTTATTTAGATCATGTAGATGGAAGCTACGTGGATGGATAGATGGACTTGGTTGATCGATGATGGTAGTGGAATGTTGGAGATTACGTTATTGTTGGTTTGGATATCAAGAGAATGTAAACATTCATATTTATGTGTTTGGAGACTAATTGTAAAGCAAATTTTTATGTGTAGGTATCATGAAATCTAGAACATGGATCGATATGAAATGTTTGATTGTATTAACTTCATAATGATATATGGATTCATCCGACCTGTCTGAAAATATATGGTTTTCTGCAGGTATGTGATGAGAAAATTCAGCATCATTTAGGAACAGAAACTGGAGAACTCATCCACGTTTCCACGCGAGGCAAGTTGGCTCAGCCCCTTTCTATGAAATCGTTCGGGTCTGGTATTATTCCCCTATGCTCCTGATGTTGATATGTCAAATTTGGATGCATTCTGCTGTTGAATGTATTCTTCCTTGCTATACATGCCACACATTTTTATGACATAAATCGTTATTCTGATCGAGTGATACTGGCTTTTGCGATTGTTTTTATTGTTTTTTATGTTAATGTTAACTCCTAAATAACTTTGGTTTGAAGCGCTTTGAGTATTGTCAAGGCACAAAAGGGAAAGAAAATGAAAAAAAAACGAATTGCGAAGTTATAAAGGTTGGCATTCTTATTTCTACGTAATATATTAATTCTATTACACGTTGTGCTTATTTTATTTCTACAATATTATAGGGTCCTATGCAACCTCATGACAAGCAATGTGGATATTTTGTGATGCGATTTATGAGGCATATCATCACATAGTCCAAAAATGACACTCCTCTGCCAGCATTGGTATTTACATATACTTCATTCAATTATTTCTAAGGCTATACACAACGTGGCTCGAGCAAGGGTGCTCGAGCCGCTTTCGAGCAGGGGGGTGCTCGAGACCATCGCGTGGCGGAGGAGACGAGCTCGAGGCGTGCTCGAGCGCTCGAGACGAGCTCGAGTTCGGCGCGTGCCGAGCACGCGCGAGCATTTTTGAAAAAAAAAAAAAAAAAATTTACGGCGCGTGCATTGCACGCGCCTAACGTATATATTCGAAATGTTTATGCCCGTTGCGGCAACGGCTATGCCGTTTAATTTTTTTATTTTTATTTTTATTTTTATTTTTATTTTCTTCACCTATAAATACCACCACCCTCTCACTTATATCTCACACCATTTTATCATCCTTTTTCTCTCTCAAATTCAACCTAAAAAAATGTCTTCATCGGAGGAACTTATTTTTTCCGATTCGTCGGAGGAATATGTCGAGGGCGGCACCGACGACGAGGTGCTGGAGATGATGGCGGACGTGGATCGCTATATGCGTGCACACCAAGCGGAGCAAAAAAAGAAGAAGAAGAGGGCGCGAGACTTCGTCGACCGCGACCGAGAAGCGGCGTGTGCGATCCTCCACGCCGACTACTTCGCCGACCACCCCACCTACGGCGAGCAGTTTTTCCGACGCCGTTTTCGGATGCACAAGCATCTGTTCTTGCGCATCTGCACAACGTTGGAGGAAAACGTCCACTTCTTCACGCATCGACAAGATGCACTCGGGCGATGGGGGCTAACGGCTGTGCAAAAATGCACGATGGCAGTGCGACAACTGGCGACCGGTGGTGCTCCCGACTCGTTCGACGAGTATCTGAAGATCGGAGATAGCACGGGCCGGCTTTGCCTCAAAAAATTTTGCCGTGCAATCATCGACCTCTTCGGCGAGCGGTACTTGAGGAAGCCCAACGCTGCCGACACTGCGCGTCTGCTCCAAATGCACGAGTTGCGGCATGGGTCTCCAGGGATGCTCGGGAGCCTGGATTGCATGCACTGGGAAATGGAGGAACTGCCCAAAAGGGTGGGCGGGTGTCCACACTCGCGGCGATCACGGCGTGCCTACCTTAATCTTGGAGGCGGTGGCGTCGCAGGATTTGTGGATCTGGCATGCCTTTTTTGGGGTTGCCGGCTCCAACAACGACCTCAACGTCCTCAACCAGTCGCCGTTGTTCACCGACGTGTTTGAGGATAGAGCTCCACCGTGCACCTTCACCGTCAACGGACACCGCTACGACAAGGGGTACTATTTGACCGACGGGATCTACCCTTGTTGGCCTACCTTGATCAAATCGCCGAGGGTAGAAACCGACCTAAAGACGGCGAGGTTCAAGAAGATGCAGGAGTCCGCCAGAAAGGACATAGAGCGAGCCTTTGGAGTGCTCCAAGCCCGATGGGGAATAATCCGCGCTCCGGGTCGGTGCTGGTACAAGAAGCATCTCCGAGACATCATGTTCGCGTGCATTATTTTGCACAACATGATCATCGAAGACGAGCGGGAAGATGTGGAGAATTGGAGAGAGGACTCCGACTCTCCATCCAGTAGCGGGGTACACTTGCGGACAACTCCGATCTGCTTTCGGCAATTTATGCAACGGAATGCCGACTTGAGAGATCAAAAAAAGCACCATCGGCTTACCAATGATCTCGCCGAGCACCTCTACCGGAAATTTGGTCCTCTTCGGGAGTAGTCTAGCATTTTTAATTAATGTAATGTTTTTTTATTTTAATTATTGTAATATGTTAGTTTTTTTTAATTAATGTAATGTTTAATGTTATTTTTATTAATGGAATTTTATGAATTAATTTAATAAATGAAAATGGGGAATTTTTTAATATTAAAGATAGAGCACCCTTAGAGCACTCTTGCGTTGCAGGGGTAGAGTGCTCTAAGGGTGCTCGAGTGCTAGAGCACCCCTTAGAGCACCCTTAGGGTGCTCTAAGGGATGTGGATAGCCTAATATCATATTATTAGTTATTAATTCATTTATCAATTTGTTTGTATTTGTAGTTTAAGGATGCTCGTACGTATTCTCAAGTGGAGATTGATGAGGTTCGTGCGGAACGGGCAAGTTGTGTGATATCGTATGTCTTCGATTGAAACACAAGGTAGAGATTGTGTTGAACTGATGGAGCCTATGATTGCAAGAAATATTCAGCAGAAATCCTAGTGATCATTATGTGTTTTATGATGGAATTTATAAGTTCTCTTCTTTTATGACATATAGTTAGATAGAACATGTGTGACATTCGGATGACAATGTATGGATGTTTGGGATGACATTGTGTGGATATTTGTGGATGTTAATGAAATTTTGTTATTCTATGATATGTACAGGGAAATTGGGAAAAAAAATTATATATATACTTTTTAGCGTTATAAAAAATGAAAAAAACATAACGCAAAAACAACGTTACAAAAAATTGAAAAAAACTGTTATCTATAATGATACATAACACAGATGAGGTGCATTTCATAACGGAAAAAATTAATTTTTAATAACGGTAAGAAACGTTATGTAAAATTATAACGATAACGGAGGAAAACATGTTATCTATAAAATATCAACCGTTATGTATAATATTATACATAACGGACATTTGTCCGTTATGTATGTTCGCATTATAGATAACACTATTATATGTAACGGTTTTTTGAGCACATACATAACGGAAAAATTGCGTTATGTATGTGCATTTTTCTAGTAGTGATATTGAAAAGATGGACAAAAATTTCCAACCACAGTGTGTGAGATAAATGTTTTCAGCAAAGTGTAAGTCATGCTCCTTGGAGACATCAGATGGCAAGAAAAAGCTATAGTCTAATTATAAATACACAAGAAACTGAAGAAGGGAGAAGTATTGTTGAAGAAACACTGAATAATGTAACATTAGCTCTTGAAGCTTTGATGAGTACAAGCAGAATAACAAATGAAGCTGAAAACAGTCAAATATCATCCACTTTATTGTTATCTATCAGTGTGAAGAATCCTAAACATTCAACTACATAGGGTCGAAAACAACAAAGGTTGAAAGGATATCTTCAGAAAAGTAAGAAGAAGAAAACATCTGAAGCATCAAATGCAATTCGATCAAAGGAGTTTGGAACTAAAACTCCTAATAAGAAATTGTTATAGAAGATCTGACCAGTTTAAAGATCATAAGGTGAAGTTCTAATATTTCCTAACTTGAATGAATTCCAAATTATTGTTTTCATGCAGCAAGGTTTATAATTATGATTGTTAATTTGCAGATAAAAACACACAGAAAGGGAAAAAATACAAGTAGGCAGAAGAGCTCAAATGGATTTTGATTCTTTATATGTTGATTTAAGTTTAATTTACTTTTCTTTTTGCTGAAATGACTCTATATTGTTCTTTCATTACTGTTGTTTTATAATTCAATATCTGAGAGTTAATTGAATCTACTGATGAGGAGTTATATGTAGTTGAAATCAACCTAGTGATTTTGTCTACCATACATTTAATTTGTCTTAAATCTGATGTTGCATAATATTGACATTGCTGGAATTCGTTTGGATTGGATACATTTTCTGAATGTATGAAATTGGTTTATCAAATCATTATATTTTGTGTTCCTCATACAGTAAATAATGTATAAAAATAGTTTGATTTTACAGATCCGCCTTAAACTTCGATTTTACGGATCCACCTTAAACTTCGATTTTACGGCTCCCGTCTTTGGCTACAATTATACGGCTCCACCTTTAATAAGATTAATAATATAAATATAAGTAATTATTGTTGTTGAAAAAGTAAATATTTTGACTAATAAATGTAATGTTTCACAACAATATATACTTTTGCACATGAAAAGTCGTACTTTTACTCAAACGTTGAAGTAATTATTGTGTTTGAAAAAGTATAGATTGTCACTAAGAAAAGTAAAGCATCACAATCATTACATTTTGTCACAACAATGTTTACTTTTGAACACAACAAGTTATACTGCTGTAATTTTATGGCTCCACATTCGGATTCAATTTTACGACAAAAAAAAAATCACAAAACAAAAAATATAAAAAATAAAAGACAACAAAAATGAAACGTAATTATAGGGTCCACACGACATGAGTGGGGACATGCGTATGCACCCCATGCACCTCCGAGTTTGGGTTCAATTTTACGACTCCATGTTTAGCTACAATTTTATGGCTCCACCTTAAATCCATTAATAATATAAAGATAACCGTAGTTACAACAATTTGGTTTACTCGACTCACTCAAATGTTAAAAGTAATTATTACCGTTTAAAAAGTAAAAATTATCATTAAGAAACGTAAAGTTTCACAATCATTACATTTCGTCACGACAATGTCTACTTTCGTACATGACAAGTTCTACTTTTAGTCAACCGTTAAAGTAATTATTGTCGTTGAAAAAAGTAAACTTTTTCACTAAGAAAAGTAAAGCTTCACAATCATTACATTTTGTAACAACAATGTCTACTTTTGAACATGATAAATTATACTGCTGAAATTTTACGGCTCCACCTTCGTCTTCGATTTTACGACAAAAAAAAAATGAAAAGGCAAGCAAAAAAACGAAGAGGCAAACAAAAATAGAAGAAATAAAAAATAAGGGTGTCGACTCTAAGTTTACAATGGAGCCTTCGGCTCCAATTTTTTGGCTCTGCTTTTGACTCCGATTACTAATATAAGGATAATCATCGGGCAACAATTTGGAATTCTTCAGCTCGCCCCGAGGCCTTCGACTCCTTTCGCTCGAATCTTGACCAAAGAAGAAGCGGCAAACAAAGAAAACAAAAAGGCAAACAAAAAAAACGGAGAGGCAAAAAACAAAGAAGAGGAAAAAAATAGGGGTGAGTAGGGTCCACACGACATGAGTGGGGACATGCGGATGCACCCCATGCACCTCCGTCTTCTGCTCCGATTTTACGACTCCACCTCTAATACGCTTAATAATATAAAGATAATCATAATGACAATAATTTCGGTTCTACGACTCGCTCAAACGTTAAAGTAATTATTGTAGTTCAAAAAGTAAATATTGTCATCAGAAATGCAAAGTTTCACAATCATTACATTTTGTCACGACAATGTCTACTTTTGTACATGGTAAGTTCTACTTTTAGTCAAACGTTAAAGTAATTATTGTCGTTGATAATGTAAACATTGTAATTAAGAAATGTAAAGTTTGAAAATCGTTACTTTTGGTCATGATAATGCTTACTCTAGTTAACAACTCCACTTCCTAAGAGGGAAAAGGTTCCATGTGAACGACATTTGCACATTGGTTAGTTGATCCTAAGGGTCGGGGGAACCCCGACAGATAGTACGTTCAGCGCGTGTTCAAAAAAGTAATCGGGTTAAAATTGCTGAACCGGAACGTGGTGGTTCATAGCAACGTTGGGGAGTGTGGAGACGTTTGTGGGGGCCTCAAACGCCGCAAACAAAAAAAAGAGGGGGAAAAAATTTGGAAATTAAAAAAATATAAAAATAAATAACAGAAAAAGAAAAAGAAAAAAAGTAATTATTGATGAAGAGTTAACTTGTTGCGGGAGTATTGAAAAGAGATCGGATGATCTATTTCGAGATATAATGACTCTATTAGAAACTCAAATTGGCAACTTATACACAAGTTAATAAACTTAATCTTAAGTACCAAAACCAGAACACAAAAAATATGATCAATCTAACTGAAACTAAGATAACATATAATCAATAACAAATATGTTTATGTTAAAAAAACTGACAAACTAAGCATATAAATTCCTAAGAACAGTCTACACAAATTCATACAAACATTAACGATATTTGCATAAGAAGCTGTATTGTTCAATACTAAGATCTAGCATTTAGATAAGCAGATTAACCATACTACAAAAGTAACCATTATCCAATATCCAAATGTTAAAAGTACACAACAAATTTAATTGTCAATACAAACTATCATTTCCACAACATATCATTTAGCCCTTTTTGCAAATCGAAGAACCTCAGCCAAGACTTCTTTTTGGCATTGATTGATAGCAGACAAGATAATCCTTGAACAATAAAACACTCTAAGCTTTCTCATTTCAACAGCCTTCAAACAGAGAAATTGAAAAAAATAATAACTACTTACATATTTATTGATGATAAAGTCAAGTTCAGATATAAACAAAAGATGTAGAAGCATGAACAAGACATCTCTATTATACATTTCTGAATTTGACATACAATGAAGAAAGACATAATATCATACATGTGACAAATCTTGAAGCATATAAGGAATGCCATCAAAATGCTCCATGTGATGCGTCAATGTTGCTTAGGTCACTTTTCCATTCGAAAGGAACATCTTCAAAACTAAATGATGGGAACTCTGAAGCTTTTGGATGTTCCATATTGCGAAGAAAGATTAAAAACTGATCTTTCTGTATAGGCAAACAAACAATTTGTAAACATGTAATTATTAGATGAAATACAACAAACATTAAATAAAATACAACAAATGTTATATTAATATGAAAGAAACCTACCACAAGTTGAACCATTTTCACATTGCGAGAGTTTTCTGCACAATTATCAAGTTTGTTGTCCAGGTTGTCACAGCCTCAAATCCCGAAGGACGGCAGAAGTCGGGGTGCGACTAGGATTGGATTAAAGAAGCGGGGAAGAAAAGGGGATGAATGAATAAACATAACATTAAAGAAAGAAATTCTATGAACGAGACTTCATTAGCAAAAGACAGAGTTGATCTCGAAGGATCACTCAAACAAGATCTCAAAAGATTCTAAGTTATAAGTACAGAACTGAAACCCAAAAGTGATATTCATAATTACATGAGTGAGTCTAGAGTTTGGCAATGAAATTGTAACTACATACTACAGTCTTCTCCTATTGACAACATTAACTCCTAACTCAACCGTCACCACTTCCGTTGCTTCAACCTGCACATTTAGAAAACATATGCAGGGCTAAGTACAAAAGTACTTAGTGGGCACATTGCCGAAAACATAATCATAAGTATAGATAAAACATGCATTTCACATCTGTAGCGCACTGGGGTTTTTCTTTTTAAGAGCCCGTGCCTACTAAACATTTTCTTTTCTCATAAATCACTCGACCGAGCATTTTCTGACAGATGTTACGTTCAAATCTTGACCAGTCATAATTCACCGTGGCTGGCTACCCCTCAACAGGATACCACATACACCACAGGCTACAAAGTGCACTAACTTTGGATAGCTAGTCTCAAAGTCCGATCGTTTAGTTAACACCTAATGGTTAACTCATAATTCTGGAAAGCACGATGGCTAACTCAGAAAGGTACAAGAGAACTCACATAAAACACAAAACAGTTTATGCCTGATTATCCCTTTGAAACCACATAAATCAAAGCTCATAAAGAATCACTTTCGATTTGTGGAAAAACCCACATTTATTTGTTATATAATAGAAAGCCCACCTTATAGATTACAAAACTATTAAACGTGCTTCCGTTCTTCAATCTTCCGTCCTTTCCATATGCTGACTTCCTCCTTCATCATACATAAAATATATCCTCGATAAGTCGTTGAGACGACAAAAGAAAATGGAAATCGAAATCGAAAACGATTTAGTCTTTTATGTTTTTTTTAAGCTTTTAAGACCTTTGCACGCTAATCTAAACTCTTTTAGTCAAACAGAAACGAGATACGAACACATCTCGTTTGGCACTCAAAAGGTCCTGTACTTGACACATAGGTCAAAAAAAGTAGTCGATAACTTGAAACGACTTAAAAGATCAAAAGGAATTAAGTTGAGAAGATTTCAACTTAAGAAACTAAGTTTTAAAGATTCACTGTTCAGATCAGTAACCTTGTACAGAACAGGGGATTTCGAAACAGGGGACGTTCCTTGTACCAAAAGAAAGCTACGGATGTCTAGTTTACTCTTCAATTTACGGATCTCAATTCCGATAAACGAGCTAGGAGATATGGCAGTTTCCGTGGAGCGTCGCAAAACAGTCCGAGTTTAACCCTAAGGCTCGATAACTCGGCGCACGACTTCCTAGGTTCGACTTACGTTATTCCACTTCATTTTCCACGAAATTCCTGACTCAATGCAGTCTACACGTATCCTCATACGTGTTGAACTCCTTTTTATTTCTCATTTATAAGCTCGACGTTTAAAACCTCGTCTCATTAACTACGCAATTATTATACCAAAGCAATTTCTAACTTCTCGTTTCTACTTCTCGTTCATAACTATAATTCGTCATTTCATAACTCAAATGCAAAAGCCGACAAATACAAACTTGTTCTCTTATTTATAACAATCACTATTATCTAATTACTTTTCTTACTCGTCTTTTCTATCGTTACTTAGGATCGTTGTTTCGTTTCTTACCAAAATTCCAACGTCATTAGAATTCAATCAAATTCTACAATCTTATTCATCATCTATCAAGAATCACAATTACATAAATCATAACCCCAAACTATTATCTAATCTCGACTTATCGTCCATCGTTCGTCTCTTAACGAAATTTCTACGTTCTCCGTTTTCGTTCAAATTTTATGACAACGATTATCATCTAACGAGCATTACTAACATGCAAAACATATTGTCAAAACGTTAACGAGCTCCAACTTATCGTCACGTCTTCGTCTCTTACATTTTTCGTTTTATTTTTAGAAAAATCTCAATTAAATATATAATCATCCTCATGCATCGTAAATCTCATTTCCATTAAACAATCGAGCATATCATAACATTTACTATCCTAAATCATGCCTTCTTCGTCTCTTAGGTTTCAAATTTTATTTTTAGAAAAAAAATCTAAAACAATTCATATAGTCAATTAGTATCAAGAGGAACACTAATCTATCGATCAATCGTTAAAGAAATCGAGCTACGATCAAAGCCCCAAAATTTCCCCAAAAATCGGTAAACCCTAGAACAAAGGGGTTCTTGATTTCTTTCTCTAATTCATCCATAGAACTCGATTCTAAACATCGTAGAACATGATTCGATCAATGGACAACATGCTATCTCACTCCTTAAATTTTCGAAAAAAATAAAATTGGGGAAACAAGTTTGTTCGGTTCAAATGATAGACGACGTTCTTACCTTTCGTAATATGGATTCGGAATTGGAAATGATTGGTAGATGCAAAAGTTAAGAGCTTGAGAGGAGCTTGGAGTTGTAGCTTTAATGGAGGAAAATGAAGAAAAAGAGAGAGATGAAGAGTGTGTGTATGTGGCGGTAATGAAGGGAAGAAATGAGAGAGATGATGACTCATGTTAGATACAATAAAGTGTAGGAAATATCTAACAAAGGTGGATGACTCGCATAGGGGTTGTTTGGTGCGAAAATTAGACGATAATATCTCGTTTCCGGCTCTTAAACGTCGATTTAAAAGTCGAGAAATGATTTCTTAGTTAGTTTCGAATTTTGATGAAATCTAATTCGTCCGTTAGATTGGAAATATTTTACGTACTCGGAAAACTTAATTCGTTTTTCAAAATCCGAGAAAAAGTCGGGACATCACAGTCCAAAATTCGTCTGGAAAATCATAAAAACTAACTTTCTCCGGTGAACTCGTATCGAAGAAAAAGTGAATGTAAATTCTGACGGATTTTGATTCTGAGTTTTCGGACGAAAAACTTACCGGACGCGAAAACCCTAATACAGTAGTCGTTCGTCCGATTTCTGGAAATTATTTTCGGAAACGGATTTCACCGCAAATCTTAGAAATGAAATTCATGATATTAGGCGTGCAAAGTCATAATTATTATTAACTTTTATTTTTAAAGACAATAGAAATTATCGGGGTATTACACAGGTACTGAATCTTGCATGCACAAAAGTTGATGACAAGCGCAACAAAGTGTTTATCAAAGCAAATGGGGATTATAAATTGTTAAGAAGAACAAAAAACATATTATAAAAAAGAAAAATAAAGAATATAGTATCAACAATAATATATAAAATAACAAAATTCTAGTTGCAGTTTCAATAGATGGCAAATCATTCAATTGAACCATTTGTTTCAGAGAAAAATGCCAACAACTTCTAATAGTATAACCTAACTCTTTAAGATCATCAGCAGGCTTGGCATCAATCATTTTCTCAACATATGACTAGAAAAAAATAAATGAACAGAAAAAAGAACAGTTAAATGATTACTATAAAAAGGAAGAATCAAATGAAAAAAAATTCAAATTTAAAAAGATAAAAATATACCGAATGTTAACTATTGAAATAGAACTTCCTAGTAACAATTGACAGAAAGTAACCATCCTTCAGAGTTTTCATTGATTGGAAGTTCAAATAAAACTTCCAACAATGAAGATCATGACTAAATATATTCATCCTGAAAATCAATATTAAGAGTTAATAAGAAAGTATAATAGCAAAAAATAAAATACATGGATATGAAGAAGGAAATAAGCAGAAATACATATCTTGACAGCAGTACGATGATCATGAAAACAGAAGTCAGCAATGTCCTTTTCTATCCTAGAAATTTCTTTAATGTGCCTGGCATTATTGATCATAAATCTAATCTTGAATGTAGATTTCCTAGAAAGCCATACAATGCTACAATCCAATATCATTGGATCAATAACGGGTAAATTGGGGACTGAACAATAACAAAATAAGTTTACTAAACTATAGTGAATAATTATACCATAAACAAATATTAAAATCTAAAATGAATTACCAAAATTGAGCATATCAGTGTTCTATTGCAATGAAAAGGAAGAACATAAACTCAATTACAATATACTATTAACAACCATACCATCATCTGACTTGCATTTCTTGTAATGCGGAGTGACTTTCTCATATAATCGACAAACAGAAACATTTTCATGTTCAATACTAATTGAATCAATAATATTATTAATTTCTGAAAAATCAACCTTAACAATTGGACTTTTCTCTGCAATTTCAATTTCAAAGGAGTTAATAACTAATTTTAAAAGGTAATATAAATATAAATTGAAAAAAAAAATAGAAAACATAAGTTCAGACTTCAGGGCACGAACCTTGATAATCACTCTTCCCTATTTGTTCACACTGTTCAGTTGGAACTTCCTCTTTCATTTCATTTTCATTTGTTTAAGCTTATGATTTCATAAAGTAATATTAAGGTAATTTACAAATATTTTAGTAATTATAAAAAGAAAGCATAAAACAGAAACTAATTGAAGTAAGCAGTAAATACAAACCTAAATGACGAATATCAGGTTCAGAATCAGACAAAGAATATGAACTTTGACTATGGCATATCAGGATCCCTGATCCTTTTCTTCTGCTCCTTCTTTTTCTTTGTCAGAACTTGTTGATCGTCAGGATGTTTATCATCAACAACATTGTGAGTTTGCTCAACTTCACCTGTTGAAACAAATGTAAAAATCAGTTCAAATATAATTAAGAAAGAATATGATATAAACTTACTTGTCAAACCATCTGCAGGATTGGTGTTAAGATCAGTAACCACAAAATCATTAATAGGAACTGATTCTTGAGGCATAAAAGACTATTATCACTTTTCACAGTATTATCCTTCTTAGCATTCTGGAATTGAAGAGCCAATTCATCACAAATTTTGAAAACATCTTCATTCCAATACGAATCAACAGCCTCCTAAACTTTTGGATCTAGAAATAGTACAGTCGGTATACCAAAACATTGTTGTTGAGAACTGGATCTCTTCAACTCTTCAACTTGTGCCTTGTGATTGGAAACAATCAAGTTGAAATCTCTCTACAGAAGCAAGAACGACCTTTGCAACCCCTACAAAATTAAATAATTTAATCAAACTAATTATGTCAATTACAAAAATAAAAGCACAAATCAAAGATATAGAAGGGTTATGGAATTGATATCAGAATCAGACTTCTCGCCTGGAGGAATCTTGTAACTGATATACTCAAAATCAGGTTCCCGAGCATCACCTTGACCACCAGACTGAACCAGATATTCTTTCTTAGACACCCTATCACTCCTATCAACAACATAATCGTCTACCCTGACACGATCACTCATAGGGAAAACACCTACCAGCCACTCCTCACTACCAAAATCTGATTCACCATGAGATTCCTCCTTCAATATCTTGTTAAACTTAGAACTAGACCAATGCTTAATGAGTGGCAAGGTATGTGGTTCAGAGATACCTTGCCATTGGAATTGATGAAAGTAAAGAAGAGAAATAAATAACACACAACCATTTATAACAGAATAATCATTCTGTCTAAACGATTCCAATGTCTTACATAACTTCTGGAGAACAAAACTACACCAATCAAGGTTTCGAATGCTATGAACATCAAATAGAGATTTCAAAAGTCTAAACTCTATAGATGTGTTTGCAGTAGGAACAAGAAAGGTAGACATAGCATAGAGAATGAACAAAATAACAAAATCATCACCCCCATTTTGGAATCTCCGATCACTTTGATCAGACAACATGTAATACCCCGAATAATTCTTCCATCGTCAAAATAAAAATTTAATTATTAATTAAGGCTTTGCACGTCTAAGTTAAGGATTTTCTATTCTAAGACTAACGGTGAAATCCGTTTCTGAAAATTAGGGTTTAACAACTACTGTATTAGGGTTTTCGCGTCCGATAAAATTTTCGTCCGAAAACTCAAATTGAAAAACTGTCACAATTTACATTCACTTTTTCTTCTATACGAGTTCACCGGAGAAAGTCAATTTTTATTACTTTTCCGGGCGAATTTTGGACTGTCTTATCCCGACTTTTTTATCGGATTTTGAAAAATGAATTAGGTTTTCCGAGTATGTGATTTATTTCTAATCTAACGGTCGAATTAGATTTCATCGAAAACGTAACCATCTAAGAATTTATTTCTCGATTTTTATAACGTCGTTTTAGACCCGAAAACGATATATTTCCGGCGAAATTAAACCCCCTAAACCGCCACTACCCTATGACTCACCACTTTTGGTTAGATTTTTATCACTTTATCAAATAGTAAATACATTAGTCATCATCTCTCTCCCTCTCTCCCCTCTCCTTTACCGCCACCCTCCTCTCCCCATTCTCTCTCATTTTTCTTCCATTGTTCTTCATCCTTCAAGCTTTTCAAAGCTCCACAAGTCTCTCGTCTACTTATCGATCTTAAATCCGATTCCATATTCGACAAGGTAGGAACTTCTTCTACGTATTGAACCGAACAAAAATCATTTTCCATCACTTTATTTTTTTTCGAAAATTAGAGGATGAAAAAGCATGATGTTCTATGGTTAAAGCATGTTGTTAGATGCTTAAGAATGGTTGTATGGATTGAAATCATGAAGAAATCATCCCTCCTAATTTGTTTGTCATTACCGATTTTTTTTTTTAAATTAGGGGTTTGATGTAGTTCGATTTTCTTGAGGATTGATTAGTGGATTCTTGTTCTATATGATAATAGATGATTACATGAATTAATTTAGATTTTTCTAAAAATAAAAATAGAAACGTAAGAGATGAAGAATTGATGATTTGATGTAGAAGATGTTATGATTTGCATGAAATGATAATAGAAATTGTATGTAGTATGTATGAGGATGATTATAGAATTTATTGGAATTTTTTCAAAAATAAAATAAAAAATCATAAGAGACGAAAACTCATTAATAAGTTGAGATTCGTTAATGATTTGAGTATATGGTTTACGTATTAGTGATTCTAGATAGATGATGATCGATATTGTAAAGTTTGAGCGAAATCGGGGAACGTCGGATTTTTGCTAAGAGACGAGGAATCGTCGATAAGTCGAGATTAGCTAATGAGTTAGGTTTTTGATTCGAATATATGTTAATCTTATTAGTTAATGATCGTAACCGGAAAATTTGAACGAATTCTAAGAAGATTGGAATTTTGATAAGAGACGAAGAAACGAGATTAAATGCCGATAGAAAAGTCGAATAAGGAAAACCAATTGGATATAAATGATTGTTGTCATTTGATGAATAAGTTTGTAGTTGACGATATTTCCATCCGAGATGATATAAGTTATAGTTAATAATCGAGAAGTTGAAATAGAAATTGAATTTAAAATTGAATTGGTTTAGTAATTGGATTAGTTGAAAGGCGAGTAATTATACGTCGAGTTTCTAATCGAGAAATGAGAAGGAGTTCGTCATAAAAGATATTGCGTATTAACTGCCTTAAGATGGAAATTTCGTAAGAATAAAAGTGGAATAACATTGATCGAACCTAGGGAATCGTGCGTCGAGTTTTATCGAGCATTAGGGTTTCGCGCGGACTGTTTTGCGACATTTCACAGAAACTATCATAACTTTTATCTTGCTTAACGAAATCGAGATCCGTAAATTGGAGAGTAAACTAGACATCTGTGGCTTTCTTTTGGTATAAATTACATCCCCTCTTTAGAATGAACCTGTTCTGTATGAACTCCAGAACCTCTGCTTTGTGCAGAAACTATTGAAAACCTAATTTCTTCAGTTGAATCCGTTTCAACTTCGTTCTTTGAGAACTTCTAAGTCGTTATAAGTTATCGACATCCAATTATCTACTGACCTAAGTGTCGAGTAATGAGCCGAGTCAGTTTCTAAATGAGAATTTATCGAGTCTCGTTTATTCGTTAATCAAAAGAAAGTAGTAAAGTGCAAAGGCCTAAAAGACTAAAACCAATTTCGATTTCCTATTTCTTTTATCGTTGTGATCGAGTTTTAAAGTTTGTTTATTTACGATAAAAGAAGGAAGTCAGCGCCAAAGATAGGACGGAAGACAGAAGACGGAAGCTATAGTAGTTTTGTAATCAGTAAGGTGGGCTTTTCTATATATCAAATCAAATGAACGATGCTCGAAAATGTTTACTATCGCTTTATAACTGTGTTTTAAAGTGATTATCAAGGCATGAAAATATTTGTTTTATGTGAGTTCTCTTGTGCCTTTCTGAGTTAGCCAAAAGGGGTTAACTAATCGATCGGACCGCTGAGTTAACCAGAAAGGGTTTTCCAGGGTTTAAGTGTACACGGTAGCCGGTGTGTGTGGTACCCTGTTGAAGGGTAGCCAGCCACGGTGAACAGAACATGCACGGAAGAAGTTAACTCTTCCTCGGTGTTGAAACAGAAGTTGGGCAAGTTCGAACGTAACATCACGTAAAAATGGCTTGGCCAAGCTATATTGTGAAAGTGAAAGAAAATGTTTAGTAGGCTCGGGTATTTGTTGAAAAACCCCGATGCGCTATTTACCAAGATGCCTGATTTAATCTATACTTATTATATATTTTTGTTAACGTGCCCATTAAGTATGTTTATACTTAGCCCTGCATATGTTTTATAAATGTGCAGGTTGAGTGACGGGAGCGGCGGAGGTTGAGTAAAGAGTTGTAGTTAGGAAGAAAAACTTGTATCTAGCTTTACGCTTTCCGCTGCCAATCTTTCGAGTTAATGTAAACCTTTTTGGTCTAAGTCCCGTACAATGAACTTAGTTAAGTTTTGAACAACTTGTCGAGCGACCCTTCAAGGTCGACTCTCTCTTTCTTTTAATATAAAAATCTGTTCATAGATATCAGTTGTCGTTTAATCATTGTCTGTTTATTCATTTATCCCCCTTCTTCCCTGTTTCTTTAATCCAACCCCTAGTCGCACCCCGACTTTGTCGTCCCTCGGGATTTAGGGCTGTGACAGAGTGGTATCAGAGCAATCGTTTCTGCTCTGCATACAAGTTTCTTTTGAGTAGTAAGATAGAGTATTTGTATATACTCTACACCTGAGTTTTCTTTCAAGTAAAGTTAGGTCGTAACAGTAAGTTTAAGAGTGTAGACGACAACTCAACCTCCCGCTACGTCGACTCAACCAAAGAAGAAAAGTAAGGAAAGAATTGCAGAAGTATGATTTCTTTTAAGAAGAAATTTTTGATTAAGTATGCAAGTATGATGTGAATAAAGTATGCAAGTATGAATGTGAGTAAAGTATGAAAGTTATACTTTGTGATATTACGTGAACTATGTGAAAGCATGAATGCTATACTATGTGAAAGTATGCGAAATTATGTGAGTTATAATTTCTTTATTCAAAATGTTTGTTGGCACGAGAATTTAGACGAATTTTAAGGCCTTCCCGATTCTTTGAGAACATAGACGTTCTAAGAAACGTTGGTTCCAAAATATCCAAGAAACGATCGGATCGGAAAGGACAAAATAAAGGGAATCAAAGCAAATAAACGAATGTCACCTGCGTAAAGTGACATGAACAACAGACTCGTTGGAGTCGACTTGTTTTTTTGAAAACGAGAGCCGTAAGAGTTTCCTTTTAAGGAAATAAAATAAAGAATAACAAGAAGAATAAGAATAAATAAGTTAATAAGTTGAAAGAATGGAAAGAAATCGTTAAGAAATTTTCTTCAAGGAAGAAATAAAATAAGAAAGTAAAGGAATAATAAGTAAAAGGATGAAAATAAAATCTTAAATTTTTTTTTTATATATTGTTTGAGTGCAATTTCTTGAAATTGCTAGATGTTTAAGATAAGTGATTAAGTGATTTAAGTATTGCAATTTTGAATAATGGAATATTCTAATTGTAATTTAAGAATTCTTTAAGATATGTTAATTACCCTACTGGTTACTGATCCGTGTTCTCTTAAAACTGTGTGGGATGCATGCTACTCGTGTTGCGGCTCGGAAGATTCTACCTTTGAGACAACGTATAGTAGTGGACGATCTTAGACGAGTACCATGACTATGAGGTGGACCCGAATCATGATATCGGGCAGTTGGTTAGTGACTTCGCTGCACGTTTCTACGCAGCCCGTCACTTTATCTCTGAGCGTCAGGCGATAGCCGATCTGACTGTACGACTGCCCGACGAGTGGCATGGTTGGGCACATGCCATAGCCTAGTACCACATTGCACTGATCGGTGACGACCCCGAGCCGATCAGTGACTTTTCTGAGTTCGCTCTAGCCATACATAGGCAGTTCTTTCATAGTCGGGTCATGTGGACTATCCCGGTTGAGGAGCACCTTCCCTACCTTCACGTTCCAACAGAGTTTGTGCCCGAGTTTGAGCCTGAGCCGTTAGCCCTAGACCCTGAGTTTGCCGCACTGTTGGAGTTGCCGCCAGTGCTTTCACCTAGTGAGGGGTTAGTTCTTGGAGATGAGTACATGGAGAGAGACACAGAGCTTGCTGCGATGCTTGAGTTACCATCTCCTCTTACACCACTGGAGGAGATTTGTGTTGAGTGGACGAGAGTCCGGGGACAGTTTGAGGCGGGGCCATCCAGAGCCCGTTCTGCAGATGTGTACACGTCTAGTTCACTTCCTGAGCACCTTCTTCCCCTGAAGAAGCGTGCAGTAATGTCCAGCTCGGATTACTTGGTTTCAGACTCTGAGAGGATTACTTCAAACGTGCCTTCACCACCACCACTTACACTTTTGGACGGCACTACCTTGAGGGTTGACGAGGCACTTCAGCTCGTCTTTGGTACATATTCTGAGGAGGATCCGGATGAGGATCCGGAGGAGGATCTGATGGAAGAGGACCCTGAGGAGGATCCTGAGGAGGACCCCGAAGAGTTGCAGGCCGTAGAGAGCAGTAGTGACTCGACTGCAGCTTGTTGAGCAGAGCGTCTTAGACGCGTAGTAGTAGTAGAAGTTTCTTTTTGTCTTGTAAATAGTCGGATCAGTAACCATCCTTTTGTAGTACTCTATGCGGATACAAAGTTTTTGGGATCGTTTCCGTTCTAGTACTCCCAGTAGATATGAAGATGCAACTTGTTAGTGCACCCGGTACATAGATAGGCAGTTAGCCTAGTTTAGACTAGTCGTAGTCTAACTTTTTGTATAAGTCCTCGCTGGAGGAAAAAAAAATCAATATTCTTTTTGACTTGTATATAATATATATATATATATATATATATATATATATATATATATATATATATATGATGACCCGAGAGTGGGCTTAAATCTTATGAAAAGTTTCTTCTAAGTTCGATTGGAAGAAAAGTTTAGATGAATATTCTGGTTTAAACCGAGAAGTTAAAAGTTTAAAGAGCTAAGTATCGAAGCTATTATCAGTTTTCTTTTCCCAACTTAAGCAAGGAAAAAGGGTTAGTAAGTAAAATAAGGCTTAAAAGTAAGGTGCTAATGAGAGTTTTGTTCTTATAGTTTCAAAAAAAAAAATGCCGCCAAGAGTAGTTAACAATCGAAGAGGACCTGGTAGACCCAGAGGACGTGGAAGACGTCAAGCACAAAATGAAAGGGAAGAAGAACAAGAACACCATAATACCCCTCCACCACCATCACTATCACCACCTCCACCACCACCCCGTCGTGGCATTGAGGACTTGTTCCTTAAACGTAACCCACCTGTGTTCAACGGATCGGGAAACCCAAGCGATGCTGAGCTTTGGGTGCGATCTATTGAAAGAATTTTCAAACTTCTCAGATGTACTGATGAGGAGCGACTACTGTGTGTCGCGTTCCAGCTTTCCGAACCAGCTGACTACTGGTGGGAAGCTCGACAGAAGGTTATACCCGCGGAGCACCTGGCTCGTTTCACTTGGGAAGAATTTAAGGAAGCACTGTATGATAAGTACGTGCCTAAGACGTATAGGGCTCAGAAGGAGGCCGAGTTCTATAACCTGAAACAAGGGAAAATGACAATAACTAAGTACGACGCTAAGTTTTGTGAATTGTCAAGGTATGCACCTGCTCAGGTTGATACCGAAGATAAGATAGCGAAGAAGTTCCGTGGGGAACTGAAGCATGAGTTTAGAATTGTGTTAGCCAGTCATGGAGGACTGAGCTACACTGAAGTTTTAGGGCGAGCCCTAGAGATGGAGGCTGTAGTGCCTGATGATAAGAAAGCTATAATACCCGCACCAGCCCCAACCCAGAATCCAGGTTTTTACAACAACAACAATAACAACTATCCAGGGAAAAGGAAATGGAAAGGAGGAAACAATAGTGGCTACTATCAGCACTCCAATAATCAAGGAAATCAGAGGAATGGAAACCAGCAAGGCTATCAACAGCCTAACCCGAATAACAATTATGGCAAGAAGCCATGGCAAGGAAACAGTCAATCGGGACTGTACTTACAAGGAAATAATTAAACGGGACCATGGAAAGGAAATAATCAGCAAGGTCAGCTACAAGGGCAGCAAAGGAATAACCAAGGAGGAAACAATCAAGGAAGAGCTACCGTTCCTGCCTGTCCCAAGTGTAATAGGGTACACTTCGAGATCTGTCAAGCAAATTCTGGGAATTGCTTCAACTGCGGGCAGAAGGGGCACATTAAGAGGGACTGCCCGAAGCCGTTGCAAGCGGCAGGACACAATCAGTATGGATAGCCCCAACCTCTGAGGGCGATTCAGGCACAGCTGCAGCAGCAGATGACCCAGCAGCAGTTCCAGCAGCACGCTCAACAGCAACAGAATGCAAAGGCATGTGCGATCAAACAGAATGCGCAAAATAAGAGCAAGGGAAACCTAGCAGGTATGGGTAAACTTCATAATATCCCTATCAAGATACTATTTGATACTGGCGCATCGCATTCTTTTATTGTTGGTTCGTGTGCGGATAACTTAGATATCAGACCTGTACGAGCTGAACACGCTATGAGAGTAGCTATACCTTCAGGAAAGATCACTACTTCCATACATGTTTGCTCTAACCTAGAATTAGAAATTGGAACTCTTAAGGTTAAGGCGAACAATTTGAATGTTATGATAACGTGGGACGTAGATATAATCCTAGGAATGGACTGGTTGTCTGAGAATTATGCCACGATTCTCTGCAACGAAAAGAAAATCTCTTTCCAGCCCTCGGGTAAAGAACCGACAGAATTTCATGGGATTGCAATGGGCAAGAGGATACTGATAATATCCGCCCTACAAGCCAAGAAGTTGATGAAGAAGAAGGGTTGCACAACTTATCTTGTGTACCTAGTTGGAGAACCAGGAGCCGAGAAGATCATTCAAGATGTGAAGATTGTTAACGAATACGAAGACGTCTTTCCAGAAATTTTACCTGGTTTACCACCCGACCGTCACATAGATTTTTCAATCGACTTAGAACCAGGATCGGCCCCCAAATCAAAAGCCCCATATAGGATGGCACCGAAAGAATTAGAAGAGCTTAAAATCCAACTGCAGGAGTTATTAGACCTTGAATTCATTAGACCGAGTGTTTCACCGTGGGGAGCACCCGTTTTGTTCGTCAGAAAGAAGGATGGTTCTATGAGAATGTGCATAGACTATCGAGAGCTAAATAAGATCACCTTTAAGAATAAGTATCCTTTGCCAAGGATAGAAGACCTCTTTGATCAGCTTAAGGGCGCAGGAGTCTTTTCAAAAATAGATTTAAGATCTGGGTATCATCAATTGAAAATCAAACCCGAGGACATACCTAAGACTGCTTTCCGAACCAGATATGGCCATTACAAATTCCTAGTTATGCCATTCGGTTTGACTAACGCTCCCGCAGTATTCATGGATCTCATGAATAGAATTTTTCACCCGTATTTAGACAAATTCGTCTTAGTATTCATCGACGACATACTCATTTACTCCAAGAATGAGGAAGAACACGAGGAACACTTGAGGATAGTGTTAGAAATGCTTAGAACTGAGAAGCTTTACGCCAAATTCAGTAAGTGCGAGTTTTGGCTGAAGGAAGTGATGTTCCTTGGACACATAGTATCAGCAGAAGGCATCAAGGTGGATCCTGCCAAGGTAGAGGCAGTGCGCGATTAGAAATCACCAACAAGTCTGAACGAAATTAGGAGTTTCTTAGGTTTAGCCGGTTATTACAGAAGATTCATCGAAAGATTCTCTACGATTGCTAGACCTATGACGCAACTACTTCGGAAGGAAAATAAGTTCAGATGGACGGACGAATGCAAGAAGAGTTTTCACACACTCAAGGAAAAGTTAACCACATCACCAGTATTGGCTCTGCCAGAAGCGAATAAGGAATACGTGGTCTATACAGATGCTTCAAAGAACGGACTAGGTTGTGTATTAATGCAAGACGGAAAGGTGATAGCTTATGCTTCATGACAACTTCGACCTCATGAAGTTGAGTACCCAACCCACGACTTAGAACTAGCAGCCGTTGTGCATGCGCTGAAGATTTGGAGACACCATCTCTATGGTGTTAGGGTTGAGATTTTTACGGACCATAAGAGTTTGAAGTACTTCTTCGAGCAAAAGGAATTGAACATGAGACAAAGACGATGGCTTGAATTAGTCAAGGATTATGATTGAGGAATCAACTACCATCCAGGAAAAGCAAACGTGGTAGCCGACGAGCTGAGTCGCAAGACTCCAACCAAGTTAGGGTGTCTTCTTATCGAGGAAGAAGTACTTGCGCAAAAAATTGAGAAAATGGACTTAGAAGTGCTGGATGCACCTGAAACGATAACAAACCATATAGCAGCACTCGTAGCTACACCGGACTTACGAGAAAGAATCATAAGTGCTCAGAGAAAGGACGAGTCGATGGAGAAGCTTCGACTAAGGATAAGAACGGATAAACCAGACGGTTTTTCCGAGGCACCAGATAATGTGATTTTATTCGAAGGCAGACTTTGCATCCCTGAAGACGACGAATTGAAGAACGATATCATGAGTGAGGCTCACGATACGCCTTATACAGCACACCCAGGGAGTACGAAGATGTATCAGAACTTAAGAAAGAATTTCTGGAGGAACGGTTTTAAACGAGACGTTGCCTCGTTTGTAGAAAGGTGTTTGGCTTGTCAACAAGTGAAAGCCCTACACCAAAGACCATACGGATTATTGCAGCCATTAAGTATTCCAGAGTGGAAGTGGGAGGATATAGCTATGGATTTTGTGACAGGTTTGCCTAAGTCAAGGAGAGGAAACACTGCCATTTGGGTAATTATTGATAGACTCACAAAATCAGCTCACTTTTTACCGATTAAGATTACCTACGGGTCAGAGAAGTTAGCCCAGCTATATGTCCGTGAGATTGTATGTTTGCACGGAATACCAAAGTCGATAACATCAGATAGAGATGCCAAATTCACTTCGAGATTTTGGATCACGATGCAGAAAGAGTTAGGTACCGAACTTAACTTTAGTACAGCTTTTCACCCCCAGACGGATGGACAATCCGAGAGAACGATTCAGATACTCGTTGATATGTTAAGAACGGCAGTATTGGATCGAAGCGCGAATTGGGAAGATATCTTACATTTAGTTGAATTCGCGTACAACAACAGTTATCAGGCGACGATAAGAAAGACGCCTTACGAGGCTTTGTATGGCAAGAAATGTAGGTCACCACTTTATTGGGATGAAGTAGGTGAAAGAAAGAACCTAGGACCCGATGCGGTCAGCGAAATGATCGAGATCATTCGACAGATTCGAGTTAGAATGAAAGAGGCCCAGAGCCGACAGAAGTCTTACGCCGACGATCGTCGAACCAATCTTAGTTTTGAAATTGGGGATAAGGTTTTCCTCAAGATTTCTCCGTCTAAAGGAATCATTATATTCGGTGTTAAGGGTAAACTCAGACCAAAGTTTATAGGACCTTATGAGATTCTTGAAAAAGTAGGACATGTTGCTTATAGATTGGCCTTACCGCCAAGTCTAGGAAGTGTCCATAACGTGTTTCACGTATCTTAGTTAAGAAAATATATTTTCAATCCTAAGCACGTAATTAACCAGCAAGACGTTGTTCTTGAATCCGACTTGAGTTATGAAGAAAAACCATTATCGATCTTAGATCGAAAAGTACAAGAGTTAAGAACCAAGTCGATACCAATAGTAAAAGTGCTATGGAATCACCACGGGCAAGAAGAAGCCACGTGGGAACTCGAAGAAAAGATGAAAGAGAATTACCCTTACCTTTTTGAAGAAGGTATGCAAATTTCGGGACGAAATTTCTTGTTAGAGGGGTAGGATGTAATACCCCGGATAATTCTTCCGTCGTCAAAATAAAAATTTAATTATTAGTTAAGGCTTTGCACGCCTAAGTTAAGGATTTTCGATTCTAAGACTAACGGTGAAATCCGTTTCTGAAAATAAATTCCAGAAGTCGGTCGAACGACTACTGTATTAGGGTTTTCGCGTCCGATAAAATTTTTGTCCGAAAACTCAGATCGAAAAACCGTCAGAATTTACATTCACTTTTTCTTCGATACGAATTCACCGGAGAAAGTCAGTTTTTATTATTTTTCCGGGCGAATTTTGGACTGTCTTATCCCGACTTTTTATCGGATTTTGAAAAACGAATTAGGTTTTCCAAGTATGTGATTTATTTCTAATCTAACGGTCGAATTAGATTTCGTCGAAAATGTAACCATCTAAGAATTTATTTCTCGAATTTTATAACGTCGTTTTAGACCCGAAAACGAGATATTTCCGGCGAAATTAAACTCCCTAAATTGCCACTACCCTATGACTCACCATTTTTGGTTAGATTTTTATCACTTTATCAAATAGTAAATACATTAGTCATCATCTCTCTTCCTCTCTCCCCACTCCTTTACCGCCACCCTCCTCTCCCCATTCTCTCTCATTTTTCTTCCATTGTTCTTCATCCTTCAAGCTTTTCAAAGCTCCACAAGTCTCTCGTCTACCGATCGATCTTAAATCCGATTCCATATTCGACAAGGTAGGAACTTCTTCTACGTATTGAACCGAACAAAAATCATTTTCCATCACTTTATTTTTTTTTCGAAAATTAGAGGATGAAGAAGCATGATGTTCTATGGTTAAAGCATGTTGTTAGATACTTAAGAATGGTTGTATGGATTGAAATCATGAAGAAATCATCCCTCCTAATTTGTTTGTCATTACCGATTTTTTTTTTTTAAAATTAGGGGTTTGATGTAGTTCGATTTTGTTGAGGATTGATTAGTGGATTCTTGTTCTATATGATGATAGATGATTACATGAATTAATTTAGAATTTTCTAAAAATAAAAATAGAAACGTAAGAGATGAAGAATTGATGATTTGATGTAGAAGATGTTATGATTTGCATGAAATGATAATAGAAATTGTATGTAGTATGTATGAGGATGATTATAGAATTTATTGGAATTTTTGTAAAAATAAAATAAAAAATCGTAAGAGACAAAAACTCGTTAATAAGTTGAGATTCGTTAATGATTTGAGTATATGGTTTACGTATTAGTGATTCTAGATAGATGATGATCGATATTGTAAAGTTTGAGCGAAATCGGGGAACGTCGGATTTTCGCTAAGAGACGAGGAATCGTCGATAAGTCGAGATTAGCTAATGAGTTAGGTTTTTGATTCGAATATATGTTAATCTTATTAGTTAATGATCGTAACCGAAAAATTTGAACGAATTCTAAGAAGATTGGAATTTTGATAAGAGACGAAGAAACGCGATTAAATGCCGATAGAAATTTGAATAAGGAAAACCAATTGGATATAAATGATTGTTGTCATTTGATGAACAAGTTTGTAGTTGACGATATTTCCATCCGAAATGATGTAAGTTATAGTTAATAATCGAGAAGTTGAAATAGAAATTGAATTTAAAATTGAATTGGTTTAGTAATTGGATTAGTTGAAAGACGAGTAATTATACGTCGAGTTTCTAATCGAGAAATGAGAAGGAGTTCGTCATAAAAGATATTGCGTATTAACTGCCTTAAGATGGAAATTTCGTAAGAATAAAAGTGGAATAGCATTGATCGAACCTAGGGAATCGTGCGTCGAGTTTTATCGAGCATTAGGGTTTCGCGCGGACTGTTTTGCGACATTTCACGGAAACTGTCATAACTTTTAGCTTGGTTAACAAAATCAAGATCCGTAAATTGGAGAGTAAACTAGACATCCGTGGCTTTCTTTTGGTATAAATTACATCCCCTCTTTCGAAGGAACCTGTTCTGTATGAACTCCAGAACCTCTGCTTTGTGCAGAAACTATTGAAAACCTAATTTCTTAAGTTGAATCCGTTTCAACTTCGTTCCTTGAGAACTTCTAAGTCGTTATAAGTTATCGACATCCAATTATCTACTGACCTAAGTGTCGAGTAATGAGACGAGTCAGTTTCTAAACGAGAATTTATCGAGTCTTGTTTATTCGTTAATCAAAAGAAAGTAGTAAAGTGCAAAGGCCTAAAAGACTAAAACCAATTTCGATTTCCTGTTTCTTTTATCATTGCGATCGAGTTTTAAAGTTTGTTTATTTACGATAAAAGGAGGAAGTCAGCGCTAAGGATAGGACGGAAGACAGAAGACAGAAGCTATAGTAGTTCTGTAATCAGTAAGGTGGGCTTTTCTATATATCAAATCAAATGAGCGATGCTCGAAAATATTTACTATCGCTTTATAACTGTGTTTTAAAGTGATTATCAAAGCATGAAAATATTTGTTTTATGTGAGTTCTCAGTTAACCAGAAAGGGTTTTCCAGGGTTTAAGTGTACACGGTAGCCGGTGTGTGTGGTACCCTGTTGAGGGGTAGCCAGCCACGGTGAATAGAACGTGCGCGGAAGAAGTTAACTCTTCCCCGGCGTTGAAACAGAAGTTGGGCAAGTTCGAACGTAACATCAAGTAAAAAGGGCTTGGCCAAGCTATATTGTGAAAGTGAAAGAAAATGTTTAGTAGGCTCGGGTATTTGTTGAAAAACCCCGATGCGCTATTTACCAAGATGCCTGATTTAATCTATACCTATTATATATTTTTGGCAACGTGCCCACTAAGTAAGTTTATACTTAGCCCTGCATATATTTTATAAATGTGCAGGTTGAGTAACGGGAGCGGCGGAGGTTGAGTAAAGAGTTGTAGTTAGGAAGAAGAACTTGTATCTAGCTTTACGCTTTCCGCTGTCAATCTTTTGAGTTAATGTAAACCTTTTTGGTCTAAGTCCCGTACAATGAACTTAGTTAAGTTTTGAACAACTTGTCGAGCGACCCTTCAAGGTCGACTCTCTCTTTCTTTTAATATAAAAATCTGTTCATAGATATCAGTTGTCGTTTAATCGTTGTCTGTTTATTCATTTATCCCCCTTCTTCCTCGTTTCTTTAATCCAACCCCTAGTCGCACCCCGGCTTTGCAGTCCCTCGGGATTTGGGGTTGTGACACAACAGCTCAAACACAGACTTCTGAGTGGTTTGACCAACGAAACCAATTTTTTTTCTTAAAATCCTTTATCAAACCAGCCCCATGTTCATCATTTCTACCATAAGATAACACATTAACATTCCCATCAGTAGGTCTAGGTAGAAGGAAAAGATCTTGAATTTCAGAAGGTTTAATAACCAGATTATGCCCTTCCTTAAAAGTCAAGATACGAGACAACGGTTTGAAATTTTCAATAAACTACATAGTGTTCTTCCAAGACGCATACTTCCATTCACACAAACACAACAGACCACCAAACCCTACTCGTCTAATAGACTCTTTCTGATCATCATTCAAAACTGAAACTAAATCAGAAAGTCTAGTAGGATTGCAACTAATTGAATATCTGTAAAAAAGAACAAAGCAGTATTCAGAAAATCACTAAAAGACTCAAGTATTCAAAATTAAAACTAAGTAAAAACACAAATACCTTTGTTCCTTCACAACCACCTTAAACACTTCCTTCCTCTTCACTACATGACCAGGACTTTTCTTCACTTTCAATCCTTTCTCTCGACGACCAGTGTTGTCGGGAGAAGATATAACAATCTCTTTATCCTTAGATGATTTCTTTTTAACCATGCTTAACAATCTAAAACAGAAACAAAATGAATAATCAATAGTTTGCTAAATCAGAATATTGTAAATATATACTGAAAGGGTATTTTTCATCACATGAATGTTAACTTTAATTCAATAGAAATGTAACTTTGAAAAAGACAGAAATGCCAACTACATCAAAATCAACAGAAAGATGACAATAACAAGATACAAAAACCATAAACCTCACCAAAATAAAATCATCAACTAAACTCAAAAACATAATCAAAGGCATGAAAAACAGATAATATATAAATCATAAATCAAAAGCAATGCTCAAAATCATATTGATTTCAATATATAAACTAAAACGACAGGATGGAATAAGGAAAAAAGCGCAAAGTAAACAAGAAATTCACAAGAATCTCAAGTGGAATGTTTATGAACTCTTTTTTTAAATACTCGCTGATTTAGAACTAAGGTTCCGACAATCAATAACACAACAAAAATAGCTAGGGTTTGAGTCGATATCCAAAGGAAAGTAAAGCAAGGCGAAGCAACGGTGAACAAAGAATGCAAGAACAGAGAAACAGAGGTAATCACAAAAGAAAACACACAGAAACACACAACTATTACAAATCGGAAACTTCTAGATCGGAAATCAAATAATGCAGTAGTCCAATAAAATACAAAAGCAAAGCATACTAAGGCAAAGCGAAATACCTTCAAATTCAAGGAACTAGGGTTCCACCGATAAAGCGAAATAGCAAAAACGGGCAAACAACAACGACAAACGAAGCAAAATACGGTGACAAGATGAAGAAAACCGACGATAATATGGCGAAAAAGAAAGGAAAAACGGCGAAGAATAAATGAGAAGACGATGAGAGAAAAAATGAAGACCAGAGAAACAGAGGGAAGAGCGGAGGAAAGAGAAAGAGAAAGGAGGAAAAGAAAAAAGAAATAATCTTATATATTTTTTTTGAATTCGGGCTAATTGGGCGGGCTATGGGCTGAATAAGCCCGATTGTATACTATACAACCGGTGCATGGAAACAAATGTCTTAAAACAATTAAGAAAATATTAGTGAATTATTCGCCACGTGGTAGTGTGGCGCCAAAAAGAAGCAAAAGTTGGTTGGTATAAACTATGAAGGTAGTGCTCTTAAATTAACAATCCGAAAGGTTCGGCTTCCCTTCCATTTTCATTTGGCCTCAATTCTATTCCCCCTGAAAACCCTAATTCATTCTCCTCATCCTCGGTTTTTCCAACTTTCGCTTCCTCCAATTCAATCATTAAACCGAGGATTCCTACCAATAATTCGACTTGCTTAACGTAAGGTAAAATTCCATGGATTAGCATCTGCATCAACATCTGTTGATTAGTTCAATTGAAAAAATCTCCGTTTATGCATGTCTGTTTTCACGGTTTCTCTTTTTTGAATGAGCTTCTCTCCCCTTTTCTTATGATCCTGGCTCCGAATTGGTGTCTTTTGTTGCTCAGGCATGTTGATTCATGATTTTTTTAAAATTAAAATGCATCTTTTGAGAAACTTGACATATCAATTTATTGCAAATTCCTATTTTTGGGGAAATCTCGCTATATATATGAAAATGTTTGTGTTGGCAGTAATTTTGAGTTAATTGTTCATATGTTGAATGAGGTGCTAAATTCCTGGTTATGCAACTCAAACTATTAATAACAGCTTTTACAACTATTTTTTTTTTGAACAACATTGCAAGGAAATTTAAATACAGCATGACGGAGGACTCGAACCCGTGACCTTTGGCCCGGCATTAACCTCACTACCACTAGGCTAACACACACACACACACAAAAAGAAATATCGTTGTGGGGTGCTGTATTAGGCTTAAAATCGTTGTTAAGTATTTTGAATCCATAATCAGATTGGAATAACTGAGCTTTCCATCTATTCAACTTGTTCCTTGATTATGTTTCTTTATAATCTCAGCTAGTTTAATGCTTTGGAACTTGAACTATACGTAAGTGGTGGCTCCAAATATCCTGTTTTGTTTACAGTTTACACCTTGATTTTAGTTATGGAGTATGGACGGTGAAAATGGGAGGCGATTGAACACAAATGCTAATGTGCCAGACAACCGTGATACACCGCCATTTTCAGTTGTGAATTCAGACAGAAGCAGCATTAGTTGCAGAACGGAGGGAAATGGAAGCAGCTCAGTCTCTTTGCATAATGTGCATTTGCCACATGACATCCCCAAGCGCGTTGAGGCCTCGTGTAGGTTGGATAAACCCATCAATGGCTCTCCAGAATCCTTCAAACGGAGCTCAGATGTTGCTCGTGATTCCTTTGTGTTGACTGAATCCCCTGTCATCCAAGTGATGGAAAGGCCTAAGACCTCCGATCCTAGCAGGGCTCCATCTTCCAATTCCGCCACAACAGAGAGTCCAAACCGATGGAGTGTTGATTCGAATGATTCATTGTTCAGCCTCCGAATGGGGAATGACAGTTTCTCCAAGGATCAATCGTTGAGGATAAGTGGAGTCGACATGCACGGAATAGGGGAATTGTCTCTATCTGAAGCATATCTACCTCGAGTATCAGAACCTTCCATTTCTACCGCTGCAAAAGCCACCACAGACGAGGCGCTTAAGGATGTGAAAGAAAGTGCCAAGCCTGCTGCTGTCGATGAACCAAATCATGATCCTCCCGAGGCTTCTATCAGTATCCACACGGACTCAAACCTATCCCAGTCTAGTGATCCTCGTAGTTCTAATGATGATAACAAGAGTCACAATCAGTCTTCCATTTCTCCATCGTGAGCGCCCCTTCTGATGTTTGTTCTTGACAAATTTACGTTTAAAAAAGAGTTAGTTTCAAGCCTATTATTTATTTTAGAGTTATGAGTGTAAGTTTGTTGGTGGCACAGGACAAGCGCGTCTGCATGTCCAATGTGTCAATCTTGGTGTTGTCATAAGATGGATTGGTGGTGTAAATGGCCTAATTTCTGCTGTAGATGGCCTAGTTGCAACTGCTGCAGTTGCAATGGGTTTCGTTGGCTGAAATGTTGTAATATTTGCATAAGTTGCCCTAGCTGCTGTAGTTGCTGCAGTAAGTGCTATGGTTCTTGCTGCTGTTCCACTTGGAAGCGCGAACCGAAAAGAGTCTGTTCTGTTTCTTCTTATGCGTGAGCCCTCTCTCTCTCTCTCTCTCTCTCTCTCTCTCTCATATTTTTGGTTCAACTTATGAAGTGCATTCATTTCATAGTAATTTGGCATCTGCAATGCAGATTGATGGACAGAAATGTGGCCAGTTCCAGCAAACATAAGGTTTAGCCATGAGTTAGGTAGGTGTTTGAAGAAGTTGTTGCTGGCGCCATTATTGTTGAAAGAGGGAGCTCTAAAATCTAAATGACCTTTCTGCTATATCAAAGGTTGACAATGAGTGTAAAGTAAATTTCAATTATAATCTTCTGAGGCTGAGGTATGAAATTAAACACCTAGCTAGCTAGCCTAGCTCAATCAATCAACTTTCACAGTCCAAGGTGGATTTGGCCACACTAGACCCTAACCTAACAACCACCGCGACCGCGTGACGTATATAAACATTCCCATTCCTCATTGTTGACCATTCTTTCGATTGTCTACTGCTACTGCATGTATATGTGAAAGTGAAGAAGGTTTCAAAGTTTACGTTTTTCTACTCGCGGATTCTTCAAATTGCTCAGTGCTACAATCAATCACCTCCATTTTGTCTTATCTGTGATTTCTGAATTATTGTTCTACTACTATTAAATAGAAAAAAAAAAAATTCCAATAGACCAAACCATTAGTAATAATCATCCCATGAATTTAGTACCCCTCTAATTTCACGCACACAAACGGAAATCCATTAAACTAATTACTCTGGAATGCGCATATAATCTACATGCAATTCTTCTATTTTGTCTTTAATTATTTACTTCTCCATCCCTAGTTTCACATTCTTTATAGTACTCTAAGATTGCTTTTATATTTTCTATAAAAACAATGTTTAAATAAAACTTCAAGTGGAAAAGTGAAGTTTGTTTTGGGATATTCCATAAAATATTTAGTACTAACAGACTAATGTTGAGGGACGGAAGGCATAATCTTTATCCAACACACTACAATTAATAACTATACAAATTCTATAAAATATCTCAACATCAATCAAACTAATTCGTACAGCAAGCATTATACAAACATTGGAGAAACTGGAGGAGGCAAACGAGAAGCACGGAGTGGACATTGAAATCGACATCAAGGAGCAGCTGCGGGCCGAGATCCTCCAACCAAAATTCATCATCATCATCTTCTTCTTCCGATGACCAGCCGCCGTTCCACAGAAGCAGGTGTTGTTGATAAGGAGGGAGGTGAATTTCATCTCCAGACAGAAATTTCATCTCCTATTGATTGTTGCTTTGGGGATGATGAATCATGGTTGGGGTAAGAAGAGAAATTGAGTGAGCCACATAACATCATTTAATCAATTTAAAAGAGAAAATAAATATTGCGGCCAAAAAGCCCCCGGCGAGGATCGAACTCGCGACCTTTCGCTTACGAAGCGAACGCACTACCACTATGCTACGGAGGCAACTTGTTGCCACTTCGACTCTTCTTTTCTATATAATCATTGTTAAATGTTTCATAATTGACTCCAATACTTTTTGAGGTGAATTAAAGTTTATAGATATAGTGTATGTTTTTAGATGAATTGAAGTTTATAGATATACTTTGAGGTGAACTGAATTGAATTGGATTTTTTTTTTGGATGAATTGAAGTTAAGAGATTTTTTTAATTTTTTTTTAGGTGAATTGAAGTTAATATAACTTTGGGCTGACAACGTTACTAAGATAGCTAAAGGTTGGTTATTATGCCCTCTCTCTACTTTTCTATAATGTAGAAGCCCTTCTTGCCAAATTTATAGCAACACTTTTTCTTCTTTACCAGGAATATTTACATTATCCAGAGCATGCCACAGTACAATGCAACTGCGGTTAGTATTAATTCAACACCTTCTTTGCCTATTACTATCTAATAAGTATTGTTTTCAAAGTGACTTTGACATGAGAGTTTTATCCCTTTGTGTAGTTTATTAATCACACATACATGTCCAAGTTGCTAAGTTCTTTTAACCTTCTTTGCATTTTATGAATAAAATAATTTTAGGTGTATGTTCTTTATTGTTCGATGTAATTTATTGACCTGACATTACTTTTTCATGAGAACCAAAAAACATAATTTGACAACTTATTTTTAATACGCTAAGCCTGAAAAAAGGTATTCTAATACGCTATGTATCATTTGAAGTTACAATACCATTCAGCAGATTCCTTCCGGATAAGACTATAAGAAATCTATATAATTCATGTCTCATATCATTCATTTGCAAATTCATTTCACCCTCACTTAATTTTGTTTTATAAACCATTACATCATACCTCTAGGACAAGGATAGTGTCACTCTGTAACTTCCTTTCATATTTTGCAGTAAAATACCAAAAAATTGTGGTCGGGAGCAAAGAGTAGTATGATATCAAGAATCATAAGATAAGAAAATCCCAAACAAAATCATTCATAAATGTGTCACGAACAAAATGAGATAGCCACTCTGGTAAACTATGATCAACAAGAATGAGACGTCAAGTGATCTATGAACAAAATTATATGGTTTTTGAAGGGGGCAAAAAAGGTAGCTAAAACAAAAAAAACGAAGCTATATTTTTTTTTGGTAAGTAAAAATTTATTCAAACTACGCACGAGGGGTGCAACCCGAGAAGAGAAACACTCTTCAATACAACAAAAACACGAACTATTATCCCAACAAATCAAAACAAAGAGAAGGATTACTCATCCAATCTCCTAAACTATAACAACAAGAGATAGGAAAAAGATTTGAAATCCAAAACCATAACCTCACTTTAATTAACTCGATCAACTCCTTCCTGCTCCTTGTCAGATCCTTAAAAACCACTCCCTTTCTATGATTCTAAATATTCCATGCCACACAAATCCATAAACCTCAAGAAGCAGACAAATACTCCTTGTAGGCCAGATTCTCGATCGTCTATATATATACACAAATACAAAGTGTGCTTTGGTAGCAAACATGCTACCAAAGCACAGATTAGGTTAATAAACTCCAGATACCTTGCTTGCTAGAACACGATCTCGTCTCTCAACATACCCAAAAGGAAACCAACCTGATTTCCCCTTGCATTCACCATCAGCCCAATCATTATTTGAGACGTTAAAAAAAATATATACCAACATATAACAGCTACAAAACAGAAAGAAAAAACAGTCTGTTTTCGCGAAATCCAGTTATGAGATATTATAAATATAATACATATGGCTTCCAGAATAGAAAAGGAGGCAATTAATAAAAGTTCAGGGGTTGAGAGAAGATTCAACTCAAACAAGACTATCAAACCTTTTGAATGACAATGTAGTCTCCAGTTGATAAATTAAGCTCCACATCAGATTCAGCTTGATACGAAAACACAACCTATTGATAGAAGCAACGAGAGATTGGAAAAATAAAATTAATTACAAGAAAAAAGGTTATAGACAACAGGAATTCGCGTCGTCTATAAAAACCCCGTCGTCTATAACCTCGTAATCTACTCTGGGCGGTTATAGACGACGGTAAATTCCCACTGTCTATTACCTTATAGACGACGTCTATGTTCCTTATAGACAACGGTAATCCCCGTCGTCTATAACCAAAAACATTGTTGTCTTTTTAAATTTTAGACTACAGTATTTTCTAATGTAGACAATGCCATTTTCTCGTCGTCTTTAGTATTGCAGGTATCAGTTTTTTCTGTTGTCTATTGTATTACCAGGTCTTGTTGTCTATTATCATATATTAATATTTCATGTTTTCCAATCAAGTCATAATATCATGAACATTACAAATTATAAAATCAAATATATAATGTTATAAACTCAAAAGTCATACAATCGCATTCATTACATGTTCTACAACTAACCTTAAAACAATAACAATGTCTCCAACTAGCCTTAAAATATAAAAATATGAATGTTTAACATTGTCTTACTTTCCAAAACAATAACAATGTCTCCAAGAATTCCATAATCAACTCAACCAAGCCTATCCATTCATCCATGCATCCAAGTGACTTCCATCTACATGATCTAAATGAAAACCACTACTTCATTTTCATATCTCAAAATTTCATAAAAGATTAAAATAATTAAAAAGACAAAAGACTAAGAAACTTACATCACTCGGTAAATTCATCAACAAAATCAGCCCACTTCATACACACTTCATCAATTTCATTTCTTGAAAAATATTCTTTGGTAAACTAGAAATAAATAAAAATAAAAACAAAATTAGATCATAAATAAAATTGAGCCTTGAAAGTAAAATAAACCATTTACCAACATAATGTGCTATCAAATCATTGAGTTACAGGCATAAGAAGCATAAGAAACAGAGTAGCATATGGAACCAATGGTCGATTGCATACTAAAACAGAATAAATTTTTTACATCGATTTATTTATTGTATTAGCTGGGGGTTGGGCATATAACTTGATCATTAGTATAACTAACTACACAATCTTCGGGGGGAAAAAGGGCAAAAATTGCAAGAAAAATCAAGAACTTAGCTCTTAGTCTTACTATAATTCTTCCATTTTCCTTTTTTTTCCCCTTAAATAAAGAGTGTATGTGTATATAAGATCCAACAACTGCCATGTAAATATAAGGATCAGAGCAGCCTCCAGCTCCAAATCCCCTCACAGCTTGCAACATTACCAACCTGTTCATATTAGACAAATTTTTATGCTAGCAATCGGTATCAGAGAATATTCATTTAATTAAGCCAATATGCATGATGGTTGACTTACAACAATTACACTTTGCACACACAAATTAATCGACAAAAAAACATGAGTTGGAACCGTGTTCGATATACCTCAAAGGGCAGGGGCAAAAGTCTTCCTGAAGATGGAGGGGCGCCCTTTCCTCCCACCCACATACATAAAAAGAACTTATTCAGATAGCTTATAATTCCATAATGCAAGACTCACTTCAAATAAAAACAACACATTTCAACACCACTTTCCATGATATAAGTCCCTATACTTCGAAGTCCAGTTGAAGTAGAGTGTTCATCCCTTCTCCTGTTCTTCTGTCTAGCCTATCAGAAATCCCTTTTCTTGATCGAGTCTAGAAAATAGGTTTTTGCTTGTATAGTGTCTGACAGACTCTCTCCCAAGAGATTGAGTCTGTAGCCTTAGGTCAAAGCTCCACTTCCCACAATGTTGAAGGCTTCCCAATTGGAAATCCCCCCAATCCCAACCCTTAGGTCCAACTTTGAACCCGAAATCAAAGTCACTAAGTCCTTTGGAACCTGCAATCCAAGATCAAGTCACTTGAAACCCGAAATTCAAGACTAGGTCCGTTAGAACCAGAAATCTAAGACCAGGATGTACACTTGACTAGAAAAGTGTTGTAAGGTCTTGTTCGAACTCGTAATCAAACTGGTTAGGTTTGCTTAGAACCCATAATCCAAGTGGGGTGTTTGGTAAGCACGCTTAAACTTATCTAGTGGATTACTTCCCCAAAAAGGAAGTCGTGGACGTAGGAGGTCAATCTATGAACCACATTAAAATACTGTGTACTTTACCTTCTGCATTTACATTCAGTATTTTACATTCAGTTTACCTAACCAACTGACCCAGCATATTGCATACAAATTGCATATTTACAAACAACACTAATTTGGAATTTGACCTTTCCTGTTTTCACAAAGATTTCAGTCTTTGTAACGAGTCTAAACTCCACCATCTTCCACAACGCAAAACTGTTTTAAAACCTCAGTTGGTGCATACAGCTGACCTTCAGGCATAGGAGCCAACTGTGCTGCCAACTGTGTGATCAGCTCCAACTGAGCAACTCAGTTGTAGAGCCGCTCCAACTGACTTTCTAGTTATCGAGCCAACTGATCTGAGCAGTATAACCCAGTGAAAAGACTTTGAGCAAAATGAAAATTGGTACTGGTGTATTTCTCCCCCCACCCCTCCCCTCCATACACCAGATACTCGTTACTGGGACCATCAAGTGGTATCAGAGCAGTGGTTCAAAAGACTGTTGTTCCTGATTCACTAGGTGTGAGTCGAGTAGATTTTTCAATGGTCAACTAAACAGATCTTTTCTGAAATCAATTAGTGCATTCTATTGCATATTTTCTTGTTTGAATCTTGTGGTGTGCAGGAAAGATGAAACCGACGTTGCTATGAAGCCTACTGGAGTTTTTCGTGGATGATTATCCCACGTGGAAGTTTCATCTGAAGATGGCATTGACTGCAAGGCAACACAGGATGTGGAAGACTATAGAAAATGGTTTCATCCAAGTGACTCAATCAGTGCTGGTCCCTTGAACCACTCTAGGGGAATAAGAGATGATGATGAAGGATAAACCCAACGGCGCTCACCACTACACCAAGGAAGAAAGAGATATCGCGCAGCTAGATGACATAGCAAAAAGTGTCATCTCTTCCACCGTCGGCAAAGCCTACCTGCCGAAGATTATCAATTTCTCCACAACAAAAGATATGTGGGAAGCCTTAGCTGCACTCTGTGAAGGCTCTTACGAGATTAAGGAAAACAAGTTCACCTTAGCTTGTTAGAAGTACGAGAACTTCTCTCAGCTAATCGGGGAGTCCATCGACAAGATGGAGATGAAATTCACAGAGGTCCTTATGGACATTGAGAGTATTAGGCAGGGTAAATACTCTTAGCGTGAGATGAATTTGAAAGTTCTCTTCACACTAGGCAAAGACTGAGCAGTCTACAGAGTCGTCCATAATCGGAGTGATCTCAGTTCGATGACAACTGAGAAGTTGTTCTCTATGCTCAAGGCGAATGAGTATGATATCCTCCGGTTGAGGCAAAGCAAGCTTCAGAAACCAGAATAGATCGAGCAGAGCTCAGCTGCCAAGCCAGTGGCACTTCGAGCTGAATTAGGTAGATCTAAGTTCGCCAGACCCTCACGGTCTGCTGACTCCTCAGCTAGGGATCGACCGAGCAGGTCCGAATTTTATAAGAAGGTCGACGAGATAACCAAACAACTCGAGGAGATGAACTCCAAGATCGAGAAGTACAAGAGGATCAACAGGAGTAGACGCAGCTCAACTGAACCCTTCTCAAGGAATCAAAGCGAAGGATGCTTTGAATGCGGAAAGGCACGACACTTCAAAGCCAACTGTCTTGATCTCTCCATGAAGGAGAAGGAAGCCCTCCGAGGAAAGGCCAAGGAGAAATCCAAAGCCATGATCATTTCCGCGTTTCCATGTTAACGTTCATGTAAAACGACACTTCATCTCAATCGAAGATTGTTATTGAGCGGGAATGATTCCTCACCATTGATGTTTCCCTCTTCCTCTCATATAAGGAATTCTCAAAACCCTTATTCCCTTTCTCACAATCTATTCCCAATTTTTCCAAAATCTTCTTTTGCATTCCTCCCACAAATCTTTCCTCACCCAAGTTCGATGAAAGTAAATCCACCTCTTTAATGGCATACACTCAAACTCCCGAACCCATCTCCACAAACTTGTTGGGCACTGCCAGTAACATCTCAAGTATTCGAGAAGTAATTATCTTTGAGAATATTCTCTCCATTGCTCAACAGGAACATGAAGAACTGAAAAAGGTTCTGCATCAACTTCGTCTTGCCAACCTTCTCAAATGGGTAGCAACGGAACCATGATTCCTTCTCCCGAGTGCAGCCGTAGAATTCTTCTCCTATCTTCAAAAAGACGACCAAGGAAATCTCACAATGAAAGTCCATCTACCCATAAGTGATGGAAATGGAAAATTTATTGGACAAGAGATTTTCATTGATGTAGATGAGTGCTTGGACCAATTTTTCCAATTTCCAACTGAAAAAAGGATAACATCTGATATCAAAGACAAATAAGTTGAAAATTCATTCAGAGCATCACCATTGATGAACGCAAGTTTAAATCATGCATGACTAGATCTCTTCTCAAACCAAAAACTCGTCTGATTTATGATATTGCAACAAACTGCATTCATGTTCTGGCTGGAGTAAAATGTGATGTCAGCAAGCCCAAAATGAGGATCGCTCAGGCCATTCTCTAGAAAGATAAGATTAACTGGAGATTGTATATGAAAGAACAACTTCTGAGTGAAGCAGCCAAAATCAAAAAGGAAAGAAAAGGGTACACAGCTGCACCAAGATCACGTACGGAACAAAGGTCAGTTGTATCATTCTCTATGTCGCAAAGAAACTAGGAATACATGTGGATTGGGAGCACACTGACAAGGAAGTTGTCTATGACAAAGATCGTCTATTCGATTCTAAGGAAAAAATTGAGTATGTTCTGAATTTAGTCTACACGGAAGACTCTACATCAAAGCAATCCAAAAGGAGAGATAGAGCAGTTTAGACCAGATAGAAGTCAAAGGAAGATGTTCCGCAAACAAAGATTGAACCAGTTTCTCCAACCAAGAAGGCCAAGTCCTCCAAGAAGAAGGCCAAGATTACTGTTGTCCATGTAAATGAAGATGACTATGTCGAAGACCCAATAGTTGTGCCTCTGAAGATAAAAATAAGAAAACTTATCCAGACACAAAAAACTGGAAACATGAATGACCAAGCTCAACCTGGTCAAGCAAAAACAGCTCAGGTTGAAACAGATGAAGTTGCTGATGACATCACAACTGAGGGACATGCAACAACATCAGTCGCTCACTATCAGCAGGCTATCCATCCAACTCGTCCTCAGGATACAAGAGTCCTGAGAAGGAATTTGAAGACACTGCGCAAACTGAAAACGAAGATCAGTTTAGCAAACAACCACTTTCAGTTAGTGTGATTGCTAGTGAGAAAAGAGCTGCCTCTTCCCAGAGTGAGAAGTCTCCCCCCTCCGAAGAACCAAAAGAGTTGAATGCTGAGAAGGAAAGGAACCCAGAAAAAGAAATCATCTTGATTTCAGATGATGTTCCCTCCAAGGATCCGCAGTTCACAATTGAATAAACAAATGGTGAGAATCAGTCTTCTCAGACAATGACTGTACCAAATACCTCACTGGATCTTCTCCTCTTATGCAACACGGCTGAAGACTTACCTCTCATTTCCCAAGCTGAAGCAGAATAGAAGGCGATCAAGTAATCCTTCCACAGAGTACATCTCGAAGCCTTCAAGAAGGCAATGACTCTATATCCCGACGGGAGGAATCACCTCAAGATTCTTTCCTCCTTAGTGGACCTGTTTCAGTACATCTCAATCAGTTTGGGAGATTATCTAAAGCTTCATGACATCCATGAGCTTCGGGTCACTGAAGGACGATTGATGGATACATTCAATTTCAACACTAAGCTCGAGCTGATTCAGAAGGAAGAGGATTTCATCAGAGCTTATCTGAAATCACGCTCAGTTGCAAAGTTAAATGATTCACTTTGTGAAAAAGTAGATTCCGATGAAGCCTCCGCACTTCGCAACAACATTGAAGCATGTGGATGAGTACCTTCATCACAGCACCCTAAAATTGTGGTGTCAACTGCAGAGCAGCCATTAAGAAGTGACGACACTTCAACATCACAACACCCAGTGCCAGCATCAGAACGAATGGACTTAGAACAAATCAAGAGGTCCATTGATGAACTACTCGCTTTTCGAACTCGAGTCAAACAAGACATTAACTCGTTCAAGGCTAGAGTACAGAACAATTTTGAGAAGAAAACTCAGACTCTTCTCAAACTCAAAGAATTACTTGGAAATGTTTAAGATCAATCGCGCACTGGCATCGACCAAGTTACTGAGAACATGACTGCCTTGTACAACACAGCTATCGAAGACATGGATGGCAAACATGCAGCTCAGGTGTCTATTCTCACAGCCGAGATTGAGTCCAATCAGGAAAAGTTTCTGACCAAACAGGACTTTCAAGGTCTCTCAGACAAAATATATGCCAACAAACTGTCTTTGGAAGACCATGAGACTCAAATGGCCCGCATGGAAGAGAAATTGCCATCTTGCAGAAAGATTTCCAAGAGCTCAAGACTCAAAAATCCTCTGCTCAGGCTGATGAGTTGAACTCTATTCAGCTCACTCAATCTCTAACTGAGACCTTCAATCAACTATGTGCTGAAGTTGATAACCTTAAAAACTCAGTCGCCCTCCTATTTGATGCTACCAAAAAGGGGGAAAAGAAGGAACTGGCATCGCAAACAGAAGCAGATGTTGCCAGAAATGAGAAAATCGCTAAACAACTAGCAGAGAAGGAAAGCCCAGGCAAACTGAAGACGATGTTTCCAAGGATGAAGAAGTTACAAGGCAACTGGACGCATCAATGGATTCTGGCGTCAAAAAAGAAAGACATAAGTCATCTCAAAAAAGGAGTTGCTCAGCTTGAAGATGAATTTATTGACATTCAAGCATAACTCTTTGTGATTGACTTTGCTGAAGAGCTAGAGCTAGATATTGACAATGAAAAAGACAACAAGGATGCTCCACCACCATCCCCAACTCTAGCTGAAAAGGCCATCGCTACAGAAGACACAAAAAAGCATGTAAAGAATGCCAAATGGCTAGCTGACTTGAAGGAAAAAGAGATTGCTATTCTTGAGAAATTCTCAAGGGGGCTCATGAAGATAGTTAAAGCAAGCTCTTTCGAGAGAAAGCATGAGATCTATCACAAACGGATGAGCCAAGCCGAAGAACGATCTCAAGCTCTTCGTGAAAGAACTTGGCAAAGGAAGACGTAGAGTCCTAACACGAATCTCCTCATGTTGAAAAATGGATGCTAGAGGAACTGAATGATTCTTGGGAGTTTTTGAAGATAGAATTTATAGAGGAATTCTACTATGAAATGGAGTATTAGGATATGGAAGCTAATGAAGCCTGGCTAGCTCACCTTCAAACCTACTCAGCAGTTGATGTGATGGGCATTCAAATTCTGGATGTTCTTAAAAAGAAAGGTCACTATCCTCCGACTGCTCCGGACAAACGGACATTCCCTCCCCCCAAGAGTAAAGGAAGCCGAGAGATCAACTTTGATCTTATTGAGAAAGAAGCAGAAAGGCTGGCATCTAAATATAATGTCAACCCCTTCACGCAAGGCGAAGAATTCCTGAACATCAGGAAACATGTCCATGAAAAATACGGACTAAAGCTGAAGGTTGTTCAACCGAAATGATGTTGCGAAGAGAACACAATACAACTGATGTATTTTGTTTTTGCTATTCTGAATTCTTGATTTCAGTCGTATTGTAATCTTCCCTCTTATTATCATAAATAATAAGACGTGGTTTTTGTTCAAATGTTTTGAATTTTATCTTGTGTTAATTCTTTTTCTTAGACTAGAATTGAGTTTATCTTTTAGTCTTCTTGGTATCAGTTCATGGTATCAGTTAGGAAAGCTAGGTGATGTCAGTTAGGATTTTGGCATCATCAAAAAAGGGAAAATTGTTGGGAAAATTTGTAAAAGGTTTCGAACGATTCCAAAATCCCAACTGACCCCAACCGAGTAGATGAATGCCTTTAGTCTGATCTCACTGTTTGAGCATAGGGATTTTATCTTTACAAGTTTCAAGCTGAAGAAGTCAACCGGACTGAAGAAGGAAGTTCGTGAAGAACTCAACTGAGGCCCAAACTCAGCTGAGACGCAAAGTTAATTGAGACCCAAACCCAACTGACTCCTAAACTCAGTTGAGACCTCAACCTCAACTGAAGCACAGACTCAGTTGGACAGCAGCTCAGTTGACTCCTCAACTGACCCACGCAGCCGAAGGCATACAGCTCCAGTGTAAAGAGAAGTTGTGTTGAAGTCAGACGTCGCAAAGCAGAGAAGAGAAGAAAATTTTCTTATTTTTTAGTTCAGCATATTGATTTAGGTCTATAGCCTATTTGTTTTTACGGAAGAGTTGCAGTCCAGATTTGAATCTACTCGAAAGCACAAGTCAGCTGGAGAACTTACCATAAATAGGCCGATAACAGCGACGTGCAAAAAGTGAAGGTCGCAATTTCCATTTTAGGAAAGTTTCCAGAAAGCAGGTGGAGTGCCATACTTTTGGCAGAGGTCAAACGGCACTTTCCAACGGCTAGTTTGATCTCTATCTATAAATAGATGTCTCCACACCAAAGCTCAGTCTAGACAGAAGAAGAGACATAAGAGTAGAGAAAAGAATAGAAAAAGAGAGACAAAATCAAGAGTGAAGCAGCAACTATCATCTCTCACTCTCTCCAAGCAAGAAGACCTTAGCCGGAGTCCAGTCAAAGTAGAGTGTTCATCCCTCCTCCTATTCTTTCATCTAGCTCAGAAATCCTTTTTCTTGATCAAGTCTAGAAAATAGGTTCTTGCTTGTATTGTGTCTGACCAGACTCTCTCCCAAGAGATCAAGTCTGTAGCCTTAGGTCGAAGCCTCCACTTCCTTCAGTGTTGAAGGCTTCCAGTTGGAAATCCCCCCAACCCCAACCCTTAGGCCCGACTTTGAATCCGGAATAAAAGTCACTAGGTCCCTTGGAACCCACAATCCAAGATCAGGTCACTTGGAACCTAGAATCCAAGATTAGGTCCCTTAGAACCCGGAATCTAAGACCAGACTGTGCACTTGCCCGGAAAAATGTTGTAAGATCTTGTTCGAACTCGTAATCCAATTGGGGCATTTGGTAAGCACGCTTAAGCTTATCTAATGGATTACTTCCCCGAAAATAAAGTCGTGGACGTAGGAGATCAATCTTTGAACCACGTTAAAATACTGTGTACTTTACCTTTTGCATTTACATTCAGTTTACCTAACCAACTGACTCAGCATATTGCATACAAATTGCATATTTACAAACATCACTAATTTAGGAATTTGACCTTCCCGGTTTTCATAAAGGTTTCAGTTTTTGTAACGAGTCTAAACTCCACCATCTTCCGCAACGCAAAACTGTTTCAAAACCTCATTTGGTGCATACAGCTGACCTTCAGGCATAGGAGTCAGCTGTGTTGCCAACTGTGTGATCAGCTCTAACTGAGCAACTCAGTTGTAGAGCCGCTCCAACTGACTTTCCAGTTGTCGAGCCAACTGACTTGAGCGGTATAACTCAAAAAGACTTTGAGTAAAACGGAAATTGCTACTGTTGTATTCCTTTAGTGTGATTTATTCCTAAATGGTGGTGTATTTCTTAATATTAGACTGAAAAAAATATGAATTATGACAAATTTAGAGTTTATTCTTATTTATAACTAGTCCCAAGTTGGGACCATGAAAATATATGACAAAATGAGAGTTTATTCCTAAATAGAGTATTCTTTTACTGTATCATATTCTTGACTTAAATTATATCATTCATTAATGTAAATATATTCTCTCTCATTCTTTCGACAAAAAAAATTATATTCTCTCTATTGTATTTAATTTAAAAAGTTAATATGGGATTAGACAACTGTCGGAGTCGAACCCACAATCGTCTGGTTCGAAGGCAACCACACTAGTCTATTATGTTATGCGGCCATTCACTGTAAGTTTTCTTTATGTGTCGTTTATAACAAGTGCTAGTAGAAGACGAGAACTGAAGAAGGGAATGTTCTGAAAAGCCCCTTTTATTTGATAAAGTTTGGATAAAATAGTATCAGAAACATAATTTCTTGTGGTTTTTATAATTAGTAGATACATTAGAACCTCTATAAATTAATACCTTGGGATCGTGAAATTTTATTATTTTAGAGATGTATTAATTAATCAATAAATTAATAATTTATTAATTAAATGAGGTATTTTATATAAAAGAGATGTCAATCACCTGGATTATCCTGGTGAAAATAAAGTATATTTAGAGATCCAAAGCTTAGTAAAAATTGTCGATACCATGATTGAACATACAATTGAAAATAAAACTTAGGGCGATAAAGTGCTATGAACCGGTTATATGAAAGAAATCAATAATAGCATAAAACACCCTCATAATTTTTTATTGTTGTTCGAGAATGCCACACTGGAGCTTTTAAATGTCGTGAGATTAGTTAGAAATGAAATTCGTTTTGATATAACTTTTAATCTATTTCATACAATAACTAATTCATATTTTCCTAAATTATCCTAGATATCTTTGTAATGTTAAGAAATTATTAATTTATAATTTTGTTGGGACCAAATATTTATATAAGGGACTTCCAAAAAATTATTATCTTATTAATTTATCGAAATTATTAATTTACGCCCTAGGCCCATAACTTGGGACCGGAGAAAACTATTATCTTAGAGAAGTTATTAATTAATCGAGTACTAATTTAAAGAGGTTCTACTGTATATTCCTCATTTTTCTCCTCAATTTCATTTCTTGTGTTTTAGTTTTATCTTATCATTGTTGATCGAGTGTTGAATTTTCACCGATTGTATTTGTAAAAGTTGGACTACCAAACAAATTGTGCCGAATAATTTTAATAATCTTAATGAAGCATGTTGATTAAAATTGGACCAGAAAAGGATAAAAGTAGTAAATGAGACGTGAGAATCGGCGCAACAATTTTCTTAAATTTAATTAGAAACTAATATTTCACTTTCAAAATAAATTTTTATAATTAACAAACAAATTGTGTCTAACAATTTAAAGTGGATTAAATTGAACTAATGATAAAAATAATAAATGTAGACCGCAAAACAATTTTATTGGATTTTATTTGATTCCCTTAAATAATCATGGGAAGAATTAGCACCTATAATTCTACATGAAATAACGTTCCTTGTAAGAAAAGCTTCAAGCATAGTCTTCACAAAAGATTTTATCGATTTTGAAAAGAGCAATAAGTTAAAATAGTCCTTTTGAAAACAAAAAAGATAAATAATGTTATTTTGAAAAGAAAAAAAAAAGTGTCCAAATAACCTTTTGTTTTATTTTGTGACTTTTTTACCCTTATAAAAGTTTTTATACCATTTTATATCCTTATAGGTATATAAGAAGGTTAACTTTAATTTGAATCATACACGAAAACTAAACTTCATGTATAAATTTTCGGCGATAAATTTCCTGCCAAAATTTGAATCATATACGAAGCCTAACTTCATGTATGCATCATACACGAAGACTAACATTCATGTATGCATCATACACAAAAAATTACGACGAAAATTCCCGGCAAAAATTTCCGGCAAAAATTTCCGACGGAAATTTGAAACATACACGAAGCCTAACTTCATGTATGCATCATACACGAAGACTAAACATTCATGTATGCATCACACGAAGCCTGACTTTCATGTATGCGTCATGCACGAAGACTAACATTCATGTATGCATCATACACGAAAATTTTCGCCACCAAAAAATTCAAATTTGAATCATACATGAAGATTAGTTTTCATGTATGATGCATATATGAAGTTAAGCTTCGTGTATGATGCATACACATTCAAATTTTCGCCGGAAATTTTCGCCGAGAATTCTCGCTGGAAATTTTCACCAGAATTTTTCGTGTATGATGCATACATGAAAGTCATTCTTCGTGTATAATGCATATGATGCACACATGAAGTTAGACTTTGTGTATGATTCAATTTTTCGCCGAAAATTTTCGCCGGAAATTTTTGCCGGAAATTTTTGCCGGAAATTTTTGGCCGGAAATTTTCGCCAGACATTAAGTTAGTTTTCGTGTATGATTCAAATAAAATTAGCCTTGTTAGATACTCATTAAAGGTATTTATGTCATTTAACAAACTTAAGTGCTATTTCACCACTTTAATTTTGTTGGTGACATTCCAACACTTTTGTTTAGAAACAGGGCTATTTTACCACATTCCCTCTTTTAAAAATTCCACAGAAAGTCTAGAACAAGAAGATCATCAAGAATAAAAACCTCAACTCTATTGATTGATACCAAAACTGGATCCAAGTAAAGTACATTAGTTGATAATAATATGCCTAAACCGACTCGATAACCTTAAGACTTACAAAGTCACAGACATGATCGGGCAGCCAAGATCATCGCTACAAAATTTAGCAAACAAAAGTAGGAATCGAACACAAAACAACTCTCTTGAAACAGACTTCACTTTCACTTCTTCGAAATCCCAAGTCTCTTGCGGAAATCCTCTTCCATTAGGGGAATGCCATTGTTGAGCTTGATCTTGGGCTCCCACCCTAACAGCTCCTTCGCCTTCGTTATGTCTGGTTTTCTTTGGCGAGGATCATCCGGGGTGTTCTCAACAGTCGTGATCTTCACTTGTGGGTTGATCATCTACAATAAAGAGAGACCACCCAACATTCGGTCTGAGTTTGAGCTATATGTTTCAAGTAGATTTTATGATTTAACATGACAGATCTTATGATTTACCTCCTTCACAGTCTCTGCAAGCTCAAGCATTGTAAATTCACCTGATACATTAGAGATCTCTTGATGGTCAGTATAAGAACTTTGATATTCCAAGAGACAAGATGGTGATAAGAAGCACAAGAAATGTCGTCTAACAATCAAGAAATGGATTAAGATTGACCTGGATTGCCGATGTTGATCGGCCCCGTGTGATCTCCTTCCATAAGTCGGATAAGGCCATCAACCTTTTGTGCAAAAGAGAAACAAAATATGCAATCAAGAAAGAGCTTTTTGTTGTGCACTTCTTGTTAAAACATTCAAATCAAAAGTGTACCATGTCAGAAACGTAACAAAAACTCCTTGTTTGTGTTCCGGGCAGCTGAACAGTCAAAGGCTCATCGCTGCAATGACAGAAAAGAAAAATCAAAGAGTGTAAGAACATCTTTAGAGATGGCCCTAGATTGTGATCCTATGTAACTCTCACTTCATCCTCTCCATTTAGGTGGATAGTTCACATAATGAATGGAACATGCTAGAGAGAGAGAGAGAGAGAGAGAGAGAGAGAATGATGTGAAGTCGAGCATGGACTTTCCGCAGAGAATATAGCAGACTGGATGACGAACATTACCGTATTGCTTGAGCCAAGAAGTTGCTGACAACACGGCCATCATCAATATTCATCCTGGGTCCATAAGTATTGAAGATCCTTGCAATTCGTATTTCTGTTTCAACAATTTCATAATGGTTCGGAAACTCTCGTACCGATCTAAGATGTTGAACTCAACTATGTTGAAATGTGAAAAGAAAGCCAATATTACCAATTCCATGCTGCCTGTGATAATCAAACATCAAAGTCTCTGCTACTCTCTTCCCCTCGTCATAACAACTCCTGACTCCTGCAATGGCACACTAAAAACTTGAACCCAATTTTCCCATTCGAATCCAGTTTTGTCAAACCATACGACAATGCGGACAATTATCCCAGGTTTACTATCTATAGTAACACAAAAAAGGTACCTATTGGGTTCACATTGCCCCAGTAATCCTCCGTCTGAGGATGCACAAGCGGATCACCATAAACCTCTGAGGTTGAGGTAAGCAAAATCCTACAAGGTACTGACATGTTCTCAATAGGTCCAGAATGAATAAAATGGGAAGAAGAGGGATAATCGGCAGAAGTTGCCATACCTCGCGCCTACTCGCTTGGCAAGTCCCAGCATGTTCAGTGTGCCGATTACATTAGTCTTTATTGTCTGTTCAGAATTATGGCAGGGAAAAGAATATAAAAAAATAAAGAAAAGAAAAAAAGAAAAAAAAATCACAAACCGTTGATTCACATGTGCAACTAAACTTGTATCAGACAATGTAGAGAAAACAATTAAAATGTCCAACTTGTACGTCTGTTGTTGAGTAAAGATGTGAGCTTTATAGGAATATGATTTGAGAGGAATAGTTCCAAAACGACTGACCTTCACCGGATTGTATTTGTAAAAGATCGGTGAAGCAGGACAAGCAAGATGGTAGATCCGGTCAACTTCGACTAACAAAGGCTGGGTCACATCTGCAGATGAGAAATTGATCCAAGATGAATAATACCATTAAAAAGCAAATTCCTTTAACTTAGATGAATCACCATATCACTTCATTGGGAGACATAAATGAACAAGAACTATAAAGGATCGACGTATTTAGCAGTTAGACAAAATGTAGCACGGTTCAGACTCTCCTCAAATATATGTTTTGTTCGAGTCATATTACATTAGTAGGCGTTGCACCTTAAGGGAGCGTCTGCTAAGCATGATAAGCATGGATAGATAAAAATAATATAGGCTAATCTAGTGTTTACTTTTAAGGATTAGATTCAAAGGATATCCCATAGCCCGTGATTATTACTCTTATTTGGTACTATTGCATTGATATGTATCCCACCCAAAGGGATGGGATTCAAGGAATCCTTAGGATGATGATAAGAATAGTCAATCCCTATCCCGCTTAGTAAACACTCCCTAAGGGGATGTCAATTAAACAGGAAACCATAATGGAATCCAATTTAAGATATCTGATAATTAATGAACCATAAAGAATGCTCACCATGTCGAATCAGCTCAAATCTTGGATGGCCAATCCATTGGCTCAAGTTATCCTTGGACCCAGTGAAGTAGTTATCAACAACAATCACCTAAACATCAATTTAAAGCATACACATTAATTATTGTTTGTGATACAAATCGAGAATCAAGCATGTACTCTATGCTCGCCAACCCAGTCTAAAAGGACTCTACTAAAGCCTACCTCGTTCTTTTCATTTTGCATCAGCTTATCGACCAAGTGAGAGCCAATGAATCCAGCCCCACCAGTAACTAGAATTCTCATGTTTGCCTGCCATCAAAGTTGTTAGTTAGTCCAAGATGCATTCATCTTCAACTACATAATAAAAATCGAGCAACTTAAATCCATATTTTAGTCGATTTTTGTTGCAATTGTTAGCATTAAGTCGTCACCAATCCATACAGATGTGCAAATTTAAAGAATGCAGACACCCGATCTTCAAGTAAAGCAATAGCATCATACCTGAAAGAATTTTGCTTTTCGCAACGGCGAAGGCTCGGGAGGTGGCTTGGTTGATACATGGCTTCCATTTGATGCTTCCTTAGCCATTTCTAGAAATCCCTCTTCAAATCTGAATTCAAAAATTAAGTAAAGATAAACATCAAATTCCAAATCAATCGTTCCTATAAACAATAGTAAAATAAAAGGTATCAAACATATTCAATCACATCGACCAGAATACTGCTGCTCAAACAGCCAGAAATGTAAAATTCATTAAGATCCACAGCCCTCAATAATTTAAGAGCCGTACAATTAAGATCTTTTAATGGCATTCAGCACATTCTCATTCTCAAATACTGCGGAAAGCATGATAAATGTTTCATTCATATTTTATTCCATATTTCCAGAACCCAAGAGGAGCAATTAAAGTCGAAAAGTATTAGTTCCTGTGCCTTTCAATGCCAATTCACATGATTAGTGCAGATTTCAGCATTCTAACGAGTATAATTTTTCAGTAGAAAAAAGCTGAAAAAAACATATCTTTGCTGCAATTACAAGCAAACTAAATTCAAACTCATAAAACAAGAACACACATAGCCACCATTGCTTCAAAACCTAGATCACAAAATAAAAGTAGAAATAACCGGTCGAATTTCGATTGCAATACTCAATACAATGTCCAAAAAATCAAAATATTTCAGTAATCAGATGCTAACAAGACAGAATTCCAACTAATGCATTTCTAACTTTTTCGGCGAAAATAACAAAGATAATAGGACGAACAGATTAGCCGAGTATACAGAATAAAATCACATGCATAAAACAATTGCATAGATTTACATTTGCCCAGATCTTAAAAATAAATAATTAAAAGCAAAATCGAGCGCTGATCACCTCTTAATTGAATGTTAAGTAGTGGAACTAGAACACCGTCTCCACTCCAATGACAGCAATAGCAAATATTCGATGTTTATATAGGACGCAATTCAATAAAAACAGAAGAAAAATGTGGAAAACGATAATTTAATGTTAAAATCGAGAAACAATAGGAATAGATAGAGAGAGAAGAAATGGAAACACTTGGGATTTACTATAACACAACGACGTTGCACCAAACTATTACCAAATGAGAGAGAGAGAGAGAGAGAGAGAGAGAGAGAGAGAGAGAGGGGTAATCTTTGGGATTACACAAGATTAGAGAAAAGTTAGTAATTGAATTTGGCAATTGAAAAGGCGAGATCTGATAATTCAGCGTACCTTCGACGTTACTCCACACTAAATGGAATGGATAATACTTAAATAATTTAATTGGAAATTGATCTGTTCAATTTGCATCGAATTAAAATCTGGCACTTGAAAAACAACGCATGATGAAAATTTAAAGTATTGGATCAATGTGCATCCTCCACAAAGTATTCCATATTCAGTTGTTCCATTATGTTAGTATTTTTCATGTATTTCAAATTCGTTTTCATGTTAAATTTGATACATGTCAAATATAGTAGATATTAAATTAATATATTTTTTGAATTTATGGATAAATTTAATTAATAGTGATCCAAAGGTTTAAATTATAATTAAACATTTTGTCCAAATGTTTGGGTCGATATTATGTGCATTCGGATGACATCAAATCTGGATATCTGAAATGGGTAAATAATATAAATATGTAAATAATATATCTTTAGCTTCAGGGATCATATTGTCTTAGTATGATTTGTCTAGTGTTATATCGTTAAACGTCCGTTTGTATAAATTCAACAATGTCCTAGACTGATAGTGTATTCAACAATGTCCTATATTGAGAGTGTTTATTGATTTAAACGAAGTTGAAAATTGTGATAATGCTTTTGGTCTACTTTTTTTTTCATTATTTACTTTAATAAATGGAATGCATGTTAAGCTTTGACACTTTGATGATGGATTTTTTTTTTTTTTTTTTTATATCGTGGGTTTCCACGATATTCAAAAAAAAAAATCGAGTCTGATGATAACAAATAATATTACGTATTTTCGGTACTAAAAAAATACTCCCTCCGTCCCGTTCATAATGCAACATATTTTTTTTTTGGTATCTCATTCATCTTGCAACATTTACTTTTATAGAAATAATTACAAAATTACTTTATCTACTTTATTCATTTTAAAATCACTTTATATCACATCAGTAACACTTTCTTAACTTTAAAATCACTTTATATCACATCAACAACACTTTATTTACTTTAAAAATATTTTATATCACTTTATTAATACACTAATTACCATCTTTACTTTTAATACCCGTGCCGAAAAGAAATGTTGCATTATAAACGAGACGGAGGGAGTATTTAAAATCATAAGCATCTAGAAAAAGAAAAAGAAAAACATAAGTACACATGTACTTATGATTTATACCATCTCTTCCTTTTTCTTCAAAAAAATAATACTGTAGTTCAAAATTGAGAGACAAAAAAAAAGAAGGGAAAAAGTAGCATATACACTGCTTTGGTACACCCTTTATTATATTTACCAGTTCAAGGTACGTTTAGGACCTGTCAGCATCTTAAAGTATCATAACTTGCGCAAATACCCCCTCACTACAAACAGACTTCTAATGTCATCCAAAAATTGTTTTCTCATTTTTATTTTGCTTGTGGGCCCCCGCTCTATCCTTCAATTGCATTCATGAAATAAAACATCATTATATATTGAAAAACATGCTATTTATAGATACTTTGTATATTGACTATTATTTCCTATTTAATGAGAATATTATTGTCACATTATTTGCATATTTATTCGTGTTAAGCTTATGCAAATATAGTCTAATTATTTTATATTATAAATAATATGGTGTGTAGTGCCACACGGAAGATCATATTATTGTAATGCTTATAAAGTAATAAATAAGTTTACAATCTAAGTAATTAATGAACAATTATTTGATAGATTATAATATAAGCTTGAAGTAGTTGGTCTTGACTATTAGCTTATGTTAGTGTATTTTGTATACATTGAACTGGATCAACAGTGTGATTAATTATCCTATATTCACCTAAGTGCATGATTAAAGATCTCGGTTAATTATTATTTCTTAATTCTAGTTGTATAATATTTAATTATATATTTATAATAATTATTACTTTAATTTATCAATGAGTGAGAGTTAGTTGATGAAACTAAATATTCTTGATATTTTGGGTAATAATATTATTTATATGATAATTAATATTATAGCTAGAAATCGTGTCTCAGTTTACCGAGTTGATGATGTCCCCATGAAAAACTCAAAAGGATTATTATATTAAATCTTGCAAGTGGATTAATTTCCGATATAATAACAAAGTTGGGTTGTACTACTCTTCGATAAGATATTAATTAATTAGAAAATTATCAATAGCTTAAATTAATTAATGGACATGCGTTATCTTAAACACGGGAAATAAATAATTGGAAAGGAGCCCGATTCATAAATCGGATAGAACGGGTAGTTCAATACTAATTCTTTAATGGAACGAATTAATATTTTATTTATTTTAAGAGTGTTCGGGCTTAAACACTTGGATTAAATTAAATATGAAGGCTCAATTCTAATCCTCCTAGAAGTCCCTAAGATAACCTAAACCGATCCTATATATATCTCAAAAGTGACGCCTAAGACGACAACAGTTCATAGGATCAATATTAAACTAATATTGATGTAAATTAAGGAAATAGGCGTGAGGTTGAGGTTTGAGGTTTGACGGATTATCGTCCAATCGATAGTCAAATTTAGGAGAGTTTATTTTAGAAGATTCGTGAGTCGAATCATCTATCAACACAAGAGCTAATCTCGTGTGCAGAGATTAGTGTGTGGATCCTCATCGACTCAGATTCGTTTGTTCGTTCATTACAAAGGTTAGGTTCGATTTATGGTTTCCGCAATCTCATAAATGAATCTATGTGACTTTGCATGTTAATTAATTGGTGAATAATTAAATTAAATTAATATCCTAATGTTCCTGGCACATGAAATGTTCAATCGGTTCTAACAATTGGTATCAGAGTCGGATTTATTAATATAATTTAATTGTGATTAATTGAAATACGTGTTTAGATTCGAATATTATGATTGTTTGGATTGTCAGATTCGTTTTGCACGAATCCAATTATCATGGTATATTTGTTTGGTTTTATTTACGTATTTTGGTGATGTAAAGTCTGCTTGTGGCTCGTTTTTCACACGAGGGTTGATCGTGTTAGATTAGATTCATTTTTATTTTATTTTTTAAATAAATGTAAAACGACTCTACACGATAATACAAAGAATGAAGAAAAATGAGCCTCCTTAGTATCTCAAAAGTGACGCCTAGGACGACAACAATTCATAGGATCAATATTAAACTTATATTGATGTGAATTAAGGAAATAGGCATGAGGTTGAGGTTTGAGGTTTGACGGGTTATCGTCCAATCGATAGTCAAATTTAGGAGGGTTTATCTTAGAAGATTCGTGGGTCGAATCATCTATCACTAATCTCGTGTGCAGAGATTAGTGCGTGGATCCTCCTTAACTCAGATTTGTTTGTTTGTTCATTACAAAGGTTAGATTCGATTTATGATTTCCACAATCTCATAAATGAATCTATGTGGCTTTGCATGTTAATTAATTGGTGAATAACTAAATTAAATTAAATTAATATCATAATGTTCCTGACATTGGAATCTTCAATCGGTTTCAACAGTCTCGTTATCTTTCTATACTTTAGTATCCACTATTCTCTCTCTCTCTTAAAAACAGCCAATTTGATCAAGACGATGATGAGCCGCCGCTGCGGGAAATGATTCATGATATCAAACACATTTAGTTTATGTCGTTTTCTTGCCCTTTGTGTTTGATATGCACATATTGATACGTTGTTGTCATGTTGTGTTCATATATCTAGGAGTAGTTATAGTTCAATCTTGTATTGAGAAGAGCTAATCGTAGAACATGCACATTGAAGATGTATATGTATGAATAACAAAGCACTCATCATAATCAGGATTTCAAGAAAAGAAAAAAAGAAAAATTAACTTATAGTTATGTTGAGTAGAATGGATGTGCTTTAACAAGAACTTGTTTTGGTGCATTTAGCGTGCATAAAATATTGCCCGAGAGAGAGAGAGAATTGTTATCGCTACCACTCGTTCCAACCAGAGGCGTATTCTATTGAGGACAAGGGTACAAATGTATCCAAAATAAAAATAAAAAAAAAATTAGTAATTATATATATATTGAAGGATATATATATTTATATTAAGGGTGCGTTCACTTGGAGTGAAAAGTAGGGAAAACGAGGTATAATATTATTACTTCTTTATATCTTGTTTGGTTTCGATTTAAGAAAAACCCGGACAGGAGGTATAAAGTTTCAGACAACCCCTTTTTCCCTTGCCCAGAGTATAAATTTATACCTTCAAAATGAAGGTTTAATATTATACCTTCCATATTTTGTTAGATATTTTCTCCTTTATCCATCTATTTCATCTCAAGTGAACATGATATAAACATTATGGTATCCCTTGAGGGTATAAATAAGTATATTATTACTCCAATCAAACAAGATATAAACATTGTGATCCCCACAATAAAGTATGAATTTATACTCATAATATTATCCTTCCATTTAGAGGTATAAATTTATACTCTCAAATGAACACACCCTAAAAATATAAATATTTACTAATTAATTTCACTACTTTAATTATTTTCGCATATAACTAAAAATACACCTGAATCTAAAACAAACCCTATGACAAGTCCAAAAAATTTTTAGGGGGCGATCCCCCAACTAACTCTCCATGTTTCTTACTCATTTTGCACCCCCAAATCGAAAATCCTGAATACACCACTGGTTCCAACCACCGCTCTTATTCACCTTTTCGACCATCGCTCTTCTACGCCGCCTTTTCCCTGCTCCATCACTTGTTATTCCTGTAACCAAAGATAACCACTACCAGCGCCACGCCACCAAAACCGCCGTCATCTAAGGCAATGTTTGGTAGCCTGGATAAAGGCATATTAGTAAAGGTATCCAACAAGAACCTTGAGTTTGGTAGCCATTGCTCATTCACGCTAGGCCCGGTCCTAACGTGAGGCCCGGGGTGTAATTTACTGATTCGGCTGGACAATGTATCCGACGCCACCCCCTGGTTACAGTTTCTGGCTATGAACAGTAATCCCGATAACAAAAATTTCGACATAATTACCCTTTCAAAAATCATTCAAAAAGCCCGAAACATATATGCTTGCCCATTTCTTTAGAAATCTGAAAACTTTCTATCACCTATGTTCTTCGAAACCCTACGCAGCTTTTAATTTCTTACTCATAATTCAAAAAAATCTTCGGATATATGATGCTTCTAGTCGACCAGTGGTGGTACAATTTCTGTTGAACGGTACATTTTCTTCCTCACAATTTCATATTTTGAAAAATTTTGCTGCTGGTTCATAGCTAGGGTTTTCAATAACGACGGCGAGCTAAAATCAGCTCCACGCAAACAACATAAATGTGTTTGCTACTTCTAATTTCTGAAATTTTGAGCTTTATTTTTCCTAATTTTTGTTAGGGTTAGGAGTGTTATGCCGAATTGAAGCATAAACGGGTTTCACTCTCCATTTGTTTTGGTTTCAATTTCTCACAGAACTGCATTTCTTCATAATTCTAGGTTTCGCCCAATCGAGTTTGCTTCACTTGTCGAGGAGGATAACGTTTGAGGTAAAGTCCCCTTTCTGCTTTATTTTGCGACTTGATAGAAATATGTAACTATAGACGACTAAGATGGATTACAAATGTTGAAATAGTTGTGAATTGTCAGTAGCTGGATGAATATTTGCTTCTAGATGAATCTGATGGTAAGAGGCACCATAATCATGGGAATATTTTGCATTTTTAGTAGCTCGATTGTTGTGTTGAAAAGAAAAAAAAAAGACATAGAGTCATTAAAATTATGAAACAATTTAGTTTATACCATCAATATGCATTTTCAAAGCCCACAATCCTCTACTTGTAGATATATCGATCCTAAGGGCACCATAAACACATAAACATTATTGTGTATTCAGAAACTGTATTTAGATTTACAGAAAATGTTTTGCTGTAATTTTAATCCTTTTTATGTTTTAATAATTGATTATTCATATTAAATAATACTACTAGTTATTTTGGTTCATTATATTTCATAGACAACTGAAGAACAATGAAATTCAGTAAACTTATCAGTACATAAGCTCTGTTTGTCATATAAATTTGAAGATTCACTGCCACCAAATCCCTCCCCTTATTGTTGTTGTTGTTGTGAGTAGTATATTTCTGAACTGAAATGGTTATAATTATTTGATTAATTTCATCTTTCTTTCTTGGTTCTAAATTAAGTGCATATCATTTGTGATTGAGGATTCTGATTGGCTGAAACTTACAATGTTATTGAAGCTAGTAAGTTAAAAATTGATAATCTATTTAAAGTTGTTGCGTTTGTGTTTGTGATCTGCCAATTATAGCTGTAATTTTTCTGCTTATATATGCTTGATTGCTTTGCTAGTTTTATTTGTTTCTTTGTTATTGCTAGGAATCTGTGCAAGTTTTTGCAGCTGAGTTCACTGGAACCAATTTGTTGTTGAAATGCCGCCAGCTAGGCGTTTGACTGATATTATGTGTATGTGCTATTGCAAGAGATTCTTCTTAATCAAGTGCTCCAACTGTTTGTAATTGTGCATTACTTAACAAAGCTTAACTCGCGCAAGAGAAAGCATAATACACAAGCTGCACCTTACAACATGATTCCACGTATCCCAGACCAAGTTAAACATATGAGTAGGATTGTAGGATTAACTGATGTAGATTGTGTTGTTAATCTGCGTATGAATCGCAATGCTTTCGGTAGATTGTGTCAACTTTTGAGGGATTTAAGGGGCTGGTAGATGGTCGAAATGTAAGCGTTGAAGAGCAGGTTGCTATGTTCTTGTCCGTATTAGCTCATCATAAAAAAAATAGAGTCGTTAGGTTTGATTTTTTGAGATCAGGGCAAACTTGTTATCGCTATATCCACTTGGTACTAAGAGAAATTTTAAGACTTCATGTCATCTTGCTAGTGAAGCCCGAGCCCATTCCCGATGATTGCACTGATTTTCATTGGAAGTGGTTTAAGGTAATATGATCATGAGTCTATATTTAAACATCATAAGAACATATTTTCTTCAAAATATCCCTTTTAATTCTTGGATACCTCATTTTTTTATCTTAGGGCTGTCTTGGCGCGTTAGATGACACATACATCAACGTGACAGTTGTTCGACTGAAATTTATCCTAAAGTCGCCCGCAATTAAACGAGATCAACGTAGTATAAATTAATCAACCCAAGTCGTATCTCTCGAGGAAGACTTAGCAGGGCAATGTTTGTATTGCGAAAAGAAAAAGAAAAATAAAACGAAAGCAGTAAAGATTAATTAGGGTTTGTTGTTCTAATTCTAAGAAATTAAAAGACAAATTTATCTAGACAAAAATATAAACCCTAGTTCTAGAACGAAATAAATCATAGACATAAAGTAGATGAACGGAAAGAACTCACAATAATTAAACTGAATCTGTAGTGGAAGTCTGTCACAAAATCCGTACGAATTGAAAGCAATAAATCTACCTAGAATTTGGAAGAACAAGAAGCAAAAGAAAATACTGGAAAGAAAACAAATTACGTGTGTGGCGGCTAATGAAAAGAAAATAATACGTGAAAAAGGAGATAGAAAATAAAATCCGAAACAGCCCTATTTATAGGTAACACTCTCGCCGCCTCAACACGGGCGATCGCCCAACATGGGCGATCGTTCATCATCACAACTTCACGAAGAGACAGATGAACGTCAAACTTGAACGAGCGTTGGAGGTCGTTATCTGAAGTTTTCTCATCCATGCTGGACGAGCGTCAGCCTTGGGCGAACGCTGAGGATAGCTCTCTGAAGCTCGCTCATCCACCAACATCACAGGCCGGACGATCGCTGAAGATGGACGAGCATACCGGACAATCGCTGAAGATGGACGAGCATGCCGGATGAGCGCTGAAGATGGATGAGCATGCCGGACGATCGCCCAACACGTTTCTACCTCGCGCGCCTTTTTTGTTTCGATCATATCTCTCTCGTCCGAACTCCGATTTGCGCACCGTTTTCGCCTACAAACTCGTATCAGGACATACTTCAATTCTATCAAGTTCAACTCCTCAAATATTTGTCACATCATTTCTCATTTTTTTCCATCTCTCGTCTATTCTCGCACAATTCTTGCAAAACCAATATGTTAGCGAGATTAACTAAAACCAATGAATTTAACAATAAAATCGGACAAAATAATGATGAGAAAGATCACTTGACACATAATTATACATCAAAATGAAGCACAAAATGAGGTGAAACAACAGTTAGCAATACTGATAAGCCCAGATATAGAACCAGGAAGGGACAAATATCGACCAATGTATTAGCAGTTTGTGACCGGAAGATGCAGTTTGTATATGTTCTACCGGGTGGGAAGGATCGGTTGCCAACTCTAGGATATTACGTGATGCTTTGAACAAAGCTAATGGTCTAAAGGTGCCCATGGGTACATTTTTGTTAATTCTTTTTGTTTATAATTAATTACAATCATTAAAATATAACTTGAGTCATACCTTACAATTAATTCTTTTTGTTAATGCCTGTTTTTTTGGTTATAAACAAAATAGGACACTACTATTTGTGTGACAACGGTTACACAAATAGCGAAGGTTTCTTAACCCCTTATAAAGGGGTTAGATGTCATTTGAAAGAATGGGATCCCACTAACGCTCGACCTCAAAATAAGGAGGAGCTTTTTAATCTGAAGCACAGTAAGGCCCAGAATATTATTGAGAGGGCATTTGGCATAATGAAGATGAGATGGGGCATACTTCGAAGCACAACATATTACCCCATCAAAATTCAGAATAAGCTTATGATGTGTTGCTTTCTATTAAACAATTTCATTCGGTCTCAAATGAACATTGACCCAATTGAACAACAATTTGGCATGTTGGTAAATGATGAAGGAGCATTAGGTGTAGATGGTGATGATTTTGTTGATACAGTTGAGTCCTCTCCGGAATGGAATGCCGCGAGGGACCATCTAGCTGATGGAATGTGGAATGATTATATTAATGCCACTTAGTTTGCCTTTTCATGTAAGAATCTATCTGTCACACAAGAAAAAGATATAATTCCTTTGTTTTATTGCTTGTTACATAAACTGTTGTGATAATATTCAGCAAGAACTGTCATTTTTATATGCTTCTAGATATGGAAGCTTGTGAGGAGGGGAAAAATGCTGCAAATGCTGGAAGATATTACTACAAATGGCCTGCTGATGAGAATCATTTCAAAGGCTTCTATTGGTTTGATTAATACCATAGAGGGCTAACTGGTATGGAGAATAAGGCAGCAACATCCAGCATAACTAGTAATTATCGACAACCTGCATCCAATGCTTTAGAAACAATAGTAGAGGGTAAAATAAATGATGGTCATGCTCTTGGTGAGCATTTTTTTTTTTTTTTCAGATTTTAGTGATTTTCTCTGGAATTGGTTTGGTGTTGCTAGGATTTCTTGCATGCAAGCTATTTTGATGTAATGAATTTGTGGTTGGAACTTGTTTTTGCCAAAAATATGATATGTGTCATTACTATTTATCCTCTTTGTTTCTTATTTTGTGGCTGCAAATTGGATACAAAGCCTGCACAATGTTGTAGATTTTTGCAAAAAAAAAAGAAAATTTTGTAACTAAATATCGTACTGCACAATGTTGTGAAATCATGCTATTTTGGATTATTTGGTGATGGAATTTACATTGAAGATGAAGAGAGTTTTATGGTGGAAAGGAAGTATGAGAATTAATTTAATATTTTAGGAAGAAGTATTTATATGAGGAGTAGAGCTGCTGTGTAGTAAAAGAAATAGTAGCAGCAACATTTAATTATTTATTTCCTTTTCTACAGTTTACAGGAAAGAAAAAAATCATATCAATGAAAGATATACTGGTTTCATTTTTGCACTATTGTTTAAGAACTTTCTTTGTTTTATATACACACACAATCTCCCCATTCATCCATTAGTTACTGCTACATCTTTTCACTACCATAAAATGCCTTGAATCATACCCAAAAGAGCATCCACAAAAACATCATATGAAGAAGCCAAATTGTTGGGAAATTTATTAGTAAGAGTTTTGATGAATTTCAAAACCGACTGACCCCAACCGAGTAGATGTTGCCAGAACCTTTTGTTAGAAGTTAGGCTCGTTGTTTGAGCAAAGTTGAGATTTTATCTTTACAGATCTCCAGCTAAACATGACAACAAGGCATCACTCAGACACAACATCAGTTATGATGAAAGACAACTGAGGGTTCAGTTCCAGAACCTCAGTTGTAGAACTCAAACAAGAAAATCAACAGCATGAAGTTCAAAGTCAGCTGAGAGTTCAACGGTTCAGTCAAAACATCAGCTGAAGACCACTCAGATAAAGATCAAGATTTTCAACCGACTAATCGAGGTTGACTGTCAGAAAGGTTAAGATTTGAATTTCAAAAGGAAGTCACATGAGGGTTTGACCGTTCAGTCATTACCCCATCTGGCCCAACACAAGACTGTCTCAGATGAAAAGCAGAAGAGCACAGATGCCATATCGGGAAAGTCTGCAGAGATGAGAGACAAGCCATCGCTTTCAACGATCAGAGATCAACAGCTCCTCCAACGGCTAGTTGATACTCTCCGTCTATAAATAGAGGCATTCTCTCATTCGAGAGGTTCACGAGACAAGAGACAGAGAAGTGCAATCACAAGAGAAACAAGCGCAAGAAAAATCTGCAAAAATCACATTCTAAGAGCATCAGCAGCTGAGAGTTCAAGAGTGATAGAACATTAGTAGCTGAGGGTTCATAGAGTTATAATCTGTCTTAGATTTAGTTTGAGTGTTTATTCGTTCAAGCCATAGATCCAGCTCTCATTCGTTATCGAGCTGTAGTTGGAAAATTCACCCACATACACACCTTAAAAATGTTTGTTAGGATCATACTTTTCCTGTAATTGAGTAGCTAGGCCGTCAAGTACCCGCAAACTTGACATAGGTTGTTAAGTACCCGCAAACTTAACTGTAAAGGTTGATAAGTACCCGTAAACTTATTGCAACGGTTGCACAGCTCGGGTAAGCTGTGTGGAACTGTCCAGAAGAACTTGGACTGAGGTGTGAGGTTCACATCTCCCCGTGGACGTAGGAGGGTTATCTCCGAACCACGTTAAATCCTGTGTGCCTGTGTTTATTTTTTATTCAGTTACTTATTGCATTGTTAACTGACCAAACTAACCGGCATACAATCTGCATCTCTGCACATTCTCAACTGTTTTGGTTATTGACCAACCGTGCTAAAAGCGTGAGTTGTTTTAACGAGTTTAATTTCCACCACATTCCGCACAGCACCACTCTTCCAGTTGAGGTTGTTTACTCAACTGTGAGATTCCAACTGAGTCAGTTTTACTCAGTTGAAGTATTTTTAAGGGTTAAGTTTTAAAATCCTAACTGGTGTATTCCTCCCCCCCCCCCATACACCAGTAACTCGTTTCGGGACCATCACAAATGCAATTGTATCCAATGCAACAAAAAATACTGACATTTCCAAAAGACCAAGATCTCCACAAATAGCTTAAAAACAAAAGCATAATGTCATAAAAAAAACAGAAGCATAATGTCTCCAAAAGACCAAGATGTCCACAAATAGCCAAAAAACCGAAGCATAATGTCATCAAAAAACAGAAGCATAAAGTCTCCAAAAGACCAAGATGTCCACAATTAGCCAAATGAACTTCTTCTTCCACTGACCTTCAACTTAAAGAATACCATACTTCAAAGCAAGAAGCCTCATCACATATTGTGTCTTAGCATCGTCGGGAAGGCCCATGAATATATCCATCTTGTCAACCCCCTTGGCAAGGATCTCACATATGTCAAATTTGTCATTGATGGATAACCCTTGGATGTTGCTCAAGCAATCAAACACCTCCTTCCGAGCCTTAGACTGATCAAAGTCATAGCCAATTCTAGAGGCTATAGAAAGAATTTTCAAATATAAGTAGCAAACCTTAACAATCTGCTCCCACTGCTCGTCGTTGCATTCAATCATATGAGTACCTTTGAGATTGAATCCCACGCCACTTCGGTTCAACATAGCTGATAGCAAGTAGTAGTTCTTCTTCCAGGTAGTTGTCTTTGAATTGATGTGGGGCATACCCTTGAAATCTGTAGAGAGAAACTCTTTCTTCATAGCCTCTTCTAGCTTATTCAAATATCCAGCCCTAAAACCGTTGTCAGATTTCCACCCTTGTACCACCAATTCCTTCAAAGCTGCCAACAGAACTTCTTCTTCTCTTGTGGACCAACTGCGGCGTGTCTTATCGGATTTGTTTCCACGCACCCGGAAATCATTGCTTCCTGTTTCAAACATTGCATACTATGTAATTCTGCCCCCACACACCATATAATAGAATAACATGATATACACAAAAAATAACTCACATTGAAGAATGCTTACTTGAATATATGGAGATGAAAGTTGCACATAAACAAAGGAAACCACACACAAATATTTCAGATTCTCATTGTTTCAGAAGTTCGAACACAACAGGAATACGTAAAGAATAGGGCATAACAGCATAAAAGTTCATGAGATACAACTATGCATAAATCCAATCCACATACGAATATATTATCAATATCAATCGACGGACATATTCAGATATTATGCATCTCATAATGAATAGCCCTAACCAAAACAAAGGAAACCACAAACGAGAAATTAGTGGAAATATAGGCCTTCGGAAAATTCTTTCTCTGGAACTAAAGCAAGAACAACACAGGAATTAGGAGAGAGGCCATGTAAGTAGATCTCTCTTTAAATGCCTGGCTATACTTGTGTATTTCTTCCCCCCCCCATTAAGAAGAGCTCGGCAAAATGATACATATATGTCATATGGTTGTTTTCATACATCTGTGTACTAAAATTGCCTCTAAAGCATGGATATTTAAGCCCTAAAACGAGCATCAAAGAGGGGAAATGGAAGCCTTATTTGGTTGTTATTTCCCGTACCTCGATGTACTGATTTATTGAACTACTGAATACATTGTTAATGACGGCAGCAAGTGGTAATTCTCATGCAATATTTCAGATTCTCAGCCCTAGTACAACAGTCGGGAAACTCAATTAAAATTTTACGACTTCAGATGCAAGGCAAAGAAGATAGTATACCTTGCATCGCCGAACTCATTGTTTCAGAAGCTTTCGTGCGAAGAGACTTGCAATCCTTGGAGACCCACGAACTTCCTTGCCGCAAAAAAAAACGCCGAAGTAATCCAAGGGAAAAGGTAAAAAATTCGGCGGATATAAATTGACAAAAACGGGGGCATGGTGGGAATATTGAAATATTCACGAGGATATTATAGGTATTCCAGATGTTAGCCTACCAAATAAAACAACATACCAAACATATGTGTGAAGCAATCTTAATATATTATCTTAATAACCAAACAAACAATTAAGATAGCTAATACGCAATTATCTCTCAAAGCAATCCAGATTTTATTAACGTGGGTATATCCATACTAGTATACCAAACATTGCCTAAAAATGGTGTGTTAATTTCCGTCGAATGCAGGGATTTATTTGCATGGGAGAGAGAGAGGGTTTATACGTTGAGAGAGGAAGGCAAAAACAATTGGTGTTTGCTAGAATTATTGGGGGTGGGACCCACATAAATTAAAAACCAAAAAAGAAAATTTGTTAACAAAGTTAAAAAGACCGTTTGTGCATATAAGCAAATAATTCATACACATACCCTTTTTATTTCCGTATTTCGACGTATCCGTACCCAAATAAGCAGATAATGCATATTCATATTCTTTTTATTTTAGTTAAATGGGTATTCAATACCCGATCGGATATACCCGCGTTGGATGTAGAGTATCTGTTGTACCCATTTTCTTTTTTCTTTTTTTTAAAAAAAAAAGAAAAGAGATAAAATAACCTTATAATTTGGTGTTTTCCACCTACTCGATTTTTCGATAATCCTCAGTGACACAAATTAATAATCAACTATGCAACAACAACAAATCAAAATTAAATGTAGTTTAAACATTTAAGTTCAACAAACAAACAAAGTATTCAAAAATAATGAAACATAAAATCAAAGTCCAAAATAAGAGATAAGTAGGTGAAGAAAATTGGATAAAAGTGAAGAAGAGTGAAGACTAATGAGAAAGAAAGAGTTAAAGCTTGACTTTAGGTAAAAAATTAAAAGTATTTTATTAATATATATCTATAATCTATATAAAAATTAGTAAATTATATATAATTCTTCGACCGGGTGTTGACCGGATACCCAATACCCTAACGGGTATACCCATTAAGGTATTTTTTGAAAAACGCATACCCATACTCATCCAATATCCGCAAATTATGAATATTAGATATCCAATACCCGACTGAATACGAATAGTGTACGGATTACCCAAAAACCTATTTTCTATACTTTCACCCTTAATGTTGGGTGCTGGCAGCTCCTATATTTTTTCTTGGGGAAGTAAATACTGGGTGAACGGTAGGGGGAATGTGGTTTGGGAAAAGAATAAATAGTTCAAAATCGAGAGACCCAAACTGATTTTCATAAAATGCCAAACAGATAACGTTAGATATGATGAGCCCAAGTGATCCAAAACAAAAGTAGGCCCAACCCATACATGATATATTTTTATACTTATATAGTTCACAAATTAATTTTGAACGATATTGATCAATCAATTTATAATATTTAATAAATATATTTTTATATTTCAATTTATAAAAATCAGTATCAAAGAAAAGTAGAAATGTCCACATTTGGTGAGGTCCCTCCAAACCATCGGTCCACAACTTAACAAACTATTCACATCTCAATCTTACATTTGAAATCGACATTTTTACTCAGTTTTTATTCGACTTATTTTCTACCAAATTTTCGTTTTAGAAAACTTCACGCAACTCAATATCTTAATTTTGACTTGACTAATATCACCGTCGTTGCCCTTTAAAATTTTATTTTGGGTGGCATACACACATATCATTACTATATAACGACATCATTGAGGAAATAACTTACGAAAGGGGGACTGAAGAGAAAACTTGAATTTTATTTAAGTCCATTTTCATGTCATAAATATTGCACGAATTTTGTTAGCCCAAAGAATAAAGTTTTGTTGGTATGTAATTGAAAATAACATTGAAAAGTTTAATCAGAAGCATTAAAAACAGGCGTAAAAACAATAGGACCACGTACCAAATTGGCAACTTCTTATTCAAAAGAACTAAAAATATCTCAAGAATTAGTTGGGACCGAACTTTAATTCCTTTCCTTGTAGTACTACTAAATATTTTTCAAAAATTTCAACTATCTCGTAAAATGTCACTAGAGAACAAAAAGAAAATCAAACCCACATACTTGTTAAAGGAGACTATGCTTTAATTAAACGCTGCATCATCTACAAAACAAAAACAGCACTAAATAAATCATGTATAATAAGCTTGATTTATGCGTTAGGGAAATTTGAACTTTACTCCAACCATACTTGCTCAACCATATATAGGTTTTGTAGAGTAGATAAATTCAGTTCTTTTATGTTATACTCCTTCTATCCACGGAAAAGATATCTATTTCAAAATGATACGAGATTTAATAAAATTGGTACAATGTGTTATGACTCGAATAATGGTCCACTTATAATATAGTTTTAAATTGTTTGTGTGTAGAGTAAGTGGAATAAAGGTCTTATTTGGATTGGGTGGAAGATTAAATTAAAGTAAATTGGTTGAGTGGAGGAGTAAATCAAAATAAATCGGTTGAATGGAGTATTAAATTAACATAAATTGGTTGAGAGAATGATTAAATCAAAGTAAAATCGGTTGAATGGAGTATTAAATTAATATAGATTGGTTGAGCAGAATATTAAATTAAAGTAAAAATCGTGTGTGCCATATTTCCTTAAATGGAATAGACATCTTTTTTCGTGGACATACGAAAATGAAAAAACAAGCATTTTTTTGTGGACAGATGGAGTATGAGTTAAAACTGTGAGCTCATTTCAATGTTTTCCCCACACACACGTACACACACATAATATATATATATATATATATATATATATATATATATATATATATATATATATATATATAGGGGATGGTTATAATAGAAATGTATCCTTATGAGTTAAATAGAAATAAATATGAGCCATAGATTTGAAAGATTTCAAGGGTGGTGATAATTTGAAATTAGTAAATAATTTATCATATTTAGTATTAAAAAGGGCTTTATGGTAACAAGCCCCAAATATAAAACTTTACAAGATTTTGTCGTGTTCAAAACATGGGATTATCCCAAAATTATTTTATTTGTTTTAGGAAAATGATATTCAATTTTATTCAAGTAATACTCATTATTGTCATTACCTAATTTAATCACAATATTAGCGAGTATATGCGGCTGATATCTAGTATATAGTTCACATAAAAAAAAGAAATCAGTTGTTGCTTAACTAGTTATATACATGATTTAAATTTATGTTTCGTATTACTTACATACACATAATATAAAAGCAATGAATTATACCAAAAAAACAATGATTTATACAAACAAAAACAATACATAACTATAATAAAAAACAATAAACTATACTGAAAATTAAGAACAATGACTAATGATAAAAAAAAACAATAAATTTTACTAAAAAAACAACAATAATGAAAATCTAATAACAAACAATGAAATTTGTACCAAAATTTCATGAATTATTATAAAGAATAATAATAATCAGCAATTATGCCAAATTGACTTATATAAAAAGAACAATATGAAACTATAATAAAATTATACCCAAAAAACAATACTAAGAAACTATAACAAAAGCAAATTATACCAAAATATAACAAAAGTTATGACTTATACAAAAAAAACAATACGCAATTCTAACAAAATAAATTATACCAAAAAAAACAATATGAAATAATAGTTGTAAACACAAATTTATGTATTTATAACAAACACAATAAATCGTGTACAAAGAAGTATTTGCAGATTTGAAGTAAAATGCGAGTTCGATCTCTAGCTTTTATCCTCTGATTCGTCTCTTCCACTTGTTCTTGAACGATCTTCAAGCAACTTCCGGGATCCTTGGAGATTTAGCTTCCTTGATCTTGATCGGTGTTGATGCTTGACTTGATAACGTTAATCCGGAGGGCCGACGCCTTGTTTCTGGATCAAACGCTAGATTTGGGACGCTTTTGGTGAAGAACTCCTTGAACTCCACGAAGAACGCCTTGAATGCCGCGAAGAACGCCTTGAATGTTGTGGAGAATTTTCCTACAACTCTTGAGCTCTTCAATATGATTTTTGGTGTGTCCTTTGACCTCTCCAATCACCCCTATTTATAGGTGAAAACGTAGTGGACTTGGTGGGCTTTTGGACTCCAAGATGGGCTTTAGGGCTGAGGTGGCACAATTCTATTGGCTCCTCAATTTTGGTAGTAATCTCCATCAAATCTTTGACTTAATGACCAAGAAATAACACTTGTCAATTTCTAATTAGTCGAAAATCTCCATCTTTTAAATATCAATTTATATTTATTTAATTTAGGATTATCTTTAAATAAAATTCCTAAAATATAAATAAAATATAAAATTAATATTTACCTATTAATTTTATGCGTCTACAATAATAAAAGCAATGACTTGTACCAAAAAGAACAATATATATATAATAAAAAAATGATTTTGCACAAAAAAAAAACCAATATAAAACTATACTTAAATGCAATGAATCTTAAAAAAATAACTGATCACACCGAAAAAAACAATTAATTATGCTAAAAACAACAATAAATAAAATATAAAAATCTAAAAAAAAGAACATAATAAATTTATGCAAGAAAAAACAATAGTAAAATATAATAAATGAATAAAATATACCAAAAAAATTGCACATGCAACTTCCACCGATTATGTGTGTGATGTGTGTGTGAGAGAGAGAGAGAGAGAAGGGGAGGTTTTTGCGGTGGTAAGGTAAAATTCCCACCGATTATGGGCAAAAATACTTATATATCCTTAACAGATTGATTAAGGTGGAAATGCAACTTCCATACACTCCATTAATCTAGACCGTTAGTTTAATATAATGTACGTCTAGGATTCATTTTTATTTAACAGATATGATTTCTTTTCTATTTGATCTCTATCCTATATATATATATATATATATATATATATATATATATATATATATTGATAAGTTTGAAATTTCGTACAATGAAACATAAATAAGATTACCTTCTAAAAACTACAATCCGTGATAAAAGATTGTACTCACAGTCAAACATGAGTAAGGATTTCCAAAATTAATTTAAATTAATGGACCCTAGTAAAATCAAGTATGCATGTTAGGTACTGATATGAGAGACAGAGAACCTATTTATGATAAGGACAATAAACATTTGGTATATATAATTATCTGAAAATGGATTAGAAAAGGAAGAGCAATGGTATAACAACAAGACAAGCATATGATTGTACAAAGATAAAAACCAGTTGTTTACTTAGTTCCAACTGAAGGAATGAAAGAAACACAGTTTGGTCCCAACATTTAAAAAAAAAATCAAAATATAAATGTTTATATATATATATATATCAATAATTCTATTCGGACATACTATGTCTGGACATACGTGGCTAAAATAGGAAAAAATTGTCCGATTGCCTTCAAAATTTCTTTCCTACTCAGGACCCCTTCCGAAATATTAATCTGACGCACACCTGCTCCCAAATTTTACTCTCATCCATACCCAACTCCTAAACTTGTGAATTTAAATTGTGATGAAACTTTATAATTAAAATTTAAAAAGTGTATATTTATTAATAACCAAACTGTCGAAACTATGAAATTAAATTATTAGTTAAAAAATTCCTTCAAATTCCTATTTTTACCATCGTATGTCTGGATATAGTATGTCCAAATAGCACTACCCTATATATATATGGAGTTAGAGGGTTTTTTTAGGACAGTATCTTATGGAGTAGTGGGGATTAATGACACCCAGGCCTTCAATTTGAGGACACTTTGTGAATTAGTACAAGTGCCTCGCACGTGATTGACTATCTCAGCCTGATCACCTACGTGTTAACCACGTCCCTGCCACGTCACCCTCAATGTGTATTTATCTACAGGTAGGGGTGTGCACGGACCGAACCGGACATATAGGACCGACCGAACCGATGGGTTTTGGCCGGTTCGGTTGGGTTTTTATGTAAGACGGTTTTCGGCCCAGTTTTTCTTAAATTTGTTCGGTCAGGGGTTCGGCCCTAACCGAATACTAATAAATAATTAAATATATATAATATATCATAAATTATAAACTGCAAAAACAAAAAACCCTAAGTTCCTAGCGGCGCCTCCTCTTCGACTTCGACTCTTCC